>CM076578.1:352107252-352703200 GCA_034641835.2 Pinus albicaulis | reverse complement strand
CCTCTGCAGAAGACCTCAAGGGATGTCAAGAAAATCCCAATCCTGCATGAGGGATGTCAAGTAAATCCCCTCTGCGGACAGATGCGATCCCTACTAGCCCAACAGGGGTCTAGCAACAATCAAAGATGTTACGACGCAAGTTCCTAGTTACGAATGAAAAGACTAAAGATAGAAGCCTACCTGGAATCCAACGCTACGATTTGAATAAGAGAGCGTTCCCGTTCCTCAGCCTCGGCAGATCACGATCCTCCACGATCTCCGCGGGTGGACACCTGCACATGCAAGAAACAAACAGATACAAGCATAAAATCCGGCATACGTAACTCAATATCATTCAGAAAGGATATTACTCATATTAACATCATTGAAAACAGAGTGGAACCATAATCTTAATCTTTCATTAAATAACGATCGAAAGAGATTACAACCAAAGTTTTGACATCGTGGTCTCCTTCGGATGGGTCTCCAGTCGTTCACGTCTCGCAAAGCTCGCCAGGGAAAGGGCAAACCTCTCCTGAGTCTCTCGACAATAGTCTCCTTACTTGAGTCGGCCTTAAGGGAAGGAAGAGGGCTCTTACAGCACAAAGGCTCTTGGGAATTTGGAGATTCAAAGCTTAGGCACTTCAAGACTAGCTTGCCATGGAATTGAGCACGCTTTTATAAATGGGGAAGGAGGGAGTTGGGATCCCTATTATTGTGGGATTGGCCCTATCAACAAGGAAGGTTCCATGGGAGGTGGCAAAACCACTTCCCTTCCATAGAACTCCCGCAGCCAAACCTCCCAACTCAAGATAGGCAATGGTTTCTGAGTTTGTTGAAACTCAACTTCCGCCATCTTTATTTAAAAAAAACTCCTTAAATTGGCTGGCACGACTACTGCTCTGGGACAGAGCGCCAGTTGGCGCGGCCTCTTTGCAGGATTTTCCCCATTGGCGCGAGTGCTGAACTGTCTGCCCGCGCCAATGCAAAAAGGGATGTTTTTCATGATTTTTGCAAGGAGATGTCTTAAGGGCAAATGAAGCTCATGCTTAGAGGAATGCATTGATGATGTTTTCAAGGCATGAAAATGTTCACAGGTCACAAAATGGGTCCTCCATTGTGCGGGACGGGGAATGGTAGGGACGGTGACAAATTACTGTGTAACAGATGCCCCCTAAAGTATGAGGCCCGAGAGAGAGAGGGGTGAAATGCTTTACGAGAACATGTTCAACTGAAGGCCCGCCGTTGGAAAACCTATGCAGAAAAATACAACTGATATCTCAAGTACATGATGTATATGTGGTATGGGCACAGCCATCCGAAACAGAGTACACTATAATCCGGTTCAAGGTCTCGGCGTTGTGCCCATCCGCCGAGGATCAAATAATAAATCTCAGGTATGGTCGCGCCCATCCAATCAGGAGTCATATACATAAGTAGTTTAATCCACAATCGCACTGATGACATCGTACACAATCCAGGGCCCGGCGCTCCATCTCGACCCAAACAAAGTACAAGTTCGAGCATGTGAATATGTGAGCTGAAGTCGAACATGCAGGAACATCGTCTGATTACCAGCCAATGATGAAAGTTGTTAACAGACGCGAGAGGAACCACCAATAATGAAAATGGCCCTCAAGGTACTACAGGTACAATCTACGGCGTGTGAATCAATGAGTTGGCGTCGAACACCCGCAGAATCACTCTATCGGAGGCCAATGATTAAAACCTCACGTCGAATGCGACGAACCTGCCATTGAGGCATGCAGGCTCCAAGGTACCATAAAGGAGTCTCTAGATCAGCTTCCTGGATAATGAGCTGAAGTCGATAAGAAATGACCTTGATCGAAGGTGGGCCATAATGTTTCCCACATCATCGACACGAGACAGAGGAACATGATGTTTTGTTGTGAATCAAGATCGTATGAGAATCAGAGGAGGGTCGATATTTGCAGAGGTCAACTTCTCTTGAACATATAAACGGCACGACAGTGGACTTGGCAGTATTTGACATCAATAGATCAGAGGTCATGGTGACAAGGCAATGAGCAGAGGAGAGGTCAAAAGGAATTATCCAAACCCATGGAGGCAAAATGAAGAAACGAGATGAGATGTCCCCAACCCGACACGAATGCAGACGAGTGCCATGTTCAAGAGCGACATACTACCGACGATAACGACGATGGTTCCATTTTTCCCCCACCATTTCTTGTGAGTACCCCAATTATTTTTGATAACAAGCTTGAAGGGGATAGCATATGCTTGTAATATAAGTCCGCCCTTCGGGCGAATCCATCCTAGTGCATTTAACGAGTCCTAGGAAGGAGGAACTCGGAGAACGTCATTTCGACTGGATCCGATGTCATCAGGGTTTAACGAGTCTGACAAAGGGAGAACTCCGCGTCTTTTCATGTTTAGAGAGTTTGAAAATACAGCAGAAAAGTAAACTCCACAGGTCCCTTTTCGTAGATAGTTCCTCAGATCTGAAAAGGTAGAAAACAATATCCGAGAAAACCTCCTAGTCGCGATAGGCTAGGGTATTCCTTTTTCATAATCAATCCATCCTAGCCCGAAAAAAGGGTAAACGTATACTGGGTAGATGTCGATTCGTGTCCAATTTAACGAGATCGAAACGACAAGGGCCTCGACAATCTTTTCATGTTTAGAGAGTCAGAAAAGAGCTGAAAGATGACTCCGAAGTGACTTTTTCGTGTATTTACCGAGTCCGAAAAAGTATAAAATACAACTCGTTTCCATCGTTAAAGTCGCAAAAACCTGCTGCTGCACGTACCAAGCAAGCGTAAAATCCATTTTCGACATAACATATAAAAATATTCGATAAAAATGACTTTTTACAACTCATTTCATGTCAAAAAGTTATAAATATGTCAAATTGGTAAAAATAAAATTACATTTACTATTTACCTTGGTAAAAAGCAACAGTGGTCCATTTGGAGCAGAAACTTCTGACGGTGATTGCGATGAATCCAGTTGACCATTCGGCTTCTCGTCTGCTACAGGTAAGAGGCGCTCCCTTGCTCTTCATTTTCATCCAATTTTTAATAGTTTTACCCTATAAATCAGTTTTCTAGAGCCATTTTTGAAAATTTAGGGCCGCGCTCATTGGCGCGGGTATCAGGCACGGACCCGCGCCAATGAGCTCTTTTATACAAGGGCTCGCGCCAGCGGCCGAACCTAAAAATCCGCCTAAAATTTCGACATTTAGACCAAATTGCATGGAATTTGAGACTCATCAGAGATCTAACTAAGGGTTCATGGCCATATGAATGCAGGTAATCAATCAAAATGGCAATTGAATGGAAAGAACGAGAGCATGGAGAAGAGGATGAACAAGCCATGCAAAGTCAAGCTTGCATGAATGCCCTTAGAAACTATGGGCTGAAAAAATTCTTCCTCACACCGTGTCTACGAGCTCAGCCCGAGCTCCTCCAGTATTTAATCAGTATCTGGGATG
Source organism: Pinus albicaulis (assembly GCA_034641835.2). NCBI lineage: Eukaryota > Viridiplantae > Streptophyta > Pinopsida > Pinales > Pinaceae > Pinus > Pinus albicaulis. Next base: position 352,699,746 of record CM076578.1, on the reverse strand, counting down.
AACATGAACAGGTGTTCAGGTTACGAGACCAGGTATTAGAGCTGGAGGTTTCTGATGTTTATTTTATCACCGGATTGTCCCGCAGAGGTCCGATCCCTGTCTTGACTGGAAGCAGACCATCTGGGGAGAAGATGGAAGAAGTGATGGCACGAGTGTGCCAAGGAGCACAAATGGGATCAGGCAGCAAGAAAGTGGATATCCACACTATCCCTGATCTGGCATTGAGAGTGGTCCTACATACCATCACGCGGGCTGCAGGGTCGCAGGCACCGCACGAGGCCACAAAGGCCCAACTCCTGTTGGCCTCAGAATGCATGAGTCCCCTACTGTTCGACTGGGCAACAGCAGTAACAATCAATATGAAAAGGCAGCTCACGAAATGCAAACAGGGTAAACTGAAACAGTTCGGTTATGGTTCCATTCTGGTATCGTTCATTCTGGAACGCTTACCAATCTTCCAGGGCCAAGGGGCCACAGTAGCAGATCTGATACCACGAGAGCCAAGAATGGCTCGCTGGGCAGCATTGATGCCCAAAGCTGGAGGCGGCCAACAGATGTCCTGGAGGTCGGAATTCTTTAGGTGGTTACGGCGCCAGCTGATTGTCGTGGAAGACTGGCCCTATGCAGGAACTGACTTTACCGGAGACCCAGATCTCCCACTGCCAGAAGGAGATGACTGGGACGAGGAGTTGGGTAAGACCTCATGTTTTTTGATTTTATATTTTTATGTTTTTTTTTTGTTAATACACATTCGTCCTAACACATTTTATATATGCATGCAGATGTGGGACCTGAGAGACCAGCTGGGATGTCTCCAATCTCACGGAGGACACAACTCGCCCCTGATCCTCAGGGAGAGGGCACCGGAGGAGAGGAGTTGATCCAGAATCTCGAGGGCATTGCCCACGGGATCCCAGACTATGCTCGGCTGGCAGACGTACCGATGGCATACCAGCGCCACACGGTGGGAGTTCCGAGTCGGATCCACCGAATCCCGAGACGCTTAGTGCGTGCAGTCACGTGATATCATGAGCACCATGCGGATTAGCTCTTAGGATTTATACCACACCTATTTTTTGAGAGACATATCGTCTCCGGATGTACTTAAGACGATTATGTATATTTTGACTTTTATGTGACACACTCTATGTAAAAATTTCGATATCTATATATATACATATCTATTTCTGGATGGATCTTTCTTTACATGTGATGATGATTTATAAATTGCGCAAATGTCTGTCTAATACCAAATTTGCTACTGCATCTGTTAGTGTATTCAAATGCCTGGGTATGTGATGATATGTAATGTAGTCAAAATTTCTTTCCAGTAATCGAATACGCAGATACAGACGTAAGATGGACGGGTTTCTTACCGAATAGTGTCCGTTCAGTTGTAACACCACAAGTTGCGAATCTAGATACACGAGCAATTCACGGATACCAAGGTTTACTGCCTCGGTTAATAATTCTAACACAGCACTATATTCCGCGATGTTGTTCGTGGTACGTCCTAGACACACTCCTTGCAGGTTGATAAACTCACCAGCAGGATCATAGATTACCCAGGCTGCTGAAGACAGATTCCTGGTACTGCGGGAGGCACCATCCGCGAAACCAACAAATGGATGAAAAGACATCTGCACAACCAGGAAGACCCGATCAACAGAAAGAAGTTTACAAAGCACACCACACAATACATGCACACAAATGAAAATCACACACCTATGTACACACACCACACCAAGAAATCACTTCAGGCATAGTACTTTTTAAGGTACAGCCCATTTTTGGGCTGCGCTAGCGGAACTCCTTCATAATATATAAGCTCGTAGGCCCCATTTTTTAAAACGCGTTTTACTATATAGGGCCCATGCCACATAGGCTGGAGCTTACCGGCTCCAAGCTTATCATGTGCTTGATCGTACAGGAGGACGAGGTCTCCTTCGATAAAAGAACGGGGAGAAACAGATTGATCAAAATGAGTTTTGACCCTCTTATTTTGTGCTTCGATAATCAAAGCAGCCAGACGACGGGTTTCATCTAACTGTTCTAGATACAGAAGACGTTCTTCCTCGGCAAAAGTACTAGGTAGAAGCTCCATAGCTAATTTTAATGAAGGGATTTCGCATTCAACCGGCAGAGTGGCTTCCAGACCGTACACCAATTGAAATGGTGTGAATCCAGTTGCACTCTTAGCAGATGTTCGGTATGCCCAGAGAGCTGAGAACAGTTGGAGATGCCAATTGGATTTATGAATACCAATTGTTCGCTGAAGCATAGTGTCCAAAACCTTGTTCACTACTTCAACCTGACCATTCGCTTGAGGGTAGTATGGTGTTGAGCTGTCGTGACGCAAGCCCAACGTTGGAGTCAGCTCCGCCATTATGTAATCTCGAAAATGAGTACCGTGATCAGTGACGATGGCTTGAGGAACCTCGAACCGTGCGATAACGTGGTTGAATATAAATTGAGTAGTCGTTTTCCCGTCAGCAACTAGTGTAGGCATCGCCTCTGCCCACTTAGTGAAGTAGTTGACGGCGACAATGATATACGCATGCCCCCTGGCCGAGTGAGGGTTACACGTCATAAAATCCACGCCCCATTTCGCAAAAGGGCCGACGGTAATAACGGGATGCAATGGCAATGGCGACGCGCGCATCTTGCGCTGAAAAATATGGCATGGATGACATTTACGGACTGCAGTGATACAGTCCTTGAATATGGAAGGCCAGAAATAACCTGCTCGCAGAATCTTCTGGGCAGTAGCATACACGGACATATGTTCGCCACAGGCGCCACTGTGGCAGTCATTTAGGACCTTCTCAGCCTCTTCCAAGGTTAGGCATCGCCAGAGCACCGAATCTACTCCAACGCGATATCAGGTATCTCCTACTATACGGTAGGGTTGGGACTGGTGCCAAATCCGACGGCGGGCAGCTTTATCCAACTCAGACCGAAATGTCGAGGTCTGAAGATACTCTATTATGTCACCGTACCAAGGGTCACGAGTACTGATGAGGAAAAGCGTTTCGTCCGGTATATGGTCTTCAGAGTGTGAGGAAACAGAGTCTGTAGGGAGAGAACATATCAAATCCGCGAAGACCAGTGATTTAGTTGACTTAGCAGTGGTGAACTCCAAGTCAAACTCCTGCAGGATGACAATCCATTTGGAGTACTTCCCCCCCAGTAATTGTCTAGAAAGAATATACGTCATAGGGTTGCAGTCTGAAACCATTGTTATCGTGCGCAAAAGGATGTAATGGCGAAAGCGTTGTACAGCGTGTACTGCTGCTAATGCCAACTTCTCGACATGTGCATAACGCGTTTCCGGGTCGAGAAGGTTCCGAGACAGGTAATAAACAACATGTTCATCACCGTGATCATCATCCTGCACCAAGACCATGGCTATGGTACTAAATGCGGTGGCTAGATATAAAGTGAAGTCGCGGTGGTAGTCCGGAGGACAAAGCAACGGAGCATTGACTAGCAACGTCTTCAGCTTCTCAAAGGATTCCTGAGCAATTTCGTCCCAGTGAAAGGGAACGTTCTGCTTTAACAAACGAGTGAATCCTTTGGCCACCTCGGCATAATTCGGGATAAAGCGCCGAAGAAAATTCGCTTTCCCTTGCAGACTCTGTAACTGATACAGGGAGGAGGGTGATGGGAGATTTACGATGGCCTAGACCTTTAAAGGGTCAAGGCGAATTCCGTCTTTCGAGACTATGAATCCTAAAAGACGGCCAGAATCAATGCAGAAGACGCATTTATGAGGATTGAGCCTGATATTGTAGCGCCTGCAACGAAGAAAGATCTGGCGGAGATGCTCAGGATGGTCCTCTCACTTACCCGAATGGGCTAGCAAGTCGTCCAGATAAGGCTGAACGATATGGCGAATGTCATGAAAAGTGTAGGACATCGCACGCTGAAAAGTGGCTCCAACGTTCTTCAAGCCGAACGGGAGTTTTTTAGACGCGAAAGTACCCCAAGGACAGATGAATGTGGTCTTGTGTTGATCCTCAGGTGCAATATTGATTTGGTTATATCCTGAGAAACCGTCCATTAAGGAATAGATCTCACTCCCGGCACATTCGTCGATGATCTGGTCGATAAACAGAGTGGGATAATTATCCTTTGGACAGGCGCGATTGATGTCGCGATAATCCACACAGACTCGAATTGTACCCTGCTTTTTATCGACAGGGACAATGTTGGACACCCATTCTGTAAGGGGGATGGGATAAATAAAACCCGCGTTCAGAAGTTTTTCAACTTCTGCCTTGATGGCGGTGGCTTTTCGAGGATGCATGGGACGTAAGCGTTGGTGCATGGGTTTCGCACCTGGATAGGTTGGAATCTCGTGCACTACAATACTAGGGTCAATCCCCGGCATTTCCTCGTAAGACCATGCGAAAACATCTCTGAATTCTTTGAAAAGCTCAGTATAGACTTGAATCTCATCGGGAGAACAAGTCACACCCACATGAATATTCTCAACAATCCCCGGTTTAACGGAGATGTTGATTGGAACAGTTTGAGTAATGTTACTCAGATTACCCTCCAAAAAAACCTCATGCGTCAAGATCGGTGTTTGAAGAGGAGGGGAAGGAACCTGAGTAGCATAACGCTCCAGAAAATCAGTCATTGCCCCCAAGCTAGGCATAAACGAGGAGCGATGATGTCCATCGCCCCAAGGCAGCTCCTCAAGAGACATAGTTTCAACGATAGCCTCATCGGAAGGAAAAGTCTCTCTGAGAGGATCAGGTGAATCAGCCTGACCAAGCCAGGGGGATTGGGAGTAGACGTCGAGAGCCATGCTCAAAGGAGCATGCTGAGGAGGCGGAGGATCCGATGCCGCAACAATCTCACAGTAGCTGATCTCTACTGGTGTTAGAGGCATGGATTCTCCAAACTCATATACCTGCTCAGGTGTAGGAATAAGCCAGGGGTCATCAGACCTGGACAACATGTTGACTTGAGCGATATGCGGTGGCGGTGCAGGAAATATACCCATGAGGACTGGGTCTTTGAAGAGACCAGGTCCTACACTGTCTGGGGGATTCGGAATTTGATCCACGTATGGCACGTTGTTCTCAGAGTTAGAGGTGAAAAATGACAACTGATCCACTGTGAAAATCTTGCCCTCGTGAGGGAACTTAATGAATCGAAAGACGGTGGATGGCATGCAGAGCATGGCATGGGTCCAGCTGCGGCCAAGAAGTATATTGTAGTTGAGTTTAGCATCAACCACTTCCACTTCTACGTTGACAGTTTTTCCCTGTAATGTGATCGCTAGACTCTCGAGAACGCCCAGGGGTTTAGATTCCCGACCATCAAATGCCTCAAGGGCATTGGGAGATGACGACAAGGCTGGAGAGCCGATGGCCTTCCAGCAAGCGGAGGACATAACGCAAGTAGATGCACCCTCATCTACGACAGCCCTATGAATGTTCAGACCATTAATCCCGACTTGAATGACCAAAGCGATTTGATGTGGAAGTCGGGGAGTAAAATTCTCCAGATCGAAGGTGAGAAGACTCGAGTCGGCGGGATCAATGCCCTCGATCGCAGACAGTAAAGCCTTCTGTTGTGAAGGACAACTTTGAAGAACCTCCAGTGCAGACATAGCACATGGCTCCTGTGCCAGATCCTCAACAATACTGTAATGTTGAGCGGCACGAGCGTTTGGATTATAAGAAGATCTTCGAAGGACACCTTTGGGGGGTGGCTTCACAACGGGTTCGAGAGAAGGCTTCTCAATTTCCAATGGACCGGAGACAGGTGGGGGAGGCGGCCCATCCGCAACTGCCTTCCCGGGTGCCTGCCACGATTCATCAGAATCCTCGCAATCCTCAGCGAGCGCAGACGGTGATGCCTGTTCGACCATCTAGGTCTGCTGAGATGGAAATGGCTCTTTCAAAACAGCCGGAGTCCCTTTAGGGCCTTTAAGAATTTGACTAACCTCGGATCGTCGTGGACAATCCTTAGTATAATGGTCCCCTTCATAGATGAGGCAAGGGTACTTCGGCTTACGCTGGGAGCCATCCTCAGTACGAGACTTAGATTCTGGTTTCGGGGCATCAGATTTTGATTTTCCTTTGCCCTTCTTCTTCCCCTTGGAGGATTTGTCCGCAGGATTGGCCTGAACGGCATTCACCTCCGCAGTTTTACCAGAATCAGATGAGGCGGGATTGACAGAGGTATTGTTGGAAGAATTAGCCTTCTGCTTCCCATTCGAAGATTTCTTCGAATTCTGAGAGACAGAACCAATGACACCATCCACTGCAGGGGTGGGCGGGGCCTTAGTGGTTCCGGGCCGTGGAGCATCAGTCAAGATGTCATAAAGCATGCCAGACTGCGAATAGACGAGATCCAGGTACTGGGCACGCGCGATGGCTTGTTTCTCTGTCACGCACGCTCCCATCGCGATATCCTGAGCGATTTTATTCACAAAGGAGGTGGTGAACCAGTGAGTCAATATCTGATCAAGTATGTGAAACTTGATCAGTCTACGATGGCGCCGCCACTCATGAATGTGATCTGAGATGTGAGTGGCTTTATCCTGCTTCAGGGAAGTCAGGAGGTGCGTCCCGGCTTCATACCGAACCGGTAACTGGAAATGCGTGAGGAAAGCCATGGCTAAAGAGTTGAAATCTTGAAAAATGCCACGGGATAACTTTATGTACCACTTAGCAACAAATCCAGTTAAAGTACGCTGGAAGAGGCGCAGGCGAATCGAATCGTCGACCCAAGAGTTAGACGAACACCAAAGGTGATACGTCATCACATGCGCCTAGGGGTCCTCCCCAGCTTTTCCCTCAAACTTGGGACAATCACCTGGTATCTTGGTGAGAACCGGAGGCCAATACGAATTATGTAAAATCGGATCATTGGTCAACTTTGAAACATCCGGCAGTTCCAAGGTAGCCAGGAATGGCAATGGAGGATTAACTGCCATGCCAGGCCCAGGATGAGGTCCGGTACCCATACTCCACGATGGTTGTGAATATCCTTGCCCCCACGGGTTCTGTCCCGCAGGATTCTGACTGTAGGGGGCGTAGGTCGTATAACCAGACTGATTTGGATGCTGGTAACCATAGTGTGGGGCTTGATAACCAGGGTACGGACCCTGATTATGCGTCGGCCCTGTATAAGCAGCGTTTGGATTTGGCTGCTGAGTGTAGGTAGAACCGGGTGGAGGACGATATTACTGATATCCTCTGGGGTGGTTATAGTTCGGTTGAGACTGACCATGAGGATAATAACCACCCTGAGGATGAGTAGGCCGCTGAAAAGTGGAACCCTGCGGAGCCTGATACGTAGGGCGCAGCTGTTGATTTGGCTGCGGCATGGAATGAACCGGCTGCTGTGCAGGGTTGATGGAATGAGCGGGCTGCCCTGAATGAACAGGTTGACCCGACTGAGAGGGCTGACCTGGGTGAACAGGTTGACCCGGGTGCAAGGGTTGACCTAAATGACCAGGCTGACCCGGATAGACAGGCGGCGCCGGTTGCACAGGTTGACCTGGTTGTAAGTGAGCCCCAGGTTGCACCGGATGGACCGGTTGGCCTGGAGGCGGAACACCGAGCTGTACCGGATGAGCCGGTTGGCCTGGTGGTGGAACAGGACCAGGTATTGGCTGGAAACCGGTTTGACCTGAAGCAGAACCATAGGATGGTCCCGGCTGATATGCAACGTTAGAAACGACAGGATACTGCGGTTGCATCGGTAAAGAAGGCTGGATTTGCCCCCCAGGACCATAGAGCGGTCCCGGTTGGTACCCCGGATGAGGTTGGATAGGTTGACCGGAGGGGCTGTAATACTGTCCTTGCGGACTGTACGATGGCCCTTGCTGGCCCGCAGGGTAGCCCTGGATGGGCTGCCCCTGTGGATCATAGAGATAGCCAGGTTGGCCCGCAGGTTGGCCTTGGAAAGGCTGCCCCTGCGGGTTATAAGCCTGGTTGTACGGTAAACCTTGAGCATAAAGATAAGCCTCAGGAGCGGGTAGACGCAAAATCTCCCCGTGCTCGTCATACTGACCTGGGAAAGCATACACGGGAGTACCATCCTGTGCATAGTGCGAAAAGTAAGGTCGGTAGGGCTCCTGGGCGGACGGTCCAGCCTCGGCGTTCGGCTGTTGCAAAGACAACCGATACTCCTCCGGAGAGATGTTCTCCGGTATAGCAGTAGCTAGATAAACATCTTCAGGAGTTTGCCCAGCCCTGGTAGCAGATGCTGAGACAACGTGAGAAGAGGCGGCCACACAGACAGTGGGCCGGACGGGAACAGATGTGACAGGCGTCTGAGGAGACACCCCGGGTGTAGTAGCAGCTGGCCTCGAAGCAGGAGATGATATTCCCATAGAGGCTGCAGCTGAAATGATCTGACCCAGAGATCTGTATCCCTGTGGTAAAGAAGGACTGGCTGTTGACATGTTAGCCAGCTCAGAGTTGTCTCCCTCAAACAATCTACGCAGGAAGAGCTGATATTCTTCACCGGACGTTGGGATTTCCTCACCAGAATCACTCATGGTCGATCCTACCGTTAAATCACGCAAAAGACGACGAGGACTAGGAGGAAATACAGCAGCAACAAAAGGCGAACCCGAGGTAAGAGAAAGGAAATCAGCTCCTAATCTCAATTCAGACACAGGGTCTAAAAAGGGCTAATTGAACTCAACTGGTCCTCCAAAGGGTTGCTCAGCGAGAACCGGTCCCCCGTCAAGAAACTCGGAAACAACAGGCTGCTGTGGTTCGACAGAGGATTGGGAAGCCTCTGAAGAATCGTCCGTGTAAGGACTACCAGTAGACGAAACTGAAGGTTCCGCCACTGTGGCAAAAGACCAGAGAAAAAGAAGCAAACACACACACGGGCTGAAAACGAGTTAAGGGCACACGATCAAACGGTCAACAAGCAATATCTAAGCAGGTGTGTAATCGTGGGTGATTAATTTTACCACATTGAAAAGTAAGAAACTCTATCGTTTCATATTTTAAGAGTCGAGAAACAATAGAAAGATGACTCTATCTCTTTCAGATTTGATACAAGCGTGAAAGGACAAGCGCTCGACGGTCTTTTCAAGTTTAGGGAGTTAGAAAAGACCAAATGACTGCTCAAGAAAAACTAGGCACAAAAGGTGTACCAAATATCCGTGAACTGCAATATACACCTTGGTTTCAATAATGAAACAGAAATCGACCAAGGATTTTCCGTACGTGCAGGTAGTCTCCTCGAATGCTGTGTTCGGTGTATCACGGGTATAGGGTGGCAGACTCGGCTTCCTGTGGATAAAGGATTGAAAACCTAGAGGGGTCTCCCTTTATATACGCGACGGTACGGGGAGCACAAGTTCGTACTAGCGTTGTCTAAAGCCAGAAGGCGAATGACAGCTGCTAGGTTTAAAGACGCCGGAACACGTCTCTAGCCTAGACCTCTAAAAATGTTTTGTTAAGTTTCAATGCTGCCTTAGTTTAATTGAATAAATTTTAAAGTTGATCTTCGATTAAGTTTCAATTTTCAGGCCCTATCGTATGTAGTGTCTTAAAAGACTCCTAAATGCAAAGCTACATGCCACAGTCCAACATTTCGTTCGATGAAAACTAGTTACAGAAGAGTTGAGAGCTTTTACACAAACGAAATGATCGGAAGACAAACAATGAGAGCTCTAATGCAACTAATGAAATTGAAAACTTTTCATTCAAATCACTAATTACTAGCAAAATCGAAAAGATTACAATTTGCACTAATTCAACCAAAAGCACAAGAGATTTTTTGTTGTTGTAATTTTCAACGTTTGATAGCTAATATGCACTAAACAAACTGAAAACAACTGGAACAACTTGAGAAACGATATTCGAGAGAGCAAAACAAACAAATTTCACTCAACAACGCAAACAATCAGATCCCAAATCGACCAAAGTCTCTCAAAACCAAGAAAAGACTAAAAGGCTCCAATGGGCTGTGTGATCTAGGCCCAATGCAAGACCAAACGAAATCTGAATGAAGGAATGAGCAATCACCCAAAAATCGCAACAAAACAATGAACAACTACTAAGAGGATGCGGAGGATCAATCAGAAAGTCGACCGGACAAACGAAACACCAAAACTCCCAAGGAGGGCTCGATACACTAAGCCACTAGATGCCCTAGGGCTCAAAACGTGAAATCAATAGATAAAAGCAAACAACCAAAGGACAGAGGTGAATTCCCAGTCAAACAGGACTCCAACACACTCAGGCAGTTGGAAAATCAAGAAGAAAAACACTGACCAAACCCAGAGAGCTCAAAAATGAGGAAACTCAAAAACCTTACAGGAGTGGCGCGACTGTAAGGCTGCAACTGGCGCCAGAAAGCAATTGGCGCGGGCTAAACAAAAGCAACATGCGCCAATTGGCGCGACTGTCGAGCTAAAAAGCGCGCCAGTCGAGTTTCTCAGCCAAAAACAAAAAAGAACTACTCCAGAAGCAGATCAATGCATACTAAGCAAACCAAGAAGTAAACAACAGCAAAAGAACCCAACCCAGAAGGCTCATCAAGCAAGGAAAAACATAAAATAATCAAAACGAGACAATACGAACGAGACAATGAAGTCTAGACGGTCCCCAGTGGAGTCGCCAAATTGTTGAGGAGGTAAATCCCCTCTGCGGACAGAGGCGATCCCTACTAGCCCAGCAGGGGTCTATCAACAATCAAAGATGTTACGATGCAAGTTCCTAGTTACAAATGAAAAGAATAAAGATAGAAGCCTACCTGGAATCCAATACTACGATCTAAAGAAGAGAGCGTTCCCGTTCCTTAGCCTCGGCAGATCACGATCCTCCACGATCTCCGCGGGTGGACACCTGCACATGCAAGAAACAAATAGATACAAGCATAAAATCCGGCATACGTAACTCAATATCAGTAAGAAAGGATATTACTCATATTAACATCATTAAAAACAGAGTGGAACCATAATCGTAATCATTCATTAAATAACGATCGAAATAGATTACAACCAAAGTTCTGACGTCGTGGTCTCCTTCGGATGGGTCTCCAGTCATTCACGTCTCGCAAAGCTCGCCAGGGAAAGGGCAAACCTCTCCTGAGTCTCTCGACAATAGTCTCCTTACTTGAGTCGGCCTTAAGGGAAGGAAGAGGTCTCTTACGGGAAGACAAAGGCTTCTGGGAATTTAGATTCAAAGTTTAGGCATCACATCAGCTTGCCATGGAATTTGAGCAGTGCTTTATAGACAAGCAGGAGTTGGGATCCTCTATTATTGTGGGATTATCTTGACTAACAAGGAAGGTTCCATGGGCGTGTGAAAACCACTTCCTTCATTTCCATAGAACTCCTGCAGCCAAACCTCCCAACTCAAGATAGGCAATGGTTTCTGAGTTTGTTGAAACTCAACTTCCGCCATCTTTATTTAAAAAACACTCCTTAAATTGGCTGGCGTGACTACTACTCTGGGACAGAGCGCCAGTTGGCGCGGCCTCTTTGCAGGATTTTCCCCATTGGCGCGAGTTCTGAACTGTATGCCCGCGCCAATGCAAAAAGGGATGATTTTCATGATTTTTTCAAGGAGATGTCTTTAGGGCAAATGAAGCTCATGCTTAGAGGAATGCATTGATGATGTTTTCAAGGCATGACAATGTTCACAGGTCACAAAATGGGTCCTCCATTGTGCGGGACGGGGAATGGTAGGGATGGTGACAAATTACTGTGTAACAATGGTCTTACTCATGCCTGATGACAATAAGCTCCAAGCAAACTTTATAAGCAAACTGTTCAAAGATGTAGTCACATGGGTGTTGAACGTGAGTCATGTTGAAGTTGAAATGGAGTGGGAGTAGGAAAAAACCAATGGAGGATGACACTTTTGACAAATAGTACTCGTAGAAGAAACATACAAAATATAGGATGCAAAAAAATAGAGGTATGGAATTACTTCCTCTAACATTGGTCATTATATACAAAGTATGAAATATCATGTAGACATGTGGAAATTCATGGGCATTTCACCCTAGAGAAGGATTTATTAGGATGTTTTAAATCTAAATGGAAATGTGAAGCTCAAGTTGGTATAAAACTAGAAGGATTATTTATGATCATATTTGATTATATATTGAGCATAGAGAAAAAGATTTGAAGAAGGGCCATACTTCTTCAACTCGGTGGGTTTACATTTGTGTTGTTTGACATAACAATTTTCTCGTAAAAAGGAAGATTTCACAAAAGCATCAATAAGGATTCACATGTATTCCTTATTTTAAGAGTTATGTGAGAAAAAACACTGGAAGGAATAGGCAATACCCATTTGTCAAAATCCTATAGGTCACCAAGTATGGTAGATATACCTCTTATGCAATAATATTTTTTGATATAAACATCTCATTAGCTTCAACATAATCTTGGATTATGAACACACTCCATTGAGATGTCAAAAATGCCATGAACATGCCAACTTTCTCAAAGGAAGAATCTATAGGGATCAAAGATATGAGTATAGATATTGACACATAACAAGTTTAGAGGATTTTTTTAGTAGATAAACCCTTGGAAAGACATAGAAGGTTGAAAAATAAAATCACAGACTAAGCAAATAAGACAAATAAATACAATGGAGACACCATGACAAATATATCTTGGAAATGTTGGAAAGAATATAAGGTCTTAGTGGTGAGTGTGAAAGAGGTTTTTGGGCAATTGGTGCTTTTATAGGACCTCAACTAGATCACATTTGAAGTAATGATAGAAACTACTATAGTCACATTAGCTAACTACACTGTAATAGGAGTTCAAAATCAGTGGCATATCATCAATGGTTAAGGATTTCCTAATCCTACCCTCATAAATTTCATTCTGGACTTTGTCAAGATGATAGGATTAGCTATACAAAGGTAGGATTAGATCATAGGAGGAGACATTTAAATGATCACATCCTTGTAGGAGAAGCGAGGAGGCCAGTGTAGGTTGGATGTTGAAATATGGTGTTTAAGGAAACCATAGAGAAATTGTAGCTAGTTGATAAAATGAGTAGTGGATGCCACAAGATAACATTTTCTGACTCTTATCTACAAAAGATTTTCCTCCCTCTTCTCTACAATATGGCGGCTAAATATCAAGCCTATGATGCGCTAATCACAATCGTTCAACCTATAGAATTCGTACAACCTCGAAATATTACACAAAATAATGTACGAACTATTGCCTTCCACACTATCATTTACTTAATGAATTTTAAAAGTGTGAATGAGAAGCTAATATACATAATAATGTGTTATAAATGGTGGTTAATATATATAGAGTTATCAATATCTAGTTACAAATTTATTTAATATATATAATTTGTTATCAATATTGGTTACAATTTATTTAATATACATAATAATGTGTTATAAATGGTGGTTAATATATATAACTAGTTATCAATATCTAGTTACAATTTATTTAATATATATAATTTGTCATCAATATTGGTTACAATTAGGTCAATGGATTTTTTTATCCAAATATTTTAGTTGAGTGAATTTGTTAGAGATGTTTATTTAACGGTTTATTATTAATTTATTAAGAGATAAATGGTAAATATGTTCATTTAATGGTTTATGATTATTTTTGTGTTTTTATTTTAAATTTTAATAATAGATCTTTTAAGTCTTATTCTTTATACACTTTTTAAAACCATTATTCTTTACAATATTTTATGGATTTATATTAAAGAAAAATCATATTATGATCATTAATGATATAGAACCAACTTAGGTCTATCTTAACTTCCAATCGACCAAACTTTTGAAGTGCAAACTTGTTTTCCACTAAAGTAGAAAATTTTTCTTCGTTTTAGAGTTTTCTCAATTTTTTTCAAATAATCTTTATCTAATATTTATTCTGTTAGAAATAAAAGTTTTTATATTTAGTGATTTAGTTTTCCAAGATGATCTTCTTAAATCTTCTATTTCTTTGGTGTACCTTTACATGTTTAAAAACAATTGTTACTTATCTATTTAAATTAAAATTAATGAGTTTGTGTGAGTTATGTAAGTTCTGTGCTATCAAATTACTTATTAAAATTTGAAATTTAAAAATATTATGATAAATATTATGATGGAAAGAGAATAGTCAAAAACACCTTAAAAATAAACTAAAATATTTCCATATAATATAACATAAAGTCTCACACAATCATGGTCAAACTTATTGATATATATCAACTGGATTCAAACCATTTTATTTCACATGGCTCTGTAGAGTCCAACTGGATTCAAACTTGTTTATTTCACATGGATCTGTAGAATCCATGAAACGCGGAGTAGTATGGAAAATTGAAAGACGTGATGAAAGGTAAATCGCGAAATTAGTGCCGCATAGATGAACATAAAGCTAGGTCAAAGATACACTGTTACATCTCTGTTCCATAGACATGAAGAAAGTTTACCTCAGTTTTACCAGAGAGTCGTGGGCAGAATTTATGAGATGCCCACTGATCTGGAAAATTGGAAGACAATTACGCAACGGCATAGAGATGGAAAATGACGAGGAAAACTATTCAATAGAGACAAACTCTTACGGTGGTTATCTGTAGAATTCATGAGATGCCCAGTGATCTGAAAAAGGGAAAGACAATAAAGTAACGGCATAGAGATGGAGAAAGCTGAGACAAATACTCAGATAAAGACAAATTCTGATAGCAGTGATCATATGGAGTCTTGTGAAGAATTCTTAAGATTCCAAATAACTAACAGAATTGAAAGACAAATAAGGAAAAGGGAAGTAGCTGAGTTGAGATCTTCACAAGATGCCAAAAAACTAACAGAATTGAAAGACAATAAGGTAAGGGAAGTCGCCGTGTTGATGCTATGTAGCCAGGAAGAGATTTCTTGGAATGTTAAGTCAGTTCTGTAACATGCAGAATTTGAATGCTTTAGGGTTTTTCAAGGTGTTAAAATTATTTGAAAATTTACACGGAAAAAAATAAAAATAAAAACATGTGATCATTATACTGTTCTAATTCTTGATAAGACAAATTCTCACCATAGTTATCTTGCAGAGTCCTGTTTAGAATTTATGGAATGCAGACTGATCTCGAAAATCGGAAAGGGAATTGGTCATATTGACTGCGGCGTAGAGATGAAGAAAGCTGATCAAATTCTTCCATTGAGACAAACTCTCATGAATGCTGTGTTAAAGACGGTGCAGAAACTGCAAATTGAAAGCTGAGCAAATTCTTCACTAAATACAAATTGTCGTAGAGTTTATGAAATGCCGTCTTAAAGACGGTGGGGAAACTGAAATTGAACGCTGAGCAAATTCTTCCTAAATGCAAATTGTAGTAGAATTTATGAAATGTAGGGTGGGAAAAGTGAAATTGCTATATGAGTGGGGATAGAGAAAGAGGAGAAATTCTTATATCACAAAATTGTTTTTTCTAGACAATATTTAAGATATGGATTTTATTTTTCTAATCAGACTGAGCTTAGATTAGGGTTAGTTTTACTTACTGGGATGTTGGGATGTTATTAGTAGGATTTGTAAATTTATTATTTTTTAAGTGATTACCATTCTTAATTTATATTTTTATAAAAATAAAATTTTAAGAAAAATTGTAATAAATTTAAAATACTATTAGAAGAAATGGCATGGAGTTAAATATTTATGTTAAGATGTAAATATAGAATATCTACTTTAATGCTTGTTAAGAAGTTTAGTAAACGGGTATGGGGAAAAGAGTTGGGTAGAAAGAAGAAGTACTACTATATTGAGGAATTCAACCCTAAGTGTGATCTACAACAAAAAAAGTACATTAGAGCTAGCATTCCATGGAGGGCGAATGTTCTTATTGCTCAAAAAGGCCTAAATAAGCTTGAGAATAACTGGTGTGTACATTTTGCATGTCTGGGATAGTGGAGGGCAAATGTTCTTATTGCTCAAAAAGGCCTAAATAAGCTTGGGAATAAAACATTTCATTTCATTTTGGAATTTCATTCTGGAATGTGATGCCTTCAAAGACATTAGAGAAAGTTATGAGAATATGTTAGCACGGGTTTCTTGGCATTGTCTTTTGAGCATGGAAATTGTTGGAAGGTTGGGCCACCTAATCATTAATTTGAATAAGAAAAGGATTGAATAGAAAAAAACTAAAAGCAGGACATTAGAGAAAGTTATGAGAATATGTTAGCATGGGTTTCTTGGCATTGTCCTTTCAACAAGGAAATTGTTGGAAGGTTGGGCCACCTAATCATTAATTTGAATAATAAAAGGATTGAATAGCAAAAAGCTAAAAGCAGGAACTAATGATCCCATAGACTAAATTATGAATTTTGCTTCTGTGATCCATAAATTGTGTAAGAAATTCTTTCGGTGAAAATCAAATGTAGGGAGTTTTTGCCAACGCGTTTCGAACCAACAAGTGTGGCTCATCATCAGGACAAGATGAGAAATCTGAACCAAAAACCAGATTAAATAGACAAAGAAGCTCCAACTAACCGTTAGTGACTAACGACTAGTTTGACTAAATCAATAAATTAAATTAATTACTCTTTTTTTTTTTAATATCAAATCAAACTATGTTTCATTAAGTTTGATTTCAATAAGATCTTTATTATTATTAGGTATTAATTTGATATTAATGATTACTAATAAAAATATTGTTAAAATAATTTTATTTTTTATTTTAAATTTTTTTGATTAAAAAATATAAAAATAAAAATAAATAAATAAATAAAAATAAAATAAAATAAAAAGAAAAAGTAAAAATAAAAATATAAAAATATAAAATAAAAATAAAGATATAAAAGAAAAATAAATTTTAATTTTAATAAAATAAACCAAAATAAATAGAATAAATAATAATCAAATACAATAGTAAAAAGGAAAATAATAGATAAATTATAATTTAAATTTCAAAGCTAAATATTCTCAAACAAGAATAAGGGAGCGACTTAAAAAAATAAAAATAAAAATAAAAATAAATAAATAAAAAATTAAAATAAAAATTAAAATTAAAAAATAAATAAATAAATAAATAATAATAATAATAATAATTAATAAATAAATAAATAAATAATACTTTTTATATAAATAAAAAGGGAGCCAGAGAGAGAAGAAAGGGAAAAGAAAAGGCAACTAAGGGTGAAGGGCAGGAATCCAACATCTACTAACACTCCACCCATCATCCCTATTAAGGTTGACTGGCCTCTTTTCGATCTCCAACGCTTCCCTCAATTTGCGATGGTGGAAATGGTCAATCTTTGCAATAACCTCAGCGTTCTCAATACAGATGTGATGATTCGTTTTATTGGCATGCTCTGCTAAGGCGGAGGACCGAGATCTACAATGTCTGAGGTCAGCGATATGTTCCTGAATCCTTTGATTAATGGATCGACCTGTTTCACCAATGTATGGCGTCCCAAAGTTGTTCTGAGCCTAATGCCCCTACATCAAAATATCATTTCATTTCATTAAACACAAGAAGAGGAATGACATGACGAGATAACCTTTGAAAAAATGTGAAATAGATAAGTGTGAAAAGTTGGAAGGCTACCCAAAATTTATGTAACATTAGCTTTAAATATTAAAGGTTTCAATGTGATAAATGCTATAATGAAACAATTCAATTCTTGCAAGTAAGGTGAGGTTTTATTTTCCTATATGGAATTACAGTAAAATATTTTTGTTGAAGTTGATACATTTATTAACAGTGAGATTTTATTTATTTTTTATATAAAATTAAAGTAGAATTTTTTTTAATACATTCTGGTATATTTATTAAGAAAATATTTTTATATATTTATTAAACCAATTTAGAACAAATTTTTTAAGGTGTAAATTTTTTCTCAAATTTTACACTCCAAAAGGAAGGAAGTATTTTTAATTGTTTATTTATACATTGACTTCACATCAAGGAGTGCCTTACCAAGGAGTCCTAGGAGTCATCTTCATCTGGGTAGGACTATATCTTCATTGTCATCTTCATCTGGGTAGGACTAAATCTTCATCACCAGGAATTGAACCTGTAACTTCACATCAAGGAGTGTCATCTTCATCACCAGGAATTGAACCTGTAACTTCACATCAAGGAGTGTCTTACCGGTAGGACAACATCTACTTTACATCAAGGAGTGCCTTAACAAGGCATGATCACTGTCTATCCTCTCTCCAAGACCCGTAGACATGAGTCCACATTATTTAAATGTTTTGTCTAGTTATTTAAAATTTTTCATTTTTATTTTTATTTTGGTCACAAAATTTTATGAAAGACTAACAACTTTACACATTATACTAAGATATAGAATGAGCCTCTAAACTCAATAATAATATATATATATTTTTACTTTAAAATTTGAATGAAGATCATTAACTTAATAAAAAAAGTGAATTTATGAATCTTGATGGTATATGTTGGCAAGAAAATATGCCAATGAAATTTAAATTTTGAACAAACATTTTCAATGTGTTAATGGACCAAAACATTGTTTATAATTTTTGTTTTGATGTTTATCATAAAACGTTAAATATTAATATTTATAAATAATTTAATCTATATTAATATGTAAATTTTTTAAATTAGTTCACATTCAACTCCACCTACCCAAATGGATCAAAATCTACTTCACAACTCAAAAACATAATGATATCTTAACAGAAAAGAATGGTGATAATTTTATTGGGCAAATGTTTATTAATTTTTTAATAAAGAATAAATTTTACAAATTATGGAAAATAAAAACATATCTACATTTTAAAGTAATAGAAAATTAAATTAAATGTTTTGCCGCTTTTGAACGCTTGAGCGCTAGAGTACAGGGTCTTTGCCGCCTTTTGAACGTCCAGCATCGCTAGAATACATGGTCTTTGCCGTGTTTTGAACGCTCCAGCTCTGAGTACAGGGTCTATAAATAAAGGGCGATCGAGAGACCCGAAAGGATCGAAGCGCCTCACACAGAATCCACTTTCATATATAAGTGGCATCTCTGCTTCAGATGTATTGTTCAGAAGAACTTTTCTGGCAGCGATGGACAAAATTTGCTCTGGTAAATGGACCATTTGGATGCCCGACCTGTTGTTCGGGACGACTTTATTGGCTGATGTTACTACACCAGGTACAGCTCATTTATTTTTAGTTTATAACATGTTTTATTAATGAAGTAATTAGATGTTTGTGTATTTTCCCTCTGAATCCAAACCAAAAAATAAGTTGTTTAAAATGCATTTTCGTATATATAAATAAATTAACTCCCTCATTCGGCTGTGTAGCTGGATTTTTGAACATCAATTGTGGAGGGAAAGCAAATCAGAGAGCCAAAAACAATATAACATGGGTCAATCATGCTAATTACATAGGCGTCCGTCAGACAGTGGAGATAGGGAACGCAACTGAACAGAGTTCCGGTTCTTACTTGAATAATCTCAGGCTTTTCCCAAAGCCTCACCACAAGTCTTGCTATCAGGTCCCTGTGGCCTGGTTTTTTCCTGGAAATTACAGTGGATTCCAACAATTGCCAAGCTTTTCTTACTCTATTGAGACACTGGGTATGTTGCATACGCAAGACTTAACAACCACAAATCGATATTCTCCAGATAATTTTGAAGGAATCTTGGTTAGTTGTGGCGCACTGCTGTGTATTTGCTTGATCAGAACCTCGGAGACTGATGACCCCTTTATCAATGTGCTCGAGTTGAGGACCCTCGGAAATGGCGTGTATGCAGAGGCTAAGCCAGGAACAATGCTTATATTAGGACAGAGACTTGATTTTGGTGGAAATTCTACGGTTGGGTGAGCATTCTGAACTTTATATGTTTCATCTTCTGGATATTTGGCTATCAGTTTTTAATTTCTTGCTTTCAAGATTAGTCAGGAAATATACCTGGTTGAGTTTATTCAGTGGCGAGACACTTTCTGAAACTTCAATATATACTTAATATATGGAACAGAGGGTATTTTTTCTTCCATTCATATAGACATTACCATTTTTCTCAATGTCACAATCCTAACAAAATTATTTTGCACTCTAACTAGCATTAGCTAACATTCCTATCGAATTAGAGCTCCTATCAAATAAAGCACACCTTTGAACTCAATGCCTATGACTATTATCTTTTAGTTAATAGTCATGCGGCAACATTGTCACAAGATAGTAAGTACCCTTACCCGAATCTTACACCAATATTATAATTCAATGTGTAACCAAGTAGTTTGTAATTGCAGTTGAAGCCCTCGATGTTATAAAAAAAAACGGTTTAACATGAAAAATTGGATTTCGGATCCTTGCTATTTAATTCAATGGGAAGGAATTGGCTCTGATGACAGATCTTAGGAAGTGAGAAATTCCGAAATGTAAGTTTCTTTCTTTGATTTGCTGAAAGTTTAAAATTATATCAGAAATTGCAGAAGTGACAAGACCTAAAAGTAAAATTGTAAGAGGTTATGATATTCTCGTATTGCCAACAATTTGTCGGGGAGAAATATTACAATGTCGATACCGGAAGAATTGGACTTTTCACTGTATTTTTTTTCTCAATAAAAAAACAACATACTACTATTTTCTGAAAACAGTACAGAAATACCTCCCAACTTAGACAACAAAAGACAGGGTGAAACCCTGGAAGTCAAAACATCCCGAATCAAGATAACATGCATGAGTTAACCCTGGACTCTTGACTGCATTAGTTAATGTGTAAGCAGAATTCTACTTGTCAATATGCATTCCCATTCCCTTATCCATTACTTGCCAGATATCCTCCCAGTGAAATGTCTTATTGGAAAGTATTTGCATGTTGGGTTATTAGTTTGAGTGGTTCCGATTATGGTTTGTTTTTTAATGAGATTTAATTTTAAGAGATATGTTTGACTCAGTGTAAGATTTTAAGAATAAGCAATCTTTGAGATTTTTGATTCATTGTGATAAATCTCTTGACCCATTATAATAAAACTTGAAAAATACACAATTTTCACAATCTGAACTTTATCCAAATTATTCTATTGAATTACCATAAATACATTTTTCACTTTTGTTCTGTTTTGTTTGATATGGAAGATGGTTCAAAATGTTGAGAAACATAAGTCTCAAATACCATTCTAATTTTGTTATAGAATTTAATGGTGTGCTTTATAAAAGGAACATTATTTGTTTTATAAATTTACAATGGTAGTGGTATTAACCAATTCCTGTTAAAATTGGCAGGTTTCTTGAGAATAATCATATGATGGGACCCTTGCCAAATTTTTCCAGTCTAACCATGTTGAAGACTCTAAGTTTTTCCTCAAAAATAAAAAATTATGTGTTTTCCAATATTGAGCTGATTCAAGATGCATCGTCACTTTGCAGAACAACCATTTACTTTTCTTTTTTGTGCAGACATCTGCAGAACAACAACCTATGTGGCAGTGTTCCAAACTGGTTATCTGAAGTGAAAACCCTAAAAGAGTTGTATGTTTCCCTCTCTTCTCATTTTTCTTTACAGTTCAAAATTAAAAGGAATTATTTTATACTCAATCATAGATCGATGATTCTCTTTTTTGGATTATCTTACAGGAACAATAATTTCAGTGGTGTAATCCGTGCGTAGCTTCTCAATCGTTCGTTGAAACTCATGTAATCATATCCTATTTCATATTGCTTCAGCTTATTTTAAGATTTTGAAATTCAATATATCATTTATAATGGGCATTGTATACTAGGATTGCCATATACAATAATATGATGCCTAGTAGTAATCATCATGGAAGGGCTCTTTCTTTGGTGTGTTGCAGCCACTATGGGAATCCATACCTATGTATGCACAAGGGGGAATACATCCTGCCAAATTCAAATAAAAACAAAATGAGGGTTGTCGTTGGAGTAACATTGGGTGGAATTCTAATTATTGATGTCGCATTGACTGTCGGAATTGTCGTCTATTGCAAGAAATTTAGAAGGAAAGTGAGTGTGGCAGAGAGAAGCAGTGGTATGAAAACAAACCAAAACATCTAGCACTAAATACAATGAATTTTTGAAATATATTTGATAGATGAATAGAGAAGGAAATCTGATATGATGCTGCTCTGTACATTGCATTCACTCAATTACTTGAAATTCTATTAATTTATACTAATCAGATATACTAATCTTACCATACATGACTGGCACTTGCTAAATTAGAACTTTAGCATAATTAATACATCCTAAATTTAAATTGTATATAAATTTCCTGAAACTGCATACTGACTAAGTGTAATTGGGAATAATTATATCCACCAATATTGACAAAATTGACAGAAAATGTGAGGAACATTGGAGATACAGGTATTATAAAGATAATCTGTACACAATTACTACATATTTTTTATTAATTACCCAAGACTTTCATCCATTGTTAATCATCAAGGATTCTCATCCATTGATTTAGAGAATAGATAAGGTATTAAGGACTGTCTGTTATTTAATGCCTATCCTGTGAATAATGTTCTTATCATTTATAAATTTTATAGACTATGTTTATTACAATGAATGGGTTGGGTTGCAGACTAATTGATGACAATGCTGCTAAAAGTATCAAAGTCACCTGCGTTCACTCTAGATGAGCTGAAGGTAGCCACAAAAGACTTTACTGAGAAGATTGGAGGAGGGGGATTTGGATTAGTGTTCTTTGGTAAATTATCTAAAGGAAAGGATATAGCAGCTAAAGTGCTTTCACCATTCTCCAAGCAATGAGCTCCAGAGTTTTTAAGGACTGGACTACCTGCATCAGGGTTGCAAACCAAGGATAAGTCTCAGTGATGTCAAGACCGCCCACATCCTTTAAGACGGCAATATGAATGGAAAATTGGCCGATTTTGGTCTGTCAAGAATGACAATAGATGGGGAGGATTCACATATCACAACTACTGTGAAGGGAACGACAGTACCTGGATCCAGAGTATATGCACTTTCTTTTCAATATTGGAATGCATTTAATTACCTCAGCAATTTCATTTTGGTTTTCCTAGCTTGTTTTGTTATGCTTTCACATGTATTTCAACACACAAATGTTGGCAGAGAAAAGGGACGTGTGTAGTTTTAGTGAGGATTTATTAGAAATAATGTGGGCGAAAACCCATAGAATTCGCTGGGTAATCATTCTGATCCAAAATTCTAAATATGTAACAAAACTGAATTCATGTGGATTGCAGGTTTCAAAATGTTCAAGAATTTAAATAATTGACCTAGCTCCTGACGTGTCAGAGTAAGACATATGTTCCCTAAATCTATGTGGATAACATATTTCAAAATATTCAACAATTGACCTAGCTCATGACCTGTCAGAGTAAGGGATATTCCCTTAATGGAGGATGCCACAACAGAACTGGTATTACAGTATCTTGTATTTTGGGGTGCAGATATCATAGACAAGTGTTGGAAGAATCTATCACTCGCGTTGCAAAAGTGGCGATTAGATGTGTTTATGCTGAATCGTCTTCTAGGCCCAGTGTGACTGAGGTGGTGGCGGAGCTAAAAGAGGCTATCAAACAGCACCAGGACAACGCTTCTATTTCAAGTTCAGGGGACATTGGTATTGAAAGTAAATATTTGCAAGTTGGCCCCATAATAGACTGGGGTGATGACAGCTCGAACATTTCAAAAGTAGGAAGATGAGTTCAGTTGGTGTGTGGTGTGCTCTCATTGAGATAAAATAGTTTCCTGGTTCCAGTTTACACCGACTTATTCGCTGAGTAATCCTCGCGAAGAAGAAAATATATTTCTCCTTCCAACTGTGCAATCCAGTTTTACAAATTCAGACCCATCCTAAAATCAAAATATCATAATTTGGTGTAAGTCATCCATTTTTAAACAAAATATCCATTTGGTGTGATATAGAAAATATTTTGTATTTTTAAAATCGAAATGCCATTTATCCATTCTCTGAACGGCATAAACAGACTCCCTTTAAAACAATAATTTGTAAATGTTTTTTTTCTTAACAATGTTTTGTGTTTATTTATTTATTTTTGTTTTTATTTTAAATTTTATTTTCCAGGTTGACTCATTATTTTAGGAATATTGGGATAACTATTACTGGTTGCTGTCCAAACTTTTTGTTGAGGGTAGGCTTTCATCTCTGCCAGATATTCTTGGGTCTTGGGCTGTTAGCTTGTATCTTTAAATCAATAAAAATGAAATCTTACCCAAATAGAAGCAATTTTAGGACACATCCTAGGCCCAAAATTATATATATATATATATATATAAGATTTTATATGTTCAATTATTACAAAAAATATAACTTTAAATTTATATATATTTAATAAGAAATTTTTATTAAGTTTTTATTAAATGGTATAGAAATTAACTATAAATCTCTTCATCATTATCTAATTACTAAATTATAGTATAATTTACAAATTTGGTTTGGTGGTGTTAGAAAAGTTGCAATCAGCTACATTTAGGATTAAATTTTAAGACTTAGATTCTAGCTTTTGGTAAGGTTCATTTAATTTTGAAATAATGGTTGAATAAGTTTAACTATGTGAATAGCTATTTGTACTTGAGTGATAATGTTTTTAAAAAAAATGTGATTATTGAAGGAACAGAGAAAGTCAATCTTATCTTTGTTGTTTTCATACTATCTAGAATTTGGAAGATTATGTTCAAGTTCTACAATTGATCAAATATAGAAAATTTGTATGGATGACAATGAACTGTTATGTAATAGTCACATACAATTGTTGTAGGATCTGAGAAAGTCAATCTTATCTTTGTTGTTTTCATACTATCTAGAATTTGGAAGATTATGTTCAAGTTCTACAATTGATCAAATATAGAAAATTTGTATGGATGGCAATGAAATGTTATGTAATAGTCACATACAATTGTTCTTTATGCCCTCACATTGTTCATAGAAACTTTGTCTAAGAGATAGCTTATTTGTAGCCACTAGATAATTTCATTGTCCATCTATTACTGGAGATGTTGACACACCAATATTCTAAGTTATGGTTCAAATTTGATGTCTAGATTGATCGATTTACTCTAGTTCACTAGAGCAGATCAACATATGAGGAGAAATATCGTGATATCATATCAAGCTTCAAATCAAATCAAGCTTCCAAGGAAAAATAAATGCAACTACTTACATTTGCTTTTTCAATTAGGAGAGAGAGAGTCTGAGTGAGTTTAGAGTCTAAAGTGGATTTTTTTAGCTCCAATATACAATGTAGCTTCCTTCGACTTATTCTCTTGTGTCATTAAACATGGTATAAGATAAAGTCCAAATTCTTCTTAGCACCCTCCTGTTCGTGCTCAAATTCCTTTAGTGTGCTTATCTAGGACACATTCTCTTCGTTGATAATATAAGATGAGTTTTGAGCTTTGATTCAAATCCTATTTACCAATACAAAACATGCAAATTCTATAAAAGTGTATGAGATTGATCTAAAGTGCTACTTTGGATCCAATGGTGTTCACTTGTTACTTTAGGAAAAACAATGTTTTATCATCTTTTGTACAGATAACTAATTTCTCAAGGAAAACACCTTTAATTTACACATTAGTCATCCCATGTTGAGGTTTTGAAGTATTTTAAAACTACTTGAATTGATATGAAGTGATTTTATTTCCATTTTTTGGGGCTATGTCAATGACTAAAATAATCCTTTTAACCAATAAAAATTCACTAAACACTATTAAAACAAGAAATTAAATAAATAATTTAATTTGTACTTTAGCTTACCCATGCCAGCTTTTGAAATATTTTAGTGTACGACTACTAAATGGAATGTTTTATATCCGCACATTGTTCCATCTAAACTAAGATGATTTATGGAGTCTTTTTAATATAGACATCACTCAACTTTCTTATGGACATAATTCCTTATTTCCATTCTCTCCATTCTCATCCTTGTGTAGCCTAATAATTGCATGCACGCATTGTTATTCAACTTTCTTTATGCAATGATACATAAGGCCTCCAATTCCTTCAATCATCTTTGAGTGATTCTACTCGATACCAACCTTTTAGGAGCATTTCCTCTATATGGAACAAAATTTGAGTCATTATGTCCACCAAAATAAAATGACTCAATAAATAAATGGTAAGCATCTCTCATTCTTTCTTACTTTGACCATTCTTTAAAAGTTAGCAAGCCCCAAGAGAATAAGAATAATTTAGAAAGTTTCCAACCACTTGTTTTAATTAGCAAACAAAAAATATCATTAGGAGCTACATCGTTAAAATTGTTCATCAAAAGATAAAGGTATATGACATCAACTAATTCAACCTACCTTCTCACTATTTATCAATAACAATTCACAAATGTCAATCTAGCAATCAACTTAAAATGAAGGGTAATATATCTTGTTTTTTAAAAGGACATCATGCATGCAATGGTTTTTCAAGACTTGAACCTATTTTATTATTGATATATATAGATATATGGTATGCCACAGAGTCTAGAATAAGGGTTTGGAGAAACCTTTGAGCAATCATCCCCCTATCCATCAAGCCTCAAGTTTCCATCACTCACCATAACACTTACCATCTAATATTAGGACAAAGCTCTAGCTCAACAATTAATGCAATGTGAGAAAGAGATGTGGAGGTCATTATAAAGTGTAGTGTTGAGATATTGAGAGATTATAAAAGTAGTTGTTCTTAGGAATTAGGAAGGCTTTATTGTATTCTCAGAAGAAGCTATCACAATGGTTCAAGCCATAGCTTGTTGGAAGAGTTGTTTCTTTGGCATGGACAAAATGGTTATCTAATAGACTTGCCTACAAATCAATTGCTCATCTACAATGCAAGGAAACAACATGTGGCTAGTAGTAGAATAACAACGAAGGGGGCTCTTATCCATGGCACACACAAAGGGTGCCCACAAAAAAGTAAGGGGAATTCACATAAAGCCTAAAGTCCATAAATGATCAAGATAAAATCCTCTTTGATGGAAGCACTAAAGAGATATGATGAGTTTTCCTCTAAGATTAAAAAAAGGGAGTTAAGGAGAGTATGAAATGAAGGAAAATATTGGGAGGACACCAAATGAACAAGTGGAAGAGGAAATCTTCCCTTGGTTTCTAGACCCAACCTTCTGTAGAAGCAAAAATACAAAGTTCCTAGCATTAATGGAACTATACTAACATATGAAGATATTTTTTTCCATGATAGTCGAGATTAAGAAAACTAATAAGAATGAAGTTCTTTCCAAATTATACCAAATGGATATGTGATATAAGAGTTTGATCAATGCAATTTTCCACACTAATGAGGATTCAAAGGTCTTTTCACCCATGCTCCCATCAAGCCTCGGGCCCTACATAGGGGTTTGCAAAGCAGTAGTGAGGAAACAGATAGAGAGGCCAAGCCAACCATCGCAAAGAAAGATGTATAGGAAGAAGCAACGACATATCAGCTGCAATCAAAGGAAGCACCTAAGGACCACCATGTTCTCATCAATGTTATCTCTAGCTCAACTTCTGGGAAATAACATATGCCATCCAAGGTTTCCTCATGATAAAAACCAACTTTAAATAGATCCATGTTAACTCATGTAAGTTGTTATAATCAAGTCTTAGGTAGAAATATTTTCTTTCTAGAGGCAATTGGTATTTCTGAAAAATCATCTAGGGGTAGACTGTTAGTTTTTGGTAGCATCAGACAAGTGTTCTAGTCTCTATGGTGTCTATGAGGCTAAGGAACACAGGAGGATAATTATCTCTAAGACCCAACAAAAATTTCCAAGGAAAATGCCTCTATTAGATTAATTAGCCAATTATTAATTATTCTCCTAAGTCTAACTTAGGAAAACAGGTAAATTGATTTTTTTCTAGAGACTTCTAGAAAAATCACTTGAAGCGGTTAGGATGATCTTAGCCATCAATTGAGACTAGATCATGGTCATTGGTTGCTCAACGAGAAATTATAAGATCAAGTCTATGGAGCTTTGGAGATCACTCAAAGATAGTGAATTGCAATGATAGCAAGGGCGCAAAGGGAGACAGTAACAATGGGGTTTCAATAGAGAGATTGGTAAGAGAATTTCCATAGAAATTCTCCACAGATATTCCAACAAGTTGAGAAGAAAAAGGAGGTTGAATTATTCTACAGTGAGGTTGTACTAGCTAATGTGAATTAGGTAGTGCGCATAGATGGGCAACAATTCGATTTCTGGTTGCCAGAGACAGGTGTCAGAGGAGTTGTGAGTTGATTAAGCAAATTGCAAGAGGCAAAAGACATTGTTGTAACTAATTTCCAAAAGCAGTGCGAGTTCCAAAGAGGGTCATACATGTTTCCATACTAGTCAGTGTGAATTGTAGGCAGGAGGTGTGAATTGCAGGCAAGAGGTCGTTTGGTCTTGCAGAAGGAAACCTTTATTTCCAGTTTGACTTTTTCCAGTAGGAGTTGATAATAATAACCGTCGAAGCTTTGCGAGCAGAATGTAATTCTAAAATTGCTAGAGATTATTATTAATAATAAAACCTTCATTTGCAGAATTGGTTTTCCCCGCACTGGGGTATTTCTAGGGGCATTTGTCCAAAAATATTGGTGCCATCTATTTTGTGTGTGCATTATTTCTCAATTCCTGTAATTCTTTGTGAAGATTGCAGTTGTGATTTAATAGTTATTTGCCATAATTAATTTCTGAAGACAAATAATCTCTAGTAAATAGAAAATTAAATTCCAATTGTTGTAATTAAGGAAATTTCACATAGACAATATTACATAAACTACAATTCATTTTTTTGGACATGTTACAGTCCAATTCTCCTTGAAAGCAAGGCTCAACAAAAACAATGTAAACTAGTTTGAAACCTATTATGTATATTATTTATTTAATTTAGAGACCTAATTATATTTTATTTTTAAAGCACAATACTGATTGGTTTTGATAAAGTCTTATAATCTCAAACAATTTCAATTAGTTATTGCTTAATCTCCTTTATTTTATAAGTTGCTAAGTGCTACCATTTCTTTTGGAATGTGATGAATTTTTAGTTAACTAAATCTTATAAAAAATAATTTAATCATTAAAAATGAAAGTTACTCCTAATATCAAAGTTGAAATTTGTCTTGGGGCATTAAAACAAATAATTATATTATTGAAACCCTCTACTTCATAACTAACATTGCCACCACTTATCCAAGAATCCAAGTTATATATCACAAAGTTTAAAGTTTAATTGTCAAAAGCCAATGTAGGTGGCAGTTCCCTCATCTTTTAAAGTTTAATTTCCAAAAGCCAATGTAGGTGGCAGTTCCCTCATCTCAATTAGCAATTAAACTTCTACTTAACATTTCAATCTTTTACAACTTGACAAAGAAAAAACCTATATAAGAAATTCTCCACTGCAAAAAGCTATCTTTTGGCATAACCTTTTCACATGCCACACATTCCTATATTTAGTCATGTTTCAATTAATAACTTGATTTATTTAAGTTCATGAAGGGCTGCAACTCATTTTAACTTCTCTTTTTATTAAAATTTATTTTATAAACATAATTTACTAATGACTAAGATGATTAATGATCATTCACATATTAATATTTGGCTTTTTTTTACACCTATAAATTAAATGTACATGTGAATAACAATGAATATGACTTAGATTGAGCTTATTATACAAAATAATAATAAAATAAACAAATATTGATATTTTCAAAGTATTATAAATAATTTATTTTGAATTCATACCAACCATTTTCACTTTATACATTTTGTTTTCAATATCATATTCTTATAAATATGACTTAGATTGAGCTTATTATACAAAATAATAATGAAATAAACAAATATTGATATTTTCAAAGTCTTATAAATAACCTATTTTGAATTCATACAAACATTTTTCACTTTATACATTTTGTTTCAATATCATATTCTTTTATCAATGCATTTCAATTTGCAAGATACAACATGTGAAATAATTTATCATCAATCAAATATGCTCAATTTAATGTCCTATACATCAATTTGAACAACTAAATTATTCTTCAATTCTTTATCTTAAAACATGAAATATAAACTCTACAATTTACTCTTCATTGAAATAATAAGACATAAAATACAAATTACAAACT
Source organism: Pinus albicaulis (assembly GCA_034641835.2). Lineage (NCBI taxonomy): Eukaryota > Viridiplantae > Streptophyta > Pinopsida > Pinales > Pinaceae > Pinus > Pinus albicaulis. Next base: position 352,669,733 of record CM076578.1, on the reverse strand, counting down.
AATATAGCATTCAATTTTATGTGTACTTTTTCATTTTTTCTTGCATATTTCTTTTCAATATGAAAGTTATAAACCAAAAATAAATTTATAAATAGTCAAAATACCCATATAAATTGATATGAGAAAAACATGACTTCATTCAATATTTTTAATTATATCAATGATTGTAACTACAATGAAAACTTGCACATAACTATAACATTTAGATTCCTACTGAGCATGAGGGGTTAAATTTCAATAAAGTTATAATATCCAAGGTTCATGTATGGGGATATAAGGTTAGATTTCTATGATACTATATGACCCTCCATTTTGGTAGCCTTAATGCTACCAAATGGAAAATTATTTATTAGTGGATACTAGTGACACATTGAAACTACCTTTTTTTTTTTGGTGGTGTATGACCTAAAATTGCTTGTAATTGGTTATTCATTTTATCCAAATGTTAAGAAACATGATAATGGTCCAAGATTCCTTAGCATCTAACAAGATGCACCAAGTTATGATTTTATCTATAAACAATGATTTCATTGCATGTCAAGGTTTTGTGGTATTAAGACAAGTTAGACTAGTAGTATTGTATGACCTCAAATTGCTTGTAATTGGTTATTCATTTTATCCAAATGTTAAGAAACATGATAATGGTCCAAGATTCCTTAGCATCTAACAAGATGCACCAAGTTATGATTTTATCTATAAACAATGATTTCATTGCATGTCAAGGTTTTGTGGTATTAAGACAAGTTAGATTAGTAGTATTGTAGGCTTTCTTAATTTGAAAAAAAAAAATTATTGAGATCTCAAATCCTCCTTTAAAACATATTACATTTTCACTTTCCTTCATGTATCAATGTGTATTTCTACAAAGTTTATATATATATATATACCCTCTTACATGTGATTGAGATAGACACGTGGATGTTGCACAAAGAAGTGATTAAAAATCATTATCCAAACACAACTTGCTATTCTTAATATCAATTCAATATATACTTCTAATTTATAGAAATTATGTAATATATACAAACTAGGATTTTAAGTTATCAATTTATACATAAGGGGAAAGTGAATTTTTGTGTTTTAATTTGAACAATGAGCCATACTTATAATTAGAATGTGCAAGCTTCTTTAATATTGGTGCAATTTTATAACTAGCACAACCATATAAATTAAATGATCAATAAAGGCCAATAGGCATAAGTGCATAATAAATATCAAAACACTCACTTTATGATATATCTTACATTATAAACATCAAAGCACTTGATACATCTTACATTGGCTAGCTTAAAAAAATCATAAAAATTAACTAATAAAAACTTTATTACTATTATTATAAAAAAAATTAATATATGGTTAATCATATATACATTTTAAAATCATGTAACAATATTCTCAACCATGTAGATTCACTCCCACTTTACCATGGAAATTCTTAACTTGTAAATAGCTATTGTTACAATATCAATACAATATGCCCAATATGGCATTTTCTTTAACTAATTAACTAGAGATAAATTAATTTTAAAAGCATAACTTGGACATAATCTTAATCCTTGATCTATAAATACTACTATGAATATTCTAGCATATTTCATTGATGTTAAATCCTTACCATCCATCTAATAATTACCGATAATTAAATTAAAATTCAAGAAAGCCTATTTCATGTCTATCGATGTATTTCATATAAGGTTTCAATGCATAAAATGTTCATCAAACCATCTAATTCATAAACGTAAACACAAAGGACCTACACCCTAAAAAGCAATAACGAGTTAACAACCATGTCAGCCACTAGAAGAGGTTGGTCATGGTCATCAGTAGACTAAAAAAAATCTCACCCATTAGTGTGGATAGACCAGGGCTTAGGCCCCTCCAACATCACTGGTGCCAATGTGAGGTGATTGTTCATCCATGGGGGGGCATTTTCTCACAAATTATTGGAGAGAGACAAGAACTTGGGCCCCTCCAACATCACTAGTGCCAATGTGAGGTGATGGTTCATCCATGGGAGACCAAATGTCCCACTATGAGACATCTCCCATTGTTTCCAAATCTGCCTACTTGCACAATGCCTTGGCCATTTATTATTGATGTTTTTCACTATTTATTTTCTCAAAGTATTAATCTGTTTTATAAATTGCGAAGTAAAAAATTAAGTCTCATCGAATATGTCAAAGTTGAAGGGAAAGGTTATTGCCTAAATGCACAATGCCTTGGCCAATTATTATTGATGCTTTTCATTATTTATTCTCTCAGAGGTATTAACTTGTTTTATCAATTACTCTCCTAAAAAATGTCAGAGTTGAAGGGAAGGGTGATCGACATAAAAGATTCAGGTAACCATTTCAATTTTCATAATAACCATGCCAAATATAAACCCTGTTACGATGCACACAACTACCTTAAACAAAGTTTCCATCCACAAAGTATTTTCCAGCATACAATTTGCTAACCACAATTCTATTTATACCAGTGATACAAATTAACTAGTAGAGTAGCAACAATAAATAATGATTTTTCCACCTTAATCAAAAGTTCATCACGGCAACTTCCATGCACATCAACTTATGCGGCGCCTATAAAATACTCAAGACTAAAGGTTCGGGCTCACCTTATCTAGAACCGTAATTACAACAAAAATACGAAAACAAAACGCAATTCTCCAAAGAAATTAGTTTAGCAAACAGTCAAAAAATCTTACCACTAGATTGCCTTTTATTACGCATAAAATGTTCATGTTTCATTTTGGCATGGTTCAGCAAGTGTGCAGTACAAACCATTCAAATTCACAGGGACAATTATATCTGTGTCAACTTCATAAAGGGGTTAGTTTGACTCATAAATAACAACAATTAAATCGGAGTGAACTAGCAAATTGTCAAAAGCCAATGCAAGTGGCATTTCCCTCATCTCAATTAAAAATTAGACTTCTAGATGAACATTTCAATTTGTCACAACTTGGCAAAGAAAATACCTATATAAGAAATCCTCCATGACAAAAGGCTATCTTTCGGCATAACATTTTATCAGGCCACAATATTTGCAATTAGACCAACATTCACTTTGTGACCAGAAAATGCAACAATAATCCTCCCTACATTCTAGTAAGTGTCAATAGACAAAAAGGTTTTAAGCACTCAATATCTACTCATTATTTATCTACCTTCTTAAAATAAACATCACTGGCATCTCCAAGTAATTAGAACCAAACTTATCAATAAAAGGAGAGGAACAAAGAGTGAAACCTCTATCCTGGATCTTGAAGAAGAATGTGGATTTTCTAATAGATTAATTTACCATCCTGAAGAGTGAAAATTCTATAATATAGAATTCTACTGCAGCTACTTATTATATTTCTTCTATTGTATTCGCAATCACAATTATTTAACATTTAAATACCGAAATAAAATATGTTGCAGACTTCACGATCAATAAACAACATAAAAGAAATAGCACAAGTAATCACACATAAACACCGTTATTTTTGGACAATCATCCACGGAAAAAATCCAATGCGGGAAAACTGATGCAGCAGATCTGAGGGTTTCTTTATTATGCAGAAATTCTTAGTACAAATGTGTGATTGTAAATATCAATCAATCACCTGAAGAAATATGATGAGAGTAAGCTTAGTGAGACAAATCTCACATCACCACGAAGTTCCGGCACTGACTTGCACCCACACTGAGCTGCTCTGTGTGATTTATGCGTAGTCACTGCCTCCCTCACAGTCACTGCGTCACTGCTGCTACTACTTGTTGTGGTTGCTTCTGTACAGACCGCTGCCTGAGACTAGAGTGATTTCCCCTTCCAGAAATGACCTCCGTAAAATGGCTAAACCCTCACCTGCCTCCACCAACAGAAATCGAAACTCCCTTGACTGCTCTGCGCTGGCCCAGTGTAACTACTGCTTGGCCCTCTCTGCGTTGTTGTTATGGCTCCTCTCTCTCTTCTCTTCCTTTACTCTTTCTCCTTCAGAAATTCTCCCTTCTGGAGATTTCACCTTCCCCTATTTGCAATCGAGAATCACTTCGACTCTTCCTTCGGCTGAAGAAATCGATCTCTTGATTCTTTCTCCGTCTGATGTGTTTTCCATAGCCCCTTGCCCTCCTTATAATCCTTCGTTGACCTTTCAACGGCCTAGATTAAAACTTAATCAAGGGCTAAGATTAACTTGGAGGTGATCCATGACTTTATCTAGAAGATTCACACTTAGTTTAATTAATACCTTTAGTTAATCGGTTTTCCTAAGTTTAGACTTAGGAAAACATTAAAAAAGATTAATTAATTTAATTAAACCATCTCTAAGTGGAATTTTCCAAAATCCTTCTGGGTATTATGGAATACATGTGTCTTAGCCCATATACAAGGCTAGAGCACATCCGATGCTACCATAAATCAACAAAGAGAAGAGTTTGGGATGGCACAATAGGCAAGAAAGTTCAGAACGTCAACAAAGAGAGGACTTTGGGATGGCACAATAGGCAAGAAAGTCCAGAAGGTAAGGACTGGACCAAGAATGATACCATTAAGGCTATTGAGGATGTTGAAAATAATGGTTATTCACTGCATGCATCTTTAAGGAAATATGGCATGGCTCCCAAACCAATGATGTTTACTATTATTATTATTAGAATGTATCTTTCTCGATAACTTTGCAATTTCAGCTACATGTTAAATATTGTCCCTCTTTTATCAATAAAGCCAAGCGTGGAAACTTTGAAGAGATAGAGCAAGAGTCTCAAGAACTTAGGTTGAGCTGCCCATATGAGAAATGCCGACAATTTGTTTCTATTTTAATTGCTAAATCAAAGCAAGCCCAATAAGTGGGCCTCAGTATGGATAAAGTCAATTTGTATAACTATAAATGCTCCAAAATACTTGGTAGCCTAAATGAAATCACGGCTATAGTTGAAATCTTATGCCTCAGTTATCAACATTCCTATATCTCGGCATAGTACAATTCTTCATGCTTCCCATTCAAGGTCTTATAAAAGAACATTAACAAGTTAATCCCGACATATATTCAGCAAATGGTTATGGTTGAAGCTAAGGACATTGATTTGGTAATTGCACAATTTGCATTAGAATTTTAATATAGAAGAGGCCCACTTGAGAAAGGACACGTATAAAGCATGACGCTGGTAATCAAACACAATCGAGTTGAAAGTTTGAGAGGTTGAGAGATAGATAGAGAGGACAAAACTGTGGTGAATTCATCAATGCAACTGAATATACAAATATTAATACATCTTCCAACTTCAAACAATATAAGCCTTACATATAACCCCCACAGCGGGTGTCTCATAGCTAGCATGATGATGGAAATTCCTTGGCAATTGGGAAGGAGGTGGGAAGGGATGGTGCTCTCCACCTGGCATAAATCGGTGATGTTGGACATTCAATGCAGCAGGGACCCATTAACTTCAATTTTCCACCAAGTTTCCGATATGGGGGGAACATGGGAACATGGAGATACATAGGGGGACATGTGCAAACACCCCCCAATTTTAGGGAGATTTAGGGGATGGGGGAGATATCGAGTCTATATATTTGAATCACGTTTATATATATAAATAAACATGATTCATATTAAATAATGAAATACATTGATTCATACATCATAAATGATTCAGTGAAATAGAAAAAGTAACATATTGTATACATTGATTTAAATTCATTAGTCATTCATTAGTTTAGAATCTGATTTGCACTAATCAAAATAGTGAATAAAAGGAAACAATTATTTTTATGACTGATGGTGATTTTTTGAGATTTAATATTTGTTGTGATAAATTTATTTCATGTGTGGATGCAAGTAAAAGCAAGAGTTTGGGAGATGAAAGTCAATCTTTCATAAAACAACCATGGAGAAGCCAAAGAAGTTCCTTAAACATCTTTGGAGAGATGTTTGCTGATGAAGAATAGACATTGAGAGCGTATGAGAACAATGAAATGGCAAGTAAGGCTACAAAATTTCTAAATTTTGAATCCAACCTGCAATGGAACAATGCCAATAGCATGTATCAGCAAAGAGATAAATTGGACAATGAAATTGATGAGTTATGAGAACAGAGAACAACAAAAATTCGCTGACTGTGTAATATTCCTAATGAAAAATTAACAATGATAACAGAAAACATGCAATATAGCAACACAGAAAATTTTCATAAATTAACACATGAACCAAAAAATATGCACCAACTCCATAACTTGGCTAAATTTTAGTATATGATAATGTTGTGGTACAAATAGTTGGAGAAAATGCACCTAGGCTTGCACAAGGCAAGCTACAAGCACCAGGTGATGAGTACAAGAAAAACCAATAGCTCCAATAGAAAGCTCCTCCAGAAAACTGCGCTGCTGCTCCAAGACTGCATTGTTGCCTGACTTCGGCTTCTGACTTACCCACTGAAAACTTCTCAGAGAATTCTAAGAGTTTGGGAAGGTGATCCTTGCCCAAAACCCAGAAAAAACCCAAAAATGGTTTCCTCTAATTCCAACCTTCAAAATCTGCCCCTTTGCAACTTGGCCCTCCTCCAAATTCGATTTCTATTAATGCTACTGTCAATCATTGCCCTTCAAAATCTCAGCAAACCTCCTCAAATAAATGATCCAGATCTTAGTTGAAATGGACCTCTTGTTGCAACTTTGCTGATAACTTTTGCTATAGGTGATGAAATCAAATTCCATAACTTCTGAATGGATCTTTCCAGTGATATAAGACACTTGAAATTTGATGACCTATGGGATGAGAAATGATTCCACAAACTCATAGGATGTGCGGCGGCGTAGTGCTCCGGATAAATGTAACTTCAATTGCTCATATCTCTCAAACAAGGAAACGAAATCACTGAAGATTACTGAAGATCACTGCAAAACATTGAAACTAAAATATGTTTCAAACCCTCATGGAGTCGTAACCTGAATCTGCATTTATGCAGAAACGAAATAAAATACAGAAATAAACATAAACGTAGAGATGTAGAAGAAATAAAAATTCATTTCATTAATATTAATTGACTAAAATATGCTTACAGACAGAATGGATATAAACTAGCTAGGGCGATGGTAGCTTATCTCTGAGAAAAACTGTGGTGGCTACATGCCTCTAAATTGTGTTACAATGAGGCTCTAGGGCCTTTTTATTATTGAAAAATAAGAGAAAACCTAAACAACCAAAACCCTAACCCGAGGAGATGTAACACCAATAGTTTATGGGCCCTGTTGGGGTTATTTGGGCAACCAACTTCCCGGGTTCGTAACTTGGTCATAGTATCTCTGTTTGGCGCGTATGATACCTCATTGGAAAGATCTCTCCATGGACTACGCCGTTTAGGGCCTCAAAACGGCTCTGGAAGTTCAGGACCCAAAAAAATGCTAAAAATAGTAAACACGAAAACTGATGAAACTGACTAGGTGGAATAGGCAGGTGGCCACCAATATCCACTTGCATCATTCTCCCCCCTTGGAAAGGAATGGTCCCCATTGCACGCAGAGCCATGAGGTAGGGAAATTTCTGTTGAACCTGGTCCCTGGTGAACCACTTTCCTTGGTGAAGGAGGTGGCCTGCTTTGAAGTAGGTGTAGCTTGTGGTGGGGTCTAGAGAGGCGCTCCTTCTGCGAATGTGACCAAAATGTGTCGCCCACCTGGAACTTGTGTGCCACTCGATGTTGATCCTGGCACTGCTTGTACCTGGCATTGGATTTCTCCAAGATGTCGTGGACCTGTTGGCGGACGTCAGACAATACACGTGTGAACTCCGTTTATGTGGTCGCATGACGTATGGAAACATCAGACAACGACATGCCTGGGGCCAGATAAATGGAGTGTTTGACCTGACAGTGTAGAGGAACCTCTGTGGGTGAGGAGAAAATGTCCTTGTATTCCTCAACTTTTTCCATTTGTTGTTGCCGTGCAGGGGAGCCATGTTTGGAGGTTGTGGCCATAATCTTCTTCTTGCCCTGTGGGCGAATTGTAATGAAAACAAATTTACTAGTTTGGGAAATAACCTTACTGCATTGCTTTGCAGTAATCAAAGAGATGGCGGGAGGCGGTACTACCTCCAGTATCTTGTACAACTTATTTTCCAAAGTAATAATAACAAAACGAGGTCTAGACTCATACACAACATGTCACTTCCACAAGTATGGTTGGCCAATAGTACATTACACACGTCAACAGGAGCAACATCACACAATATTGTTGAATATATAGCATTCGAAAGTGTTCCAAGTCTCATATTTTGTGAGGAGACTTGGACATCAGTATTGTTGATTTCTATAGCATTGGAAAGTGTTCTAAGTCTCATTTTTGGTAGAGAGGCTTAGACATCAGTTATCTAGAGAACCCAAAAATCGTTTGTGGAAATTCCACTCGGATATGACTTTATTAAAATAATTAATTATTTTAAGGCAGACCCTAAGTATAAACTTAGGGAAATTAAATAATTAAGGGGTATTAATAAAGCAGAGTGTGAATTTTCTAGAAGACAAAGATCAAGTCATCTTTTAATCTGACCCATTCATTAAAGATATAATCCTGGTCGTTGACACATCAGCGAGAAGACTATAAGAAGAGACTTGAGGGCCATTTGGAAATTAAGCCGGAGCACTCTCAGTACTCGAAGGGAATCGATTCTGAAGCAAGGGAAATCGATTTCAGTGGGTTAGTTTGTAGAGGCTGGGTTACAGAAGCAGGAGGGAGGAGTCATTTATCGGGAAGCATAACTCAGGTGGGTGAAGGGAAGGGTGAGTTGATCAACAACAAGAACCCCTCCACGCAGAATCACGCAGTCCAGAGAGGGACTGCACAAAGCATTCACACTGGGTGACGCAGAGGGTGAAGGAGGTCACCCCGAGGGTCTGAAAAATTGTCTGGGAGGTCTAGAAATTTAGCCTGGTGTTTGCTAATTTTTCTCTGCTCATCGGACTCCTGTAAATGTACTTCCCATTTCTGAAGATAAATATAAAACCCTTATTTGCTGCACCGGTTTTCCCACATTGAGTTTTTCCGGGGACAATTGTCCAAAAGCATATGTGTTCATATGGTTATTTCCATTGTGCTATTGGTGTAAATTATCTTTCTGTTCTTACACTCTTAACGATAGTGAAGATCTGCAAATGTGTTTATTTCAGAATTTACTAAAGCATTTGTAAATAACTTATAAGTAGGAGAAATAAACCAAGTATTGTAGAAATATTTTCCTCTTGAAAATTTCACATGGTATCAGAAGAAAGGGCTAAAAACAGGAAGGGAGGATCTGCTATGGACCAAAGGAAGGGTGGTTTACGCAGTCCTCCAGAGCAGGCAGAAATGCAGAGAGAACATGACATGAAAGCGCTGGCATCCAGACTAAAGGAGGATCTTGCCTGTGTGTCAAGCACAACTCCTACAGGGGTTTGGTATATTGACAGTGGAGCATCTGCTCATATGACGAGGGTTCGAGAATGTTTTTCGAGATATCAAGAAGAGCACATGAATTTCCAAATAACCATGGGAAATAAGGCAAAATGTAACCCCATCAGGAGAGGTACCGTAACATTTCCGACGAAGAAGGGCAACAAGATTCGAGCTACGAATGTTCTGCATGTACCAGGGTTGGGGATGGATTTACTCTCAGTGTCTCAACTTCAGAACAAGGGCTATGACGTATACTTTATTCAAGATAAGGTGTATGTTAAACGCCCTAACTGGAGCAAAAAGGCACAAATTAGAGTAAGGAGTCACAAGCTGTGTAAGCTCCAGCTTGAATCTCCGGTGGCCCTAATCAGCAGCACAGACGACAGAGATCTAAATGAGTTATGGCACAAAAGGATGGGGCATCTACATCATGGAGCCTTGGAGATTCTCAAAAGCACTTTCATAGGGGCTCCTAGACTCAGTACGAAGAAAGACGAAGTTTGCAGGGGATGTGTACTAGGGAAGAACGCTAAGGCAACATTTCCAAGAAGCAGCAACAGAGCCAAAGGTGTATTAGAGTTAATACACTCTGACATTTGCGGTCCGATGTCCACAACATCTCTCAGTGGGGCAAAGTATTTTTCCACCTTCATTGATGATTATTCCAGGAAAACTTCGATCTATTTTCTGAAGACCAAAGATGAAGTCTTTAATCGGTTTAAAGATTTCAAAGCATTGGTGGAGAACTCTACAGGAAAGAAGATCAAGAAGTTGAGGTCAGATAACGGTGGAGAATATATTAATAAATACTTCACAAATTTCTGTGCACAGGAAGGCATCAAGAGAGAGTGGATAGCGCCTTACAATCCAGAACAAAATGGAGTTGCAAAACAGAAGAATCGGACCATAATATAAGCTACAAGGGCAATGTTGTACGACCAGGAGATGCCTAAATTCTTATGGGCAGAATCCTGCAACACAGCAGTTTACATTCAGAATAGAGTTCCCAATAGAGCTTTGGGGAAGGTTACTCCCGAAAGTGTGTTCACAGGCAGCAAGCCAGAAGTGAGCCACATCAGGATATTCGGCAGCATAGCATACTGCCACGTTCCAGAGGAAAAGAGGAAGAAGCTGGATCAAACTACAGAAAAGGGTTTTCTAATGGGCTACAGTGAGAATGCAAAGGCATACCACGTCTATATTCCAGAGAGCAGGAAATTCGTGGTAAGAAGGGATGTAAAATTCCTGTAGGAGAAAGCCTTTAGGAAATCTCAAGAGATGGCCATGATACACAGATTGAGGAAGATCCACTGGTACAGCCTCAACGACCTCTAGAGGAGAGGTCCAATGCCTCTCCAAGGCACAATTTTTCTGAGGGAAGCTCCTCCGATGAAGAACAGGAGGAAGAATAGGTGAGACCGCCCACCACTGATGGGAGACCGAGCAAAGAACTCCAACAGATTCTTAGAGATGTAGAAGGATTTGTTGGAGCACCTAGAGAAGGGAAGAGGATAAGAAAACAACCTGACAGATATCAGGCAATGGTAGCTCAGGTTGGAGAGCCTTCTACCTTTCAGGAAGCAGCGAGTATCAGGTATGGGTAGATGCCATGGTGGAGGAGTATAGCTCCATCATGAAAAATGATGTCTGGGAAGTAGTCCCTAGACCACAGGACAGATCTATTGTAGGATCCAGATGGATCTACAACATCAAATATGCTACAGATGGCAGCATAGAGAAATCCAAAGCGAGATTTGTAGCAAAGGGGTATGCCCAGAAGGAAGGCATTGACTATGAAGAAACCTTTGCTCTAGTAGCACGATACACTTCTATCAGATCCATCATCTCTTTGGCAGCACAGATGTGATGGGAGATTCACCAGATGGATGTCAAGACCACGTTCCTGAATGGTGTGATTGAGGAGGAAGTGTACATAGAGTAGCCAGAGGGCTTCGAGACACATGAGTAGAAGACTCATGTTTGCTGACTTAAGAAAGCCTTGTATGGCTTGAAACAAGCCCCCAGGGCATGGTATGGTCGGATTGATAGCTACTTGTAGAAGATGGGGTTCGTAAAGAGTGATGCAGATCCCAACTTATACTACTTAAGAGTAGGAGATGAGCCACTTATTCTTGTTCTATATGTGGATGACTTGTTTCTGAACGGGTCATCCAAGCTCATCAAAGACTGCAAGGAGAATTTGGCAACAGAATTCGACATGAAGGACCTGGGGCGGATGCACTATTTTCTTGGTTTAGAAGTTTGGTAGCAGGAAGGGGAAATCTTCCTTGGACACGACAGAGATTCTGAAAATATTTCAGATGGAATAATATAGACCCATGGCCATGCCAATGATTACGAACTGGAAGAAGATAGACACATCAGAGGATGATGACGATGATCCCACATTGTATATACAACTCATCAGGTCATTGATGTATCTGGTCAACACGAGACCATACATCTGTTATGCAGTGAATACCCTCAGTCAGTTCATGGTGGAACCAAGGAGGGCTCACTGGGAAGCAACCAAACATATCCCCAAATACTTGAGAGGGACAATCGAGTATGGGCTAAAGTACACCAAGGGAAATGAGATCCAATTGAGTGGGTTCACAGATGCAGACTGGGCTGGAAGCACAGTAGATCGGAAAAGTATCAGTGGGTACTGTTTCAGTATCGGATCAGGAATGACCTCCTGGTGCAGCAGGAAACAGAAGTCTATAACACTAAGCTCAGCTGAGGCAGGGTACATGGCAGCAAGCACAGCTTCGTGCGAGGCCATATGGCTCTGCAAATTTCTCTTGAACTTACTCAAGAAGTGGATAGAACCGACTGGGATTATGTGTGATAATCAGAGTTGCATCAAGCTCTTTGAAAATCCTAGGTTTCATGACCGGTCAAAGCAAATTGACATTCGATGTCACTTTATCAGGGACTATGTCCAGAGGGGAGCAGTGCAATTGCGATACACTCCTACAAGTGAACAAGTGGTAGATATCCTCACAAAGGCTCTAAGTAAGATCAAGTTCACTTACTTCAGAGAGAAAATGGGGATGGTCAAGAACCCCTTCCACTAGAGGAAAGGGTGGTCTTCAGAAGAAGAGGGAGCTGCAGTACGAATGTTGCAGTGACAGGGCAGCAGTATAGGAAGAAACAACGCAGAGATGAGGGGTAGCATCCAGGACACCATCAGCGCAGCAAATGATGTAGAGTCAGAGCAGTACAACGGTATCTTGCTTAAACACTTTCCTTGCCAAGAGGGAGTGTTGATTTCTATAGCATCGGAAAGTTTTCTAAGTCTCATTTTTGGTAGAGAGACTTAGACATCAGTTATCTAGAGAACCCATAAATCGTTTGTGGAAATTCCACTCGGATATGACTTTATTAAAATAAATAATTATTTTAAGGCACACCCTAAGTATAAACTTAGGGAAATTAAATAATTAAAGGGTATTAATAAAGCAGAGTGTGAATCTTCTAGAAGACGAAGATCAAGTCATCTTTTCATTTGAGCCATTGATTAAATATATAATCCTGACCGTTGATTCATCAGTGAGAAGACTATAAGAAGAGACTTGATAGCCATTTGGAAATTATGTTGGGGACACTCTCAGTACCCGAAGGGAATCGATTCTGAAGCAAGGGAAATTTATTTCAGTGGGTGAGTTTGTAGAGGCTGGGTTGCAGAAGGAGGAGGGAGGAGTTAGTTATCGGGAAGCAAAACTCAGGAGGGTGAAGGGAAAGGTGAGATGATCAACATCAAGAACCCCTCCACACAAAATCATGCAGTCCAGAGAGGGACTACGCAGAGCATTCACGCTGGATGACGCAGAGGGTGAAGGAGGTTACCCCAAGGGTTTAAAAATTGTCTGGGAGGTTTAAAAAATTCAACCAGGTGTTTGCTAATTTTTCTCTGCTCATAAGACTCCTGTAAATGTACTTTCCATTTCTAAAGATAAATATAAAACTCTCATCTGTTGCACTGGTTTTCCCACATTGGGTTTTTCCGGGGACAATTGTCCAAAAAGATCTGTGTTCATATGGTTATTTCTATTGTGCTATTGGTGTAAATTATATTTTTGTTCTTACGTTCTTAACGATAGTGAAGATCTGCAAATGTGTTTATTTCAGAATTTACTGAAGCATCTATAAATAACTTATCTTATAAGTAGGAGAAATAAACCAAGTATTGCAGAAATATTTTCCTCTTGAAAATTTCACAAGTATTCCAAGAACCCATAAACCGTTTGGGGAGATTCCACTTGGTTCATGTTTTATTAAAATAATTAATTATTTTAATGTGGTACCTAAGTCTAAACTTAGGGAAATTAAATAATTAAAGGGTATTAATAAAACAGAGTGAGAATCTTCTGGAAAAAGAAGATCAAGCCCTGTTTTAATCTTAGCCATTGATTAGAGATCTAATTTGGGTCGTTGATTTATCAACGAGAAGATTATAGGAGAAAGCTTGAAGGTCATTTGGAAAGTAAGTCGGGCACACACTCAGTACCCGAAGGAAATTGATTTTGAAGGAATAAAATTCGATTTTAGAGGGAGAGGTTGTAGAGGTAGAAGAAAGAAGGGGAAGTCAGCAGACACAAAGAAAGACAGGAGGAGGACACAGAAGGGACAACCTTGAGCAGCAACACTGAGTCCTCTCATAGAGTGACGTAGTCCAACGCAGGGATTGTGCAGAAGACCACGCAGAGTGACGCAGAGGGAGCTAGGGTGCCTCCCGAGTGTTAGAAATTCTCCTGAAGGATTCAGGGAACTTATCTCAGGTGTATTATAGAAGTCTGATCAAAAAATTCTTGTAAATGATTTTCCTTGATAAAGAATAATACAAACCCTCATCTTCTGCACCAGTTTTCCCGCATGGGGATTTTCCAGGGACAATTGTCCAAAAATAACTATGTTCATGTGATTGTTTCTATTGCCTTATATTCGTCTGTTCTATTTTATGCTTATGGTTAAGTGAATACTGCAGTTGTGTTTATTTCAGAATTTACTGAAGAATCTGTAAATAACTTATCATAATATAAGTAAGCAAAATAAATCTATCACTGCAGTAGTGTTTCAGTTTGAAAATTTCACATGGTATCAAAGGAAAAGACGAGTAACAAAAGAGGAGATTCTGCAATGGAACGAAGGTCCGACAGTGATGCAACATGAGCCCGGAAGGGTTCACACAGTCCTTCAGAACGCATGGAGGAACAGAGGGATCATGACGTTTCTGTTCTGGCATCCAAACTAGAAGAGGATTTTGTTTGTGTGTCAAGCATGGCCTCTCCAGAGATCTGGTATATTGACAGTGGAGCATCTGCTCACATGACGGGAGTTCGAGAATTCTTCTCGAGCTACCAGTGTTGAGATTTTGTGTATTTGGGGTAGCATCAATTGTGCTCTAGCTCCCAAATTGTGTGGATGGACTAGAGTTCACCTGATATACAAGCACCTAGAAATGGATTTGGGAAATTTCATCTAGTTTAGGAGATTTTAATTAATTAATTATTTTAATGTATTTCCTAAGTTAGAACTTTGGAAAATAAATTAATTAAAGTGAATTTAATTAAACATGTGATGAAATTGTCTTAAATCACACGGATTAAGCTTTCTTTTAATATTAGCCATTGATTCAAGATTTGATCATGGTCGTTGATTTGTTAACGAGAAAAGTATAAAGGAAAAGCTTGAGGTCGTTTGTAAACACATAGAGACAGAGCACTAAAGCTAAGCTGAGATTCTAGGGCAGGGTTTGCTAAGAATACTCAGAAGTGTTTCAGTTGCAGAGGGGAATTTAGCCCAAGGGGATGATCTGATCCCGGGATCTACAATACACAAGAAGCAGAGAAGAGATCAGCTCAAGGACAACGCAAAGGAAGGCAGCGGCAGTAGCAGATCAATGACAGTATAGAGGAAGGCAGCAACAAGGACAACGAAATTTTCAGGAAACCCTTCAGGGGTTGGGTAGAGACCCTTAGGGGCAGCGCAATGACAATATCACCCATACTGGGTTAACACAGTCCCTTCCAAAGGCAGCGCTAAGGGTTTGGAGGCCATCCAAGGCTAATGCAGACCCTGTCAGAGGCTTCATAGGCTGATGTCGAGCCTTTCAAGGATAGCATTGGGGTTTCTAGCCCTAGATCTGGTTGAGTTTTGTAAATTCCGTCTGAGGGTGTGGATCAGTGAGAATTTTTGGTCTTAGATCAGCCAGGAGCTGTAGATCTAGAGTTTTCTTTATAGGGTTTTCCAGATCTGGAACCCAGAGTTGTGTATTCAGAAATATTTTTAATAATAGAACCCTCCAGCAGCCAGAGACCGGTTTTCCTACATTGAATTTTTCGCGGGACAGTTTGTCCAAAAATAACTGTCACTTTTTCAATGTGTGCATGTGCTTATTCTAGATATGAATTGGTAGAGATATGTTATGTGTTTTGCTTCGATTTTAACTTGAATTTACTCAGTTAATAACTTGTGTAAGTAGGAAGTGCTTAACCAGATTAACAGTAATAATTTCTACATAAGTATAAGGATTCAGAAATTTCTGCATGGTATCAGAGCAATTGCAGATCTAGAAGGGTCACCAGCAGGGGAATCTGAAGGATCTAGCTACAGAAAGCAGCAAAGAAGTAGATCTGAAGGGACAACGGAGTTTTCAGGAGCAGATTCACACAAAGGGAAGGGTGACGCTATCCAGCGTTGTGTCCTAGCAAGCCCACGCAATTACTGCACAGAGGCAGCTCAGAAACAACGCTGGTTGGGTCTGAAGCCAGCCAGTGTGATTCAGATCTGAATCTGTCAGATCCAAAAAACACTGCAAAAAAGCTGCAGAAATTTAGAAGAGCTGGTGGGGTTAAATTTCAGAAATTTTCAGATTTTTAGCCGTAGCACAAGTGACAACTATTGGGTAGAGATTAGCTTCTTAGAGAGTTTCTTGCCAAAGGAAACTTGCAGTTTGATAAGAGGATCAAAGAAGAAGCTGAATCATAGTTGATTTGGTAGATTTCCATGGAGGGAAATCAAGTGTCAGGGGGAGTAGAGGGTGCCTAGTTCGTAAAGGACCCTAGATCCAGATCTCTAGTATAGAGAGGAGTTCCGACACATTCTGAGCAGATGGCTCCTCATGGATTACGTGATCAGGATAGGCTAGAGGGCCTCTCAAACTTTTTGGCGTGGAAAGCAAGGATCCTGATTGTCCTTGAGGCGTACGGTCTAAGAGACCATTCAAACTCTGGCCACACCGACAGATGCGGATCTCCTACGGAAGCATAAAGAAGATGCTGGGCATGCCAAGCGGCTGATAATGGACAGTATTAAGGACCATATTGTGCCACACATAGCTGAGAAGAGGATAGCTAATGAAATGTGGAAGGCCTTGAATTCCCTGTATGAGGGAAAATCAATCCAAAGAAAGATGTTGGAGGCCCAAATGAGGTTATTCATGATGACCAAGGGAGAAGACATCAAGCATTTCCTCTTCAGATTATAGTCAATCAGGGATCAGCTGACTGCAACGGGTGCAACCGTAGATGATGCAGTTATAGTCAGGACTGCCCTTAATGCAGTCATGGATGAGTGGAAAACCTTTGTCCAAAGTATCTTGGGCAAAGCGGACCTCCCAGATTGGGACAACTTGTGGTCAATCTTGCGGCAAGAAGAACTACGCAGATTCACCAAGAATTAGCACAACCCTGCGTTGAGAAAAGTAAAGAAGGAAGAGGAGGAAGATGCAGCCTTGGCATTGAAGAAGCACTTGAAGAAGAAGAAGGATCTTTTAAAGATCAAGTGCTTCCAGTATGGCGAAATGGGACATTTTGCCAGCCATTGTCCAGAAAAGAAAAAGGACAAGGAAGCATCTTCTTCCAAGGCAGTGGTGGCAGATGATGGGTCAGGAGATGATGTAGCCATGAGTGCTCATGAACCACGGAGGTGGGGTGACATGGACATGTAGAGGAGCTACATGGAAGTAAGGCGGGATCCTTGAGCAGCTCATCTCTTGGATCACAAGCGAGCTATAACAACCTTAAGATAGTAGCGGGACAAGTGGAGCAGTGAGTGCATAGATCACAGATGAGGAAAAGGCAGAGGCAAATCTGAAGATTGCGAGGAGCAGTGCAGAGCAAAGCAGCAATAGCGTAGAAGCAGTAGCAGAGCAGAGGCTGATGTGACTTCAGTAGTGCTGCTTACGCAGTGCAAAGTTGCAGCAACACAGAGAGCTTCGGAGGGATAGCGCAGTGCAGCAGCAGCGTGATAGATTTCAGCACAAGGAGCTAATGTGACTTTAGTAGTGCAGAGGGAGTCTGATTACGCAGGCAGAGTTGTAGTTGTGCATCGTTCTTTACATGCCAGCACAAATCTATAGCCTATGGAGCTTCAGTGATGAGGATGCAGCCCATTTTACTTGTTTGTCAAAGATTGAGCATGAGATTTAGTTGTTTCTCTCAACAACTGAAGTTGCATTGCAACCGATCAGCAGTGGAAGTGCTATGAGAAGCACAGATGCAACATATTGAGAGGGAGCTGTAGTACAGATGTGGCAGTGGCAGTGGCAGAGTCATGGGCAGCAGTACAAAATGGTAGCAGCAGTGCAGAGTGGAGTGGCAGTGGGCCAAGCTTCAGCAACACAGAACCAGTACTCAAAGTCATTTAATGCATAATGTGATGTATTGCTAGAGCACACCCTTGATGCTAAGAGGGAGTCTTGAGATTTTGTGTATTTGGGGTAGCATAAGTTGTGCTCTAGCTCCCAAATTGTATGGAGGGACTAGAGTTCACCTGATCTATAAGACCTAGAAATGGATTTGGGAAATTTTATCTGGTTTAGGAGATATTAAATTAATTAATTATTTTAATGTATTTCCTAAGTTAAAACTTAGGAAAATAAAATAATTAAAGTGAATTTAATTAAACATGTGATGAAATTGTCTTAAGTCACACTGATCAAGCTTTCTTTTAATCTTAGCCATTGATTCAAGATCTGATCATGACCGTTGATTTGTCAACGAGAAAAGTATAAAGGAAAGGCTTGGGGTCATTTGTAAACACACAGATGTAGAGCATTGAAGCTAAGCTGAGATTCTAGGGCAAGGTTTGCTAAGAATACTAAAAAGTGTTTCAGTTGTAGAGAGGAGAATTTAGACCAAGGGGATGATCTGATCCCAGGGTCTAGAATACACAAGAAGCAGAGAAGAGATCAGCTCAAGGACATCACAGAGGAAGGCAGCAGCAGCAGCAGCTCAAGGACAACGCAGAGGAAGGTAGCATCAAGGACAGCCAAATTTTTAGGAAACCCTTAAAGGGTTGCGCAGAGACCGTTAGGGGTAGCGCAGTGACTGCGTCACCCATTCTGGGGTAACGCAGTCCCTTCTAGAGGCAGCGCTGAGGGTTTGGAGGCCATCCAAGGCCGACACAGAGACTGTCAGGGGCTTCAGAGGCTGACACAGAGCCTTTTAGGGATAGCGCTGGTGTTTCTAGGCCTAGATTTGGCTGAGTTCTGTAAATCCCATTTGAGGGTGTGGATCAGTCAGTATTTTTGGTCTTAGATCAGCAAGGAGCTGTAGATCTAGAGTTTTCTCTGTAGGGTTTTCCAGATTTGGAACCCAGAGTTGTGTATTCAGAGATATTCTTAATAATAGAACCCTCCAGTAGCTAGAGACTGGAAAACGTTATCCCACATTGGGTTTTTCTGGGGACAGTTTGTCCAGAAATAATTGTCACTTTGTCAATGTGTGCATGTTCTTATTCTAGATCTGAATTGGTAGAGATCTGTTATGTGTTTTGCTTCGATTTTAACTTGAATTTATTCAGTTAATAACTTGTATAAGTAAGAGGAGCTTAATCGGATTAACAATAATAATTTCTGCATAAGTATAAGGATTCTGAAATTTCTACAACCAGGAGGAACAAATGAATTTTCAAATCACTATGGGAAATAAGGCAAAATGTACCCCTATTGGAAGATACACCATGATATTTCAAACAGAATATGGCAACAAGCTTCGGGCCACCAACGTACCGCATATACCAGGATTGGGGATGAACTTGCTCTCAGTGTTTCAAGTTCAGAACAAGGGTTACAATGTATACTTTATTGGCAACAAAGTTTATGTCAAGCACCCTAGTTGGAAAAAGAAGGCACAAATTGCAGTAAGGAGCCATAAATTGTACAAATTACATCTCGAGTTCCCAATGGCATTAATAGGCAGTATAGATGAAAGAGATTTAGATGAATTATGGCATAAAAGAATGGGGCATCTACATCATGAAGCCTTGAGAATTCTCAAAAGAATTGTCTGTAGGGGGTGCATATTAGGAAAGTATGCCAAGGCAGCGTATTCGAAAAGCAGCAATAGGGCCAAGAGTGTGTTGGGATTGATACACTCAGACATCTGCAGACCAATGTCCATGAATACTCTCGGTGCAAAGTATTTTGTTGCCTTTATCGATGACCATTCCAAAAAGACATGGACCTACTTTCTGAAGACCAAAGACGAGGTCTTTGAGCGATTCAAAGAGTTTAAGTCTTTGGGAGAGAATCTAACAGGAAAGCGGATCAAGACATTGCGATCAGACAATGGTGGAGAGTACATTGACAAAGACTTCACAAGGTTCTGCGCAAAGGAAGGCATCAAGAGAGAATGGACTGCTCCATACAATTCAGAGCAGAATGGGGTCGCAGAGAGCAAGAACAGGGCTATTATGGACGCTGCGAGGGCAATGTTGTATGATCAAGACATGCCCAAATTTATGTGGGCTGAAGCTTGTAATACAACCGTGTATGTGCAGAACATAGTACCTCATAACACATTGGGTAAGGTTACTCTTGAGAGTATGTTCATTGGCAACAATCCTGAAGTGAGACGCTTTAGGATATTTGGCAGTATAGCGTATTTCCATGTTCCCAATGTGGAGAGGAAGAAGTTAGATCAGACTGCTGAAAAAGGGTACCTTGTGGGATATAGCGAGAATGCAAAGGCTTACCGCATCTATATTCCAAAGAGTAGGAAGACAGTAGTGAGACGGGACGTAAAGTTCATGGAGGAGAGAGCCTTCAGGAAATCTTGAGAAAGTTATGTAGTCTGAGGAGGATTCGTTGGTCTAGCCACAACAACCTACAAAAGATGGCTCTAGTGCCTCTCCAAGACACAAGGATCCTAAGGAAAAAATTTCCAAGGAAGTGTAAGAAGGAGAGCAGGTGAATCCACCCTCCACCAGTGGAAGGACGAGCAGAGAACTACAACAGATTCTAAAGGATGCAGAGGAGTTTGTTGGAGCTCCTAGAAATGTGCTCAATGATTAAAATAATAGTAAAATAGGAGCTTCTAGAGGAGTCCATTAGATCTATGAAACGAGGAGGAAGGGCCATTAGAGATCATCTTGGATTTGATATTGTTTCTTTTATGAGAGGTTGAGAACCCGGTTCTCTACTCCATTGGTAGCGCCAGGATGGAAAACCTCGGGTGATTCAGTGAGATTGGGTGAGTACCCATCTCCCCTTGGTGGATTCATCCATAATTCACAGGAGAGCTCAAAAGTGTAGTTTAGTTCAGTTTGGAAGGCCAACAAAGCAGTGCAACATATTACCTTGGGGGCTAGCTTTCATCTCAGCGATTTTGGTTAGAAGGGCTTACACAGTCATTGGAGGAGGCTCATTTGTGGGAGCTACATTGGTGGGATTTATGAGCTGGGGTGTTGAGAGATTGATAAGAGAGCCATTTGAGGAGGTTGGCTGGGATTTTGGAAAGCAATGATTGACAGTAGCAACTGCAGTGCCAGAAAACGAAATTGGAAGAGGGCCAAACTACAAAGGGTCAGATTTTGAAGGTTGGAATTAGAGGAAACCCTTTCTGGGTTTTTCTGGGTTTTCGACAAAGATCACCTTCCCAAAGTCCTAGAATTTTTTGAGCAGTGTTCAGTGGGTAAATCAGAGGCCGAAGTCAAGAAGCAGTGTAGTTTTGAAGCAACAACGCAGTTTTTTGGAGGAGATTGCTATTGGAGCGATTGAATTTGCTTGTACTCGTCACCTGGTGCTTGTAGTTTGCCTTGTGCAAGCCCAGGTGTTTTTTTTCCAACTATTTTGTACCACAACATTATCATATAGTAAAATTTGGCCAGTCTGTGGAGTTGGTGCAAAATTTTCTAGTTCATGTGTTAATTGTTGTAATTGCATGTTTTTGTTATCATTATTAATTTTCCATTAGGAATATTACAACTGTCCTATCACATAGTTGCATAGTTACCCCTCCAACCATTTGTTCGCAATCTCCATCTGCCCATCAGTTTGGGCACTGTAGCTATTGTTGTGTGTAAGCTCAGTTCCCACCAAACAGAACAACTCGTGCCAAAAATCCCCCATGAACCTGTTGTCCCTGTTACTCTGTTAAATTTAGATAACCATGGTATGTTCTATGCTTAATGCAGTTTTACTTCAATGTTTCTTATAGGCCCAATTCAATTTAGCAATCATATAAACATGAAAGTAAAATGCCGATAGAACATAATAATAGATCAACAGAAGACAAGCCAAATAATATATCAGAATTTGTGATTCTCCTTGTCCAACAAATGAATATATAAATGTTTGCTACAGTATTCAATAGGATGCCCTAGCCAGCAAAGCCTTAGAGTTAGTCAAACCAACTTCTCCAACAGCCAAATCAAGCTTCCTCCAAGTGTCACACACATCCCTTAAAGACAACTCCAAAAAGTCAACGCAAGTCAACCCAAACTGGTCAACGCAAAAAGTCAACATTGCAGTCAACGGACAACAGTCAAAGTCAACGCTTTTCCTTGATTTTAGTGCCCTCCAATGTGCCTCAAGAAATCAGAATTTTTGCCTAAAAAACACAGTCAAAGTCCAAGCGTTGACCCAAAGTCAACAATGTCCAAAAACCCTAGAAACAATCCGAAAATTACAACAACTTTTTTCAGGTTCAGATTCACAAATGTGAGGGAGGGAAGCCTCTCCTAGGCTGTATGAACCAATCAGATCACAAGATGAATGTGTGAGTTGAGTTAATGATGAAATGGACATCATCTCTCTCCAATTTATATCCATCAACGAGGGTGTGTGACACATTTGTAGGGCTTGTGAGCCTACATTACAAATCTGGTCGACCTTGCACGTGTGGAAAATAAAATCAAAATATATGTTCTGTTCATCCAAACAACATGATCTTTAGATCAATCTTGCACCTCTCCGAAAGAGGAATCCAACAAAAATATAATCATCATCATATGAGCAGTGCAACATGGGGTTTGGACCTAGTTGCCCAAAATTAACACTCCCTCTCAACTAGGGAGAACTCCATCTATCCACCTGTGCCATCTTGTCATCAGTACCATCATGTACTATCATCATCATCATGCATTCCTGCGTCATCCTGCTGTAACATGCTTTGTCGGCTCTAAGGGAAAATAAATGAGAGTGAGTTACAAAGACATCACACTCCGCTAACCCGAAGTCAGCCTAGAGGGTAAAACCTCAATAGACTCAAAAAGTCACATACTAACCCGAAGTTAGTTACTGATCCGAAGTCAATTTAGACGTAAGAACCTCATCAGACTTGATCCCAGATCAAGGTGTTGGACACAACCCATCCTAGACATAAAGAGTACGACAATCTCTGATGCATCCATCAATCTTGCTATGGTCTCTATCCACATTTCCCACCTCATTGGCCAAATGAGAGGTACTTCCCATGAGTCCGAAACTATATGGGTAGGATGTATGCGGGGCATAGATAAAAGAGAGAGTTAACTAGCTCAACATCATAACAGTGGGGCAGAAGCACAACAAGGTTCGGCAAGCCTAGCCCCGTGTGTGCTTATAGCTCCAAGAAGTTATCCCCAAGCCCCTTGGAGCTCCTAAAGCTCATTGTCCAACAAAAGCAGGACCCTCACAGTAGGGTATTTCCACGATTCCAAGCTTCTCACGGAAGGTTAGGAACTTGACCTTCCCCAGGGACTTTGTGAGAATATCTGCGACCTGCTCATCACTTCCTATATGATCGAGCCTTATGGTGCCCCGTTGTACCATATCTCGGATAAAGTGGTACCTAATATCAATATGCTTGGATCAATCATGGAACACAGGATTCTCAGAAAGTCGAATCCCACTCTGGTTATCACAGAGGATAACGGTGGTATTTAGCACATGTACAAACAACTCACTGAAGAGTTTTCTGAACCAAACAACTTCACAACAGGCCATACTCGCTACAATGTATTCAGCCTCAGTGGTGCTCAAAGCCACCGATTTCTGCTTCCTTCTCATCCAAGATATCGAAGCAGAACCCAAGGTGAAGCAACATCCACATGTGCTCTTACGATCCACCACACTGCCAGCCCAATCGACATCAGTATATCCATGGAGTCTCAAACTCCCGACAATGTATCTCAGCCTATGGTTGATTGTGCCCCGAATATATCTCAATATATTTTTGGCACCAATCCAGTGAATGTGATGAGGCTCAACCATATGTTGACTCAAAGTGTTCACTACAAAACATACGTCCGAACGAGAGTTCAGTAAGAACATCAGGGCCCCTACAAGTTGTCGATACTCGGTGGGATTTCCCAACTCGGGCCCAGCAGTGCTTCCACACAACTTCTTTAACTTGAGTTCCATCGGTGTAGACACAAACTTAAAGTCCACCATATAAAATCTCTATAGTAGCTTCACGACATATTTTCCTTGAGAAAGGAAAATCTCGCCTGGCCTTTACCAGACCTCCAAGCCTAAGAAATAGTGCATCAGTCCTAGGTTTTTCATCTCAAACTCGAAAGCTAACTCCCTCTTACATTGATGAATGAGAGGGTCAGCACCTGTCAAGAAGAGATCATCCACATAGAGAACTAGAATGAGAGGTTGTTCTTTATCAACCTTAAAATAAAGGTTTGGATCGACATCACTTTGAGTGAAGCCCAACTTCATCAAGTAGCTATCTATCCTCTCATACCAAGCCCTGGGGGCTTGCTTCAACCCATAGAGGGATTTTTTCAACTTGCATACATATGAGTCTCTATCTTGGACTTCAAACCCCAGAGGTTTCTTTACATAAACCTCTTCCTTTATTGAACCATGTAGAAAAGCAGTCTTCACATCCATCTGATGGAGACTCCATCCTTGCGTTGTAGCAAGGGAAATGATAGATCGGATGGTGGTATAGCGGGTGACAAGTGCAAATATATCATCATAATCTATGCCTTGTTTTTGAAAGAAGTCCTTGGCAACAAACCTTTCCTTGTACTTTTTAGCACTTCCATCGGCTCCATGCTTGATCTTGAAGAGCCATTTCAAGGTGACAACATATTTGTCCTCCGGTCTCAGGCCCACTTCCTAGACATCATTCTTCATAATGGACTCATATTCTTCGTGCATAGCATCCTTCCAAACTTGATTCTTTACAGCGTCTTCAAATGATCTAGGCTCAGATTGTATAATTGTACTCATGGCTGCAAGGTACCCTTGGTACCTATTCAACTTCTTGCTTTCACGAAATGTCCTCCCTGGGGCAATATGTCTCTCGCCACCTTCAAGAGTGTCCTTGAGCCATGAGGGTCTCCTCTTATTTGAAGGTGGTGGATCAATAGGATCCATCGGTCCTTCAACATCGGGCATAAGTTCATCCTTCGATTCTTCTTGCCTTCCAACTTCTTCTTCTTCTTCTTTGTCATCCTTTGAGCTGGGAATATTTCTTACTTTCTTGAGGGCAACATCTTCATCGAAGGTGACATCATGGCATATCTCCACTTCTCTTTGACCAGACACATAGATTCTATATGCCTTCGAAGTTTCACTGTAGCCCACAAACATTCCCTTCTTTCCAGAAGCATCCAATTTGCTTCTCTTTTCTTTCGGCACATGAAAATAAATAGGACTTCCAAAAACTCTAAAGTGGGAGACATCAAGCTTCTTACTAGAGAAGACTTCTTCGGGAGTTTTGGAGTCCAAAGCGAAATGCAAGCATCTATTTTGAACGTACACAACAGTGTTCGCAGCTTCTCCCCATAGAAAATTCGAAAGACCTTGGTCATATAGCATGACACGGGTAGCTTCCACAATGGTCCTGTTCTTTCTTTCAACAACACCATTTTGCTTAGGAGTATACACAGTTGTGGTCTCCCTCTTAATGCCAACTTCCCTGCAAAATTCATTGAACTCATTTGACTCATACTTGGTCCCATTATCGACCTTCCAAATTTTGATTTTCTTCCCGGTTTGATTTTCCGCAAAGGCCTTGAAGGTACAAAACCATTTAAATGCTTCGCCCTTCTTCTTTAGGAAATATATCCAGGCCTTGCGGGAGAAGTCATCTATAAAAGTCATGTAATAGGAACATCCTCCCAAGGATGTTACAAGCAACATACCAGATAAATCATAATGTATCAATTGCAAGATATCCAATGTCTTTGTGACACTTAAGGGGAATGGTCCCCTTGTATGCTTCCCTTCGGCATAACCCTGACATATACCTTCATGATCATCTTTAAACTTGGGCATCCCTGTCACCACCTTCCTTGCTTCGGGAAGGGCTTTGTAATGAAGGTGTGCAAACCTCCAATGCCATAGCTCGGTTTGAAGAGTTATATCACATGACATAGCCCCCAACAAACTTCCTCCAACTTGATAGAGTGTATCAACTCTAAAACCAGTATTAAGAGCTTCTTTGAAGTTCTTCAAGATGCGCACCTTTCCATCAACGAATGCCACCTTGAATCCTTTGTCTTCCATTGCCGAAATAGACACAAGGTTCTTCTTCAAATCAGGTACGTACAACACATCTTGCAAACGGAGGACTTGACTTTGAGATAGATGAAGGTTTATAGTCCCTGTCCCTTTCATGGGAGAGGTGGCATTATCTCCAAGGATAATTTCTAAATTAGTATCCTTCTCAATCAAATCAGAGAGGGCTTCTTTACAACATTGAGGTGCCTTGAAACAACACTATCAATCAACTAGACATCCAGGGTGTCGGGAGGAGATGCAACACAAAGGGAAAATACAAGAATATATTCATTTTTCTTATTATCAACAACATTAGACTAATCGTACCTGGAATTTCTTGACCTCTTGAAAGGTTGCCCATTTCCACTTCGATCAGAGGGAGCCTTCCTCTTTCCTTTGGACTTGTTGTTCCTTTGATTTCCATTCCCCCTGAAGTTTTTGTTGTCATCATCCCTAGGAGAGTCCCTTCTATTGGGCACTCTCTTGCGTAATGACCAATATTGTTACTGTTGAGATTTTGCATGTTTGGGGTAGCATTAGTTGTACTCTAGCTCCGAAATTTTGTGGAGGGACTAGAGTATACTTGATCTACAAGATCCAAAAAGGGATTTGAGAAATTTCAAGTGGTGTTCAAGTTATTCAATTAATTAATTATTTTTAGTGAATTTCCTAAGTCTAACTTAGGAAAATAAAATAATTACAGTGAATTAATTAACACGTGTTGAAATTGTCTTAAGTCACATGGATCAAGCAGTCTTTTAATCTCAGCTGTTGATGGATGATTTAATCTTGGCCGTTGAAGGGTTCAACGAAAAAGTATAATCGAAAGGCTTGAGGGTCAGTTGAAGACACATTTTTGGTACACTAAGGAATAGATCTGGAATTCTAGGGCGAGTTTGCTAAGAATTTCTGGAGGAATTTCCTGCAGTGAGGGGTAGTATTGGCCAAGGGAATGGTCTGATTCCAGGGCCAAGAAACAACAAGAGGCAAGAGGAGCATCCACAAGGACATTGCAGAGAGGCTTCAGAGCCACGCAGAGCAGCAGGGGTAGCGTAGAGGCAGCTAGGGCCATGCAGGGCTGACGTTGGCCTAGGAAAGGCAGTGTAGGGGTAGCATAGACCCTCCATGGGTGACAAAAGCCCTCAGCGCAGCGACAACGTAGACCCTCCATGGGTGACGCAGGCCGTCTAAAGCAACGCTGAGGGTTTCTAGGGTCAAATCTAGGCCAAGTCCTGTAAATCACGTTTGAGGGTGTGGATCAGTTAGATATTTGGCACTAGATCTTCAGGTTAGCTGCAGATTTGATATATTTTATTCTTTGTCGGGTTTTCCAAGCTTGGAACCTAGATTTGATGTACTCAAAACTACTTAATAATAAACCCTCATATCTACTACACCGATTTTCTTGCTTTGGGTTTTTCTGGGGACTTATGTCCAAAAATCCATGTGTCACTTTGTTGCATGAGTGAATTATTCAGTAAATGATCTGCATGTGTAGGTTGTAGTTGTGTTTATTTTCGGTATTTTCTGAATCTAATTTATGAAAATAACTTGTATTAATTAATTAAATCAAGTAGGAGGAAATAAACCAATACACTGCAATAGAATTTTCACATGGTATCAGAGCGATAGCAGGTCAAGTTGAATCTCCAGCAATCAGTTAAAGAAATATTTTTTCTGTAGGGTGGCAAAAGAAGCAGCAAATCCAGAAAAGGGCATCTTGACAGCAAGGGAAAGCAGATCGAGGAGACAACGTTGAAGCTATATAACGCCTCTACGCTTACGTAGACTCTTCCCAGGGTAGTGTAAGCACTGTGTCACCTAGTCTGGGGTTACGTAGTCCACTTCTGAGCAGTGTCAGGATTGCGCTGGGCCAGCCAGGAGGTCGCTGTCTAGTCACCTTCTCTTGTTTCAGAAGTATTTTTCCAAGATCCAGAAGTAGCGCTTCAGATCTTTAGCAGTGCTGGTGAGGTAGAGATTCCGCAGGTGCAGAATTGTGCCTAGCTAAGGAAACAAAGGCGGGAGGAAGACAGTCATTCAGCAGATCTGAGCCAAACAAAGCTAAGATTCGATCAGGAGGATCAAAGGATACTGTCCATTTGAGTTTTGGTGGAAGATTTCTAGGAGGGAAGCAGTTTCAGCAGAAGCATCTACTAGAGGGTTTCTAGTCACAAAGAAACCCAAATCTAGAGGGAGAAGTGTTGTTTCTTTCATATATGAGCAAAGATGGCTCGATATGGACTGAGGGATAAAGATAGATTGGACGGCATGTCCAACTATGTTATCTAGAAGGCCAGAATCCTCTCAGTTCTGAATGAGTATGGTCTCAAAGATCATGCAGAGAAGACACTTGTTGTACCAACTGATGCAGATCCACTTAAGAAGTATGAAGAAAATCAAGCGCAGACGAAGCGTTTGATCATAGACGGAGTCAAGGACCACGTGATTCCTCATATTGTTGGTAAGAATACAGCGAATGACATGTGGTCATCTTTGGAAGTGATGTACCAAGGAGGCTCTGTGCAAAGAATAATGCAGCTTGAGAATCAGATGCGGATGTTCCAAATGATGAAGGGTAAAGAAATAGATCCATTTCTCTTCACACTTGAAGCTATCCATGACCAGCTGATTGGCATGGGTGCTAATCCAGATGAAGGGTTCCTAGTGAGGATGACCCTGAATGTTGTCTCTGAAGAATGAGAAATGTTTGTCCAGAGCATCATGGCAAGGGCAGCGTTGCCATCAAGGGTAGATGTGTGGGTTATTCTCCGCTAAGAGGAGATCCGGAGGATCACCAAGAAGTAGTCTATCAGTGGAGAAAGAGGATCAACCAGAGTGAAGAAAGAAGAGGAGGAGGATGCATCACTTGCATCAAGGGAAGAAGAAGAAGGACCTCTCCAAGGTCCGATGCTTTAACTGTGGTGATCTTGGTCATTTCGCCAGCAGTTGTACTAGAGGGTTTCTAGTCACCAAGAAACCTAGATCCACAGGGAGAAGTACTGTTTCTTTCATATCTGAGCAAAGATGGCTCGATATGGACTGAGGGATAAAGATAGATTGGACGACATGTCCAACTATGTTATCTGGAAGGCCAGAATCCTCTCAGTTCTAAATGAGTATGGTCTCAAAGATCGTGCAGAGAAGACACTTGTTGTACCAACCGATGCAGATCCATTCAAGAAGTATGAAGAAAATCAAGCGTAGACGAAGCGTTTGATCATAGACGGAGTCAAGGACCACGTGATTCCTCATATTGTTGGTAAGAATATAGCAAATGACATGTGATCAGCTTTGGAAGTGATGTACCAAGGAGGCTCTGTGCAAAGAATAATGCATCTTGAGAATCTGATACGGATGTTCCAAATGATGAAGGGTGAAGAAATAGATCCATTTCTCTTCACACTTGAAGCTGTCCGTGACCAGCTGATTGGCATGGGTACTAATCCAGATGAAGGGCTCCTAGTGAGAACGACCCTGAATGTTGTCTCTGAAGAATGAGAAATGTTTGTCCAGAGCATTATGGGAAGGGTAGCGTTACCATCATGGGAAGATGTGTGGGTTATTCTCCGCTAAGAGGAGATCAGGAGGATCACCAAGAAGTAGTCTATCAGTGGAGAAAGAGGATCAACTAGAGTGAAGAAAGAAGAGGAGGAGGATGCATAACTTACATCAAGGGAAGAAGAAGAAGGACCTCTCCAAGGTCCGGTGCTTTAACTGTGGTGATCTTGGTCATTTCGCCAGCAGTTGTACTAGAGGGTTTCTAGTCACCAAGAAACCCAGATCCACAGGGAGAAGTATTGTTTCTTTCATATCTGAGCAAAGATGGCTCGATATGGACCGAGGGATAAAGATAGATTGGACAGCATGTCCAACTATGTTATCTGGAAAGCCAAAATACTCTCAGTTCTGAATGAGTATGGTCTCAAATATCATGCAGAGAAGACACTTGTTGTACCAACTGATGCAGATCCATTCAAGAAGTATGAAGAAAATCAAGCGTAGACGAAGCGTTTGATCATAGACGGAGTCAAGGACCATGTGATTCCTCATATTGTTGGTAAGAATAAAACAAATGACATGTGGTCAGCTTTGGAAGTGATGTACCAAGGAGGCTCTGTGCAAAGAATAATGCATCTTGAGAATCAGATGCGGATGTTCCAAATGATGAAGGGTGAAGAAATAGATCCATTTCTCTTCACACTTGAAGATATCTGTGACCAGCTGATTGGCATGGGTGCTAATCCAGATGAAGGGCTCCTAGTGAGGACGACCCTGAATGTTGTCTCTGAAGAATGAGAAATGTTTGTCCAGAGCATTATGGGAAGGGCAACGTTACC
Organism: Pinus albicaulis; assembly: GCA_034641835.2. Lineage (NCBI taxonomy): Eukaryota > Viridiplantae > Streptophyta > Pinopsida > Pinales > Pinaceae > Pinus > Pinus albicaulis. The sequence goes on along the minus strand of CM076578.1, from coordinate 352,639,256 downwards.
ATCATGGGCAGATGTGTGGGTTATTCTCCGCTAAGAGGAGATCAGGAGGATCACCAAGAAGTAGTCTATCAGTGGAGAAAGAGGATCAGCTAAAGTGAAGAAAGAAGATGAGGAGGATGCATCACTTGCATCAAGGGAAGAAGAAGAAGGACCTCTCTAAGGTCCGGTGCTTTAACTGTGGTGATCTTGGTCATTTCACCAGCAGTTGTCCTAAGAAGAAGGACAAAGGAGTTTCCGATTCCAAGGCTGCAATAGCAAATGACGATGGCTCTGATGATGATGCAGCCATGAGTGCTCATGCACCTCGAGAGAAGAGGTGGGGTGACATGGATATATAGAGTATCCATATACAGACTGGCGACATCCTTGAGTCAACCCTACTCTTGGATCACATATGAGCTACGAGAGCGTTAAGATGGTAGCGGGATGAGTCAAAAGGTGGTTGATGGCTACATTGAAGCAGAAGAGAGAGCTAAAGAGCTGAAGAGTGAGTTGCGTGATGCAAAGGCAACATCAACATGGAGACAATATCGCAGAGAGGCTGATGGGACTTCAGCAGCGCAGAGAAGTTGGGCTCATGCAGTGCAGTGTTGCAGCATGACAGTGTCTCCAGGGGGACAACGTGATTGAGCATCCAAGGAGCTTTAGTGGTGGAGGGAAACTTGACTTGTCTGTCAAACAATTGGGCATAGTTATTCAGTTGCCTACTTCTCAGCAATTGGGTTGCAGTGCAGCAATTAGCAGTGGCAGTGTTATGGGCAGCATGATGCAGCAAGTTGAGAGGGAGCTGCAGTACATATGTGGCAATGTCAGTGACAGTGGCATGGCAGCAGTACAGAGAGAAACAGTGCAGTAGATGGAGGGCAACATGCCAAGCATCAACAACACAGATCCAATGCTCAAGATCTTGTAATGCATGGTGTGATGTATTGCTAGAGCACACTTGTGATGTTAAGAGGGAGTGTTGAGATTTTGTGTATTTGCGGTAGCATTAGTTGTGCTCTAGCTCCCAAATTTTGTGGAGGGACTAGAGTACACTTGATCTACAAGACCCAGAATGGATTTGAGAAATTTCAAGTGGTGTTAAAGTTATTTAAATAATTAATTATTTTTAATGGATTTCATAAGTCTAACTTAGGAAAATAATAATTAAAGTGAATTAATTAGCACATGTGCTAAAATTGTCTTAAGACACATGGATCAAGCAGTGTTTTAATCTTAGCCGTTGATAGATGATAATCTTGGCCGTTGAAGGGTTCAACGAAAAAGTATAAAAGAAAGGCTTGAGGGTCAGTTGAAGACACACATTTTTGGTAGAACTGAGGAATAGATCTAGAATTGTAGGGTGGGTTTGCTAAGAATTTCCGAAGGAATTTCCTGCAGTGAGGGGTAGTATTGGCCAAGGGAATGATCTGATTCTAGGGCCAAGAGACAGCAAGAGGCAAGAGGAGCAGCCACAAGGACAACACAGAGAGGCTTCAGAGCCACGCAGAGGAGCAGGGGCAGCGTAGAGGCAGTTAGGGCCACGCAGAGCTGACGCTGGCCTAGCAAATGCAGTGCAGGGGCAGCGTAGACCCTCCAAGGGTGACGTAAGCCCTCCTAGGGCCACGCAGAGGCTGATGCAGGCCCTCTAGAGCAACACTGGGGCTTCAAAAGCAGCGCTGAGGGTTTCTAGGGTCAGATCCGGGCTAAGTCCTGTAAATCTCGTTTGAGGGTGTGGATTAGTCATATATTTGGCACTAGATCTTCAGGTTAGCTGCAAATTTGATATCTTTTATTCTCTGTCGGGTTTTCCAAGCTTGGAACCCAGATTTGCTGTACTCAAAACCACGTGATAATAAACCCTCATATCTACTGCACCGGTTTTCCCATTTTGGGTTTTTCCAAGGACATATGTCCAAAAATCCATGTGTCACTTTGTTACATGAATGAATTATTTAGTAAATGATCTACATGTGTAGGCTGTAGTTGTGTTTATTTTCGGCATTTTCTGAATCTAATTTATGAAAATAACTTGTACAAATTAAATCAAGTAGGAGGAAATAAACCAATACACTACAGTAGAATTTTCACAGTTACAAGTGTAACATCTTCCCTTCCCTCCTTTGGGCCCCACTCTAACATGGTTTTGATTTCTCGGGCCACCATGGTTCTTCTTCTTTGCATGAGCGGTAAAGGCAGTAGGGTCACCTCCATTTCCATTAGAGGGATGGTCTCTCTCCATCATTCTTGTCTCCTCTTGAGTGCATCTCGTCAACAATTCATCAAAATCAGGAATCACATTATTATTAAGAATCGTAGTATTAAATACATACCAATCTCGAGGAAGTCCTCCAAGAGCAATGAGGACGAGCTCTCGATTAGCTACTTCTCCTATGGAAAGGAGATCATTCTTGATTTCTGTGAGCCTCATAAAATATGATTGGATGGATTTATCTTTTCCCTTCTTGATATTCTTCAACTTGTTCTTGAAGAAAAGCACTTGATTAGCATTGCTAGCCCTGAACATGCTAACCAGCTTATCATACATCTCTTTTGATGTGCCCAGCTCGGAGATGTAAGCAACCAAGTGCTTATGTATTGAATCCCTGATAATCATCTTTTCTTTGATTTTCCCTTTTCTATACTTCGTCTTTGTGGCCGCTAGTGCATTTGATGGAGGCTCATGGATCTTCCCCTGCACAGTCCATGACATCTTGGTCTTCCAAAGCCAAATCCAAGGACATCTTCCATGCATGATAATCAGACTTATCAATCAACTTATCATTAGACTTGAAACCCTTGTATGTGGAGACCATTGATCCTTGATGGGATTTCTTCTTCGGTGATTGCTTTTCACACTATCTTGGGCTTTGTCTTCACCTCAGCTCTAATACCATGTTAAATTTAGATAACCATGGTATGTTCTATGCTTAATGCAGTTTTTCTTCAATCTTTCTTATAGGCCCAATTCAATTTAGCAATCACATAAACATGAAAGTAAAATGCTGATAGAACATAATAATAGTTCAACAGAAGACAAGCCAAATAATATATCAGAATTTGTAATTCTCCTTGCCCAGCAAATGAATAAATAAATGTTTGTTACAACAGTCAATAGGATGCCCCAGCCAGCAAAGTCTTGAGTTGGTCAAACCAACTTCTCCTAAAGCCAAATAAGCCTTCCACCAAGTGTCACACACATCCCTCAAAGACAGCGCCAAAATGTCAACACAAGTCAACCCAAACTGGTCAACGCAAAAGTCAGCGCTGTAGTCAATGGACAACAGTCAAAGTCAACGCTTTTCCTCGATTTTTGTGCCCTCCAATGCGGCCTCAAGAAATTGGAATTTCTTCCCAAAAAATGCAGTCAAAGTCCAAGCATTGACCCAAAGTCAACGCTGGTCAATGCTTTCTAGAAACCCTAGAAACAATCTGAAAAATACAACAACTTTTTCAGGCTCAGATTCACACGTGTGAGGGAGGGAAGCCTCTCCTAGGTTGTACGAACTAATCATATCACAAGATTAATGTGTGAGTTGAGTTTATGATGAAATGGACATCATCTCTCTCCAATTTCTATCCATGAATGAGGGTGTGTGACACATTTGTAGGGCTTGTGAGCCTACATTACAAATTTGGCCGACCTTGCACGTGTGGAAAATAAAATCAAAATATATGTTCTGCTCATCCAAACAAGATGATCTTTAGATCAATCTTGCACCTCTCCGAAACAGGGATCCAACAAAAATATAATCATCATCATATGAGTAGTGCAACATGGAGTTTGGACCTTGTTACCCAAAATTAACACACTCACTATGGTCTTGGGAAGGCCATGCAATCGGAAGATCTCCCGAAAGTACAACTTAGCCACCTGGGAGGCTGAAGACCACGATGAAATACCAAAGAATTGTTGTGCAAACTTGGTCAGTCTGTCAACCACTACATAAATGAAATCTCCCCCCTACGCATCGTGTATACTCGCGATGAAGTCCATAGATACGCTCTCCCACTTCCTCTCTAGAATGGGAAGCGGCTGGAGTAATCCGGCTAGATGAGAAGCTCTACCTTGTTCCTCTAGCAATCTATGCACTCCCTCACATGCCTCAAAACATCTCCTTTTAGACCCCTCCAAGAGAATCTCTCTCTGACAATGCGATATGTCTTAAGGAAACCATGGTGCCCTGCTAGTGGAGAATCATGTGCTACCTGCATGATCCTCTCCCTCAACTGAGATGCTGGGACCAAATATTAAATCACATCATCCATCACTTGGAACCGATCATCCCTGTGTGTACCATCCAAAATCTCACAAGCCTGTCTATCCTTGGAATACTTAACCAAGAGTTGAGCCTTCCAACCCCGCGTGACATCCATCAAAGACAACGTCGATGGTCTTCGTGAAAGGGCATCAACTACCACATTATGTTTTCCCTTCACGTACTCAATCTCAAAACCATAAGCCTAAAGCTTACTCACCCACTTCTGTTGCCTGTCCTCTAGTGATTGTTGTTTAAGGAAGAATTGGAGACTATTGTGATCCATCTTCACCTTGAACCGATTGCCCACTAGATACTATTTGAATTTGGCCAGTGCATGCATCATTGCGAATATCTCCTTGTCATACACTGAATACAACCTCTCATGACGCAACAACTTCCTGCTCTCAAATGCAATGGGATGGCCTCCTTGTGTCAAAATGACCCCAACCCCTTCACCGGAGGCATCACACTCTAGCACAAAGAGCCGTGTGAAATCCAGCAAGGCTAAAACTGGACAGATGCTCATGACCCTCTTAAGCCGCTCAAAGGCCTCCTCTGCTACCTGCGTCCATTCAAAAGCTCCCCTCTTTGTTAGATCTGTAAGAGATGCTGCAAGTTGCGAGAATCCCCTCACAAATCTCTTGTAATAGTTGCAAATACCCATAAATCCCCTCAGCTTAATCACGCTCCTGGGTGTGGGCCAATCCAGTATAGCACAAATCTTCTCCTGGTGTACCATCACTCCATCTTCCCCGATCACATGCCCAAGGTACAACATCTTTTTCAGTCCAAACTCACATTTGGACATCTTCGCATACAGTTTATGTTCCTTTAGTATGCGTAATGTGAAAGTTTCTACAACGAAATTCCTATTGCAGTATCTGATATTATTTCTCTTATTATTCAACAATAAGTTATTTACAAAAATTACTTCAGTAAACATCAAAATAAATTCTAATGCAGCCTTCACAACAATAATATTGAGCAAACTATAAAGAAATACAAGCACAAGATTGACACAGTTAAATTTGGACAATTGTCCCCGGAAAATCCCAATGTGGGAGAACCAGTGCAGCAAATGAGGGTTTCTTTATTATTCTTCAGCAAAATCTCTTGTATAGAAAATAACCAGCAAAATAGAAGAGGAATATTCGTGAGAAATTTACAAACAATTACCTCACGTGCTTTTCAGTGAATATCTGACCCTGGAGAGCCTTTGCATCCCACCGCGTCAGCGTCTGCATAGTGACTGCGTTGTCCCAGCGTCATAGCCTCTGTGCTGTCTCTGCCACTGCATCACTGCCTCTTCGTTGTCCCTCCTCTGCGTTGCTTCTTCCGGTCGGATTCTGTATTCTCAGCTCTTATTGATCCACTCTCTCTCTCTCCACCTTGCAACTCTCCCTTTGAATTGATTTGTTGTGTCGAACTTCAACTAGTGAGAAAATCGATCTTCTTGGGTAATTGAGTATCTGCCTTGGCGTGTTTTCCAAATGACCCTCAAGCTTTCTTAAATAATCTTCTCGTTGAAATTCAACGACCCAAATTACAAGCTAATCAATGGTTGAGATCATTTTGACTTGATCTTCATCTTATTCTAGAAGTTACACCCACAGTTTAGATTAATACCCATTAATTATGCTAATTTCCTAAGTTTAGAATTAGGGTCACATTAAAAATAATTAATTTATCAAATAAAACCGTCTTCAAGTGGAATTTCCCAAAACGATTTTTGGGTTGTCTGGAATACGTGTCTAAGCATCTCCACAAAATTTAAGACTTAAAGCACATCTGATGCTACCACAAATCAAAACTCCCTCTTAGTGAGGAATGTGCTCTAGCAATACACCCTGCTGCATACTACTCTAACTCTGAAGCATCTCCCTGTTGTTGCTGCAACTATACTGTTGTTGGCCTTGCCACGATCAACACTACATCTAAACTGCAACTCCCTCTCGATGTTATATCTGTGGCTGAGATATCACATGTTTCTGCTACTGAAATGGATTCTCTACCATACCCATCTACTCCCCGAAGTGAACAAACTTGGCTCTCCTGAGAACTTTGGTGAGTATGTTTGCCACCTGACTCCCTGTGGGGATGTACTGCAACTGTATTGCCCCTCATTGAACACAATCTCTAATAAAATGACACCTGATGTCAATGTGCTTTGACCGAACATGAAATACCGAATTCTCAAAGTTTGATACGGCTCTGGTTATCACAGTAGATCTTGGTCCCTTCCATCTTTCTTCTGAACAGATTCACTAGCGATTTTCTAGGCCATATGGCTTCACATGTAGTTGTGCTTGCTGCCATATATTCTGCTTCTGCTGAGCTCAATTCTACGTATTTCTGCTTCCTACTGCAGTAGGAGGTCATCCCTGATCCGATGTTGAAGCAGTACCCTGAGGTACTCTTCTGATTTACTGAACTGCCTGCCAATCTGCGACTATGAACCCGCTCAATCTGACATCATCTCCACGAGTGTATTTCTGAGAATGTGCCTTGTTGTTGCCCAGTGTACCCTCTTCGGTTCTACCATGAACTGATTGAGGGTGTTGACAGAAAAGCAAATGTATGGCCTGGTGTTGACCAGATACATAAGTGACCCAATGAGCTGCCTGTACAAGGTGGGGTCCACTTCCTTGTCTTCTGATGCATCGATCTTCTTCCAATTGGTTATCCTGCATCTTGAATCTCTTCGGAATTTCTGAAGCATATCTTCCTTGTCCTAGGAAGATTTCTCCATTTTTCTGACATACCTCCAACCCTAGAAAGTAATGCATCAACCCCAAATCCTTCATTTTGAATTCAGGTTCCAGTTTCTTGCAGTGCTTGATGAGCCTAGATGATCTTGTAAGGAACAAATCATCTACATATAGTACCAGGATAAGTGGCTCATTCTCTACCATCAAATAGTAGACATTGGGATCCACATTACTCTTGACAAATCCCAACTGCTGCAAGTACCGTCAATCCGATCGTACCATGCTCTGGGTGCCTGCTTGAGCCCATATAGAACTTTCTTCAGTCTACATACATGAGATTTCTTCTCATGGGTCTCAAAGTCTTCAGGCTATTCAATGTGCACCACCTCTTCTATCAACCCATTCAAGAACACTATCTTGACATCCATTTGGTGAATTTCCCATCCCATCTACGTTGCCAAGGACACGACCGATATGATGGAGGTGTATCTGGCGACAGGGGCGAAGGTCTCCTCATAATCAATTCCTTCCTTCTGTGCATACCCCTTGGCCATGAACCTAGCCTTGTATTTCTCTACGCTGCCATCTGCAGCATATTTGATCTTGTAGATCCATCTCGAACCTACAACTGATCTGTTCTCTGGTCTAAGCATGGCTTCCTAGACATCGTTAGTCATGATAGAGCTATACTCCTCTACCATGGCATCCACATATCCCTGATGTTGTATGACCTCCCGAAAGCTAGAGGATTCTTCAACCTGTGCTACCAAGGCTTGGTATCTGTCAGGTTTTCTATGATGCCTTTTCTCGGTTCTAGGAGCTCCAACAAACTACTCTGCATCCCTCAATGTTCGGCATACTTCTCTGCTTATTCTGCCACTGGTAGTGGGAGTCTCAACTACTTCCTCTTCCTGTTGTCCCCTCTGTTGTGAACTATCTAGATTTTCCTCACTTGAGAAAATATTGGTACTAGTTACAGTGCTTGATCCAGATGTTTGTCCACCTGCTAGTTTTTCCCCCCATTGTTGCTAGACCAGAGGAACATCCTCAGCCTTTTCTCCAGGAGGCATCTCTCGAGATTTCCTGAAATTTCTCTTCCATGAACTTTACATCCCTTCTGACTACAATCTTCCTGCTGCCTGGAATGTAGATCCTGTATGCCTTCGTGCTTTCGCTGTATCCTACAAGATACCCCTTCTCTGTAGTTTGATCTAATTTGATCCATTTTTCATTTGGACTGTGACAATATGCCACACTTCCAAATATCCTGAAATGACTCACTTTTGGCTTCTTCCCTGTGAAGATACTCTCGGGAGTTCTCTTGCCCGAGGCTCTATGAGGAGTCATATTCTGGATATTTACAACTGTGTTGCATGCTTCTTCCCATAAGAATCTAGGCATGTCCTGGTCATACAACATTGCTTTTACTGCCCCAACAATAATCCTGTTCTTCTGCTCTGCAACCCCATTTTTCTACAGATTATATGGAGCTGTCCATTCTCTTTTGATGCCCTCTCTTATGCATAAATCTGTGAAGTCCTTGTTAGCGTACTCTCCACCATTATCTGAGTGTAATACTTTTATCTTCTTCCCGGTCATATTTTCAACAAGAGCTTTGAATTCTCTAAATCGATCAAAGAACTCATCCTTGGTCTTTAAGAAGTAGATCCAATTTTTCCTGGAATGATCATCTATAAAGGTGACGAAATATTCGCCACCACTAAGAGCTCTAGTAGACATTGGTTCACAGATATCTGAGTGTATTAGCCCTAATACACTTGGAGCCCTATTGTTGCTTCTGAAACATGCTGCTTTGACGTACTTCCCTAGTACACATCCTTTGCATACATCATCGTGCTTGGTACTCAAGACTGGAACTCTCGTCACAGTTTCTCTGAGTATTCTCAAAGCTCCATGGTGTAGATGCCCCATTCGTCTGTGCCATAGCTCATTCATGTCCTTTTCTCCATTGAGATCGTTGCCTATTAATGCCATTGGAGACTCAAGCAGCAACTTGTATAGTCTGTTGCTTCGAATTCCAATCTGAGCCTTTTTCTTCCAGCTTGGATGTTTGACATATTCTTTCCTTCCAATGAAGTACACATCATATCCCTTGTCCTGCAACTGGGACACTAAAAGTAAGTTCATTCCCCATCCTGGCACATTCAACACATTTGTGGCTCGGAGATTATGTCTTGCTTATGTTTGTAATGCTATGGTCACTCTTCCTACTGGGGTACACTTCGTTTTGTTTCCCATACTAATCTGGAAGTTCATTCGTTCTTCTTGATAGCTCGAAACTCCAATCGTATGAGGGGAAACCCCACTATCAATGTACCAATCATCGACTGATGCAAAATTCGATAAACACACAAATTCCTCTTCCAATCTAGAATACAACTTTGAAATGTCATGATCTTCCTTCGTGCTTTTTCTTTTCTCTGGCACTCTCCGCAGAATACTACGCAATCCCTCTGGATTTCGATTTTTTGTCAATGCAACACCACGACTTCCCTTCAATACAGATCTCTTTTGTGTCTTTGCTCGGTCTAGCTCTGATACCATGTGAAAGTTTCTACAATGAAATTCCTACAATAGTATCTAATATTATTTCTCCTACTTATTATTCAGTAATAAGTTATTTACAAAAATTACTTCAGTAAACATCAAAATAAATTCTATTGCAGTCTTCACAACCATAATACTGAGCAAACTATAAAGAAATACAAGCACAAGCTTGACACATTTATTTTTGGACAATTGTCTCCAGAAAAACCCAATGTGGGAAAACCAGTGCAGCAAATGAGGGATTTTTTTATTATTCTTTAGCAAAATCTCTTGTACAGAAAATAACTAGCATGATAGAAGAGGAATATTCGTGGAAATTTACAAACAATTTCCTCATGTGATTTTCAATGAATATCTGACCCCGGAGAGCCACTGAGCCTCTCTGCTTCCCACTGTGTCAGCGTCTGCACAGTAACTGCGCAGTCCCAGAGTCACAGCCTCTGCACTGTCTCTGCCACAGCATCACTGAATCTGCGTTGTCCCTCCTCAGCACTGCTTCTTCCGGTCAGATTGTGTACTCTCAGCTCTTGCTGATCGCCTCTCCCTCTCCACCCTACAACTCTCCCTCTGAATCGATTTCTCATGCCGAACTTCAGCCAGTGAGAAAATCAATCTTCTTGGGAAACTGAGTATCTGCCTTGGTGTCTTTTCCAAATGACCCTCAAGCTTTCTTAAATAATCTTCTCTTTGACATTCAACGGCCCAAATTAGAAGTTAATCAATGGCTGAGATCATTTTGACTTGATCCTCGTCTTCTTCTAGAAGTTACACCCACAATTTAGATTAATACCCATTAATTATTTTAATTTCCTATGTTTAGACTTAGGGTCACATTAAAAATAATTAATTTATCAAATAAAACTTTCTTCGAGTGGAATTTCCCAAAACGATTTTTGGGTTATCTGGAATACATGTGTCTAAGCCTCTCCACAAAATTTGAGAATTAGAGCACATCCGATGCTACCACAAATCAACTCGTAGCACTTCCTCCAGGTGTTGGAGGTGTTCCTCCCATGTCCAACTGTAAATGAGTATATTGTCAAAGAAAACTAATACAAAGCGTATCAGCTGTCCACGAAATATGTGGTTCATACAAGACTAAAATGCAACGAGAGTGTTGGTTAGCCCAAAGGGCATCACCAAAAACTCAAAATGACCATAATGACAACGAAAAGCAGTCTTTCGGACATCCTGCTCCCTCACGTGTATCTAGTGGTACTCTGAATGTAGATCTATCTTAGAGAAGTATTTAGCTCATCTAAGTTTGTCCATCAACTCATCTATGCCTAGGATGGGATACCTGTTCTTCAAAGTCTTATTATTAAGTACCCGGTAGTCTATGCACATATGCAACGTCCCATCTTTCTTCTTCACCAACACCACTGAAGAAGAAAAGGGGCTCAAGTTAGGCCTGATGTGTCCCAATATCAATAGCTCCTGAATAACTCGCTCTATCTCGTCCTTATAGGCCTTTAGATGACTATAAGTTGTGGTGATGACTACATTCAACCCATCCTCCAGCTCAATAGTGTGCTCGAACCCACGGTCTGGTGGCCTCCCTGGCAGAACATCTCTGAAAACCCCCTGCTGCTGCTCCAACAATGCTAGTATATCCAGGTGCGTACTTACCCTTAGTCAGTTTATGGTGGAACAAAAAAGGGTACATTGGGCAGTAGCTAGGCACATTCTTAGGTATGTACGTGGAACAGTCAGGTATGGGTTGAAATATACTCAAGCAGATGATGTCAGATTGTGCGGATTCATAGATGCAGACTAGGTAGGTAGTTCAGTGGATAGGAAAAGTACCTCCGGGTGCTCCTTTAGCATTAGATTAGGGATGGTCTCTTGGTGCAGCATGAAACAAAATTCAGAAGCACTGAGCTCAGCAAAAGCAAAATATATGGCAGCCATCACAACTACGTGCGAAGCTATATGGCTTAAGAAATTGCTCGTGAGTTTGTTCAGGAAGAAGATGGGAGTGACCAGTGTTTACCGTGATAATCATAGTTGCATAAAACTCTCTAAGAATCTAGTATTTCATGATAGGGCGAAGCACATTGATATCAAATGTCATTTTATCAGAGATTGTGTTCAACGTGGGGCAATCCAGCTGCAGTATTTTCCCACAGGAGATCAAGTAGCAGACATACTCACGAAAGCTCTAGGGAGAGCTAAGTTCATCCAATTCAGAGAACAAAAGGGTATAGTGGAGAGCCTGTTTCAGTAGCAGAAACAGATGGATTCCCAGTTGCAGCAGCAGCAGATGAGAGGGAGTTGCAGTAGTTGGCAGTAGTTCAGTAGGGTCAGGAGCAACACAAATGCATCACATATCATAATTGCACAATGGTTGGTGGGCAACAGTAGCCAAACATCAGCAGCGTGACAGGAGGTGGTGTAGAGACAGTGTGTTGTGGCAGCAGTTGCAACACTAGAACACTTTCCTCACTAGGAGGGATTGTTATTTTTTGTAGCATCAGATGTGTTCTAGCCACGAGATTCGGTGGAGATGATAGAATCTATGTATTCTCAAATACCCAGAAATCATTTCTGTAAATTCCACCTAGAGACGACTTAATTAGATTTATTAATTATTTTTTAATATTTCCTAAGTCTAAACTTAGGAAATATGATTAATTAAGTCATGGTGTGAATGTTCTAGAAACTCACACGGATCGACAGAGAAGTAATCTAGGCCATTGATTATGTTTTAATATAAGAAAAAGTCGATGGGTAGATGGAGAACACACCAGTGTGGTTACTCAGTTGCCCAGGAAGATCGATTTTTTCAATGGCTGAAGTTCAGCAGAGGAGATAGAGCCAGAGGGTGAGTAGCAGGTGATAAAGAGAGGGTATTAGTAGTGGTCCCGGAAGTGCAGGACGAATTTAGGAAGAGGTAGCATGAGGAGAGACGCAGTCCATTAGAGCTTTGCGCATTCATTGCACAAAGGGTGACGCAAAGGCACTAGCGTATGGGCAGAGGGTCCATCTCGAGGTCAGGGACTCGTTGTCCAGAGTGAGAAATTTGTCACTAAATTTCTCTCAGTATTTTTCATTTGTTTTGGTTGTCTGAATTCTTGTATTTAAATTGCTTTTGAAGATTAATAAAGAAACCCTCATCTGCTGCACCAATTTTCCCACACTGGGTTTTTCCAAGGACATTTGTCCAAAAATAACTGTGTCAATATCTTTATGTGTGTGCTAGAATTTATCTATTTCCAACATTTTATTTTCCGCAGTAATTTAGTGTGAAAATTGAAATAGTAAATTGATTTGATATTTGTCGTAGCAAATAAACTGCAAAATTAACTTGCCAAGTAGAAGAATATTTTTCAGTTATTGTAATAGATGGAATTTTCACACTATCAGCAGCCCATGTGTCATGGTCAGCCCATTCTGCAAGTTGTATGATGTAGATGATCTTAGTAAAATGTAAGACCCCGAGTATATGTAACAACCTAGGTAAGCCTATGATTTTGGTGACATTTCATCCTATGAGGTTTTTTAACCTCGCTGATTACATTTGTTTCTAAACATGGCTAATCAGAAGAGTTTTTTCCTCTCTAGCTTAAACCCCAAAGCTAGGGTGAATTTATTGACGAAATCTTAGGTGAGCCCTAGTGTTTTAGTCGAATCTAATGTATAAGTGGTTTGGGAATAATTTAAGCTAGTTGGCTTAATTATTTTATTACAAATCACTTGGTCTACTAGATCATACTGTGTCGCAGATGGGTTATGTGTCTTGAAGGTCTATCCAAAATGTGTATCCCCCTTTAAGGATTGAAAGTGTAAAATCTCATGTATTAGAGGGTGGAAAAATAATTAATTCGCCTCATGTAAATTAACTAATTTTTCTAGAAAAATTAAATTAAATCATAAGCCAGAAAATTAATTAATTAGAGTCAAGTTATCTTAAGAAAATTAATTCTTCAAGTGGAAAAATGTGTGGGTCTTAAAGGAATAATTTTTTAAAGGTCCTCCACCAAGAAAATATTGTATTTTTCAAGAAAATTTAGACCCCTGGACCTTGGTGGTTAAGTCAAAGTCAATTTTTTGAGGAAATTAGCTCAAAATTAATTAAAATGGAATTAAATGATAAATTCGAAAATTCCTCAAAAATAAAAATCAAAGGCCAAGATTAAACGATCTTGAAGTGTTTATCAACAACCAAGATTATTTTGACAGGGATCAAAGAAACTAACCGTTATTTTTCCACTTGGAGGATTTATCTATTAATTAGAGAGTCAGTTGAGTCTCGAGTCATCTTGATCTCTGACTAGAATTTGTTGTTGAAGCATTTTGTAAACTATTTTCCCACTCGAAACTTTTTTTTTTTGCTATAAGAAAAGACTTTGAGGTGCAACTCGAGGTGTTTTTGTTCGTTGATCTGTGGTATGTATTGACTACGGGCTTTCTATGTTGTTCTTTATGTGATTATTTTGAGATAATACATAGTGTTTGTAGGTACTCAATCCTTGGTCTCCAAGTTCACAGACTGTGGGAAAAATCATTTTGCTTGGATCTTAGTTTTTATATGTTGGATTAAGTCTTCGCTAGGGCTATAGTGAGCATAAATTTTCTGAAGCGTTTTTGTAATGTCCCAAACTAGGAAAAACAATGATATGCAAAGAAAACAATAAATTCAACAACATAAATTTTTCACTTTTTGTGCACACTAATAAAAAGACCGAAAAGAATAAGCAGTTGAGCCATTTTATTATAAATCAGGGGCAATAGAACAATAATGTGGAAGGAGTGCACTTGGGCTTTCCTCAAAGGCAAGCATGACAAAGCCTAAGTGATAAAATGTCAAGCTCAGATGATAGAATCAGTTGCCTCATAGATGCCCTGCACTACCCCACTGAAATTGCATTGTCTGTTGTAAATATGTTGTTGAAAACCCCACCTCCAGTGCTCAGAAAATTCCACCAAATTAATCCCAAGCTCCTCAAGAAAAACCCACCAAAACCCAGAAAGAGTTTGGCCTAGTTTTGACTCCCGAAATTCGAAGCCCAAAGCACCACGTCCTCAAACTACTGGAAAACATGAAAATTTCAAATCCGAAATTCTACTGCATTAACTAATTTATTTCTCCTACTTACTCTTCACAATAAGTTATTTACAAAAAAACCTTCAGTAAACATCAAAATAAATTCTACATCAGTTATCGCATAATTTCAAAGAGAAATAATAGTGAAATATACTCACAACAATCAATCACATCAACACAGTGGTTTTTGGACAATTGTCCCTGGAAAAAACCAATGCAGGAAAACCAGTGCAACAGATGAGGGTTTATTTATTAATCTTCAGCAACAATCTCTTTACAAAGAATGTTTGACAGGAAACTTCCAAGAAACCACCCGAGATAATTTTCTCCTAACCTCTGGAGAAATTCTGACACCCACAAGGCTCTTTGGCCTCCACTGCATCACCTCTGCGTGATCTCTGTGCAGGGACTACGTCCCAGCTGTGCCGCCTCTCTGCGTTGTCCCTCTGCAGCTCTGTGTCCTTCTTCCTCGAGCTCTGACTGATGCTAAAACCCTCCTCTTCCTCAGCCCTGCAACTCTCCCTCTGAAATCGAATTCTAAATCCTGAAGAATCTACTTCCCTCGGGTTACTGAGCATTTTCCTGGCTTGTCTTCAACAGACCCACAAATCTTCATTTATACTTTTCCTGTTGATAAATCAACGGTCATGATCTAATCTTTAATCAACAGCTAAGATTAAAACAGACTTGATCCTCGTCACTTAGAAGCTTCTCACCCACATTTTAATTATTTTAATTCCCTAAGTTTTAACTTAGGCTTCATTAAAAATAATTAATTATTTGAATAACTTGCATTCCGAGTGGAATTTCTCCAAATAGTTTCTAGGTCTTGGAGATCTCATGTGTTCTAGCCCCTCCACAAAATTTCGGAGTTAGAGCACATCCGATGCTACTCGAAAAAATCAACACTCCCTCTTAGCGAGGAAAATTCTCTAGCAATACTTCCCATTAGAAGCATCACCCTGATCCACGCCATAAGTCCTCTGCGTTGCTGATGCTTGGTCTACTACCCCTCATCTGTTGCGCTACTACTATTTGTACTTCTGCCCATGATATTGTCACCATCACTGCCTCATCTATATTGCAGCACCCTCTTAAGTACTGCACCTATCCGTTTCTGCTATTAAAACAGATTCTTAATCATCCCCAACTTCTCCCTGAAATAAAAAAGCTTTGTTCTTCCCAGAGTCTTAGTGAGGATGTCTGCCACCTGTTCTCCTATCGGAGTGTACTGTAACTATACTGCTCCCTGCTAGACATAGTCTCTGATAAAGTAACACCTGATGTCAATGTGCTTCGATTGATCATGAAACACCAGATTCTCAGAGAGCTTGATGCAACTCTTATTATCACATAAAATGTTGGTTGCTTCCATCCTTCTCCTAAATAGACTCACAAGCAGCTTCCTAAGCCATATGGCTTCACACGAAGTTGTGTTGGCTGCCATATATTCTGCCTCGGTTGAGCTCAGAGCCACAGACTTTTGTTTCCTATTGCACCAAGAAGTCATTCCTGATCCAATGCTGAAACAATACCCACTGGTACTTTTCCGATCTACCGAACTTCCAGCCCAATCTACGTTAGTGAACTCACTCAGTCTGATGTCATTGCCTTTGGTGTACTTTAATCCATGCTTGACTATTCCTCGTATGTATATAAGAACATGCTTGGTTGTTGCCCAGTGAACCCTCTTTGGTTCCACCATGAACACACAGAGGGTGTTGACTGCATAAAAAATATATGGTCTTGTGTTAACCAGATACATCTGGGATCCTATGATTTGTCTGTACAAGGTAAGATCAACCTCTTTAACCTCATATGCATCAATCTTCTTCGAGTTTGTGATCATTGGAGTAGCCATGGGTCTACAGTCCTGCATCCTAAACCTCTTCAAAATTTCTGTAGCATACCTCCCTTGTCCAAGGAATATTTCACCTTTCTGTTGCCAAACTTCCAACCCCAGAAGATAATGCATCAATCTCAAATCCTTCATGTCAAATTCTGTAGCTAGGTTATCCTTGCAATACTTGATGAGCCTAGATGAACCTGTCAGGAATAGGTCATCTACATATAATACCGGAATTAGAGGCTCATTCCCTAGTGTCAAATAGTAGAGATTAGAATTTGCATCACTCTTGACGAATCCCATTTTCTGCACGTAACCATCAATCCGATCGTACCAAGCTCTAGGTGCCTGTTTAAGACCATACAAGGCTTTCTTAAGCTTGCATACATGAGTATTCTGCTCATGTGTCTCAAAGCCCTCTGGTTGTTCAATGTATACTTCTTCCTCTATCACCCCATTGAAGAAAGCAGTCTTGACGTCCATCTGGTGAATCTCCCACCCCATTTGCGCTGCAAGGATATAACGAATCTGATAGAAGTATAGCTGGCTACTAGAGCGAAGGTTTATTCGTAGTCTATTCCTTCCCTCTGAGCATACCCCTTAGCCACAAACCTGGCTTTGTGTTTTTCCACGCTGCCATCTGCAGCATATTTGATCTTGTAGATCCATCTCGAACATACAACCAATATGTCCTGAGGCCTAGGTACCACTTCCCAGACATCATTAGTCATGATGGAACTGTATTCTTCCACCATTGCATCTACTCATAACTAAGCCACCAAAGCTTGGTACCTGTCAGGTTGTCTACGTTGCCTCTTCTTGTTTCTAGGAGCTTCGACGAATTCCTCTTCGTCTCTCAGAATTTGTCACAATTCTTGGCTCGTTCTTCCGCTGGTAGTGGGTGGATCTATCTACTCCTCCTGCGAATCTTCTTGAAGTGATACCTCCAAATTCTTATGCATTGGAGAAGCACTGGTGCTATTTTCGGTTGGTCGAAGAGGCTAGAACAATGGATCATCTTCTGATTGCATTTCAGAAGGCATCTCCCGGGATTTCCTAAAAGCTTTGTCCTCCATGAACTTTATGTTGAGTTTTCTTGAGTGATGGGATAACATCCGATGTGCTCTAGCTCCCAAAATTTGTGGAGGGACTAGAGTACACGAGATATTCAATACCCAGAAAGGGATTTGGGAAATTTCATCTGGTTTGGGAGATAATTAATTAATTAATAATTTTAATTATGGAACCTAAACTTAGGAAAATTAAATTATTAAAGGTAATTAATTTAAACATGTGATGAAATTGTCTTAAGTCACACGGATCAAGCTTTATTTTAATCTTAGCCATCGATTCAAGATTTGATCATGGTCGTTGGTTTCCCAACGAGAAAAGTATAAAGGAAAGGATTGAGGTCATTTGGAGGACACACACGGAGACAGAGCACTGAGACTAAGCTAAAGTTCTAGGGTAGGGTTTGCTAAGAACTTTCATAAGTGTTTCAACTGCAGAGAGGGGTAGTTTAGGCAAAGGGGATTGTCTGATCCCAATGCCTAGAATCAACAAGAGGCAAAGAGCAGCTTCCAGAGGCAGTGCGGAGAAGCAGAGGCAACAGCAACAGAGAGGGCAACAGCTGCGCAGTGCAAGGACAGCTTCAGCTACGCAGGTGCTACGCAATCCCGACTCCTTCCTAGGGTAGCGCTGGGCATTAGGAGACCCATTTGGGTTATGCAGAGACCCTCAGGGGCAACGTAGGGTCTGCATCACCCATTATGGGGTTACGAAGCCCTCTCCAGGCCAGCGCAGAGGCACGCAAGGTTTGAAGAGACTGACGCAAGGGCTTCAAGGGCAGCGCTGCGCTTTTTAGGGCCAGAATTTGGCTGAGTCTTGTAAATCCCGTTTGAGGGTGTGGATCACTCAGTATTTTTGGCTTTAGAACAGTAGGTAGCTGCAGATCTATATTTTTCTCTATTGGGTTAACCAGTGTGGTGCCAAGATTTGTTGTATTCAGAGAACTACTTCATAATAAACACCCTCCAACAGCTAGAAGACTAGTTTTCCCACATTGGGTTTTTCCAGGGACTATTGTCTAGAAAATATTGTGTCACTTTGTCTATGTGTGCATGTAATTTTTCTGTTTTAGATCTGAATCGGTGAAAGTCTGTGATGTGTTTACTTCGATGTTATTCTAAAGATTTCAGCATTAATAACTTGATAAGTAGGAGAAGTATAACTGGATCTAACAGTAGATTTCTGCATAAGTAACATTCAGAAATTTTCACACTTTACATCCCGTCGTACGACAATCTTCCTACTGCAAGGAATGTAGATTCTATATGCCTTAGCATTATCACTATATCCCACCAAATATCCCTTTTCTGCAGTCTAATCCAACTTCTTCCTCTTTTCTTCCGGTATATGGCAGTGTGCAAAACTACCAAATATCCTGAAATGACTCACTTCTGACTTTTTGCCAGTGAAGACACTCTCCGATGTAATCTTACCTACTGCCTTGTGAGGAATTGTTAAATTTAGACAGACATGGTATGTTCTATGCTTAATGCAATTTTACTTCAATCTTTCTTAGGCATGATTCAATTTAGCAATCACATAAACATGAAAGTAAAATGCTGATAGAACACAATAATAGATCAACAGAAGACAAGCCAATAATATAGATTAGATTTTACAATTCTTCTTGTCCAACAAGGATATAGGATAGTGTGTGTTACGGCATTCAACAGGATGCACCAACTAGCAAAGTCTTTCTCAACATCAGATCAGCCAAACCTCCAAGTGTCACACACAACCCTCAAAGATAGCTCATCCAAAGTCAATGTAGAAAAGTCAATGCAGAAAGTCAACGCTACAATTTTAGGGCTTCGGTCAAAGTCAACGTTCAACCTCGATTTGTGTGCCCAACAATACTGCCTTCAAAAATCGGAATTTCTGCAAAGTTTGGAGGTCAAAACACCAAGGCTTCACCACGATCAACGCTGGTCAATGAACCAACAATAAGCCCTAAAACAGTTCGCAAATTTTCCAAGCTGCAGCTCCGCATGTGTGATGGGTTGATAAGCAAATGATGTCCGAACTTGCGCATGTGTGTAAAATAAAATCAAAATATATGTTCTGCTCATCCAAACAAGATGATATTTAGATCAATCTTGCACCTCTCCGAAAGAGGAATCCAACAAAAATATGATCATCATCATACGAGCAGTGCAACATGGAGTTTGGACCTAGTTGCCCAGAATTAACACTCCCTCTCAACTAGGGATAACTCCATATGTCCACATGTGCCATCCAGAGATCAATACCATCGTGTACCATCATATAGCATTGTGCATCATCCTGCTTATCCAAGATATCAAAGCAAAACCCAAGCTGAAGCAACATCCAAATGTGTTGTTGCAATCCACCACACTGCTAGACCAATCGGCATTAGTATATCCATGGAGTCTCAAACTCTGGCAGTGTATCTCAGCCCATGTTTGATTGTGCCCCGAAGATATCTCAATAGATTCTTGGCACCAATCTAGTGAATGTGATGAGGCTCAACCATATCTTGACTCAAATTGTTCACTGCAAAACATAAGTCTGGAGGGTATTTCACTAAGAACATCAGGGCTCCCACAAGTTGTTGATACTCGGTGGGATTTCCCAACTTGGGCCCAACAGCGTTTCCACGTCTTCTTCTTAAAGTTGAGTTACATCGGTGTTGACACGGACTTACAGTCGACCATACCAAATCTCTCCAATAGCTTCACGACATATTTTCCTTGAGAAATGAAAATCTCGCCTAGCCTTTGCCAGACCTCCAAGCATAAAAAGTAATGCATCAGTTCTAGGTCTTTCATCTCAAACTTGGAAACTAGCTCCATCTTACACTAATGAATGAGAAGGTCAGCACATGTCAGGAAGAGATCGTCTACATAGAGAACTAGAATGAGAGGAATTTCTCTATCAACCTTAAAATAAAGGTTTGGATCAGCATTACTTTGAGTGAAGCCCAACTTCATCAAATAGCTATCTATCCTCTCATACCAAGCCCTAGGGGCTTGCTTCAACCCATAGAGGGCTTTCTTCAACTTGCATACATAGGTGTCTCTATCTTAGACTTTGAACCCCAGAGGTTGCTCCACATACACCTCTTCCTTTATTGAACCATGCAGAAAAGCAGTCTTCGCATCCATTTGAGGGAGATTCCATCCTTGCGTTGCAGCAAGGACAATAATAGATCGGATGGTGGTATAGCGAGCGACAGGTGCGAATATATCATCATAATCTATGCCTTCTTTTTGAGAGAAGCCTCGAGCAACAAATATTTCCTTATACTTTTCAGCACTGCCGTCAGATCCATGCTTGATCTTATAGAGCGATTTCGAGGTGACAATAGATTTGTCCTCCAGTCTCGGGACCACTTCCCATACATCATTTTTCATAATGGAGTCATATTCTTTGTGTATAGCTTCCTTCCAAACTTAATTCTTTACGGCTTCACCAAATGATCCAGGCTCAGATTGTGCTATTGTACTCATGGCTGCTAGATACCCTTGGTATCTATTCAACTTCCTGCTTTCACAGAATGTCCCCCTTGGGGCAATATGTCTCTCGGCATCTTCGAGAGTATCCCTGAGCCATGAGGGTCTTCTCTTATTTGAAGGAGTTGGATCAATAGGATCCATAGGTCCTTCAACATTGGGCATCGGTTCATCCTTCGGCTCTTCCTGCTTCCCTGCTTCTTCATCTTCTTTGTCTTCCTTGGAGCTAGGAATATTTCTCACTTTCTCGAGGGCAACATCTTCATCGAAGGTGATATCATGGCATATCTCCACTTCTCTTTGACCAGGGACATAGATTCTATATACCTTCGAAGTTTCACTATAACCCACAAACATTCCCTTCTTTCCAAAAGCATCCAGCTTACTTCTCTTTTCTTTCAGCACATGAAAGTAAACAGGACAACCAAAAACTCTAAAATGAGAAACATCAGGTTTCTTACCAGAGAAGACTTCTTCGGGAGACTTGGAGTCCAGAGTGGAATGTGGGCCTCTATTTGTTGAACCCTTAGTTAAACTGAGAGGGGGCGGAGGGGGGGGGGGTGTTGTGAATCAGTTTAACACATTCATCGTCTTTTAAAACTTTTTATTAAAACTTATTTACACCTTCATTTCATGTCCAACTTAATATGTGAGTAATCTCAGAATATGAGCAGCAAGTATTAATATAATATAACAGTAGACTTAATATGAGAGCGATAGGTATTAAGAAGAAGATATAAATCAGATCAACACATAAATATCATGCACAGAGACACCAGATATAAGTGGAAACCCATAAAGGGAGAAAACCACATCTTATTATTGTTGTGATGCAAAGGCAAGCTCCAACTCCCTCTCACCACTGTTTTCTGCAGGCACCAACCTACAGGAGGCTCTATCCTCAATTCTGCAAACTACAACTTGCAAGGAAGCACCAACTCCCTTCAATTTTCTGCAGGCACCAACCTACAGGAGGCTCCAACCTCAGTCAGCTACAACTGACAGCTATCAAGCTGCAACTTGATAGGGAAGCTCCAACTTCCTCAATTTATCAAACTGAATGTTTGCTGATTTACCTCAAATATCAGCTATGTTCTATAGCATCTCTTTCTGCTCTTCTTTTCTTAATCTTCTCTTCCTCACTCTTCTATACTCTGCATTCTCTATATTTTCTCTCTCTCACCTCCTTTATGCATATCCAGTTGATATTATATATAGAGTTCCTCACATGACTATTTGTATTTCACAAAGAATTTGGAGTGAACAGTCATGACTCTTTGGCTTCTGTCTTCTCATTCCTTTTATCTGCTCATTCAATAAATATAACTGTAGGTCTCAATTTAACATTACAGTGGGATATTTGTTCTCTTCCGGAGTCTTGCCAATGCATCACAACAATATAAATCAATTAAAAAACATTTACATTCAATCACAATAAAAATTCCAGCTCACTCATTCAGCCTCTTGGCTAGCTGCGCATTTGTCTTTTCTTTGACTGTGTTTGTCCCTTTCTTTCCTCTGTATTCCTTTATGTCTATGGTTGTTGCGTAACTCCTGTATTTATGTAACTGCTAACATTAAATCTGGGCAAATTCCAACCCTTTACACAGCAAGTGTCTTGTTTATGTGGTGAGTTCTGCAAGCGGAACTTCCATACACCACGGCCTTTGTTTTATGGCCCGATGCGATTCCACACACCGCAATCATATTATATTAATAATCGCCCTCCACCTTAAGCCGAGGCCCGTGGGTCCATTATAATAAGTCGCATTATGTATTGGTCGCTTTATATTTATATATTGCGATCAAATGTTGTAAAACCTTAGATAGGCCTTTGGTCTTATATAAATATCCAATCCACAATAAATCGAATCACAAACTCTAATATATGAAATGATTGGGCCCCACAGTGATCATTTGAATCTAATGTTTGTTTCTCCGATGCGATATGATCATTCCGATTGCGATTCATCACAATCGCAAACTTTAACATATTGCTTCGATCACTCCGATTAGATTATTTCACTGTTATGACAAACCTTCAAACATATACTCGATACAAATGCAAACATATATCAGTCGTGGTTTATAAACCCATCGGGTCCGGTCTTCAATCGCAATCGTAACTTTTAGTTGCATGTGATCCGCTACTCCTCTTTAACTTCGATGCGATTGACCACTATTCACCGGAATGCAAAACATATGAGTTAGAATTTATATGCCCGTCGGGTCCGGATCTCAATCGCAATCGCAACTTTCTGTTGTGATGTTCCGATGCTCCACTTAAACTCCAATGTGATTGACCACTGTTCACCGGAATGCAAAACATATATGAGTCATAATTTATATGGCCGTCGGGTCCGGATCTCAATCGCAATCGCAACTTTCTATTGCGATGTTCCGATGCTCCACTTTAACTCCGATGCGATTGACCACTGATCCAATGCGATTATGTCAAACATCAAATACGTTTGAATCATAATTCATACACCCATTGGGTCCAGAACTCAATCGGTACTCTTGTCGATATGTTCCGCTGCCAATCCTTTCTCCGATGCGATTGGAAAGGGTCCCACCTTATGGTACTTTGATTCTGATAATAAAGCGCTCCATATAGTTTAATATATATGCTTTGAACCTTCGTGCATAAGGCGCTGCATATATATATATATATATATATATATATATATATATATAAGTTTTATGTTTCATCTTTAGTGTATCCTCCAGCGGGTTAAGCGATTCTCGGAATTTATTTATATATATGCATTCATTGCCGCTTGGGTTATGATTCCCGGAAATATATATATGTATCCTTCTGCCTGGGTTACGGTTCTCGGAATTTATGTTTAGAGTTTCTACCAGCTGGGTAGTGATTCTCGGAATAACGGCTCTGCCTCTGCCTCTACCTTCGCTGCTTCTGTCGCTCGACCTCTGCCTCTACTGCTGTGATAACGGTTCTGCCTCTGCCTCTGCCTCTGATAACGGCTCTGCCTCTATATTCGCTGCCTCTGCCTTCGCTGTACATATTACCTGCTGCTGTACTTTGCCTATCTTTGCATCTGCTGCCTTCTTTGTCTGTCTTTGTCTTTGCTGCCTCCATTGCCATCAATGACAATATTTCCAACAGTCTCCCCCTTTGGCATTGATGGCAATACACTTTCTCTGTTTACCTGCTCTTCCTCCCCCTTTGACATCAATGGCAAGGGGTTCAAATTCTTAGTGTAGCTTCTATTCTTTGATCCTGTGATTTTATTCTTTTTCAATATTTCGTGCATTTTCTCTCTCTAGAATTTTCTGATTTTGTACGCTGCTGCTTCAACTGTTGGATTAGATTCACATCAAGTTCACTACTCTTCCGTGTTTGGTTCACGTCGGGTTCATCACTCTTCCACTGCACCACTGACCCTTTTTCCTTTTTATTGATTCTTTTAAGCTAAATGTATTCTTGCCATAATCCTTTTGATCCCGAGGACCTGTTTTCATGCTTCCCTTGTTGGTTGATCTCCTCCTGGGAATGATATTCTCGTTTCTGTTCTCCCCCTGAAACTGTGCTTTCTCTTCATATTAGAGAGTAGCATCTATAGATACTACCCCTAGTCTGTCTCTCAAGTATTCAAATGGTTCTTTGGCAAGCGGTTTAGTAAATATATCTGTTGTCTGTTCTTTTGTTGGTACATACTCCAGTTTTACTATCTTCTAAGCCACTTGTTCTCAGAGAAAATGATACTTGATTGGGACAGGTTATTTTGAAAGAAGTACAGATTTTTAGATATACTATATATTAACACTTTATTTGATTGAGATAGGTTCAGTCAATGCCACTTTCATGTCTTGAAGAGTTTGCTTCATCCACATGACTTGTGTACAACATGGTGCTACTATATATTCGCTTCGCCGTAGGATATTTGTTTGTTTTTGCTAACCATGCCGTACTTTCTCCTAGATATAGAATTCACCTCCACTTGGTAATTTTCCTACGTCATCCAGCGTGGCCCCAATTGATCAGGTGTGTTGTCAAAGTGAAGCTTTTGCCTTTAGGATACCAAAGTCCATACTGTGATGTTCCTTGTAGGTATCTAAATATTATTTTGACTGCCAGAAGATGGTTTTGTTTAGGAGCTTCTTGATATCTAGCCACTAGTCCTACTGCTAGCATGATGTCTAGTCTTGATGCAGTCAAATACAATAGACTTCCTATCATGGATCTGTAGAGTTTTTGATCTATATCAACAGACCCATCATCAGCACACAGCTTGCATCCCGTGATCATGGGAGTTGACACAGGTTTGCAGTCCTCCATTTTGAACTTTTTCAACATTTCTTTCAAGTATTTTTCCTGTGAGATGAACGTACCTGTGTTCTTTTGCTGAATTTGAAGTCCTAAGTAGAAACTGAGCTCTCCAATCATGGACATCTCAAACTCTGTTTTCATCTCATCAGCAAATCCTTTTGCTAGTTCTTCTCTGTTGCTTCCAAACATAATGTCATCAACATATACCACAACAATCAAGAGTTCATTTTCATGGGCTTTTATGTGTAGATTGATGTCTACTCCGCCTCTCTTAAAGCCTTGTTTTTGCAAATATTTATCTAGTCTTGAGTACCAAGCACGAGGAGCCTGTTTCAGTCCATATAAAGCCTTCTTCAATCTGCACACAGTCTTCTTTGTCTGTCAATGAGAAGCCTTCTGGTTGTTCCATGTAGACTTCTTCTTCTAAGTCTCCATTCAGAAATGCATATTTTACATCCATTTTATATACTTTTAAGTTTTGGTAGCAAGCAAAGGCTAGAAACATTCTGATGGCTTCCATTCTGGCTACAGGGGAAAATGTTTCATCGTAATCAAGTCCTTCGATTTGTGAATATCCTTTGTAGACAAATCTGGCTTTATTCCTGATTACTTGTCCTTGCTCATTCATTTTGTTTTTGAATACCCATTTTGAGCCTATGACATTTTTCTCAATGGGTCTAGGAACTAATTCCCAGGTATTGTTTTTCTCAATTTGGTCCAATTCTTCATTCATAGCATTTACCCAAGACTTGTCCTTACTGGCATCTTCAAATTTCTTTGGCTCTATTTGTGACAACATGGCTATGTATACCTCTTCAGTTTGTTCTGTTAGCTACCTTCTTGTTTGGACCCCTACTTTCTTGTCTCCAATGATCTGATCTTCAGGATGGTTCTTCTGAGTATATCTTGAGGGAGCTTTAGAACTCAGCTCTGTATCTTCTGTTGTCTTGCTTGTTTCCTCATCATCTTGGTTTTCTTCTTCATGGTTGTCTGATGGACTGCAACAGTCTGTATCTCTTGTATTGTTTGGAAGTTCTTCATCAAATCTCACATCAATGCTTTCTACTATTTTTCGAAGAGTCTTGTTGTAGCACCTGTATCCTTTACTTTTGGATGCATATCCTAGAAATATCCCTTCATTTGCTCTTGCATCAAATTTCCCAAGATTTTCATTATTATTCTTTATGTAACACTTGCTTCCAAAGATTCTAAAATGTTTGATTGAAGTTGGTTTCCCATGCCATAGTTCATAGGGAGTCTTGTCACTGCTTGGCCTTAAGTGAGCTTTATTAAGGATATGCACCGCTATGTGTACTGCTTCTGCCCAGAAGGTTTGAGGAATATTATTTTCATGCATCATGGCGCTGGCTATTTGCTGTACAGACCTGTTTTGTCTCTCTGCTACTCCATTTCGCTGAGGTGTTCCTGCAATAGTAAATTATTGCTTTATCCCATGTTCATTGCATAGGTCAGCAAATTCATAATCTGTGAATTCACCTCCTCTGTCTGATCTGATGCATTTCAGCTTGCATCCTGTTTGATTTTCTGCTAATGCTTTGAAGATCTTAAATTTTTCCAGAGATTCTGATTTATTCTTGAGAAAAGCAACCCATGTCATTCTGGAGAAATCATCTATTATCAGCATGAAGTAGGATTCTCCACTTGGAGTTTTAGTTCTTGCAGGTCCGTACAGGTCCATGTGCACAAGTTGTAGAGGTCTTCTTGTTGATAACTCATCTTTGGCCTTGAAGGATGTGCGAGTCTGTTTGCCTAATTGACATGATTTGCATATGGTATTAGAAGGCCTCTTTATTTCTGGCATGTCTCTGACAATTTTTTTCTTGCTTAGGCTGATTATGTGATCGAAGCTGAGATGTCCCAACCTTTTATGCCATAACCATGACTCTTCTAGCTTGCTAAGATGACATGCTTCATCTTCCTCTTTCACAATGTAAACATTACTCTCTGTTCGAACTCCTTTGAGCAGAGTCTTACTTGTGGTGCTTGATCTGACTTCACAATCTTGTGCTCTAAAAAGAACTTCACAGCCTTTGTCACACATCTGACTGACACTTAGTAAATTTTCTTTCAGCCCATCTACAAATAGTACATCTTGGGCCTTTCCTCTGCCATTGTTTATGCTGACTGAGCCTTTTCCCTTGATCTTACCTGATTTATCATTGCCAAAAGTAACATTTCCAGATTTATTTTCATCAAGAGTTATAAACTTGCTTTGTCTCCTGTCATGTGTTTAGAGTAGCCACTGTCCAAATACCATTGACTTTTCAAATCTTGAGCAGTTAGAGCCAAGTCACATTTATTCTCCTTCTTTATCCACTGGAGGCACCCTTTTGTTTGGTTTCTTTTGTGAGGTGATGAATTACATCTTCTTAGAGAACATTTGGAGGGTATATGTCCAACTTGATTGCATACACAACATTTGATCATAATTTTTGTAGAATTATAAGTATGAACATAATTTCTTTGATTCATAAACTTCCTTGAGGTGTTAAACATTAATATTTGTCCATACTTTCTACACTCAATGATTTTATGACCAAATTCCTTACAATAAAAACAGTAACCATAGAAACTATTTGCATACTTGATGTAAGGTTGTCTCTTCCATTTGTTTGCTTGAGGCAGTCTCTTCAATGTTTTCATCTTTTGCTGGTTTGAATTTCTCCTCCTTGCATGGAAATATGCAGCAATGTGTCCCAGCTTGTGGCAGACATAACAGGAGGCATTCTTCATAGGAGGGAAGAATCTCCTTTGATGGATTCCGAATTTGACATATTCAGAGACATATGTCCCTCTCTCTGTTGTCTTAGTATTTATTGCCTTCTTTGTTATTAGAGGTTTCTCTTGATATCTGTCTTCCTCGTTATAGGTTTCTTCTTTTGTAGGAATTGTTTGAGCTGCTTCATCATTCTTCTTTGCTTTTACAAAAACAATCCCTCTGTTTTATTTTTCTTTGCTTTCACTTGATTCTCCTTCATAGCCTATTCTAGTTTTTAACATAGGGGGTATTTGAGCAACCAGAATTTCATTCAAATTACTAGAGCTTGTAGTTTGAGAAGAGCTTATAACCACTTTCCTTTGAGCATTTTCTAGTTTCTTCCTGAGACATACTACTTCTTCTTCCAACTTCTCTTGTTCTCGGGTTTTATCCTTGATTTGTTGAAGTAACATGTCTTCTATCTTCTTGGCTTATTCAAGTTCAACCTTTAGCTGCATGAGGACTTCTGAATTCTATTCTTATCATACAAACCTGAGGAGAATGTCCTTTTTTTTCTGCATTTCAGCTTGAGCCTATCAATCTCTTCTAGAGCACTTATTAGCTCCCCCTCAAGGTCGACTTCACCTTCTTCTTCTTCATCTTCTAGCAGGAGACCTTGAAGTTCTTCTATAGCCATCAATAGAAATTCAGAGGTTCTATATTCACTTGAGATTTCATCTGGGTCTTCAGATGTACTGTTGTCTTGTTGAGCATAGAAGAATTTTCTGCTGAACTTCTTTCCTTTCTTCCAGTTCTTTGATGTATATTTCTCTGACTCTTGAACCTGATTCCTTACTTTCTTGTGAGGACACTTAGCAGCATAGTGTCCAAATCTTCCACAGTTAAAGCATTTTAAAGGAATTTTACCTTTGTATTTACCTAAACCTCTATCCAGTTTCTTGACAAATTTTTCTTCTTCTTCATCCGAACAAGAGCATATGTCTTCCTCTTCTTCTTTCTTCTTTTCTGTTTTAAATGCAGCCTCCCTCGAACTTGGCTTCTTCTGTGGGAGCCTCATTTCATGTGCTATTAGATTTTCAAGTAGCTGGTTCATGGTCAAGGTCTCCCAATTAGTTGTTTCTTCTATAGCAGACACCTTGGGATTAAACCTGGGTGGAAGAGATCTTAGAATCTTTTGTACAATTACAACTTCTTTTATGTTTTCTCCTAGATCCTTCATGTTATTTACTATTTCTGCAACCCTTAGAAATAAGTTAGCTATATCTTCATCATCATTCATTGTTAAGTTCTCAAACTAGGATCTATGGACTTGAAGTTTAGTAGTCTTTACCTTCTTGTCTCCCTCATGGATATTCTCTAGAGTATCCCACATTTCTTTGGCAGTGTCTTTGTGCATTACTTGGATAAACTCTGCTTCACACAATCGATTCAAGATGGCATTCATGGCTTTTGCGTTAGCTACAAAATATTGTTTGGTTTCTTTCTCTGAGTCAATCGCCTTTGGGGCATATCCATATTCCACAGCAGCCCAGAATTCTATTCCTAGAGACATTATGTATGTCCTCATTCTGATTTTCCAAAAATCATAATTTGCACCGGTGAAAAAAGGGGCTTTATTGGTTGAACACCCTTCTTTACTAACCATCCTGAGAACCTAGGATCTCCTTTTAGTTGTTAGACTTGTACAAAGGAACCCGCTCTGATACCAATTGTTGAACCCTTAGTTAAACTGAGCGTGGGGGGGGGGGGGGTGAATCAGTTTAACACATTCATTGTCTTTTAAAACTTTTTATTAAAAATTATTTACACCTTTATTTCATATCCAACTTAATATGTGAGAAATCTCAGAATATGAGCAGCAAGTATTAATATAATATAACAAAAGACTTAATATGAGAGCAGCAGGTATTAAGCAAAAGATATAAATTAGATCAACACATAGATATCATGCACAAAGACACCAGATATAAGTGGAAACCCATAAAGGGAGAAAACCACATCTTATTATTGTTGTGATGCAAATGCAAGCTCCAACTCCCTCTCACCACTGTTTTTCTGCAGGCACCAACCTACAGGAGGATCCAACCTCAATTACGCAAACTACAACGAGAGCACCAAATACCTTTAATTTTCTGCGGGCACCAACCTACGGGACAGGCTCCAACCTGGTCGGCTCCAACCCCGGCTATCAAAAATGCAACTTGATAGGGAAGCTCCAACTTCCTCAATTTTATCAAACTGAATGTTTGTTGATTTACCTCAGATATCAGCTCTGTTCTGTAGCTTTTCTTCCTGCTTTTCTTTTCTTAATCTTCCCTGCCTTACTCTTATATACTCTGCCTTCTCTATATTTACTCTCTCTCTCCTTTATGCATATCCAGTTGACATTATTTATAGAGTTCCTCACATGATTGTTTGTATTTCACAAATAATTTGGAGTGAACAGTCATGACTCTTTGGCTTCTGTATTCTCATTCCTTTTATCTGCTTATTCAATAAATATAACTGTAGGTATCAATTTAACATTACATTGGGATATTTTTTCTCTTCCGGATACTTGCCAATGCATCACAACAATATAAATCAATTAAAAAACATTTACACTCAATTACAATGAAAATTCCAGCTCACTCATTCAGCCTCTTGGCTAGCTGCGCATTTGTCTTTTCTTTGACTGTGTTTGTCCCTTTCTTTCCTCTGTATGCCTTTCTGTTTATGGCTGCTGCGTAACTCCTGTATTTATGTAACTGCTGACATTAAATCTGGGCAAATTCCAACCCTTTACACAGCAAGTGTCTTGTTGATGTGGTGAGTTCCGCAAGCGGAACATACATACACCACGGCCTTTGTTTTATGGCCCGATGCGATTCCACACACCGCAATCATATTATATTAATAATCGCCCTCCACCTTAAGCCGAGGCCCGTGGGTCCATTATAATAAGTCGCATTATGTATTGGTCGCTTTATATTTATATATTGCGATCAAATGTTGATGCAGCTAAAAAGAAAAGAAAAACCATAATTTGGCCACTCTCAACAGGAAATGTGCTACAAAATGCAAAAGACGGTCAGGACATACAAATTTAGCACGTGGGCAAAAGCCAAACATGAGCTCTACCCCTTATCCATGGCCATCACCCTGATTCGTATGGGCCCTAGATGAGCCCCCTCTATCATTAAGGAACCCATGATTGTCCCAACCCCTAGTGGGCGATGAACCACCTCACCTTAAGGGGATATCCACTGCTACATATTACACATCATGCTCTCATCCCCTGGAGTCCCGAGCAGTTATGAAGAAAAATCAATAAAAGGCAAAAGGCATATGAAGAAGGGTGGAAAAACCAAGGTCGGGGTAACTCATGTACCACGATTTGCTCCCTCCTACACTCACATACCCAGGTGTGGGCTTCCCTTGTCATAGCTACCCTTGTACCATAACCTGTGGTCTGGATGATTCCCCTGATCCCCACCCTATTCCATTACTATATCATGTGCCACCTACCATTTGACGGATGTACCATGGACATGTCACCCACTTTAAAGGTTGAAACTACCTAATGGGATCCTTGATTAACCCCCTATTGAGCTTGGAGACACTTGTACATGCTGAAGCCCACTATGGAAGGGAATGCCACGATGAAGTGACGCATTGATTCCATGACTTGTAAGCTTTTTTACTTTATTATTCTAATGATTTGTTGTATTGGAGGGCAAGGGTACACATTGGATCTTATGCAGGATTGCAGGTGAGTCTCCATTTGGGGCTTGGTTCCCCTATACGAGGTCCTAGCCCTCTAGAGGGCCACATTGGCACTTTTAGGGTAAGCGTTGAGAGCCAAGAGCCTCCACCATAGCAAAGATTACTTCATGGATCTCCAATAGCGGTCGTTGATTGCTCGTGTTACACCTTTTGGATGAGAATGATGCACCTGGTCCACCATGTCCGGTCGGCTCCACAGTTGCACCATACAGTTGGAAGATGTTCCAGGGTTTAAAGGATTGTCTCCCACTGCAAAGGGAGGGATTATCTCATCATGCTAGCCCTTATAGATGGTCTATAGGAATTTTCAATCCATTTAGAAACCCATGAGGATGTCCTTGTGTAATGTTCCAAATAGAAATTTACAGTGATAACCAAAGACATGCAATAATTTCAACACAAAATTATTAAGTGAACACACACATAAATAGAAATTGTGCCCAGAACACCAAATTGGCCAATTTTAATATATATAATGACTGGTGTACAATGGGAAATGGAAGGAGTGCACCTGGGCTTGCACAAGGCAAGATACAAGCCTCAGGTGATCAATAAAAAAATGCCTAACTGTTGTAGAAGTTTTGTCCTTCAGAAAATTGTGCTGGCCCAGTAATTCTGCACTGCTGGCTGACTTGAGACCCTGATTTTCCCCCTCAAAACTGCCTAGAAAATTCTGTAAAATTAGGGATGAACTTCTTGCCAAAAACCTAGGAAAACCCAAAAAGGGTTTTCCCTAGTTTTGACCCTCTAAATTCGGCCTCCCACAACTTGGCCCTCCTCCACAACCATAAATATACGCTTGTAGCTGAGACTGATGTTTTTTGCTCCCAAAATTCTAGAAATCCCCTCACAATAGCCTTCCAACCAAAATCCCTGCAACCCAACTCCTCAAAGCTCCAGCCAAGACCCCTCCCAACCAACCCACACAAATCACTGTGTAGTCATGTGGGTGATGATGCAGTCTCTAAGCCCATAAATTCGTACTGAAGGATGTACTCTCTCTCCTGCTAAAAATCAACCTCCTCAAGTCTAGAAATTGGCCAAGAAACACCCAAGCAACATTTTTTCCTCAATGCCCAACACCACTTATCTTCAAAGACTGTGTGGCCTCTCCTTCTACGTCCCTGCTGAACCAGAATAGTGTAATTCCTGAAGGATGCTTCTCTCCCAGTCTCCAAACTAAGATGAAAGCCTTCTTAGCATGGCACTTGAGGTCCACTGAAGAAAGGATGAGCTTCACCCCTTAGGAAGCTCTCGTGCTAAGCAACACTTTGTAGCTCAGTTGAACAACCAAAGAAACAATCAGATATCAAAATGTCAAAAGCCCCAAATGATGTTTCTTTCCTCCTATTTATGCTTGTTGGTCTTGGGACTCATGTGGGTCCCTCCTATGATTTCGATCTCACATAGGAAAATCAAATTCTTTATGAAGTGGTGCATATTATTTTGTGGGTGAGTGGCCCCCACATTCCACTAAAAACTCTTCGACCCACTTTTCCTAAGTTTCTCCTCCAAAATTTTCCAACACCCAAATTGCAAAAATGGAAATTCTTCTTAGAAAATTAATTTAATTCGGGACATTACAGTCCCCCCACCAAAAATTGCTTGCCCTCAAACCAAAAATTGTTTGTCCTCAAGCAATGCCTGAACCAACACACTCTCGATCAGTTGACCCCAACAATGTTTGCAAAATATACCAAGGTCCCAAATGTACCACCTAGCCATCCCTAATCTCTGCCCTGTCTTGCAAGGATCCCAAGCCATCCTGATCAGCGTGAGGCATCCGTTGTTCCACTCACTATCCAACCTGGTATAGGCACCTAAAGCCCTCAACATATCATCAATAAATAGAGCATCATGATCACATTAAGTCTTGTCTGTCTCCACGTGCATCATGATCACAGAAGTGTTCCAAGGTATGGCTTTGATTTTGGTTTTGGTTTTATACTGATGATCTACTCTTGACAGGAAATGAGCCTTTGATGATCTAAGCAAGAGGGAGATGGCCTCTGAAAGCTAGAAATGATGAATTGATTTCTGAAAGTTGGGAAAAGATAATCTATATTGTGAAGCTATTGAATAAGTATTGGAAAGTGGAAATGCACGTCTCCACGTGCATCATGAACACAGAAGTGTTCCAAGGTATGGCTTTGATTTTGGTTTTGGTTTTTTTTTACTGATGATCTACTCTTGACAGGAAATGAGCCTTTAATGATTTAAGCAAGAGGGAGATGGCCTCTGAAAGCTCGAAATGATGAATCATGCCATGATGAATCGATTTCTGAAAGTTAGGAAAAGATAATCTATATTGTGAAGCTATTGAAGAAGTATTGGAAAGTGGAAATGCACATCCTTGGACACTCAAATTTGAAGTTCAACATGTTGTTGAACTTGACATGGCATCCGACAGTTGATTGAAGCATTGATGTTTTGTTTTGAACATCCATCCGTATATATATATATATATATATATACTTTATGTGCATAAAACCTTAATGAGCTCATGATTGAGCTGCCTCATTCAAATTAAGTTGCCACGAAGCATCCATCGAGATATCTACATAAGGTTATCTATTCTTGATCTAAGATATTCTTTATACGATATGTGGTTGCATGGATGTATTGTTGATATTTATTGATGAGCACATTTAGATGTTGCTTTAGTAAGAATTTTGCCATGATATCTTGGATAAGAGGTCCACAGCACAATCAAGGTTGAGTATGATGTTGTTGGCATAGCTAGCTGTGAGGTAGGAAGAAGAAGCTCCTTAGAGATTTGTCTGAGCATGATCCGAATATGACATGGATACATTGTGATGACAAAGAGTGGGATCCAATTGACAAAGAATCCCATATATATAGTTGGGATTGAGATGCTCTCATATATTGAGATAGTGCAATTGGACGAGACAAGCTTTGGCTTGTTGCTGGCACCTCCTTAAGAGGGAGGATGATTATGGTATCCTTTCATGATTTATATGATTATTTATGTTCTAACATGATATTTGATTTGATGACCTGTATGAAAAGGAGACAACTGCTATTGATACATGATGATTACTAGATATGAGTACGATGATATGTTGTTGAGAGAATTGTTGATCAAGGACACTGAGTCAGCTCTTCCTCCCTATCTGAGCTCCCAGGGTGTGGAATTGAGATAAAGGGCTCCTAGGATTGAGGGATCTCTAGACAATAGGGGATTACCCCTATCTGTTACCCAGGGTTGAGATGTTGCTCCCCTATTTGGTCTATGTAGAATATACCCCAGTTGACATCATACCCACAAGCAAGGCTTGTTGGGATTATCCCTCCCCATCTGGCCAACAGGTTGAAAAGGCTTGGAGGCATGCGATCCTTACCTCTTGGTAAGACGGGCATCTCGTCCAAGCCAAATTATGATGCAGGTGTTCTACCACATGATCGCTTAGAGTCATCAATAGGAAGATCAATAGGCAATAGGAATGGGTTGAGATAACCCTATGCGATTTCGGGTTGAGGATGAGCTCCCTGATGTGATACCAGGGCTGAGTTATGCTCCCCTATGTGTTTGATATCCTATTGCTCGATATGGGGTCGTAGTAGTAGCTCCCCCATGAGATTCTGGGTTGAGTGGTAGCTCCCCGATGTGGTTCCAGGTTTAGATGTGCTCCTTGATGATATGCTCTCTAATGATGATGTGGGTTGTAGTTTTGACTCCCTGTTGATATTCCAGGTAGTATCCCACTGGCAGAGATTCAGGATCATAGTCTGATGAATAGAAGGTGGTAGTTTAGGCTCTCCTCCGTTGGAAAATTCTTCTTCTAAGATTCGAGAATGTTCAACATATGAGATGGGGCAATCAAGAGATAAGAAATAATAAGCAAGGGATGGATCGAGATGAACATTGATGATTTGAGATGACGAGATACTTGAGATAGTCACTACTCATGACGACAATATGACAAGATGATATGATGGTCAACAGACGACATTGGTAGGTGGAATTCTTCCTAGTTGAGAGGGAGTGTTAATTTTTGCAACTAGGGTCAAATTCCACTTTGGACAACTCAGATAACAGAGATAATGATTGCATTGAATTCCTCTTTTCAAGAGAACCAAAATCCACCTAAAGATCACCTCATTTGGATAAGCAGAAGATTGGTTTTTGAATTTATGAACCCACTCATCTACATTGGATTAGGACGGCCCTATTCACATGTGCATATTAGATCAGGTTGGCCCTAAAGCAAGTGGACCCATTGGAAGGCTATAAATACAAGTGACCTCTACCTCATTTAGACATAACGATGAGACACTCTTTTCTCCTGGATTTTGGCTCGCACGAGTCTGAGGCTCGTGCGCAGAGGAATAAGTTCGCTCTACAATGCAATTGCAGGGTTCGAGGCTCGCATCTCTGATTTAGGATTTTGGGCCACATTCGCAGGCACAAAACTAAAAGATTTCGACCCTAGTCGCTCTTTCACTAGTGCATGGGTGCGACTGGACTCTGGATCCTTCCAGTCGCACAGATACACCCTTTGTGCATGCGACTAGGAGGTTAGGGTTTCTGCAGTCAAACCGGACCCAAGTCGCACGCTTCCAGGCTCATCAATGCGACCAGAGCATCCCAGTCACATGCATAGCTCCTCCTCAGTGCGATCGGAGCATCCCATGCGACCATGGTCTAAAATATGAAGTTTCAGTATTCCAAAGATTTCGATCAGTGACCACAGGGTTCGGCAATTGACTTCAATCAGTGACAGTTCAATTCAGACTTCTGTTGAAATTTGGTTACCGGAGGACAGGTGGTTCCCTAAGGCTTTGATCATTGGCTTAAGGAAAAGTGTCCAAAAGAATTTAATTTTTCTCCTAAAGTGACTTTATAAAGTTATAAAGTCAAATCTAATTTAAAAGTGACTCTAAGTGATAAAATTACTAAGTCTAATTTTAAAGTGATTTTAATAAAGTCAATGTCAAATTAGAAAGTGAAAAGTGACTTTGGAAATAAATGACTAAGTGGGTCTTTATTAAAGTGGGGTGAATTAAAAAATAGAAAGTGAGATTTAAATGAGCATTTAATCTCAGCCCTAGATCTAAAGCTATCTCAAACATTAGATTTAGGGATTCCCCAAAATTCACTTAGGGTTAGATTAGAGGAAAAGGAGGGAAAAGGTCATTCATTCTTTCATGAGCAGATTGAGAGAGGAGGAGAGAACGCTGAAGAGAAATTTCTGAGCAA
This sequence comes from Pinus albicaulis, assembly GCA_034641835.2. NCBI lineage: Eukaryota > Viridiplantae > Streptophyta > Pinopsida > Pinales > Pinaceae > Pinus > Pinus albicaulis. Next base: position 352,602,282 of record CM076578.1, on the reverse strand, counting down.
AGGGAGAGCAGCATAGCTACAGATAAAATCTGTATAGCAAGAGGGCACATTTCCCAAGGCAACATTTCCATACAACAGCATTTATTGGCATGTTTACCAAGGCAAAAAATCCATACAACACTGTTTAGCATGTTTTCCAAGGCAAGTACAGTGTTATTTTCGAGGAGCAGATTCAGCAGCAAAGGGCATGGTTTTCGACGCAGATTTTCTAGGCACGGAAATCGAGAAAGGTGGTGATGTATTGTCCGTACAGTTTCATACAGTATTATACAGGCAGAAATCTGGGCCCGTTTTTCTAGGTGGCAAGTACAATATTTATTGCTGTATTTTCCCTGTAAATTTATGTTTTGTTGTTGGCACGATTTTCCAGATTGGAGGTTGACACGGAAATCAAGATAAGTGGGTTTTGTATTTGCTGTAATTTTTTTGTGTTTTCACTGTTCACTGTAAAATCATATTCATAAATAAAGAGAGCTTTCGAACTAGTTTTCCCCAAGAGTTGTAGGGGGTTTTTCCAGGGTCAAGTTGACCAAAAATCAGCATGTCTATTTTCTGTGTGTGGCTGATTTATTTTTCTGAGTTTTTATTTCTGCATTTCAGCGAAGTGAAATTTCCAGAATTTGTGTTTTCAGAAAATATTTATTTTTCCAGCTTGTTGAATGTATGGCTATGGGAATGAGCCTTTAACTTTATGGGATAAATAAGGAGAAACTGAAAACCGGGGTTGGGTTATCAAATTTCACTTCAGAATCAGATTTCAAAGTGTATACATTGTTGGGTTCATTTCATGGATGTTCTAGTTGTTAGTTGCATAGATGAAGATATGGATCATTGTACTCTCTTTTGCTAAATCATTTGATGACAATCTAAGAAGAAGAATTTGCAAGGGTTTTCCCCATAGTGGGTTTTAACCTAATCTCCAACCAATCCTTGTGTCTATATGTGTGCATATTTTTCTTCTATTGTCCCTTTATGTTTCGTTGTATTGATGATGATGATATTGTTCTTTCTACATAGTTGCATATGTTGATGAATAGTGATGTAAATTTGATTAATGTAATGATGTTATGGGGCGAACTTAATGTATTATTGAATAAATGCAATTATCAAAGCAAAGAACAATATAGCCCTATGAAAAATTAACAGTTCTGAATCAAGTCCTGTGAATCCTTCCAAGTATAGACAATTGATTGGCTCATTAATGTACTTGGTGAACACACAACCAGTGTAGAAATTTCTGTTCACAACCCCGGTTTTCAGTTTCTCCTTATTTCACCCATAAAGTTAAATGCCCATTCCCATAGTCATACATTCAACAAGCTAGAAAAATACATATTTTTTGAAAACACAAATTCTGGAAATTTCACAGTACTGAAATGCAGAAATAAAAACTCAGAAAAATAAATCAACCACACACAGAAATTTGACACACTGATTTTTGGTCAAGATGACCTTGGAAAAACCCCCTACAACTCTTGGGGAAAACCAGTTCAAAAAATTCTCTTTATTTCTTATAAATAGCCTTTACAGTGAGATAGAAATTACACAGCAAAAATTATAGCAACCTCATAAATGTACTTATCTCGAAAACCGTGCACAAACTCTACCTCGATTTTCATGCCAAATACAAATAGAAAATATCAGCTGAAAGTACAGCCTTAAATGCTGTACGGACAACACCAAAAACAGTGTCGGAATAGCTGTACAACCTCCCTCGAAATCTATGCAAATGCTGCCTCGATTTCCGTGTGTACGATTGTTGTACGGACCTTGTTTTGCGCGTTGTTTGCTGTTGTACGGATTCCAAAAAACCAGTGCTCTCTGCGACACATACCTCAATTTCCGTACCTCCTTGCTACTGTACATGCCTCGAAAAACGTGCTACAATAAATGTTGATTTTCCTCCCTCGAAATTCATGCCCACTTGCCTTGAACTTCGTGCTCTGTCCTTGCTGTACGGATTTGCTGAATATAAGTGTTGTTGCCCTCCTCCTTCTCACTGCTCAGAAATTCTCCCTTGCTTTCTCTCATCTCTCAATCTGCTCATAAAAGAATGAATGATCGTTTCTCTCCTTTTCCTCCTTTAACCTAACCCTAAGTGACTTTTGGGGAATCCCTAAATCTAATGGCTGAGATATCTTTAGATCTAGGGCTGAGATTAAATGCTCATTTAAATCTCACTTTCTATTTTTTTAATTCACCCCACTTTAATAAAGACCCACTTAGTCATTTATTTCCAAAATCACTTTTCACTTTCTAATTTCACATTGACTTTACTAAAGTCACTTTAAAATTAGACTTAGTAACTTTATCACTTAAAGTCACTTTTAAATTACATTTGACTTTATAACTTTATAAAGTCACTTTAGGAGAAAAATTAAATTCTTTTAGACACTTTTCCCTAGGCCAAAGATCAAAGCCTTAGGGAACCACCTATCCTCCCATAACCAAATTTCAACAACTAGACATATGTTTTGCAGTAAATATTCTCACTCAATTCCAAGTGGAGCCGAAACATGAGATATTTACGAGGAACTATCCAACAACAAAACATATACTGAGATATTTATGAGGAACTATCCTCTATTGCCTGAAACATGATAGGAGGAATGATGTCCACTTGATTGGATATACAGATTCTGACTGGGGAGGCAGTGACCAGGATGGAAGAAGCACTACGGGGGATGCTTCAGGTTGTAATCCTCCATGATCTCATTGATGAGCAGAAATCAAGACACAGTTGCATTGAGTAGTGTTGAGGTCAAATATATTGCAGCATGTGAAGTAAGCCGAGAAGTGGTCTGGTTGAGGAAGTTGCTATCCAACCTGTTTGAAGGATCGATGGACCCTACAGTGATACATTGAGATAACACCAGTTGTATACAATTGTCTGAAGACCCAATATTACATCGAAAGACAAAGCATATCAACAACAAGCATCACTATATTCGGAAGCTAATACAAGATGGTGTGTTGCAGCTACAGTGTATCTCCACTGATGAGCAGGGAGCTAACATATTGACAAAATATCTTCCTAATAAAAAGCTTGAATATTTGAGAGACAAGCTTGGTTTGGTTGATGTATCCTCCCTGGTTGAGAGAGAGAGATAGGCACATCATTCTGGTCTTCACTTGGGAAGACAGAATGGAGAATTGGGTAAACATCTAGCATCTGATACTCTTTGGGGATGAGGTAGGGCATCCAAGATAGGAGTAGTCGTTGACCGATATTCTTTGAGAACTAGCTATCCAAGATAAGAATAGTCCAAGGAAGGTCATACTCTATGAACACTCAAGTCGGGTATGTACCTTGAGAGAGACAATGATGGTGGTGTCTATAAGTCATTAGTCTCGCTAGCATTGTGCTCTGATCTTTTGGAGAGAGAGTTGTTACTCAAGGCCTTGCTATGTGACAATGTTGGATGTTATGATGCTGAACAGATGGGTTACCAATCCGAATCTTCTCATGAGATCTCTTCAGATTGAAAATGTCCATGTACCATTTATGAATACCTCCCTAGTTAAGAGGGAGTTGAAAAATGTGTAACTAGGTTTGGTCTTCATAAATATGAAATGTACTTTTGATTCTTGTAAATTGTAAAAATGAAAGAAAAATATTATTATTGTTTTTGGAGCGTGGGTTTCATGCTCAAGGTCTTTTATTTTATAGGTCAAGCACCCATTGAGTGATTCTAGGGTTTGTCGTAGGTCAAGAAGTCAAAAGAGTCATTGTCATAAGTTGAAGACCCCATCGGGCACTGTTGACCACACTTCGTCAACTACCCCATAGCAGTACACCCCCATTTTTTCAAATGGGATTCGTCATGTTCGACGTGGTTGCACCATTCAGATTCCATCATCCAGATTTCATCGACAATTGACATTGTTATAAATGATGTAAACCCATTCTGCATTGTTATAATGTAAATGATCTAAGTAAGACCGTCAGTGTATGTAACAACCTAGGTAAGCCTAGTATGTTGTTGATGACTTCCATTCTAGGAGGTTTTTTGTCTCACTGATTCACGAAAGTGATCGGCAGAGTTTTTCCCTCCAGCCTCACCCCAAAGCTAGGGTGGATTTTGTCATCAGCATGCTCAGTGAGTCCTAGTGTTTCTATCGAGTCCTTGTAAAAGTAGCTTGAGCTACTTGGTCTACTAGATCATGTGTTGAGTCGCAGAATTGGGTATTTATTTGAGGGTCTATACGAATGGGTTTTCCCCCTTCATGTATGTAAATGTATTATCTCATGTAAAAGAGGGTTGGAAAAATAATTATAATCCCCTCTTAGTCAATTAATTAAATTCTCTGGTCAATTAATTAATAAAATCCTAAACCAGAAATTTAATTAATTTAGGGTCCTAAATTAGGATTAAATCTTTAAAGGCAAAATTTGTGGGTCCTTGGAAAATGATTTTGAAAACCCCAAGCCAAGGGAATTTTGAGAATTTTAAGAAATATTGGACCCTTGGGCCTTGGTGGTTGAGTCAAAGTCAAAATTTTGGGGTAATTAACTCAAAAATAGTATTTTTGAGTTAATTAAAATTGAATTAAATGATAAATTCGTTTTTTCCCCAAAATTTTAATTTCAACGTTCCGGATTAAAAGATAATTAAATCTTTTGGACGGTTGAGATTATTTTGACGAGGATCATCCAAACTAGCCGTTAGAGATCTGATCCTATAAATTTAGAGGTCTTTGTCATTCTTGAGTCATCCGATCTCAGAATCGTGCACTTGCTCTTAGAAGCTCTTGTAAACTTTTTTTTGAGGAATAAAGCAAAAGACTTTGGGGTTACAAATCTGGATGTTCCTTCTCAGATCTATGTGGTGAATTGTCTCTAAACTCTGCTACTTGGTTTCTTGCATTTTATGGTTGATGGCCTTCGTGGATTAATCTGCATATAGGTATCTTATGCAGTTTTCTGGGTTTATAAAATAACATTTTGATTTTTCTAAGGGTCTCATGTTGTTTTCTTAAATCTCTATCAGTCTAAAGTTCAGATCTAAGTGTGCAGGGAAATTTTTAAGATTGGGCGTCTGGGGAAGTCTTCGGTTGGACCAGCCGACTCTCAATAAGCATAAATCTGATAAGCTCTTTATTTGTTAAATTCCGGGTCTATCTTACGATATTTGTGATTTTGCAGGGTTTCGAAGGCTTGTGCCTCTCACTAAAAATTTTAAACTTCTGAAAATTGTGCTAAAATGGATTTCAAATCTAACCTTGAGGGTTTTAAACTTGTAAATTAGCTTGTATATTTGTAAATTTTTCAAGATTGTTAGGGTTTAATCATTAAAATTGGCGTGTGTGTCTTCAGATCTGGTTGTCTTTGCAGGTTACAGGTTCAAAATCGAAATTTTTTTTTTAGATCTAAGGCAAATCTAGCCTCCAAAGGCCAGATCTGGCCTCGAATCCCTACTGTGGGCAAACCTGGACATTATTTGATTTAAGGGATCATAAGAGTCTGAGATTAAAGGAGTGTATGAGATCAGAGATTTATGGGTTTATTGGCTGCCTTGTTTCTTTCCGCTATCCATCTACACATCTAAACTGCAAATCGTTTTCTCCTATTATCCTCCACTGTGGTCAACTTTCCTTAGCCTTTCTTGTAACCTCTCCACACTCTGTCCAATCCGACAGCCTTTTCCTCTGCCTGCTGTGCCACCTGCCATCGTTTCTCATTTGCCGACAATCTGCTCCATTCCTCACGTCCATCTTCACGCTGTGGTGGTCTCTTTATTCTTGTATTAAACCTGCTGCATCGAGACCCCTCCCACTTTTGCCATTCGAACCCCCAAACCTTCACACGTACGTATATCCTCTCCGTCCAACGACCTCAGCTGTGCCATCGACTCCTTTTCCTCTGTCCGCGTCCAAGCTCCGACCTGCAGAAGCTGCAAACGATAAACGCATTCAAAATAAAAAATAAGAAAACCCTCGACCTCCAGTCTTGACGCCGTCTCTGCCATCCGCCCGGTCGATCTGCAAAACGACAGAAAAACACACACAGAAATTTGAACGCATTCGTTTTTGGAAGTTTTCAGTGTTATTTTAAAGTTTCATTTTAGTCGCTAGTCAGTTCTATTTTTAATTTCGTTGTTAGATTTTAGATTTAAGTTTTTTTTTGTAGTGCTTTAGTTAGGGTAGCATTTAATTTTTATTTTTTAGATCTAAATTTTAATAAGGGTCGGGTAGTGATAGATTTCTGTTTAGATTTTTTTAATTTAACTTTGGTTCAATTTTAACTTAGTCTTAGTTTTTTTTTTTTTTTTTTAAACTTAAGTTAATTTTAGTTTGGATTTAAAATTCGTATAGTCTAACCTTAGCTTTAGATTTTAAATTTTTAGTTAGATTTTGATTTGTAGATTTTAACTTTAGCATTTTAACTTTTTAAAGCTTTGTTTAGATTTAGATTTTTAATTTTAGATTTAAAAAATAATAAAAAATTAAAAAAATTTAGAAAATTTCAAAACTTGAAAAATTTTCGAATTTTCTATGGTCCATTGAGCCTTAAAATTTTTATCTATGTTTCACTGTGGACATTTTAAATTTCGAGTTGGGTAATACTGGAACATCTTAATTTTGGAACATCTTTCAAACATCTGGCATTTTCATTCATGGTTGTGGTGTTTTTCAATTGAATATCATTAATCAATCGTGTTTTAATAAGCAGCAGTTAGTCATCACTTACTGGTTTATAATTGCATAGCGAGATCTTGTTTGACTCCTTTAGGCACTGGTCTTAACGTAAAATCTAATCTAGATCTGTGGAATCTCGTTCATTTTATAAGTATTTGATGTTTTAGCTGTGTCTCCTGGATTTGTCATCCTCATTTATAATAGGGTCTACCTCCCTTAACTTGCAAGGAGACAGTTTAAAGAGAGAGATTGGGGATAAGAGTGACAGCCCCCAGTTTGAACCGTTGTCGCGGTGCCCTGAACAATCTGTGCGACAACATTTTTTGGCGCTGTTGCCGGGGATAGAGTTTTTCTGTCCTTGGTCTTAGCGACATTTTATAATCTTCAAATCTTCTTTCGCCATTCATTAGCCTGTCGCAAGGGATCACATTTTTTGGCGTCTTTTCATCTCTTCATATTTTCATCGTCTTATCTTTCGTCATATCACTAATCATTTCATCATCGTATTTTTAGCACCTGGACATTTCGGTTGGCTTCTTGTTTGGGTGGCGACTCCACTTATTCATCTATTTACTCCCAGACAAGAATCCCCCCGTGATATCCATCTGCTAGCTCTCGATTATTTCTTCTGTTTTAAAATTAGTTTCATGTTCAAGTGGCAACTCCAACTCTTTCATTTCTTACAAGAGGTCCTGCCAAGAAGTTCGCTTCTTGAGGACCTTTTGACTATTCTTGAACACGGATCTATTTCTAAAATCTTAAAGACGATATCATGGATATTTTTGCCCCGTGTAATTTTGCTAATATTCAGGGTTATCCCCATGATCTCCCTCAAATGGATAAATTACCTATCTTTCAAGGAAATGATGCAGTTAGTGTTAAATCTCATTTGTTTGCTTTCACTAACTGGTGGAATAGAATTGCAGTTGCAAATAATAATTTCGATGATGTAAAAATGAAAGCTTTTGTTCTTACTTTTGCTGAGGATGTTGCTGACTGGTTCATGGAAAAACCTGATAATTCATTCAATACTTTTGAATCCATTGTAACTGCTTTTAAGGAAAGGTATGGTGATAAAAGGGAAGATCGGCATTTGGTAATAGAGATCAGTACCATAAAAAAGAAAGAAAATGAAACGACTGAAGAATTTAACAGGAGATTTAATGGTATTCTTAGAGAAATATCTCAAACTCATAAGCCTCCTGATGGATCTCTTCTGAATTTTTACATTGATGCATTTGATTCTGATACTTCATATGAGTTAAGGCGAGCTAAAACTGCAAATTATAAAGCTTGTCAATCTTTAGCTGAGGAGATTGAAAAGGATAAGAAAGCATCTGGAATGTCCAAAACTCCAGATTTTGATAGATCTTTGACAGATACTAAGTTAAAAACATCTAAAAGTAAAGAACCTCTAGAAGATGATGATGACCTTGTGAAAAAGTTAATGCAGAAACTTGAAAGCATGGAGCTTAATCAAGCGAAATTGATCTCTGAACATGCTAAGGAAATAAGTGTCTTACAAGCTAGGTTGGTCCAAATGGAAAGAGCTCAAACGCAGAATTCCCAACCTAGAAATAATAATGCTTTGCAAAAAAGAGACTTATCTTATGAGCAGAGACCGACAAATCAACTTGAGTTCGCAAATCTTGTGGATGAAGCTCCGCCTTATTGTAGAGCCTGTAATGATCTTCATGAAGAGGCCACTTGTCCCGTTATCAAAAGGATCATAGCTAGTAGAATGGCAGGGTCAAGTCATCAAATTAATGTTGTTGGTAAGGACTATCACATGCATATAGAAGATCATGAAAGTCAGGTTAAGGAATCAGCTCAGATGATTAAGGATGTGCAACCCAGTCATATGCAAATAATTCAAAACATGGAAGCTAACCAAATCAGTCTTCAAAATAAGATAACTTCAATGGAAGAAAGCCATGCACAGGAAATAAATGTCATGGAAAACAGGTTAAACATGATGGAAGTTAATCATTCTAATCAGATGTCCATTATACAGAATTATATGATTGCAATGGAAGCGAGACACACCCAGGAAATGACTGCCATGAAGGAAAATCACTTGTTGGAAATAAAAAATATGGAGGCAAATCAGACAAAATTAATAGTAAGGCATGCTAGGGAGATGAGTTCCATACAGAAGAAATTGGAAAAAATGGAAGAATTACAAAAGTTTCAGCCGAAATTTGATTATGAAGATTTGTCAACAGATGATGGGCCTCCCAGTTTGCTGAAGCAGTTTCCATCTCATCACACGGAGGATTTAACTATGGTTTCAAAGGATGTTGAGAAAGGCCAAGCTTATGTATCACCATTGACAGAGTATATCCAGAATAATATTGGTCACACTCCAGGTTCTTCAAATACTTTGTACAAACGTCTTCAAGATGAGGACAAGGAGTTTACAGGGGTCTCATTGCTGACATCACAACCCACTCAGAAGAAGAGAAAGAAGCAGAAAAGAAGTAAGTGGTTTGATTCGTCTGATGGTCGAGAGCAGCGTGACATTCATATAAGACAGAGTCCTACGATTAGCAAGATTGGACATGGCACATCTGAAAAGCAGCCAACAGACTTGCCTAAAAGTAGGCAAATGCTCAGCATACACTATATTGAGCACATCTGATGCCACAGGGCATCCTCTGTATCGTATTTCTAACCCTACTCCTTGTTATTTCAGCATTTCATTTTTGCAATTAAAGTAGATTTACTTTTCATGTTAAATAGAATAATAAATAAAAGAAGAGCTTCTATTTTTCATGAGCCTAATGTTATATGATGATATTTGGATGGACGCTACTTATGTAATCTTGTGTGTTGCTTGGATGCAGATTCTGGATTCTCACATTCCTTCAACGAAGCAACGTGTCCCCAAGTAGAGCCAGATGTTGACCACACTTCGTCAACTACCCCATAGCAGTACACCCCCATTTTTTCAAATGGGATTCGTCATGTTCGACGTGGTTGCACCATTCAGATTCCGTTATCCAGATGTTATCGCCGATCGACAGTTCTTATAATGATGTAAACCCATTCTGCATTTTATGATGTAAATGATCTAAGTAAGACCGTCCATGTATGTAACAACCTAGGTAAGCCTAGTATGTTGTTGATGACTTCCATTCTAGGAGGTTTTTTGTCTCACTGATTCACGAAAGTGATCGACAGAGTTTTTCCCTCCAGCCTCACCCCAAAGCTAGGGTGGATTTTGTCATCAACATACTAAGTGAGTCCTAGTGTTCTATCGAGTCCTTGTAAAAGTAGCTTGAGCTACTTGGTCTACTAGATCATGTGTTGAGTCGCAGAATTGGGTATTTATTTGAGGGTCTATACGAACGGGTGTTCCCCCTTTATGTATGTAAATGTATTATCTCATGTAAAAGAGGGTTGGAAAAATAATTATAATCCCCTCTTAGTCAATTAATTAAATTTTCTGGTCAATTAATAAATAAAATCTTAAACCAGAAATTTAATTAATTTAGGGTCCTAAATTAGGATTAAATCTTTAAAGGCAAATTTGTGGGTCCTTGGAAAATGATTTTGAAAGCCCCAAGCCAAGGGAATTTTGAGAATTTTAAGAAATATTGGACCCTTGGACCTTGGTGGTTGAGTCAAAGTCAAAATTGTGGGGTAATTAACTCAAAAATAGTATTTTTGAGTTAATTAAAATTGAATTAAATGATAAATTCGTTTTTTCCCCAAAAATTTAATTTCAACGCTCCGGATTAAAAGATAATTAAATCTTTTGGACGGTTGAGATTATTTTGACGAGGATCATCCAAACTAGCCGTTAGAGATCTAGTCCTATAAATTTAGAGGTCTTTGTCATTCTTGAGTCATCCGATCTCAGAATCGTGCACTTGCTCTTAGAAGCTCTTGTAAACTTTTTTTGAGGAATAAAGCAAAAGACTTTGGGGTTACAAATCTGGATGTTCCTTCTCAGATCTATGTGGTGAATTGTCTCTAAACTCTGCTACTTGGTTTTTTGCATTTTACGGTTGATGGCCTTCATGGATTAATCTGCATATAGGTATCTTATGCAGTTTTCTGGGTTTATAAAATAACATTTTGATTTTTCGAAGGGTCTCATGTTGTTTTCTTAAATCTCTATCAGTCTAAAGTTCAGATCTAAGTGTGCAGGGAATTTTTTTTTTAAGATTGGGCGTCTGGGGAAGTTTTCGGTTGGACCAGCGGACTCTCAATAAGCATAAATCTGATAAGCTCTTTATTTGTTAAATTCCGGGTCTATCTTACGATATTTGTGATTTTGCAGGGTTTCGAAGGCTTGTGCCTCTCACTAAAAATTTTAAACTTCTGAAAATTGTGCTAAAATGGATTTCAAATCTAACCTTGAGGGTTTTAAACTTGTAAACTAGCTTGTATATTTGTAAATTTTTCAAGATTGTTAGGGTTTAATCATTAAAATTGGCGTGTGTGTCTTCAGATCTGGTTGTCTTTGCAGGTTACAGGTTCAAAATCGAAATTTTTTTTTTAGATCTAAGGCAAATCTAGCCTCCAAAGGCCAGATCTGGCCTCGAATCCCTACTGTGGGCAAACCTGGACATTATTTGATTTAAGGGATCATAAGAGTCTGAGATTAAAGGAGTGTATGAGATCAGAGATTTATGGGTTTATTGGCTGCCTTGTTTCTTTCCGCTATCCATCTACACATCTAAACTGCAAATCGTTTTCTCCTATTATCCTCCACTGTGGTCAACTTTCCTTAGCCTTTCTTGTAACCTCTCCACACTCTGTCCAATCCGACAGCCTTTTCCTCTGCCTGCTGTGCCACCTGCCATCGTTTCTCATTTGCCGACAATCTGCTCCATTCCTCACGTCCATCTTCACGCTGTGGTGGTCTCTTTATTCTTGTATTAAACCTGCTGCATCGAGACCCCTCCCAGTTTTGCCATTCGAACCCCCAAACCTTCACGCGTACGTATATCCTCTCCGTCCAACGACCTCAGTTGTGCCATCGACTCCTTTTCCTCCGTCCGAGTCCAAGCTCCGACCTGCAGAAGCTGCAAACGATAAACGCATTCAAAATAAAAAATAAGAAAACCCTCGACCTCCAATCTTGACGCCGTCTCTGCCATCCGCCCGGTCGACCTGCAAAACGACAGAAAAACACACACAGAAATTTGAACGCATTCGTTTTTGGAAGTTTTCAGTGTTATTTTAAAGTTTCATTTTAGTCGCTAGTCAGTTCTATTTTTATTTTCGTTGTTAGATTTTAGATTTAAGTTTTTTTTTTGTAGTGCTTTAGTTAGGGTAGCATTTAATTTTTATTTTTTAGATCTAAATTTTAATAAGGGTCGGGTAGTGATAGATTTCTGTTTAGATTTTTTTAATTTAACTTTGGTTCAATTTTAACTTAGTCTTAGTTTTTTTTTTTTTTTTTTTTAACTTAAGTTAATTTTAGTTTGGATTTAAAATTCGTATAGTCTAACCTTAGCTTTAGATTTTAAATTTTTAGTTAGATTTTGATTTGTAGATTTTAACTTTAGCATTTTAACTTTTTAGAGCTTTGTTTAGATTTAGATTTTTAATTTTAGATTTAAAAAATAATAAAAAAATTTAAAAAATTTAGAAAATTTCAAAACTTGAAAAATTTTCGAATTTTCTATGGTCCATTGAGCCTTAAAATTTTTATCTATGTTTCACTGTGGACATTTTAAATTTCGAGTTGGGTAATACTGGAACATCTTAATTTTGGAACATCTTTCAAACATCTGGCATTTTCATTCATGGTTGTGGTGTTTTTCAATTGAATATCATTAATCAATCGTGTTTTAATAAGCAGCAGTTAGTCATCACTTACTGGTTTATAATTGCATAGCGAGATCTTGTTTGACTCCTTTAGGCACTGGTCTTAACGTAAAATCTAATCTAGATCTGTGGAATCTCGTTCATTTTATAAGTATTTGATGTTTTAGCTGTGTCTCCTGGATTTGTCATCCTCATTTATAATAGGGTCTACCTCCCTTAACTTGCAAGGAGACAGTTTAAAGAGAAAGATTGGGGATAAGAGTGACAGCCCCCAGTCTGAACCGTTGTCGCGGTGCCCTGAACAATCTGTGCGACAACAGGGCACATCTCAACTTTTAAAGAAAATTGTTTGTCTTTAAAGTGTCGAAATACCCTCCAAGACCAAGTCGGTCTGGCAGCTGGCAAGTCGGCCTAAAGGAAGAGCCGCGTCCACCTTGAAGAGCCTATATAAAGGAGGAAAATCAATCTCCTTGAAGCACACTCATCCATCACTCATTCTAGCAAAGGAGAAGGAAGAATGCATCGAAGAAGGAAGAGGACGAAGAATACTTTTGTTTGGGTTATTTCTCTCTCACACATGCAAAAGGAGGACTAGAGTTTCTGCAAGAGATCTAGGGTCTTCATATACAAGTTCGAACTTGGAGAAAAGAAGACAAGAAGGTCAAGCAAAGGTCACTAGAGGTCATCCTTAAGCTCCAGAGGTCAGAGAAAACCAAGCGAAGGTCTAAGGAGACCTTGGAAGGAAAATCGAGGCTCACATGTGTGGCAGCAGCAGTTGCAAGAGGGCCAAAAATTCGAGGTCTGCAATGGTGGCCGAAATTCTGCAACAGAAGGTCGATGTTGTGCTACTGGAAGAGATTTGACTGGATTTGATTGCATCAAGGATGGCACATCATCTGTAGAGGTTGGTCTTGGTCTTGGAGGGTATTGATCTAAGTATAAAGGTCTTGGAATTTGTCAATTGAAGAATCTATAAGGAAAAGAAAAGATTTGCGGGTTTTCCTCTCAACAGTGGAGAGGTTTTGGCCATGGCTTGCAGCCTATATTTTGTGTTCTTGTTCTTCTTGTTTTGGTCATTGCTTGATGATATTCAAACATAATAATAAGAAATATAGCTAATATAAAAGACATCACAAGCAGTTATCAAGTACCGAGAAATCAATCTAATTATTGCCCTTAGGATTTCTCAACAAAAAGGAAGTTTCATACTCATATATTCTTCTCACAAGGGCTTGAGGAGATTGTAGGAGAGCAAGGAGGCACAGGATTGCAGCTATAGAATGAGTTCTAGTAGTCAAACAAAGAGGCCGAATTTTCAGGCGAGATTCTAGGGACGAATCCTGAGTTTCTTGGGAAGAGATTCCAAACAGAATTTCAACGTGTTTCAAGCAGAGACTTAAAGAGATTCAGAATGAAACTCAAAGGAAGGTTCCTGTCAGAGTCTTAAAGGAATATCAGGCCGAGTTTCTCACTGGAACTAAACGAAAATCAAGCAGAAGATTTAGGCCTTGTTTAGGGTCGATTTTGCAGGCAGACATATCAGTTTTTTTTGCAGGTACTCAAATCGAGTTCTAGGTAAGTATAGGCCATGATTTGTGAAGAAACTTGGACATCAAACAACGAGAAGACAGGCTAAGTTTATTCTGGGTTAAAGAGGCTCCCTGTCAGCGTGAATTTCAAGGGTCCTGTAGCACTGTTTTCAAGGCTGTGGAAGGGCTAGAAATTATGGGTTATATTCTTCTGTACCTGGCTCAGAAATTAAGTTGTGTTGAGTGAAGTTTTCTGCACAGAAACTAGTGCACATATCAGTCAGAGTTTATGACTGTGCAGAGGCTTAGATTTCAGTGCAACTTGACAATGTCTTCTTCAAGCTCAAAGAGGGAGATGAGTTGACTTTATCTCTCTTGTAAATATTTTCCTTAAAAGTAATCTAAAAATTCCTTGGAGACTGGTTTTCCCCTTGTGGGTTTTTCCAGGGTCTTAGACCAAAAATAGTTGTGTTACTGTGTATTTAATGTGTGTTTGTTTCCCCTTTTATTCACTATAGTAGTTGTGTGAAAAACAAAAGTTAAATGGTAGAAGTAGCTCTATAATATTTCAAGAAAATTTGCATAAAAGCTTTTTTTATTAGCTAACTGTTGTTGAGGTTGTGGGTTAAAATTTCATGCTAAAAACCTTGAAACTATGAGGGCTACCAGAATTTGAAATTTTCTACATGGTATCAGAGCATCCCAAGCTCTAGATCTGAGAAAGCACTCTTTAGATCTGAGGAGAAATCAACTAATATACTAACCAGCAAGCAAACCTTCTACTACACGTCTCTAAAATGGTGTACAACTAGTCCAAAACCACCTTCAGATACCCAAAGTTCAGTGGTTGGGAGGGAGGCAATTTGCTAACTCAAGACCTGAGATTTTATGTTGGTTGAGGGTCAAAGCAAGTAATATGACAGTGGAGGGCAGATTGGTAGGGACAGAGAATTTTGGCCCCTGGAAGGAGAGGATGATGCTTTTGTTTGAGGAGTTGGAGGTATGGGAAATTGTGGAGATGTTGTGCAGCCTCCTACAGATCCTATTCAATTGAATGGGTTCAACAAGAAGAATGTAAAAGAAAAGAGAATCATTCTCGATGCCATCAGAGACCACCCATTCCCTCATGTGATCGAGATGATGTTTTCCTACAAGATGTGGGAGTCCTTGGTCACATTACACCAGAGTTCCATTGAGAGCATGAAAATGGTGTTGAGGCAAAAGCTAAGAAGCACCAAGATGACCAAGAACGATAGTGTGACCTCATACCTCACCAAGATCTCACAGGTGAAGGATGAGTTGGTTGTCATGGGAGAGGCTATTCTCGAAGACTAGTTGGTCAAGATTGCACTAGATAGTTTCTCAGAGAAGTGGGATGGTTTCATACATGCCATTGTGGTCATAGAGCACCATCCTGATTAGAGGAGTATGTGGGACAATTTCATCCAGAAGGAGTGCCAAGGCGGGCAGCGAGAGTGGTGGGGGAGGTGAGGAGGAGAATGTCGCCCTTGCGACTAAGGGCAAGAAGAAGAAGCAGGGGTCCACTAGTGAGGCCAAGCAGCAGAAGGAGAAAGAGAAGTCCGAGGACATGAGAAAAGTGAGATTCTTTGCTTGTGGGGAGATGGGTCACTATGCTTCTAAGTGTCCCAAGAAGATAGGGAAGAAAAAGGATGTGGCAACATCAGCTGAGGTGCAGGAATTTGCCTCGAGATTTGAGTCAGAGTTTGCACTGGTGGTGAGCATAGCCACTAGTGCTACATCCACGAGTGTCTGGTTCATAAACAATGGAGTATCTTGCCAAACGAGCAAAGTGAGGGAGCACTTTACGAGTCTTACAGAGGGAGTAGATTCTGAGGTGGTGCTTGGAGAAGACACCGAGGTAAAAGAAGCAGGAGTGGGGATAGTATCATTTCAAAGGGAGCCATTACCTCCTTTGAAATTGACGGATATTCTTTATGTTCTAGGGTTGAGGAGGAACCTAATATTAGTTTCCTGCATTGAGGACAGAGGATATGTCGTGTTATTCCAAGATGGACAGGTGTTGATGTATCCTATGGGAGCTAGTGTGGCATCTGCTAGAGTGATTGGGATCCAAGATGGGAAACTTTATAAGTTCATGTTTCAGCCTTCCAGGATTGTGAGGAGATCACAGGAGGGTGATCGTGTAGAGCAGCAGGCTCTTAGGAAGGGGAGCGCACTATAGGTTTATGGTCCACAGGTACACGTTCACAAAGCTCAGGAGGATTACTGGCTTCTGGGGTGACAAGATCTCAGAGTGTAGGAACTCTAAGTGTAGGATCACTACAAACCACAAGGGCATCTTCATCATGGCCATAGGTGTCAGGTGATAGAGATGATGCTCCCAGACTTGTGCAGGAGACTTCTTCAGGGATGAGGAAGTCAGGAAGGCTTTATGGTTCCTTGAAGGAAACACATGAGTCACTGAGGGGGAGTACATCACCTGAGAGGTTGGGTGATGATGTGGCGGCAGTAGCTAGTGACAAGATGGTATCAAGGAGTGAGCATATCCACTTTAGAGATAAAGATGGAGTGGCAGGAAACAACTTCCTCGCTAAGAGGGAGTGTTGAGAAAAATGGTACCAAGGAAGTATTTTCATTTTTGCTTTTGGCTTAGGCAAACACTTTAATCACCCTTTGTCTAAGTGACATTATGAGATTAATAATGTCAATAGGGGCTAAAGTATTTTTTATGTGAAGCTGTACCTTGTATTTTAAATTATAAAAGTCACATGTCTAAAAGTGACTTTATGGGTAAAGTCTAAAGTTCAGTTTATAATATTAACGTGACTTATGTTTTATAAGTCACTTTATGGGAAAAGTGACAATGGTGCAAATAACGTTAAAAGTACTAGGAAGTCTTTTTAAAAAGAAGGAGACAACATGTATGAAGGGTCAAGTGAAGAATTGATCCTAACCATTGATCTAATGGCTTGGGATTAAATCTCAGCCATTAGATGCTAGGGATAGGGTTCCAACTTCCAATCTTTTCTCAAGAGACAAAAGGGAAAAAGGAAGTTTCATACTCATATATTCTTCTCACAAAGGACTTGAGGAGAATGTAGGAGAGTGAGGCACATGATTGCAGCTAAGGAATGAGATATAGCAGTGAAACAGAGAGCACAAATTTTTCAGGCGAGATCCTAGGGATGAAACCCAAGTTCCTAGGGAAGAGATTCCAAACTAAATTTCAACGTGTTTCAAGCAAAGACTTAAAGAGATTCAAAATGAAACTCAAAGGAAGGTTCCTGCCAGAGTATTAAAGGAATATCAGGAGGAGTTTCTCACTGGAACTAAACTAGAGTCAAGCAGAAGATTCAAGCCTTGTTTAAGGTCTCGATTTTGCAGGCAGACTTATCAGTTTGTTTGCAGGTACTCAGATCGAGTTCTGGGTAAGAATAGGCCATGATCTGTGAAGAAACCCAGCTGTGAAACAAGGAGAAGACAGGCTGAGTTTATTCTGGGTTAAAGAGGCTCCCTGTCAGCGTGAATTTCAAGGGTGCTGTGGCCCTGCTATAAGGCTGTGAAAGCACTGGAAATTTTGGGTTATATTTACCTGTACCTGACTCAGAAATTAAGTGTTGTTGAGTAAAGTTCTATGCACAGAAACCAATGCTCACGTCAGTCAGAGTTTATGACTGTGAGGAGGCTTGTACTTCAGTGTAATTTGACAGTGTTCTTCAAGATTAAAAGGGAGAGAAGTTGACTTTGTCTCTGTTGAAAAAAATTCCTTAAAAGCAAATAAACTCCTCCTTAAAAGACTGGTTTTCCCCAAGCAATGGGGTTTTCCCAGGGTTACGTTTGACCAAAAATAACTGTGTTACTGTGTATTTAATGTGTGTTTGTTTCTCCTTTTATTTCTTTATACACTAATGATCCAGATTTATGCAGAAACGCAACAGAATACACATATAACCATAAGTACAAATATGCAGCGGAAATAACACTTCATTTCATTAATATCAAAGAAATTAAATTTGTTTACAGACATAACAGAAAAAAACTAGCTAGGGCGCTGGTAGCTTATCTCTGAGAAGAGATGTGGCAGCTACAGGCCTCTAAACTGTGATACAATGACGCTCGAGGGCCTATTTCTTATTTAGAAACAATGGAAAACCCTAAACATCCAGAACCCTAACCCTAGGAGATGAAGTGCCAAAACTACGGGCCCCGTTTGGGTAAATTGGTGTTTCAACTTCCTGAGAACGTAACTTTGGCATACGATCTTTGTTTGATGCATACCATACCTCGTTAGAAAGATCTATCGGAGAACTACAACTTTTGATGTGAGCAACATCAATCCATGGACCCATGTTGCTCCCGGTTTTCCCAAAAAACGTCGTTTAGGACCTCAAAACAACTTCGGAAGTTCAGGACCCGAAAAATTGCTAAAAATAGTAAGTTGTGCCGAAACTAAAAAACTGAAAGAGGCAATGGTGGGGCCCCAAGTGGAATAGGCGGGTGGCCACCAATGTCCACCTGGATCATTCCTCCCCCCTTAGGAAGCAATGGTCCCCATTGCATTGAGTTCCCCCATGAGATGAGGAAAATTTTGTTGAACTTGGTCCCTGGTGAACCACTTGCCTTGGTGCAGGAGTTGGCCAGCTTTGACAACCCGATACAGTTGGATCTTCTATTGGCGAGTGTTCTTGATTTGCATGTCCATGATACAATCTGTGGTGGCCTGTTCCATGCAGTGTTGGTTTAACTCTGTTGGTGTGAGTTGTTCTACAATGTCAAAGGTGTCCAGTAGAGGTGGGAAGTACGAACAAAGGCGGTCCACATTGAATACTGGGTGCAGACCAAGGAATGGTGGAATACTGAGCTCGAAGGCATTGTTCCCTATAGCCTTGGTGATGGTGTACGGCCCATATCGGAGAGGGCGAAGCTTGCGGTGGAGTCCAGTGAGGCACTCCTCCTACAAATGCTACCACACTTTGTCGCCCACCTGGAAGTTGTGTGGCACCCGATGTTGATCATGTCGTTGCTTGTACGTAGCATTGGCTATGTCCAATATGTCATGAACCTGTTGGCGGATGTACTGAATGCACTCGATGAAGTTGTTCTCTTTGTCAGCTTCAAGCCTATACATGAGCTGAATCGGCCTAAGTAGCCGCAAATGGCATGGCTACGTCAATGGGACATAGTGGGTGGAATCCCAAGCCCACCTGAAAGGGGTTGTGGCCGGTTGAGCTGTGGAGAGCCCGGTTATAACTGTGTTGTACATAGGGGAGGTTCTCATCCCATGTGCGTGGATGCTTTGAATTGTACATGCGCAGAATGTGTACAATCATCCTGTTGACGACCTCTGTCTGGCCATTAGTTTGGGGATGGAAAGTTATGGACTTGGTGAGCTTGGTGTCCAACATTGACCAGAGGCTGGACCAAAATGTGCTGAGGAACCTGCTGTCCTGGTCTGATATAATAGACTGTGGGATCCCAAAGTGCACCGACACTCGTTCAAAGATGAGTTTAGCAGTGGATTCTGCTGTGATATTCTTCTTGCAGACCGCCATAATGGCCATCTTCGAGAATCTGTCGATGACCACGAAAACACAGTCGTTTCCATGCTTAGTAGAAGGAAGGCCCGACATGTAATCCATGGAGATGGATTCCCAAGGTTGGCTAGGGGTAGGTAGCAGAGTATATAGGCCTTGCTTCTTGATGGTCAGTTTGGCAATGGCGCAAGCAGTGCATGATCTAATGTACTTCCCGACATCCTGGCAAAGGTTCGATCAATAGAAATACTTCTGCAGTACTACCACTATTTTCTCGACCCCGAAATGCCCAGCAACTCAACTATAGTGTGCTTCCCATATCATCTTGGCATGCTCGTTTGAAGGAACACAAAGGTGTCCCAGGTGACATAACAGTGCATCTTGGAGGTGAAAATTTGGAACTTGCGTACCCCCCAAAAGTGCCTTGTATGTGTGGCCAAATTCTAGATTGTTCTTGTAGAGAAGCGTCCAATCAGAAATCTCGTGCCCACAAGAGTTGATAACGATGGTTAGCGCCACGATCGGTGGTCGGCTGAGGTAGTCTGCAACATTATTGGTGCTACCCTTCAACTTGATGTTCAAATGAAATTGTTGCAGATATGTGGACCACTTCTGATGGCGATCGTTCAGCAACTTCCCTTGTGTTTGTATGAACTGCAGGGGTCGGTGGTCTATGTGGATGATTGTTTCCTTCCCCAAAATGCAATGCTTCCATTGTCGACAAGCCTGCACAATGGAATACATTTATTTGTCATAAGTGGGATACTTGCGAACTGTGTCGAACAATGTCTCACTGAGATATGTCACCGGATGCCTCTGTTGAGTAAGAACTGCCCCAATGGCATAGTCAGAGGCATGTGTCTCAATCTCAAATGGTTGTTGCAAGTCTGGTAATGTGAGCATTGGGGCAAAACAGAGGCGATGTTTCAATTCTACGAACGCCTTCTGTTGAGATTCCGACCAAAAGGATTTTGCTTTCGCTCCTCCCTTGGTGACTTGACTCAAGGGCCAAGTGATATGAGAGAATCCCAACACGAACCTGTGGTAGAAATTAGCAAGACCCAGAAAGCTGCGAAGCTCTGTTAGAGTGGTTGGGGTTGGCCAATCCCAAATGACTTGGATCTTGGTTGGATCCACATGTACCCCCCTTTCATCAATAATGTATCCAGATATTGAACCTGGGTCATGCTGTAATATTCCCAATTAGCCTTGCTAATTGGAATATTTTTTTGTTAAAATTTTGCCGCTTTAGCTAGAAATAATAAATAAAGTGAGAAATAAGAGGGGTCACCTCACTTTAGTCACCTCACTTTATAAATAAAGTGTTCTTTTCCTAGTTGATTGACGTTATAACTTAGAGAGGGGGCCTTGGGGGTCCACATGAGCATGATGGGGAGGCATCAAGCTAACCCAAGGTTAACTGCGCAGTTAAGGTTTTGGAGGGAGTTTAGCATTATAAAAGGTGGGGTTCTCACCTCATTTGGACATGCATATTTTGATATTGATATTGAGAGCTAGACTTTTGTCTGCTTCAGCACGCCGGTTGTTTAGTCGGTCTGCAGCACTGTTTAGTGCACGAGTGTCTCCGGTCGGAGATCTCACCCTTAGCCTCGGGGGACTTCGAGTGCCCGCCCTGGTAAGGTTATTTCTGGTTTCACCCTTAGCTTCGGGGGACTTCGAGTGCCCGCCCTAGTAAGGTTCTTTTCTGAGTAACACCCTTCAGTTTCAGTGGGAATTGGTAGCAGTTTCTTGGTGGAGATTTGGAGAGAAGGAAGCCCTTCTTGAGACAGCGCAGATCCAGGAGGGAGGACGCTGGTCAAGCAGGAGGAAGGACGCAGATCCAGTTAGCCAAGCAGAGAGGACGCAGATCTGGGGAGGCATTGGCAGAATCAGTCTTGGAGGACGCAGATCTGAGAGATCCAGCCTTGGAGAGTGCAGATCTGGAGAGATAGCATCAGATCTAGCCTTGGATGATTCAGATCTGAGGAGATATTGGTAGATCCAGCCTTGGAGAGTGCAGATCTGGAGAGATAGCATCAGATCCAGCCTTGGATGATTCAGATCTGAGGAGATATTGTCAGATCCAGCCTAGATCTGAAGAGATAGCAGCAGATTTGGCATTAGAGGACGCAGATCTGGAGTGATAGGATACAGATCTGGATTGGAGGCTTCAGATCCAGTAGATCTGAGCATCTAGGACACAGATCCATCAGGGAGGACGCTGATCTGATGATCAGGGTCTTTGTGTGGGGTTCTGGCAGCATTTTTCAGTGTTTTCAGCCTTGAGGAGTTGGTCATCTCATCTGGAGGATTTGTGGGTAGATCCAGCCCTTTTGCTAGCATATTTCTTGAGCTTCTGAGCTGTTCCTGGAGGCACAGCGTTTTTGTAGGAGGAGGGTTTCTGGGGGCGATTTTCGGAGGTGGTCCATTTGCTTCACGGGTTCTGGGTTTTGTCCGGAGCAGCGAGTATAGGTGATCTGTAGATTTTTAGCTCATTCCGGCAAGGGGATCAGCCCCTAGCTTCAGTTCACTCCAGCAGCAGCAGTTTACGGCAGTTTCTTCCAGCAGCTGGGATGCAGTTTCTGTAGTAGCCATTTCCTATTTTCTGAGAGGATTCGTCACTTGCCTTGAGCAAGGATAGGTGCCCTCATTCTGATTTTCTTGTACTCCTCTCTATGTACTTTCAGATTAATAAAATGGCTCAGTTTTCTGGCATTCTATGTGTACTTGTTCCATGATCTGGTTACAGCATTGTATTTTCTATATCTGTCCGGCATATTTCTGTGTATTACCGGTTATTTCCCTTTGGGGATATTACACATGCCAAAAGTGCACTTCTCCAAATTGGCACACAACTTGTGTTGCCACAGTGTTTGGAGGACTTGTCGGATGTGGTGGAGGTGCTCCTCCCAAGTCTAGCTGAAGATCAAAATGTCATCCAAGTACACCACTACAAATGAGTTGGTGAATGGCCGCAAGATGTCATCCATCAACCTCATGAAGGTTGCGGGAGCATTCGTCAACCCGAAAGGCATAACCAACCATTCAAAAAGAACCTCCTTGGCTTTGAAGGCAATATTCCACACATCGTAGGGTTTGATTGGTACCTGGTGATACCCAGACTTCAAGTCGATCTTGCTGAAATATTTCGCCCCTTTGAGTTGGTCCAGAAGGTCATCAATCTGTGAGATCAGGTACCTATTCCGGACAGTGATCTTGTTCAGCACCCGATAGTCAATACAGAGTCTCCAAATCCCATCCTTCTACTATACCAACACGATTGGGCTCCCATAGGGCGATGAACTTGGCCGAATGTGACCTTTCTGCAACAGCTCCTGAATCTACCTATTGATTTCATTGTTCTTCGGAACAGAGCGCCGATATATCGGTCCATTGGGTAGCGGTGCACCTGGGGTCAGATCAATGGGGTAATTGACCTGAAAGTGCAGAGGCACCCCTGTGGGTGAGGTGAATATGTCTCCGTACTCCTCCACAACCTTGTCCATTTGTCGTTGTCGTGCAGAGGAGCCCTGTCTAGAGGTTGTGGCCGCAGTCTTCTTCTTGCCCTAGGGGCGGATCATCGGGAAAACAATTTTCCTAGTTTGGGAAATGAGCTTACTGCATTGTTATTTTCCAAAGTGACAATAACAGTGCGAGGCCAAGACTCATACATAGCATGCTGCTTCCACAAGTACGGTTGGCCTAATAATACATCAAAAACATCAAGAGGAGCAATGTCACATAATACTTCATCCGTGAAGGGCTTGATGCTGTAGGGAAGGCGGCACTGCTGGTTGACGCGGAGATCCCGTCCTTGGTGAAGCCACCCGATGGCGTATGGTTGTGGGTCTGTTGTGGTCGACAAGCTCAACCGCTTCACGGCGTCTGCTGAAATGAGGTCCTTTTGGCTCCCATTGTCGACAATGAACTATAGCGGGGAACCCTTTACCCACATCTGGGAGTGGAAGAGACGCTCCTCCTCCTCTGGATCTTCCAGTTCCTCCTTCTGGATCTTTGCAGTGGAAACAGTGGCATTGGGCTCCGCATCAATAATCTGTTTCCCTTTGTCATTCCCCTTGTCAGGTTCTGATTCAGAGTCGGAGCATGCATCTGATTCAGAGGCCGTCATCTTGGCCGCCAACAACTGCTTGGCCCGACACTCACTTGTGTTGTGAGTGGAGCTCTTATGGAACTCACACCACTTTCCCATGTCCTTCTTTGGCTTCACGGTGTTGTTCTTTGCTTGTGGCTTTGGCAGGTTGTCTTGGGCCGCCATGCCTTGGCTTTGTCCTTTGTTCTGCGGTTTGCGGGCACCTTTCCCTTGCTTTTGATTCCCAGATCCAAATTCTTGCTTCTTTTGTTTGAATTTCTGCTCAATCTTAGCAGCATACCGGTATGTCGTACCAAGCGAGGAGATGTCAAGTGTAATATTCCCAATTAGCAATGGCTAATTGGAATATTTGATTTTGGTCAATTTTGCCTTATGTAGTTAGATTATAAATAAAAGTGAGTAGAGGGGGGCATAACTCACTCTAAAAATAAAGTGCACTCCCTAGTAGACACAACGTTGTAACTTAAGTGAGCCAAGGGGGCCAAGAGACCACGTAGAGAGGCAGCCCACGTAGTCCACATGGAGGGACTACGTAGGCGAAGTTGAGCACGTGGCAAAGGGAGGCTACGTTGGAGGAGGTGGGCCTTAGGGTTTGAGAGAGGCCAATGCTATATAAAGAGGAGAGCCTCCTCATTTTGGTCATTCGATGTTTATGATATTGATCTAGTCACTTCGACTTATTGAGCACGCTGGTTGTTTAGCTAGTCTGCAGCACTGTTTAGTGCGCCGAGTGTCTCCGTTCGGAGATCTCACCCTCAGCCCCGGGGGACTTCGAATGCCTGCTCGGGTGAGGTTGTCCCATCAGTATTTTGCAGGAGGAGTGGTATTTGGCTTTTGTGGAGGAGCAGTGCATTCATAGACTGCGCACTCTTGAGAGGGAGGGTGTAGTCCATTTCTTGGGAGCTCCGGATTGGGTTCTTTTGGAGGTTTCGAGCTGTGAGATTGAGCAAGGGGCCAACCCTTGCCTATTGGAGGATTTTGGCAAAGTTTGAGGCAGTATTTTGGTGGATTCCCTTCAGTGTCAGCACAGAGCCTTGGAGGATAGCGTAGATCCTCAAGGGGGTGATTTTCGGGGGTTGTGCATTCCAGAAACGCTCTCTAGGCTTTTCTGGGTTTGGTGAGTACAGTCTGATTCCAGAGTTTTAGCTTATTCCGAGTAGGGGAGCAGCCCCAAATACTCATCTTGTTCCAGCAGTAGTAACTACACGGCAGTTTTCCAACAGCTTGGACGCAGATCAGAGAGCAGCCATTCCATCAACATTCTAAGAGTATTTCTTCACTTGCCTTGTGCAAGTCTAGGTGCCATCACTCTAATCACCTATTGTATTCACTTATATTTCTCAGCATAATAAAATGGCTTAGCATTCTCTCTGCATTTCTTGAGTATCTGTTACATGTTCTATATATATATACGTTATTGTATGCTTGCACTACTGTTATTTCTCTCCTCGAGCATTCCAGTTACTATACCACTTGGTGTGTTTTCCCCATACTCTTAGACAGAGTCTGGAAAGGGCCAGATAGCCTCCAGATCTCACCCTCTTTTCAGAGGTGAAATATCTGGTAAATGCCCTCCCAGTCCATCTCTGGTTGGAGTTTGCTTGTGTTTTAGAGATATCCCTGAAAGGGGATATCACAGTGGTATCAAAGCATAGATCTGGCTCAGCCTATGGAGCTAGTTGTCTATAACACCGGGGGAGAAACCCTACATCTGCTATAGAGGTAGGAAGTACAGAGATATTGAGCGTAGGTTGGAGAACACCTACGGATAGGGTGATTGTGTTCAGGTGGTGGATGCAGAACAGGAGGAGCCTGTGAGAGACGCAGAACAGGAGGAGCCTGTGATAGACGCAGAACAGGAGGTACCGATGGCAGATGATAATGATGCAAAGAGGTTTGGGGAAGCACTCCTCAAGTCAGTTCAGGATCTGTCGCGGTAGATTAAGATGATGGGGCAGAGATTCACTGTTGTGGAGGCCAGACAGCATGAAACCCCAAGGGGTTTCCATGTTGGTGAGGGGTCAGGGACATCCCACCATTTGCAGGAGCGGGATGCCACTCCGCACCAAGCATCACATGCACCCACACGTTCCACTATCCCACTTTTCTTGGTGCAGACATAGGGGTAGGAGCACAGCAAGAGCCAAAGCCTGGCCACATGGGTAATTATTTTGTTGAGTACTAGGCATATGGGCAGGATGTAATATTCCTAATTAGCAGTGGCTAATTGGAATATTCGATTTTGCTCAATTTTGCCGTCTATAGTTTATTAATAAATAAAAAGGTGAGTAAAGAGGGTCTAACTCACTTTTTGGAATAAAACCCACTCCCTAGTAGCACAACGTTGTGACTTAAGGGAGCCAAGGGGGGCCAAGCACCACGTAGAGAGGGGGCCCACGTATGCACTAGGAGAGACTGCGCAGATGAGGAGGAACACGTGGCAAGAGGGAGGTTACATTGAGGAGATAGGCCTTAGGGTTTGGAGGAAGGCCAACGTTATAAAAGAGGGCGGAGCCTCCTGATTTCATTCATTCGTTGTTGATGATATTGAGTTGGTCGTTTTGACTTCTTGAGCACGCTGGTTGTTTAGCCTGTTTGCAGCACTGTTTAATGCGTTGAGTGTCTCCGGTCGGAGATCTCGCCCTTAGCCCCGGGGGACTTCGAGTGCCTGCTCGGGCAAGGTAGTTTCTTCAGCATTCTGCGGGAGGTTTGGTGTTTGGGTTTTATCGCGAAGCCGAGCATTCAGAGAGACTGCGCAGTCATTGAGAGGGAGGACACAGTCCATCCAGGAGGAGCTCCGGATTAGGATTCTTGTCGGGGTTTTGAGCCAGGAGATTGAACAGAGGATCAGCCTTTGACTTTGGGAGGATTTTGGTGGAGTTTGAGGCCGTATTTCATTCATTCCTATTCAACCTCTGCGCAGAGCCTAGGAGGCCAGCGTAATTCCCCAAGGGGGTGTTTTTTGGGAGTCAGCCATTTCTGATATGGTTTCTGGGTTTTGCCGAGATTGGTGAGTAGAGGAGGATTCCAGATTTTCAACTCATTCCGGCAAGGGGAACAGCCCCTAGTCATCAGTTCATTTCAGTAGTAGCAGCTACACGGCAGTTTTCCAGCAGCTGGGATGCAGTTCAAAGAGCAGCGATTTCCTGTGTATTTTGAGAGTAAATATTCACTTGCCTTGAGCAAGATTAGGTGCCATCACTCTGATCACCTATTGTACTTCATTATATTCCCCAGTATAATAAAATGGCTTAGCATTCTCTCTCTATATTTCTGGATGATTGGTCGTACATTCTATCTATGCTATTGTATGTTTGCTTTACTGTTATCTTTATGTATTTTCGGGCATTCTAGTTCTATACCACTTGGGGTGTTTATTTCATACTCTTAGACATAGTCTGGAAAGGGCTAGGTAGCCTCCAGATCTCACTCTCTTCACAAAGGTGAAATATCTGATAAACGCCCTCCCAGTCCATCTCTGGTTGGAGTTTGTTTATGTTTTAGAGATATCTCCAAAATGGGATATTACAGTGGTATCAGAGCATAGTTCTGGCTCAGCCTGTGGAGCTAGTTGTCTATGACACCGGGGAAGAGACCATATATTTGTTACAGAGGTAGGAAGTACAGAGATCGTGAGTGTAGGTTGGAGAACACCTACGAAGAGGGAGACTGTGTTCGGGTGGTGGACACAGAGCAGGAGGAGCCTGTGACAGACGCAGAATAGGAGGAGCCTCTGTTAGATTCAGAGCAGAGAGAGCCGATGGCAGATGATACTGAGGCCAAACAGTTTGGGGAGGCACTCCTCAAATCGATGCAGAATTTAGCGAGACAGATTGAGGTGATGGGTCAGAGATTCACCGATGTAGAGGCTAGACAGCGTGAGACCCCACGGGTATTCTAGTTAGGTGAGGGATCAGGTACATCCCACCATTTTCCAGAGCATGGCGCTGCTCAGCGTGATACTACTCAGCCGATGGCTTCACGTGCACCTACACGCTCTACCATGCCCACTTTCTTGCGAGCAGACACAGGGGCAGGAGCCCAGCAGGAGGCAGAGCCCGGACACATGGGCAAATATTTTGCAGAGTATTAGGCCTATGGGCAGGAGTTCAGGGATGCTCTCTCGTTTCGAGAATTTGTTCAGCTCCAGCGGGGCAGTAGACCCCGCGACCATCATAGAGGGCACCAACATTATCATGATGGAGATACCCACCGCACATCTAGCAGATTCCATTTGCCTACGTTTGATGGCTCATCAAACACCTCGGCAAAGTCTTGGGTGGAGGAGCTGGACATCTATTTCCAGCTTAACCAGATGTCAGAGACGGAGGCCATCAAGGTGGCGACATTACATTTGGATGGTGAGGCCCAGGACTAGTGGTTCCATGGGATGGTTACACTCGGACATTCTACAGTGACGACATATGCCGAATTTACCAAGAGGTTGATGGAGCGATTTGACCGGAGGCATCCGGAATGACATTTTGTTGAGTTGACGAGGCTCAAGCAGACTGGGAGCCCAGAGACATACATTGCAGATTTCTTGAGGGTTTCAGTGATGGTGCCAGATCTATCCGCGGCACGGATGATCTATATGTTTGTGGAGGGGTTAGCAGAGCCACTTCGAGGTCTAGTCAGATCTATTAGACCAGCTACACTCCAGGATGCTATTAGCAGGACCCGAGATTTACAGGATGCATTGCCCAGGACCCAGACACCTTAC
Organism: Pinus albicaulis; assembly: GCA_034641835.2. NCBI lineage: Eukaryota > Viridiplantae > Streptophyta > Pinopsida > Pinales > Pinaceae > Pinus > Pinus albicaulis. The sequence goes on along the minus strand of CM076578.1, from coordinate 352,573,980 downwards.
CCCTAGAGACAGGGCTTCCAGCCCAAGTGGAAGGATGTGAGGATTCCACCTCCAAAGGGGAATCCAAGACGGGCACAGACAGATGATGATGCCAGGAGGGAGCTGAAGAAGAAGCGGCGATGCTTTACTTGTCAGGAGCCGTGGGCACCGGGACATAGGTGTGCTGTTGGCAAAGCACACTTCATTGAGGTCTTCTCCGAGGATAGCAGGGAAGAGGATGAGGAGGATGACGAGGAGGCAGGAGATAGTCAGACAGCCCAAGATCAGTTGCCACCTCCACCTCCAGGTACAGGAGGTGCAACTTTTGCACCTACAGGAGGGACCCTTGTAGCATTGCGAGGAGTTCTCAAGTATTTGACGCTGCACGTACGAGGGATAGTACGTGGCCAGCGAGTATCAGTTTTGGTTGACAGTGGGGCAACCCACAACTTCATCGATGCACAGATGGTCGAGCAGAGGGTTATACCGACCGAAAGCTTCGACGAATTTTCAATTTTGGTCCCAGGAGCCCAGACGATGCAGTGTGCCCGGTATGTTCCAGAGTTAGCAGTGACAATGGGTACCTACACCGTGACTGACCACTTTTTCATGGTCAACATACCGGATACCAATGTGGTAATGGGTGTTCAGTGGTTGATTACTCTGGGGAACATCACCACAGATTGGGAGGCCTTAGAGATGGAGTGGGATGATAAGAAGACTGGGAAGCATGAGAAGATTCGCGGGATGCACACTTATCCACCTCAGACTATTTCGGCTCAACGGATGGAGGCAGATTTCCAGAAGGGAGACATAGAGTGGGCGGTTGAGTTGCGGGCATCAGAGGCAGGGACCACCGGTCAGGCAGTTCATCCTGATATACAGGCCATCCTTGACAGGTATGATGCAGTGTTTGGGGATATACCACCAGGTCGGTCGTCGAACCGAGGATTCGAGCACACCATTAAGCTTGAGCAGGGCATTCAGGCAGTGATTACTACCCCCTATAGGCATCCCAAAACCTATCGGGATGAGATTGAGTGGGCTATTCAGGAGTTGCTGGCTCTTGGGCACATCAGATCGAGCACGAGTCCGTTCGCTTCTTCCGTGGTGTTGGTGAAGAAGAAGGACGACACCTTGAGGATGTGTATTGACTACAGGGCCCTGAACAAGAAGACCCTAAAGAACAGGTATCCTATACCCAGGATCGATGAGTTGATGGATGAGCTGAGAGGTGCCAAGTTCTTCTCAAAGATTGATTTGAGATCAGGGTACCACCAGATTCGCGTGAGGGAACAGGACATTCCCAAGACCGCCTTCAGGTGTCATTATGGGCACTTTGAGTTTTTGGTTATGCCCTTCGGGCTAACCAATGCCCTAGCTCCCTTTCAGTCTTGCATGAACCATATCTTCCGCAGTCATCTGAGGAAGTTTGTATTGGTCTTTTTCGATCACATACTCATATATAGTAGGACTTGGGAGGAGCATCTCCAGCATATAGAGGCGATACTACATATCTTGGAAGAGCAATAGTTCTATGCTAAGCTCTCCAAGCGTGAGTTTGGGATGACGGAGATGTTGTATTTGGGTCACATTATTGGAGTGGACGGAGTGAGAGTCCATGAGGAGAAGATCAGGACCATCAAAGAGTGGCCAGAGCTGAGGAATGTGACGGAACTTCGAGAGTTCATTGGCATATGTACTTATTACAGGAAGTTCGTCAAGAGTTTCTCACAGCTTGCTACACCCCTTACAGATTTGACGAAGAAGGGGGCATTCAGTTGGTCGGATACAGCACAACGAGCCTTTGACAGTCTCAAGGATGTGATGAGTAGCTGCCCAGTGCTTGCATTGCCGGATTTTACTCAACCATTTGTTTCGGAGTGTGATGCATCGGGAGAGGGGATCGGCGCAGTATTGATGCAGGGAGGACACCCTATAGCCTTTGAAAGCCGGAAGCTCCTTCCACACAAGAGGTTGTATTCTATATACGACAAGGAGATGTTGGCCATTATGCATGCATTGGCCAAATTCCAGCAGTGTTTGGTGGGGAACAGTTTCAAAGTGAGGACTGATCACAACAGCCTCAAGTTCTTTTTGGAGCAGAAGCAGCTACAAGAGAGGCAGCAGAAGTGGATCAGTAAGATCCAAGCATATGACTTTGACATTGAGTATGTCAAGGGTAAGAATAACGTGGTAGCAGATGCCCTTTCACGTAGACCAGCCACGTTATTTCTTATGAGCTTAGATACAGATTGGAGGGCTCGACTTTTAGTGGAGTACTCCAAGGACAGATTTGCATGTGAGGTGTTGGATGGACAGGTGGCAGATGACAGGTACAGGGTGGTCAATGAGATCATCTACTACAGGGACCGAATCTTCTTGACTGAGGGATCTCAGCTCAAAAAGAAGATACTTCAGGCATCACATGATTCACCATTGACCGGCCATCAGGGGTTTACCAAAACCTATAGGGCCATTAGAGAGAGGTTCTCATGGAAGGGTCTCAAGGAGGACGTACTCCAGCACATCAGGGAGTGCGATGTTTGCCAGAGGAACAAGGGGGAGATGAGCCATCCCGCAAGATTATTGCAGCCTCTTCCTATTCCAGAGGGGAAATGGGAGAGTATTTCGATGGACTTCATCACAGGGTTGCCATGGTGCAGGGCAAGGATTGTATCTTTTTCTTCGTTGATCGACTGACAAAGTATGCGCATTTCTTCGATATATCCGAGCACTACACAGCAACACAGGTGGCCGAGCTGTTCTTCAGAGAGGTCTTCAGGCTATATGGTCTTCCTAAGACCATCATCAGTGACAGGGATAGCCGCTTCATGGGCAGATTTTGGCAGGAGCTTTTCCGATTGGTGGGGACAGAGTTGACACCAAGTACCAGTTATCACCCACAAACGGATGGATAGACGGAGATAGTTAACAAGTGGTTGGAGGGCTACTTGCGTAACTATGTCGGTGGGCAGCAGCGAGATGGTTGAGCGGAGAGGCATACCGACAGAGAGCTTCGATGGATTTTCAATGTTGGTCCCAGGAGATCAAATGATGCAGTGTGCCATATATGTTCCAGAGCTGGCTGTGACGATGGGTACCTACACAGTGACCAACCACCTTTTCGTGGTCAACATACCAAATACCAATGTGGTACTGGGTGTACATTGGCTGATTACTCTAGGGAAGGTCACCACATATTGGGAGGCCTTGGAGATGGAGTGGGATGATAAGAAGACCGGGAAGCATGAGAAGATACGTGGGATGCACACTTACCCACCCTAGATTGTTTCAGCTCACCGGATGGAGGCAAACTTCCGGAAGGGAGACATAGAGTGGGCAGTAGAGTTGCAGGAATCAGAGGCATGGACTACCGGGCAAACAGTTCATCCTGATATACAGGCCATCCTTGACAGGTATGACACGGTGTTTGGAGAGATACCGCCAGGACAACCACCAGATCAGGAGTTTGAGCACACTATTGAGTTAAAGCAGGGCATCCAGGCCGTTATTACCACACCCTATAGGTACCCCAAGTCCTATCGGGATGAGATTGAGTGGGCCATCCAGGAGTTGCTGGCTCTTGGACATATTCAGCCTAGCACCAGTCCTTTTGCATCTTCGGTGGTGTTGGTGAAGAAGAAGGACGGCACATTGAGAATGTGCATTGATTACAGGGCCCTGAATAAAAAGACCATGAAGAATAGGTACCCGATACCGCAGATTGATGAGCTCATGGATGAGTTGAGAGGAGCACTGTTCTTCTCAAAGATCGATTTTAGACCTGGGTACCACCAGATTCCCGTGAGGGAACAGGACATTCCCAAGGCCGCTTTCAGGTGCCATTACGGCTACTTTGAGTTCTTGGTTATGCCTTTCGGGCTAACCAATGCACCAGCCACTTTCCAGTCATGCATGAACCATATCTCCCGCAGTCATCTGAGGAAGTTTGTGTTGGTCTTTTTCAATGATATACTGATATATAGTAGGACTTGGGAGGAGCATCTCCAGCACAGAGGTCGTACTGCATATCTTGGAGGAGCAACAGTTTTATGCTAAGCTCTCTAAGTGTGAGTTTGGGTTGACGGAGATGTTGTATTTGGGACACATCATAGGAGTGGACGGAGTGAGGGTCTACGAGGAGAAGATCAGGGCCATCAGAGATTGGCCAGAGCCGAGGAATGTGACAGAACTTCGAGGATTTGTTGGTATCTGCACTTATTATAGGAAGTTCGTCAAAAGTTTCTCTCAGCTTGTTGCACCCCTTACAGATTTGACAAAGAAAGGGGCATTCAGTTGGCCAAATACAGTGCAGCGGGCCTTTGACAGGCTCAAGGAGGTTATGAGCCGCTGCCCAGTGCTTGCGTTGCCAGATTTTACGCAACCTTTTGTTTTGGAGTGTGATGCGTCGGGAGAGGGGATCGGTGCAGTTTTGATGCAGGGAGGCCACCCTATAGCCTATGAGAGCCGGAAGCCCCTTCCTCATGAGCAGATGTATCCTATATACGACAAGGAGATGTTGGCCATTATGCATGCATTGGCCAAATTCCGACAGTACCTGATGGGTAACAGGTTCAGGGTGAGGACTGATCACAACAGCCTCAGGTTTTTTTTGGAGCAGAAACAGCTATAGGAGAGGTAGCAGAAGTGGATCAGTAAGATCCAGGCTTATGACTTTGACATTGAGTATGTCAAGGGGAAGAACAACGTGGTAGCCGATGCACTTTCACGTAGACCAGCCACGTTGTCTCTGATGAGTTTGGATACAGATTGGAGGGCTCGACTCTTGGTGGAGTACTCCAAGGACAAATTTTCCTGTGAGGTTCTGGATGGTCAGGTGACAGATGACAGATACAGGGTGATAGATGAGATCATCTACTACAGAGATAGGATCTTCTTGACTGAGGGCTCCTAGCTCAAGAAGAAGATACTTCAGGCGTCACATGACTCACCATTGTCCAGCCATCAGGGGTTTACCAAAACCTACCGGGCCATCAAAAGAGGTTCTCATGGAAGGGCCTCAAGGAGGACGTGCTCCAACATATCAGGGAGTGCGAGGTTTGCCAGAGAAACAAGGGAGAGATGAACCATCCTGCAGGTTTGTTGCGGCCTCTTCCCATTCCAAAGGGGAAATGGTAGAGAATTTCGATGGATTTCATCATAGGGTTGCCCATGGTGCAGGGCAAGGACTGTATATACGTCGTCGTTGATCGGCTGACGAAGTACGCACACTTTTTCGCCATATCCGCGCACTATTCAGCAGCACAGGGGTCGGAGCTGTTCTTCAGAGAGATCTTCAGGTTACATGGTCTTCCCAAGACCATCATCAATGACAGGGACAGCCGCTTTATGGGCGGATTCTGGCAAGAGCTTTTCCGACTAGTGGGGACAGAGTTGACACCGAGCACCAGCTACCACCCACAGACAGACGGGCAGATAAAGATAGTTAACAAGTGTCTGGAGGGCTACTTGCATAACTATGTTAGTGGACAACAAAGAGCGTGGTTGAAGTGGCTGCATCTAGGGGAGTACTGCTACAACAACACACATCACATGTCCATTAGTATGTCTCCGTTCTATGCTTTGTATGGATACCATTCTTTATCTTTTGCTGATGTGATGTTTGGTGCTAGCAAGGCTCTGAGAGCCAAAGATTGGATCCAAAAGAGTCAGGACATTCTCCGAGCTCTCAAGGATAACATGGCTACAGTGCAGAACCAGCAGAAGCTGTATGCCGTCAGGGGTCGGATGGAGAGACAATTTGAGGTAGGAGACTTGGTCTACCTACGTATGCAGCCATACCGACAGTCGTCACTGAAGCAGAAGGGAGCTGAGAAGCTCAAGCCCCGTTTTTATGGGCCATACAGGGTGATACCCTTGGACAGGTCGCTTATGAGTTGGAGTTGCCCCAAGGCAGCAAGATTCATAACATTTTCCATGTATCATGCCTGAAGAAGGCATTGGGGCAGCAGGTGACAGTGACAGAGGAGCTACCACCTACAAATGATGAGGGGCATTTGGTGTTACAGGCTGAGGCCATTATTGATACCAGGAAGAGGCAGCTGCAGAACAGGACAATCCAGGAGTTCTTGGTGAGGTGGATGAATTTTCCGGATGAGGATGCCACTTGGGAGAGTGAGAAGATCTTGCAGCATCCATCACTACAGTTGCTTGGGGTCAAGCAACATTTTTCTGGGGGAGACTGTAATATTCCCAATTAGCAATGGCTAATTGGAATATTCAATTTTGGTCAATTTTGCCTTATGTAGTTAGATTATAAATAAAAGTGAGTAGAGGGGGACATAACTCACTCTAAAAATAAAGTGCACTCCCTAGTAGACACAACGTTGTAACTTAAGTGAGCCAAGGGGGCCAAGAGACCATGTAGAGAGGGGGCCCACGTAGACCACATGGAGGGACTGCGCAGGCCAAGTTGAGCACGTGACAAAGGGAGGCTACGTTGGAGAAGGTGGGCCTTAGGGTTTAAGAGAGGCCAACGCTATATAGAGAGGAGAGCCTCCTAATTTTGGTCATTCGATGTTTATGATATTGAGCTGGTCACTTCGACTTCTTGAGCACGCTGGTTGTTTAGCTAGTCTGCAGCACTGTTTAGTGCACCGAGTGTCTCCGTTCGGAGATCTCACCCTTAGCCCCAGGGGACTTCGAGTGCCTACTCGGGTGAGGTTGCCCCATCAGTATTTTGCAGGAGGATTAGTGTTAGGCTTTTGTGGAGGAGCAATGCATTCATAGACTGCGCAATCTTGAGAGGGAGGACGCAGTCCATTTCTTGGGAGCTTCGAATTGGGTTCTTTTGGAGGTTTCGAGCTGTGCGATTGAGCAAGGGGCCAGCCCTTGCCTATTGGAGGATTTTGGCAGAGTTTGAGGCAGTATTTTGGTGGATTCCCTTCAGTGTCAGCGCAGAGCCTTGGAGGATAGCATAGATCCTCAAGGGGGTGATTTTCGGGGGTTGTCCATTCCAGAAACGTTCTCTGGGCTTTTCTGGGTTTGGTGAGTACGGGCTGATTCTAGAGTTTCAGCTTATTCTGAGTAGAGGAGCAGCCCCAAATACGCATCTTGTTCCAGCAGTAGTAGCTACACGGCAATTTTCCAGCAGCTTGGACGCAGATCAGAGAGCAGCCATTCCATCAGCATTCTGAGAGTATTTCTTCACTTGCCTTGTGCAACTCTAGGTGCCATCACTCTGATCACCTATTGTATTCACTTATATTTCTCAGCATAATAAAATGGCTTAGCTTTCTCTCTGCATTTCTTGAGTATCTGTTACATGTTCTATATATATATATATATATATATATGCTATTGTATGCTTGCACCACTGTTATTTCTCTCCTCGAGCATTCCAGTTACTATACCACTTGGTGTGTTTTCCCCATACTTTTAGATAGAGTCTGGAAAGGGCCAGATAGCCTCCAGATCTCACCCTCTTTTCAGAGGTGAAATATCTTGTAAATGCCCTCCCAATCCATCTCTGGTTGGAGTTTGCTTGTGTTTTAGATATATCCCTGAAAGGGGATATTACATCAAGGAACTCCATTTCCTCTTGAATGTATCTGTGCAGACAACTGCAATACTTTAGCACCAAATGTTGCTCTATATCTTTGATACCCAACTTTGTGTGCAAGGTATGGAACAGATTCGTGAGCTCATGCACATCTTGATCCCTTTGTTGCCGCAGCGTGGTCCATTGTATGTACTTGTCCTCATAGCTCCCCACGAGATAGTATTGTTCCTTGATGGCATCTCGGAAAGAATTCCAAGTGGGTACGTCTGAGAACAGAGAGAGATCTATCTCATCATTTTTCTCACAGTAGGTTTCCCACCAGTCCTTGACATGGGGGGTAGCTTTGAGGAGTGCAAAAATAATCTTCTCCCGGTCGGAAAAGTCATGAACCGAGAAATATCCTTCTAATAGATTCAACCATTTATCTACGACATCTGCATCTATTTGACCCTCAAATATGAGGATGTAAAATTTTACTTGTACCTTAAAGGGAGTCGCGCCTCTAGAGTGGCTGTTAGAAGCAGATGCACCGCCGGTGGGCAGTCGTTGAAGGATCTGGGCAAAGTTATCCATCATCACGTTCCTTTGTTTTTCGAGGGCCTCCTCGAGCAATATTTTGATAGGATCTCCTGCTCCCTCATCTTTCTTTTCATCCCACATGGGCAGTCGTCAGGGTTTGCGAGGCTGATCTTGCAAAGGTTCAACCAGATCAAGCCCTAACTCCTTATACCCCGACCTCGTTGGGGACATGCAAAGAAGGATCGAGAAAAAGCAGACCGCTCTGATACCACTGATCCAGATTTATGTAGGAACGCAACAGAATACACATATAACCATAAATACAAATATGCAGCGGAAATAACATTTCATTTCATTAATATCAAAGAACTGAAATTTGCTTACAGATAGAACGGAAATAAACTAACTAGGGCGTTGGTAGCTTATCTCTGAGAAGAGATGTGGCGGCCACAGGCCTCTAAACTGTGTTACAATAAGGCTCGAGGGCCTATTTATTATTTAGAAACAATGGAAAACCCTAAACATCCAAAACCCTAACCCTAGGAGATGAAGCGCAAAAACTATGGGCCCTGTTTGGGTAAATTGGTGTTTCAACTTCTCGGGGACGTAACTTTGGCATACAATCTTCGTCTGACGCGTACCATACCTCGTTAGAAAGATCTATCTGAGAACTACAACTTTTGATGTGAGCAACATCGGTCCATGGACCCATGCTGCTCCTAGTTTTCCCAAAAAACATCGTTTAGGGCCTCAAAATGGCTCCGGAAGTTCAGGACCTGAAAAATTGCTAAAAATAGTAAGTTGTGCCGAAACTAAAAAACTGAAAGAGACAATGGTGGGGCCCCAAGTGGAATAGGCGGGTGGCCACCAATGTCCACCTAGATCAACTAAAGACTCTCTCCACCAAGTAATCCCCTCACTATGTTAGCACCAAGATCTCCTTAATGTCATGACACCGAGATCTCCTTTGCTTGCACCAAAATTTCATCCTCATCACTCCAATAACACCGAGATAAACTTGATCCTTCTATACTAGCAACCCTGAGATCCTTCCATTTTGATGACACTGAAACATCTTTGTTGATGTGGCACCAAATTCATATTGTTGTGATAATATTGAACTGTGGTTCCTGTGGTGTAGCTTCATCACTGAGATTGCACTAAGTTTGAGGTTTGTAGTAGCATTGAATAGAGGTCACCGAAATACATCCTCTGCAATAACACCAAGACTGTGTAATCCTCCTGAGGTAGCAGTGTGGTAGCATACTGTGATCTATCCGAACTTCTTTCTGCAATGACACCAGAACTATATCACTGTAATTTTGCACCAAGAAACTCTCCTGAAATCATCGAGCTTGATCTGAACTGTATCTTTGAAATTCTCTGAACTTTTTGAGGTGATTCGAGCTTCAGAGGTGATCCGAATTTCTGAGGTTGAGCGAGGACCTTAGGCCGGTATTTATAGTTGTTTCCCAATTGAAATGAGTTGACATAACTTCGTCAAAGGGTTGTGTCTCCATGTAGGCCGACTTAAGTATATATATTTGAGGCCGACATGTATCATTTGAGAGAGGTCGAATTGAGGGTTGCCTTTGAAGAAGATTTGCTGAAGAGACCGAGGATGATGACCTTGCTGAAGAGGATGACTTGATGGAGTCTAATAAATTGACTTTGACTCAATCATAATTACATGATTTAAGAGCCCAGAATGGATCAATTTAAATTTGTAATGACTAACCTAGAAGTCCACAATGGAGACCTTAATCTAAATATGACCCAAGCATGAAACCCATGCTTTAATAAGTCATTTAATAATAATAAATTATTTTTGACAAATATATTAATAATGAAGACCAAACCTAGTTACATTTTTCAACACTCCCCCTTAACTAGGGAGGTATTCATATGTAATTAAAGAGGTACATGGAAGATCTCACTTTATCTATGAAGAATTTTAGGCACCACGATGCCACGGACTAGATTCCTGACTAGGGCAATCTATCCAAGTGGGACTAAGATGGACTAAAGCTTTTAGCCTCTATAGGTACCAGCAAGCTTACTTACTAACCATCAACCCAGGGAACTAGGTGCACATCCACCCGATGCCACCCTCCCTACTAGACATCAAAAACAAAGTGCCAGCTCGATGTCTTTCGAGGCAATGCTTCACTCACAAAGCCTTAACAACTAATCTTTCCTAATCAAATTGATCGACAACCAGCATGTTATCAAACCTTCGAGAGATTCACCTGTACAAACACAACTCCAATCGGCAATACACTTTCAAATATATAATCAAAGCAAACCTTCGAAATTTCGATGTAGCTCTTCAACTAATCTCAACAGGACTATCAATCGAATATTTGAGAGAATAGTCCTTTTCCTACTTTACATGTAGCAACATCTCTTCTAGAATAGATACTCCAATCAAGAATTATGTCCCTCCCTCTTAACTAGGGAGATTTCTTTTATCCAGGCCCCCTCTTAATGAAGGGAGATTTAACTTCTTCCTTCGGTGTTGGAGAATCTTTCATGGATTCCATCCTTTTCTCTTACGGACTTCTTCACCAATATGATGTACCTGCACAACTTAGATAGCAAGTACAACCAATCCTATAGAAGCATGAAGTTAGTCATAACAAAATCTTATAGTAGCGGAAGCATTAAACATAATTATTAGGACACTATACTTCAATACTTCAACTTTCATCCCAAGTTTGTTACAAACCCTAAATCACATCAGTAATTCAATCAAGATGACAAAAGATTAGTTCTGTCATATAGCGATCCCTAAAAATAAGTCAAAAGGAAAAAATAAAGGTATCTAATAACTTTCGGAAGCCATATGATAGACTATTCACCAGGGTTTTATGTAAACCCTAGATTTTACTCAATCAAAACAATCATAGCATGAATAGCTTCTACTAGGGTTTGATGTAAACCCTATATTTTTATATCTATAAGTTCTCAGCAAACATTATATAGATTCAAATGAATACATACTAGAGAAACTTAGACCTTTTAATCATCATCCTAGAACTTCAAATTTTGACTAGGGCTTGTTTCCAAAACCCTAGGACTTATGACCATTAAAAATTTGGTAAACACATATATCTAGGAGATTACCATCATGGATAAGAATATCATATGTCAGACAATATAAATACAATAGACATATACCAGGATTCAACCAAATGAACATTACCTAGGGTTTCATTCCTAGGAATTTACATAACAAGTATTATGCTTGTAGACCTAACCAAAACCTAGGGTTTCGGTTCATATCAAAGCAAACCCTTATTATATCAAAACTTCAAAGGTTCGAAATTTCGAACAACATCATTTCAACCCTAATATGTTAGAGCTTCCATGATCATATCAAAACCCCAAACACGACATTATCAATATATTAACAAGGATAGCAATTTCTGCATTAATAACCCTAAAGTAGGTTTAGGGTTACACACATGAATAACATACCCTTAGGTTAGGGTTTATCGGAGAACCTCTTAGGGTTCTTTTATGCAAACTATCAGAGATATAAGGTGGGTAGATTCATCAGATGATGGATCATCCTAAATAAGAATCTTTAAGGTTCAAAAGAGTTGAACATACGATGTTAATAACACAAATTTCAAAATAAGATGAAGATAGTTTTATAAGATGTATGGTCTAAGACATACCTGGAAATGTTTCTTGGCAAGCCTTGTAGGATTTCCTTGAAGTGTAATCCATTGTCTTTTATACCTGTAATACATACTTTTAAGCAAAACATGTGTCACCAAGGGTATAATTTAATTTCTTAAGATAGATCTCCTATGTAACCATGGAGGATGGGATCCTATAAAATTTATTCCTTCTTTCAAGGACTTCTACTTGACATCCTTGATTACTTGTAAACCCTAGAGGGAGAGGATTAAGGTTCTAATAGTACATTATTGACCTTAGGCTAGATAGAAACAAGGATTATAGAAATTCAAATGCTTATATACATACCTTGTGATTTCATACCTTTAATTTGTAGTAACAATACTTGGTTCCTTGTACTCAGATCCTTTTTAAGTTGGTTCCTTGAACTGTCAATTTCAATTTGCATACATTTTGAATTCTCTATGTGATGGCGAAGTTTTCTTCATGTGGAAGCCTACTGTGGAAGCATAGAAATCATCTTTCCACCAAGTCCAACATCTGTGTCACTGTGAAGGCATCGAAAACTAACTTGTCTCACTGTAGGAGTCTCAAAACTTCCTCTCTGTGGTAGTACTGAGGTACCATTGTGCTATCATCTTGTAATATCACCGAGAGTCTTATATAGCATCGCGACTGTAGTATCATTATGAGCATAGCATTGAACTGGAATCGCTGCCAAACTTTGTAATAGCATCAAGACACCGTGAGAGTATTACTGTAATGGCATCAATATTTTCTCATTGTGTTGACAATGAAAAGTTTCTCACGGTGGTGACAACACCGAATCATTAATTGTGTGATAGCATTGAATTCCTCACTGTGATACATCACTAAAGATATTCACTGTAATTTTATTGGAACAAAGATTGCACTGAGATCTTCTTTATTGTCACATTGAGCCTTATCATTCTAGTTATACACTTAACTTAGACCGAATCATGATTACTGTAAATATACCTTTAACATTTACTCTCCTCACTGTTGTGGTACCGAAATAATGTTATAAGAGATAATCTATGCTTCATTTTCTGAGATATCCGAAATCCCTTTAGAAGTATACCGAGCATCTTTGCTGATAATTGGAACCCTGCATTGTCATTGTAATTGTCTTCAAACTGTCTTTTACTTTGACCATAGCTTGATCACTCATGAACGAACAGTCTTTCTATGATTCAGACCTTTTAAAGTTAGTCCATCAATATGCTTTTGAATCCTTCTAACTCGACCTTCAATACAAATTCACTTAACCAATGCACCCAACTAATCTTCAAACTGCCTTTGATCATGACCATAGCTCTGAAACCATGTTGAGAAATCCAAATAGGTGGGAGTTAAACGACTTCAATTATTATGACATTATCTTGTGATGTGTTTGTTAGTATTATGTACTCTTTCAATTTATCTTTTATTATCATCAAGACTAATGCCAAACAACAAATAGAAGAGGACATAAGATGTAGGTACACTGCCAGGGCAAAACCCCACTCTTTGGGGAAAACCTAGTCAAAATTCTTCCTTTAGTAGATTCAAGATAAGACGACCAAGACCTTTATACACTAGAGACTCTCTCCACCAAGTCATCCCTTCATTGTGTTAGCACCAAGATCTCCTTTTCTTGCACCGAAATTTCATCCTAATCATCGCAATAACACCGAGATAAACTTCATCCTTCTATAGTAGCCCTGAGATCCTTCCATTTTGATGACACCGAAACATCTTTATTGATGGGGCACCGAATTCATATTGTTGTGATATTACTGAACTGTGGTTCCTATGGTGTGGCTTCTGTTGATTTTTGTGTAGCTTGGGAGGTACTCCAAGCCCTGGTGTTCAAGGGTTGGAGGTCAAAGCGCCACAAATGGGCTTGTGGGATTGAGATCCAAGCTTGGGGCATTTGCAACCATCAGGATTTGGGCCAAAACCACGAGGAGTTTGAGCATGAGAAAATTTGAGGTTATAGAGCTTGGCGTGCCGATTCCAACGCTTCAAAGATCACTCAAATCAGAGCTCTAGAAGTGAAGTTATGGTTGGGGTTGACACCAGAAGTGTCAAGGTCGGCCTAAGGTTATTTTAGGCATGTGACAGCTGGATAGCCCCTAGGATGACGTTTTGAAACCCTTGTTTATAGGTATATATACAAGGTGAGTGAGCAGACATTACCTCATCCATTGTGTGCAACACTTGCCTCACAAGAGCTCGGTGGAGAGAGGGATTTTCTGTTCTAGGCCGCATCAAGGAAGTCTAGACCAGCGTGGGTGAGAGGGCATGTTTTCATGTCATTTCAAGAGCACCGAATTGCTAAAGGACAGTTGCAGTGCCTTGTTGGAGCACCGCATGAGGTGGGGTCTGTTTGAGGGCTCGTTTGAGGTGAGACAACCCTCAAAATAGGTTGTCGCCAACTGTTTGAACGACTGAAAGGGATCGGTTATCATAACAGGAAGGACAGTCCATGTTTAGGGCTAGAAACTGCCCATACATTGCAGCGTGGAGGGAGATACCTTCACTAAAGGAGAGTCGCAGTGTTTAGGGGCAAATCTGGGCAAAGCTAAGGGCTGAAAAGGGGACTGTCATGATGCCCTAGTTTGCAGCGGTGGAGCAGCCTACAAACAGTGGACAGAGGTACATGTTTTAGTGATTGTTTGCAAGTGTTGGATCCTAGTTTAGAGGATCAGTTTTGGATCAGTTTGTGCAGCCTACAGAAGTCAATGAGGAGGTGCAGATCTAAAGATTAGATGCCCTACACTAGTGACAGATTCCACAGTGATTGAGCAGTAGCAGAAGGTTGTTGTGACTTGGGTCAAGTGTTGACTATTACTAGGGTCAGTTTGTGGGCTACTTGTAGGAGGCCTTAATAGTTGTTTGGAGGAGCCACGTGGATTGTTGGGAGTCCTACCAAGAAGCCAAGGTGACAGCAGGCACATTAGATCGAGAGGCAAGAGGACAGCAGCAAGGTATGTTGCAGATGGACTCGTGTATGATGGATTGATGGTGTCTTAGGCAAGGACATATTAAGGTTCCTAGAATTGCGCAATAGCTCCTCTATTCTAGGGCAAAGGGGGGACTAATGTAATATCCCAGAAGGGAATTTTCAGCAGATCATGCCAGAAAAACGCATTCTTCAGTTAAGATGGCTTCAGCTATCTTATAATATGTCTGAAAATTCTCAGCAACCAAAAGAAATAACAGCAGCAACCTTTACTCAGCTTTTAAGGGCAAAAAGGCGGGGAAAAGTGAGGATTTTGGCCCTAAAATGAGTGTATAAGGAAATCTGCGTAAAATGACGTCTCAAGGTTCTGGGATATGTTAGAATAGGTCAAGAGGGACTTCCATGTCGAATCTCAGATCAAACAAAGGCGTTTTGCTAAGTTAAACAGTTACTCCTTCCCGACTAGTCAATAAAAACCCTGATTTCCCAAGACTTTGAATATGCAGAAATTTTCTGAAGCAAGGGCAGCGTATTTTCTGAAGGAATATGATGTATAACACTATAAATAATCAGAGAATGAGTTTTAGAACAAGGCATAGGCTTTCAACAAGGTTAAACAGCAGTTTTATATAGAAAACCCCTCAAGATATAGGTGCCGCAAGACAAAGATTGATCCAGAAACCCTTCAGCGTTTTCTCCAGGAGGCTGAAGCTGATATTTATTATATTACAGATCTGAAACTGATAAATACATGAAAACAGAGATCTATAATGAGACAAAATACCTAAAGGGCTCTTTATTACTTTCCCCTTGGGGATTTCAGCAATACATGAAAATGTCGGAGCAGATCTGAGTTTTACTGCAGCAGAACTGAAGAATTGTTCAGAATTTCTGAAGAAAACTTCAGTATCAGATCAGAAATATACTTGGATTGGTTGGCCAATCCAAGGATCACCCTCAATCAGAGATCTAACTCCAAAATGATGCCAAAACCCTTGGAACGTTGCTCCTTCAACAATAACGCAGATCTGGGGAAAGAACTGCGCAGTATACCATGAAGAACATATAGGCCTGATGCCAAGATCTGATAATAAGCTCCAATATCTCCCAATCTGATCCTCCAAAGGAAAGAGAGGCTCTCCCTCTGAAAAACAAGAGAAGGAGGTGGTGTCATAAAGTCACCACGGCAACACCCTACAACACAGCATTACGCCGCCGCAAAGAATAACGTTGTCCCTGAGGATGATGCTAAGAAAATAACCTTGGCTCGAGTGTGCACTCAAAGTCCCCCCGAGGCTAAGGGTGAGATCTCCGCACGGAGACACTCCTACAGACTCAAATGGGTTGGCAAAGCAGAGCCCAAGCAAAATGTAAACAACAGTACAAAGAAAGCATAAATGTCTCACTCAATAATCAATAATCCAAATATCCAAGTATCCAAAAACATGTCCAAATGAGGAGGCTCCTCTATCTTTTATAGTGTTGTCTCTCTCTCCTCCACATCCTCATCCTTATCCACATTCTCATCCTTATCTGCGCAGAAGCTTAGAGAAACTTCTAGAGTGTCCATAGTCCCCCTCCTCCACGTGGTGTTGGGTCCCCCCTTAACTCCCACTTAAGTCACAACGTTGTGCTACTAGGTGGATGTCTTATTTCATTTAAGTGAGTTTAGACCCTCTTTACTCACTTTTTATTTACTTACAAACTATAGGTGGCAAAATAAACAAAATAGAATATTCCAATTTGCTGTCGCAAATTAGGAATATTACAGTCCCCCCCCGGCAAAATGTTGCTTGCCCTCGAGCAACTGCCTGAACAAGTCTCCTCCTAGCGGATGCTCTCCACCGATACTGCAAAATATGCCTGGGTCCCAGATGCGCCACTGAATCTCCCCTGTACTCTGCATCATCCTGATATGAAGGGATCTCTCAATGCCAGGATCCCAACCTGATCTCTCATGGTACCAGCCAACCAACAATCCTCCCGGATCCCATCGCCACCATGGCCAATAATAGCCCAAGTCCCATGGCTCGGACTGTGCACTGCCTCTAGCTATGACTGATGAAGACCATGACTCCGGCTGTGCTATATCTGTCATGGTGTAAGCTATCCCATCGACTGTGTACCAGCTCATCACCTCTCTCCACTCAAGGCATGAAGTGAGGAACATCTCTCTCATGTGGATCCTCCATCCCCAAGCAATCATCCAAACAAGATGAGCCACCTCCCGACAAGGCAACTCCTGAAAATCTCCTTCCACCTCAAGCTCCGGTAATGAAGGTGGGCTGAAAATCTGATCTTGGCAAGCATCATCGCTTACCCCATGTTGTCCTTCTCTCCACTCATGACAAGTGTAGAGTGTATGCTGATCTTGGGCTGCAAAATCATTGCCCTCCAATGGCAAAGTGAAGAACAATCCTCCAAAGAAGGTTCCTCCAACAATCAAGAACAGGCTGGCCCAAAACAATTCATCCATGAAGAATAGGACATGTGCATCATGGATCATCCTAATGAGATGTTTGCTGAAGGTGTTACATGAGGATACATAATGCAAACAATCTCTCACAAGGATACAACGTAGTCTCATCCACTGCAACTTCAGAAAATTACATGGCAAGCAATGTACAAGATTCATCACATCTACTAATGGATAGTAAATGGCTGAATATGACAACAACATAAGACCAAACACTTGCCCATGGCTGTATAATGGATGAATATCAGTCTCATGGCCCACCTCAAAAGAGAACACATATGTAGTAGTGGTGGCCATGCCCCCTCCCATGCTCCCATTAGAACATGTAGTGCAGAGAATGTGAGAATTCTTCCCACTCAAAGACACATCCAACTCATGTGTCTCCCTCATAATCAAGCCTCCCATACAAATCTGATCTATATCAACAAATGGAGACATGATCAGCAGCAAAATGAAGGAAACGCTGAAGGTTACATGTGATGAAAAGAGGTACCAACAGCTTCCCCAACAAGTACAGCGCAGTTTTACAAGTTGCCGCTTGATAAGAGTACAAGGCAAAATGTTTATGTTAACCATGCATGTCTTCATATGATACATGATATAGTGCTGCAAATGAACATACATGAGGTGATAAAACATTTTCCCAAAGCTACAAAAGAGATGGTTGCCTCCATCATGTAGATTGGCCCAATAAAACTCATGGAGCAATATGACAAGCTTGCCCCCTTGTGAAGCAATGCACTGCATAGGAATGGAAAGAGTGTGCAAGACAAACTCCTCACCATATTCTGGAAGTAAGATGGTACATGGATCCATAAATGAGTCCACCATAGTGTTTTGGCATGCTATGAAGAAAAATGAACCATGTGCTACAAGAAGATAATCCTCCTTATGCTTGGAAATCCAAGTTAAGAAGAATATGCCATAGTGATAAATGTCTCTATCATCATTACCTCCTCTAAGTGCAACAAATATGAAGTGATCCTGGGACCTATGGGTTATAGATCCACCATATCTCTGATGCGCACACTTCATCCATAATGTTCTGCTCCAAGGTGACAACGCTGTGAGCTCATGCAAATAAGCTCTGGTCAATACAAGACTCTGTTCTTTGACATGCTCCTTGTCAAAGACTCCTCTAATAATGCTGCAACAAATGTGGAATACTCCCCAAGATGGAAGTGCTTCCCCATCATCATCAAAGATCAAGGAGATAGTGCCATCTCCTCCTCCTGCAACATTATACAAAGTGTGAGAGCAAATCTGCCCTTGCTCTCCCAAGCAAAGCAACAAGAAATTGTGTTGCCTCCCCATACCCCCATCATACCAATCATGTGATGAAGACACAATGAATGATATGAGTATCATATCAACACCATGCATCCATACTCTATGCTTCTCAATGATGCAAGTATCCAGCCATCTTTCCTCCATCCTCTAACTCTTAGGAAGAGTGTTTGCCAAGAGATGGCCAAACTCTTTCAAGAGTAACCAGCGCAGCCAAGCCTCTTGCTGCCTGGTATCATAGATCTGCAGGTAGCCTCCTAGCTCCTTGCTCATCAACCACATCCACTCAATCACTTGTGGATGCCTCCTTCTTCTCCTCATCCTGATACTCCTCCAATGAGGGTTACCATCCTCCAAAATCAAATTTCTGAATTTGCACTTCATAGGGTTTTGAAATGTAAACTTCTCAAGGATCAATGAGACCCTATCAAGAATCAAATAGGTGGTAGGCAAAACCCCCCCATCATGATGTGTATGGCTCAAGGGATGTCCAACACAAGCATGAGAGATGTTATCCATCCGAAGATGTCCTCCATCTTCTATTTTCTCTTGTGAGAAGGGAACCAAATCATTGTGTTCCATAGTGTGTTGAAGTGCATCTATAGTGAGATCTCTCCTTGAGACCTCCCCTTCATCCATGTTGCAAAGCGCAGTGCAACCAGGCTGCTCTATAGTAGCAATGAGATTTGACCCTTGGTCTACAAGAGTCTCGTCCTCAAAAGTGTTGGCTGCCCCAACTGTCGATGCATGTGGCTGCTCATCCATGAGTGGGACAGCGTTTTCACAAGCCTCCTCAAGAGGTGACGTGATCTCTTCTTCTTGATGAGAATTGGAAGCGCATGGTACTTCCTCTTCTTTTTCTTCAACCTTCTTGTCCTCCTCAACGGTGGATGCCTTTCCTCTGAATCCGAAAAGAGATGAGAATAAACTCTCCTTTTTCACCGTTCTGGTCTTCTTGGGCTTAGACTCACAGGGACTAGTGGATCCCTCATGCATGGGAAGAGGTGATCTCCCAGTAGTACGCTGCAAATCTGAACTCTGTAGGCTAGAAACTCCATCCTCTCTGAGCTGACAGTAATCTTTGAAGGGCAAAATTGTTTTTAAGTCTTCCCCCATGGACTTCCATTCTCTGAAATAATCTTCAAGAGGTATACGACCATGTTGCCTCGGTACTTCAGGTAAAAATGTAGGCATTGTGATCCTCATATTTTCCATAGATAGCCAGCTCCACAGGTTGAGCCAGAACTATGCTTTGATACCACTGTAATATCCCAAAAGGGAATTTTCAGCAGATCATGCCAGAAAAACGCATTCTTTAGTTAAGATGGCTTCAGCTATCTTATAATATGTCTGAAAATTCTCAGCAACCAAAAGAAATAACAGAAGCAACCTTTACTCAGCTTTTAAGGGCAAAAAGGCGGGGAAAAGTGAGGATTTTGGCCCTAAAATGAGTGTATAAGGAAATCTGCGTAAAATGACGTCTCAAGGTTCTGGGATATGTTAGAATAGGTCAAGAGGGACTTCCATGTCGAATCTCAGCTCAAACAAAGGTGTTTTGCTAAGTTAAACAGTTCCTCCTTCCCGACTAGTCAATAAAAACCCTGATTTCCCAAGACTTTGAATATGCAGAAATTTTCTGAAGCAAGGGCAGCGTATTTTCTGAAGGAATATGATGTATAACACTATAAATAATCATAGAATGAGTTTTAGAACAAGGCATAGGCTTTCAGCAAGGTTAAACAGCAGTTTTATATAGAAAACCCCTCAAGATAGAGGTGTCGCAAGACAAAGATTGATCCAGAAACCCTTCAGCGTTTTCTCCAGGAGGCTGAAGCTTATATTTATTATATTACAGATCTGCAACTGATAAATACATGAAAACATAGATCTATAATGAGACAAAATGCCCAAAGGGCTCTTTATTACTTTCCCCTTGGGGATTTCAGCAATACATGAGAATGCCGGAGTAGATTTGAGTTTTACTGCAGCAGATCTGAAGAATGATTCAAAATTTCTGAAGCAAACTTCAGTATCAGATCAGAAATATACTTGGATTGGTTGGCCAATCCAAGGATCACCCTCAATCAGAGATCTAACTCCAAAATGATGCCAAAACCCTTGGAACGCTGCTCCCTCAGCAATAACGCAGATCTGGGGAAAGAACTGCGCAGTATACCATGAAGAACATATAGTCCTGATGCCAAGATCTGATAATAAGCTCCAATATCTCCCACTCTGATCCTCCAAAGGAGAGAGAGGCTCTCCCTTTGAAAAACAAGAGAAGGAGGTGGTGTCGTAAAGTCACCACGGCAACACCCTACAACACAGTATTACGCCGCTGCAGCAATAACGCTGTCCTGGAGGATGATGCTAAGAAAATAACCTTGCCTAAGCAGGCACTCAAAGTCCCCCGAGGCTAAGGGTGAGATCTCCGCACGGAGACACTCGGTTGCACTAAACAGTGCAGCGTACGGGCTAAACAGCGAGCGTGCCAAAGAAAGACAAATGTCTCACTCAATAATCAATAATCCAAGAATCCAAGCATGCCTCAAATGAGTAGGCTCCTCCATCTTTTATAGTGTTGGTTTCCCTCCAAAACCAAATGTAGCCTCTCTCTCTCCTCCACATCCTCATCCTTATCCACATTCTCATCCTTATCTGCGCAGAAGCTTGGAGAAACTTCTAGAGTGTCCATAGTCCCCCTCCACCACGTGGTGTTGGGTCCCCCCTTGACTCCCACTTAAGTCACAACGTTGTGCTACTAGGTGGATGTCTTATTTCATTTAAGTGACTTTAGACCCTCTTTACTCACTTTTTATTTACTTACAAACTATAGGTGGCAAAATAAACAAAATAGAATATTCCAATTTGCTGTCGCAAATTAGGAATATTACAACTAATGAAGTCTGTGGGTAGCCATGTGTAAGGCTATGAAACCGGATTCATTCCTCAGCCTTGTCGTGTCCTGAATCAGTAGAATCGGACACGATTTGGCGGGACACATGTCCTCTGGTCGTGTCCGATCGTGTCCCATCAGGACACCACGCGTCCTGATCATGGGACACCTGTCTGACTTTTATGAGTGCCACGCAGCCCATAAATGGTCGTTTTGGCCCATTTCAACTTCACATTTAACACTCTATTGATGTGGGTTTGTTGTGGGTGTGTGGGAGTGAAGAGCAAAGGGCAGTGGGGAAGGGGCAAAGGAAGGGGAAGAATGTCTATTTTTTTTGCATTTTATTACAGCACATTGCATGTGCATCTTTTTTTATAAATTTGTGCATTTTTTCTTTAGTTTTGTACATCATTCGTGGCTCAATCAAGGGCAGTAGGGAAGGGGCAAAGGAAGGGAAAGAATGTCCCCATTGGACATGCCCCTCATGTTCCAATTTCATCAGGGTCTGCAAGTGTTCCCTTTATTGGAAGTGGGGCTGCAACAACAACTTCAAATGTTGAGGGAAGACATCAACCTCAAGATAAAAAATATCCCTTGTGGAAATATGTCACAAGAGAGCAAGGGCTAGGCAGCAGAGGAGGAGGATGCAGCATGGGAGAGCAGTGGTGACCATGATGCTGATTTTGATGACTCATGAGCTAACTACTCCCTTGAGGCTTGTAGTTGTTTTGTATTTGCTATTTCTATTTGCCATTGACATTTCTACTACCTATGTAACACATTTTGATTTTGAAGACTCAATGAGAAAACTGAAATATCTTGTCTTTATCCTATTGGATCATTGGTGAATATGTCACAATTGTATTTGTATGCATAATGTTACTTTGTAAAACTTACATCTAGATGAAGATCTATGTTTGAATCAATGAATGAGAATTTGTGTAAGAAATATCTAATTTTTAATATATATATATATATATATACTTTAATAAAATAATATATAACGTGTCCTAATGTGTCCTGTTAGAGGGTCAACATGTCTATGTCTGACACTCAAATCCTCGTGTCCTTCGTGTCCCATGTCCCCGTGTCAGGTGACTTAGGTGTAAGGGTATCCCAACTCTGGGGATGCCCTAACTAGGAGCAAATGCTACAACGAGGACTTGGTCTCTCATGGATTGTTGGAGGGCAGCGTGAGAGAGAATCAAATGTAGACATAGATTGGGCACTAATGATCAGCTAGAGGACAGCGTGATAGTGTCCATGTTGGAGCACCCTGATGGACGAAGGTAACAACTAGCTTGACAGTTGTTGGAGCTCAAGGGTCTAATCAACTAGGAGCAGGATTGTGGAGCCCGAGACTTGTGTGTGGTGAAGGACTTCTACAGCAGAAGATGGGCAATCTTCCTAGCCCATGTTCATTGTAGGAGATGGACATTTTGCAGTGATAGGTGGCAACCCTCTATGCCCTATGTTGGTCTTCATCGTAGCAGCGTAAGAAGACTATAGTGGGCTGAAGTCCCAGAGTAGCTGAGCAGCAGTGGGCATATTGAGAGTTGTTCACAAGTGGAGCTGTGAACAACTGGACAAGAGCCTCGATGTGTTGTGCCCTTGATGGACGAAGGGACAACTAGAGAGCATATTGGACAGCCGACCTTCTAGCTTCGAAAGGGAAGGCCACATCAGTACGAGAGGCTATTTTGTTACAAAACGATGAACTGGAGGGCATAAAAGTGGTTTGTGCCAAGTCAGCGACCAAGTTGGCCCACATTGGGGTATGGTTGGATTCCCTAATGGTACAGCTAGAGGTCACATTGGAGTGTCAAAGCAGCCCCCTTCAGGCTAGCACCACTGTTGGGTCACTTCTTCCCATTGGAGAGAGAGAGACAGAGCCACCTAGTCAAATTTCATATGTTGACCTGGATAGCGCAATAAGACGATCGGAGTTGCACAGGGTGCAATATCTGCATGTTGAGGTTTGATGGCGAGGGATTTTGAGTTGGTACCCGGCAGAGTGGGTTATGGAGATGGTGGTGGACCCGAATGTACTTCAGCAGGAGTTTCCAGGCGCTAGGACTACAGGAACCCCAAACTGGCATTGGGATCCAGGTGGGCCTACCTATCGTTTCCTGGGCAGGCCGGTTGACTATGTTTTGGAAGGTATAGTTGACCTAGCAGTTGAGCGTGCACATTCACTAGGGGAGTTTCAATCAGTTCAAGTGGCCAACCAGTTTATGGGCAGACTCCTTAGGTTGTCTCAGTACGACATTTGTACGCGGGGTCATGGGGTGATCAACATACTTTGGCAGGAGCTTGTCGGAGGAGGTGGCATTGGCAGGCCACTAGACGGTGCCTTGTATGGAGCCAAGGATTCTTCACCTTTGCGTGGGGCATAGAGGTCACAGCGGAGCAAAGCAGTGGTGGCATCACTACTAACACATAGGGAGATTCACTTCTCAGACCCCTCAAGGAGGGTTTGGATTGATGATCCATTCATCGATAGGTATAGTGATGTGACGGTGGAGGTGATGATACCGATTGGGGGTGGTCCGACATGTAGAGACACAAATCTAGGCCATCACATCCAAGGATGTTTGGGAGCATCTAGCATTGAGCAGTGGACTACCGGTGGACATGGAGGTGCATAACGGTGTACCGTAGTGTGTGGGACTGCATTGTGGAGTAGGAGTGTCTTACATCACATTCAGTACACGCGAGGAGTGACGAGTGCCTTGCACAAACAAGGCACAGGACGACACAGAGTGGTACAGTAGTAACAGGGGGTATCCGGCGCTGTACAGGGGTATGCCGCAGTGTGCAGTGGCATGTCGAGGAGTACATCGGTGGTCGGTGGCATGCGAGGGTGTATGGTGTTGCATAGTGGGGTCTTTGAGTATTGCCTCCAAGGAGACTCATGGAAGGAGACATCGGGCATACCTTTGGGGGTAGTTCACCCAAGATTGATGAGGAGACAGATGAGAGATGCTTGACGGTATCCATGGGGACTCACACGCCAGACCCTCTTCATCACTCACGTGCACAGTCGATTTTGTTGTTGTCCTTTGGCACTCTAGGCATGACCAGCGGGGTACGCCAGGCTCACCCAAGATATTTGGATGACACTCAACACACTAGGGGAGAGACTTCTCAGCAGTGGCATTAGGTCGATGTACTAATTGATAACCACATGTTGGGGGATGAAATGATCATAAGCAGGGGTGGCATATCAATCATCACTGACCCTACGCCTGGGGAGCAAGTCACGAGGGAGACATGCGTCACTCTTTTCTCAGGGCATGTCGAGACCATGCAGGAGCAGAGGATACTGGGTACAACTGAGGTAGCATCCCAGTATGTGTCTAGGCTCCAGACAAATGTATTGGCACATTATTGAGAGGGTGGATGGCAAACCCAATGGAGATGGTTGGCAAGAACAGGAGGGATCCACATATCTTGAGTCGATTGTGAGTATCAGATATCCATTTATTGGTTGCATTCAAGGGGTGGCTATTTGTCACATGTGGCTTCTAGCAGTCATCGATACTACACAGTGGCACGCACAAGGTAGGTTAGCATGCATCAGATTTCCTATGACATATGGACCCTCTACATAGATCACATGCTGGGACTAGAGATGAGGCACAAAGGGATTCTTGCAGTTGTCAGAGCTATGGTGCAGCAGGTCCGACTATGGGAGGCAGAGATTCAGCTGATTGATAGACCATTCTGTCTCGTGATGGTTGGAGTCAAGACAAAGAGGGATCTAGCTCATTATTGGGTTGGCGCATGGGGGCACTCAGAAGCCTCCATCGGATGGCAAGGTCGACTTTCTCTGTTGCTGCATAGGATCAAAGTTAGATGTGGAGGGATAGATATTGGCATCAAGGTGATGCTCTGCAGGATGAACTTGTCTCTCACCGACCTTCCGCCACTAGACCTCAGGGGAGGAGGATCCAATCTACACACGGTGGAGAGTATGCCATAATCAGAGTAGCACAACATCAACATGGTGGCACCACTTTGAGTTCGGCAGGGGGCCCGATCATCACCGCTCTTTACAGCTCAATACCCCTTAGGGATAAGCTGGCTACCATTGGGGGGAGATCATGAAGATCTTCCATTGGTCTTTAGTGATTCCCTGATGACATGGGGAACCTTAGTAGCTTGGCAAGTGGGCCAACAACATGATATACGAAGTAGCTCACATAAGCAAGACACTATCTCTGCAGGGATTAGGTGGTATCTTCGAGGGTCTAATCTTGGAGTGCATGGGATGGATTACTTGGTAGGGAAACTTCATGAAGAGTGGGCACGGTGCCATATCATCATGATTCCCTACTCACTGATGGTGTGCAGAGGGCTTCTGTTACTTATGCCTAGCAAGATGGTGAGTGGAGCAGGGGAGATATTCATGTTGGATAGGATGGCTTGGGATCCTGGTATTGAGGTATCCCTTCATATCAGGGCGATGCAGAGATCAAGGATGATTTAGTGGCACATCTAGGACCCTGGAAAATTTTGCAGAGACCATGGGGGAGCATCAGCTAGAGAGGATGCTTGTTCAGGCATTGCTTGAGGACAAGCAATTTTTGGCGGGGAGGACTGTAATATTCCAAATTAGCAGTCAGCTAATTGGAATATCAATTTTGATTTATTTTGGCATTTCCTAATGTTGGGCAGAAATAAAGTGGGTAAGGGACCCACAACTAATAATTAAGCGAAATAAATTCTTTTCCTAAAGTCCCTAAGGGAAAATTGCAGCTCTAGTGGTGGGGCCGAATTGACCTTAGGTGGCAGCATAGAAGAGGCACGAAAAGGACAGTGTGGGATTGGCTAGAGGAAGGCAACACGTGATTGATCAAGGAGAGGTAGTGCAGGCCAAGGTGGGACCCAAGGCATACGTTGGGTCTCAAAGGATAAAAGGAAGGAGGGAAGGCTCATTTGGCATTCATTCATTCATCTTATTTCTCTTGGTCATTTTGACTGAAGCACGCTTGAGCCAGAGAGCCAAGTCTGCAGTGTTGTTTAGCACACAAGATATTCAAGTGGAGATCTCAACCTCTACCTTGGGGGACTTAGAGTGGTTGCTCAGGAGAGGAGTTATGCATTTTGGTGAGAGAACTATGCAGCAACAACAACAGGAAAAGTGTAGCCCCTTTTGGACTGCACAGAGGTAGAGTAGATTACGCAGTGATTGCGCAGTTCAGTTCGATGTGGATGCCAGGAGTGTGGAGAGCAGTGAAGTTCCAGCAGGAGCTTTAGAGGGGAGGTTAGCCACCTCCTACCAAGGATTTTGGTAGCTCTTCAGAGGCATTTTCCTACAGATTCATCCAGAGGTTCGATTTACCCAGCAGCGCATTGAGCCAAGCCCAAGAGGGCCAAATTCTGAAGTCAAGATTTGGGTGAACCCTTTTTGGGTTTCTTTGGGTTTATTGAGGAGAAGCCAAGATTAATTCAGCAGAATTTTCTGCGCAGGTTTGAGGCTTCAAACAGAGATCCTAACGTAGCTAGCAACTAAAGGAGCTAGAGGAAATTGGGCCGAAATTCCGAGGTCAACATCTGGCCAATTCCTACGCGGGTTTTTGTGGGTTTGGTGAGTAGAGTCCGAGATTAAAAGCCCGGAATTTTCTGAGCAGAGAAAGCAGCCCAACCAGCAGCCTGAAGTCAGCTAGCAGTAGCATTTCTAGGCTAGGCAGCGCAGAGACTAAGCCACGCAGAGGCACTTTTAGCCAGAGTTTTTGCTTGGGTTTGAGTTGTCCTTAAACCTGCCTTGAGCATGCCCAGGTGCAATCTTTTCAGCACCTCATTTGTAATCTTTCGCAACATATTAATAAAATGGCTCAGTAATGATTTTGGCTCCAAATTCTCTGTTTTAATGGTGTTTTCTTTATTGCTGTAATTTTAGTCTATTATTGCTTATATTACCGTCATTTTCCCATTTGGGGATATTACACATGGTATTAGAGCGTATCTAAGATACTTTGGAGGACAGTGAATCAGAGTGTGCACAACAAAGCAACTCAGAGGGAGTTGTTAGTGTCTTGATCATGGAGCAGAGGGTGCAATTGAAGACATGGAGATGTGGTCTTGACAGGTTACATGGCGAGATGGGCTAGGAGTTCTGGTGGATTGGTGGTGAGCTTGGTGAACAACAGTTTGTTGTAGGGAAGATTGTTGATCGTGGACTTCCGTTGATGTGCCATGGATGGTTGGCACAACCTGAGGGGTTCTTTGGCTTGGATGAGATCAAGTTGATTGAGATGACTTCATGTGATGGACTGGATATTGGCATGCTAGAGTTTTCATCGAATTGTGGTGTTACAAATCCGAGATTGGTGGGATTTTCACGAGTGATATTTGATCCAGGTGGATGAGTGCTTGAAGGACTGAGCAAGTGGAGATCGTGTAGGCTCAAAGGGAGTGTAATATTTCGAATAGGAAATAAAAAGCAATATAAAGCAACATAAACAAAACTACAACTAATAGAGATACACCATGAAAATCACTACAAACATTTCAGAAAAGTTGTGCCATTTTATTATAGATCTCGAAAGAGTGAATGAGTACAATAAGGTGATCAGAATGATGGCACCTTGGCTTGCTCAAGGCAAGCTGAGATAACTCTCCAAACCCTGCTCTGGATGGCTACTTCTCCTAGTGACTGTTTAACTCCCTGAGCTGCAACTGTTGCTGGAAAGTGTTGCTTCTGGCTGGAATGGAGTTGCTCTTTGGCGCTGTTCCCCTGCTCAGAAAATTATGAAACTCCGGCTGTGAACTCTCCAAAAACGCGGAAAAACCCAGGAAGGGATTTCGGAAAGGCCAACCCCAGAATCTGACCCCCCTTGGGAAAATTACGCACTCCTGGTGAGTACACTGGCCTCTGAACTGAATGGCTAGAAATGTTGGCCTCTACTTGCTCCAAAAGACAACTTGTGAAGGGTTGATCCCCTCACACTTCTCCCGTACTGAAACTACTGAAGATCCCTCACTACCGGAGTTGCCCTCCTCCAAAACTGTGTAACCTTTGTGAGTGACTGCACTGCCTAGAGACTGCGTAACTCCTGGCTGGATAGCTCCACATGATCTTCTTTGAAAACTCAAGGTAAAGCTCCTCACCTGAGCAAGCACTCAAAGTTCCCTGAGGCCGAGGTTGGGATCTCCGCTTGAAGACACCCTTGTGCTAAACAACACTTGCAAACTTAGCTAAATAGCGTAAGCGTGCTCAATATCTGTTAGACAGAAATTCTAAAGATGCATATTAGAATGAATTAGAAGCTAGGCCCTCAGTCTCTTTTATGCTTGAGACCCTAACATTCCCTTGGGCGCCACTGTGTTGCGCTATCCTCCTTTGCCATGCTGCCCTGCCTACACTACGCTATCTTGGCCCACGCTGCCTCAGGAATACCTGGCCCACGCTACCTCTGCGCTGTCACTTGGTCCCCCTACGCCCCACACTGAAATCATTATGTTGGCGAAGTGACTTTAGGGAGTTTATTTCTCCTAAGTTGGGTTATGGGTCCCAACACCCCTTTTATTTATGGCTATGTTGTCATCCCTAGAGACAGTCTTGAGTTGTAGGAGACCAGTGCCTAGGACATCTTAAGAATAGGAGGCCTTATCAGATTATATTATGTTCTGGGGGACCTCCCTGGATATAACCTTTGTGAGATTTACTTGCTTAGTGGTTCCAGATGACAATGGCAGCAAAGCAATGGTGTTAACTCTAATTGTATAATGGAGATAACTCAAAATGGGCCTGAGGCCGTTATGAAGCTCAATTGTTGTAAAAGGGCAAGATATGAAACTAGTGAACAAATTTTAGAGATAAAAGAGGGTGAGCGCTTGGATGAATGGGAGGAGCCAAGTCGAAGTGAGCCAGGCTTACTGAGACGTAAGAATCTACCCTTCACAAACTTAAGAAGAAAGCAGTCGTGATACGATTTATGAGACAAAAATCCTGTGTCGAGCCTAATTAAGGTAACCAAATGACTAACTTATGAGTACCATCTCCAGGGAAGTTCATTTATTAACCGTAAGAGACCAGCTTTTCGAACACACGATAATTGAAGAAACATACGACAAAACTGAATAAGAAGAGTAAACAAATACACAAAAGAAGCATACATACTGCTCAAAAGCCCAATAGGAATCCATTCGCAACAAATCGTTATTATATTATCTTCTCAAAACAGCGCTTCCAGATATGCATTAAGAGCTTATCCCAAACATTACAAAATGTGTTATAGTTTTTACATTGGAGCTCATCGGTCAGATATTTTCTCAGATGGATATTCCTTCTTGATCTTACGGTTTCCTATCCAAATAAAAAATGATGCGATATAACAGCGTCGTATTAAAGGCACTATTCTTCCGACACTGATTACAACAAAAACATAACATTTAAACAGTACTTAGGGTGAAAACGAGATTTCACCCGATTTTACAACACAACTGAAAATGAAACAAAAAGGAAAATAAAAGGCCGCGTGGGCTTGATCATGATATCATTAACGGTTACGACGAGGAGTGGCAGAGCCTCCCAAGTTGCATGGTCGAGCTGAAGAAGCAGAAGAGCCAGATTGGCGAGGTAGCTAACGTGGCAGCTCCTGCGAGGTGGAAGAAGTTGGAGGATGTGCATATTCATAGCACCTTTGCTAGATGACGTCCGCGGGTAGAGGTGCTGAACTGAAGAACTCGAACAGAGATTGAAACTGAGTAAGCTCAGAGTAATCAAGGTGGGCAGCGAAAACTCTCTTGACCTAGGCAAGGAGAAAGAATTCCTTCCATAATGCTGCCACCAAGGTATCTGCCTTCAGGTGGGAGGTCTTCTCCAATATTAAATCTACCTTACACTTGATTTTGGTCATCTTCTAATCATAAGTGGTTAAGGGAAGCAATGCTCCTAACTGATCCCTGCATGGGGGAAGACTGGCCTCCACTAACTTAAGCCATTCGCGGTCAAACATCTCCACTCCCTTTGTCACGATTGCTAAATATCCTAATGCTTTTACGCGTGCATATTCTTTCTGCATCATCTTAGTAACCTCCATGATGGTTCTGAACCGGTCGACCACTCCACGCATGCTCAGCTTTTCAGATGGGAGTTCATTGATATACTTGATGTATCTCTTTGCTACTGCTGCATTTTCATCTCCTTCCCTAGCACTCGCCTCCAATTATACCTTATAGTCTCGAATGACGTTCTCCTTATCATTAGCAAGCGTGATGAGCTCCCAATGCTCTTTCACTTCTGATATGATCTCTGTCCAGACTATCTGTTGATCGACTTCTCGTGTCCCTAGGCCTCCTTGCGAAGGGTCTCTACCTCTTTATGGAGGGATAAGACTATCTTCTGGTTTTCTGAGTAGGCCGCCTTGGCTTCGTCCAGGAGTCGCCGAGTGGTACGTGTCTCATCCTCGAACATCTTCAGGTCCGCCAGAGCCTTGGTTAGCTACTCTGGAGCACTTTGAGGATCCTCTGGTACCTGCACTAAACACATATGATTACCATGAGCCAGTTGCAGCTCAGAGAGTTTCTCCCTTAATCCCGCATTCTCTTCCTCCTTCTGAGCAAGCGTCTCCTCTTTCTGAGTAAGAGCCTCCTCTTTCTGAGCAAGAGCCTCGGAAAGAGCCTCTTTTTCCTTCTCAACTTTGGCTAGCTCCTCTGTTTGGATGTGTTCTGAACGAGGGATGTTCAGTTTGCGCCGAAGCTCCTAAAACTCCAACTCAGTTTTTCTTAGAAGAGTTTGCATTGTTGAGTTGGGATCAAATCCCTTACCTCTTATCATCTTTTTGCAGTCCTCCAACTGTGTAGGAAGAGCTTTAGCACTTGCTCTTTCCGTTTGTTGAGTGTTCTTCATCTAAGCCAATCTCCTTTCCGCTTTCTCCAAGGCAATGATATGCTTTAGCACTTCAGTTTGCAGCATGTCCCCGATGGACTTGTGCAGATTTAACTTATCGGACAAAGGAATGGAAGCCAAATTCAAAATTATTTCCAAGGCTTTGTACTTGGATCCCAGAGGTAGCGGATGGGAGGATGAATGCTGGAAAGCAAAGATAAGTTGGTCTTTCTCCACATCTAAGGCTGAAGTGAGCCTAGTATGATGCTTGTCTACGAACTGAGACAGTCCTGCCCTCAATTTCTCCCTTGCGGATTGGTTCTTGGCCTCAATCTGCTCTCTTGTTTCTTCTTTATCCAACGTGACAACTTGTGAAAGCTCTGAAGGTGCAGAGGAAGAGGCGGAATCATATGAGAGTTGAAAACCTGGTCGGTCTTTGTCACGACCTGTGAGCAGTGAGGCTTCATCATTTTTCATCTTAGTGTTCTATTCCCCTGAACCTTCAGTTCTCCATCTTTTATTGAGGCATTCTTCCTCCTCGTCTGTGAATCCCTGGTCAGTCTAGGGGTTTTCCTGTTCCAGAACCTCCACGTCACCGTGTGCATTGCCTCCTTTTCCTTTGGCAACTGGGGATTCGGCCTCCATCTCTATATCCAAAGACCATGAATCACAGTTAGCTTTCCAATCAATTAGAGGCCTAGGTTCATGCTCATACGCTGAGGACTTAATCTTCTTCTTTCTGTGTGTGATAAACCCTTTAGGATCATAGTGCCACGAATCTCCTCGTGGGAAATTCATCTTCCGCAACATCCGTTCCATAGAGGGGAGTGTGTGCCTTGAACTGACAGTGAAAGGGCCTACAACATTTGGGAGCCTAAAGATATATCCCTTATTCGCAGGCACAAAGTGGGTTTGGTCGGCACTTAGGACTTGGAGGATGAACTCAAGGGAAAAAATCCTCATGGACGGGAACACCGGAAGGTGGTAAGGAGTCAATTTGGCACCATAGACCCTGATCTCGGTATGATCTTCAAACAAGTACCAATCCCCGGTACAATCCGTTTCACTGACTGGAGCCACTCCTTTTGCTCAGGAAAAATTCTGGGCGGGGGGCTGTCATGTGTGATTGCATAAGCCCAGGACATGAAATCCGTGACAAATTTCGCATACCCCTTCCCCTCTGGGTGTTGGCAAACTGCCTGAGTCCATTCGAAGACAGAGTTGGGTTTGGCATTTCTGATGGAGAACCTGTCCAAGCCTAAACCTTCGAACTTGTCTGCATGCGTAAACAAGAATAGGTAGAACACCAGGGAGCAATATCTGAAGGAACAAAAGGATGACATATCTTGGAACTGAGCTTTGATAGTCGACGCTAGGAAGGTGGGGATATCCAATAGAATCCCGGGTTTCATCATGAGCCATAGAAACCCTAGGCCCGCTTTTGTTACCCTATCGGCATTTTCTAACCCCAGCATTCCCAAGATGACCGCTAGGATAGGCTGTATGGTGTCACGAAATAGGGACAACGGAACAGCTTCTGTAGGCAGGAGAGCAGATAGGTGAGAATCAGTAATGAGTTCGAGGAAACCACTCTGCTTCTCCATGGGTAAGTTCCAAAAGTGGCAGGAGAGAGTGATATCGGTGAATTCAACACAGTCTTGGGCAGAGGGGTAGCATAGGACCTTTCTGATGAGCCGAGGAGTAATCTCGAGAATCTTGACCCCCCGAGCGGAAAGGAAAATATCCTTCCGCTCAATGTAGGCATCAACGAGCCAGGCGATAAACTCAGGGAAAAGATGAATTGTTGTGGCAATTTGGTAATAGAGACCTGAGTCAACGACTCTGAACACATCTTCCCCCTGTCGCTGGAAATCTAGGAGCTCGGCCTTAGCACATGCCACATTGAAAGGATAGACCGAGTTGCAAAGCTTGGAGTGGGCATCCATGAGTGGTTCAGGGCTGGGAGCGGTCCTGACTTCGTGGGCTTGTGGGGTTTCGAGGGCGGAGCGTTTCATTTTTTCCATATCAATTTGAACAAACAGTAAAGGGAAATTATGAAAAAGACTCGACCAAATACCTCAGGCAGCAGCCAAAGCGACGCAAGGGTGGAAAGCACCCAGTACTGTGAGTTTTACCACGGCGCCCAACGAAGTAAAACGTCGATAAATGATAACCAATTCAAATAGTCGGGAGTCAAAATCGGAGCGGAAACAGGTTTTTACTGGGCAGTGGAGTGGGGCAACAACTGTAGGGCTAACGTCATGAGGACACCAGCAAAGGGGCACGTGCCACATGGTGATTGGCCGACGGTGGCCGGGTAGGTGAGGGGCCACATGCCTGACGCAGAGGTACTGGCCTTCGTACCTCGGGCGAACTTACCTTACCTTAAACATACCTGCGCCCACTGTGCGCAAGTGGGGCCCGCAATTTTCGTCGGGTTGATAGTTGAGAGCCGACCCCTGTCTTGCCCCCCTGGAGCTCCTCTGATCGGTCTGAGGGGGCGCTGACGTCATCCCCTCCGACGGATCGGTCTCGCCACCCTTCGTTCTCCTGAACGTCATCAGAACCGTTGTAGACTGCCTCTTTGGCATGTGGCACCGCTGTTGCCGCGGGTTGCGCCGCATACTTGGGGGAGGTGCGGTCGTGGTGGTTTGTTTGCACAAGGAAGAGCCCAAAGGAGTTATGGCGCCTCCCTTTAGCCTCCCGATTGCCCATTACCATTTCTTCATTTAGTTAGCTCCCCGTTTTGTATTATTTCTTATGAATGTCATAGGTCAACAAGCTGAACATTAGAAAAGAAAAATTTGAACGAAAATTAATATTGCCAATTAGCTGCTACTAATTGGGAATATTACAAGGAGCAACCCTATGGAGGTTCAGGATCTTCAGGTTTGGATGTGATGAGGCAGAGGCACTACCGAGATTGTCGGGTTCATCTTTAGGGAATGTTGCAGTGATGGATGTCAAATGGGCTAGCATCGTCGTCGAAGATGATGATTGCTTCCTAGCTTTGGAAGTACCTCCCTCGCTAAGTGGGAGTGTTGATTTTCCTGTAGCTTGGGAGGTACTCCAAGCCCTGGTGTTCGCGGGTTGGAGGTTAAAGTGCCACAATTTACAAATGGGCTTGTGGGCTTGAGATCCAAGTTTGGGGTTTTTGCACCCATTGAGATTTGGGCCAAAACCATGAGGAGTTTGAGCATGAGAAAATTTGAGGTGATAAAGCTTGGCGTGCCTGTTGATTTCTACAGCATCGAAAAGTGCTCTAAGACCCAAATTTGGTGGAGAGGCTTAGACACGAGTATTCCAAAGAACCCATAAACCGTTTGTGAAAATTCCACTCGGTTAATGTTTTATTAAAATAATTAATTATTTTAATGGAGACCCTAAGTATAAACTTAGGGAAATTAAATAAATAAAGGACATTAATAAAACAAAGTGAGAATAATCTAGAAAAGGCGGAGATCAAGTCATGTTATAATCTTAACTATTGATTAGAGATATAATCTCGATCGTTGATTTCTCAACGAGAAGACTATAAAGGAAGGCTTGAGGGTCATTTGGAAAGACACACATGGAGTGAATCTTGAAATCGAACTCTTCTGACAGAGTGAATCTTGAGATCGAATTCTTATGACGGAGCGGTGCTGTTAAATTTGGACAACTAGGTCCAAACTCTGGGTTATGCTACTCAGACAACGATCCCAATATTTTTATTGGATTCCTCTTTCGGAGAGGTGTAAGATTGATCTAAAGATCATCTCGATCGGATGAGCAGAACATGTACTTTGAATTTATTCCACTTATGTGCTAGGTTGGCCTAGAATATAATATAGACTTAAATGTCTTAAAAAGCGTGTCACGCACCCCCAAAGATGCCTATATAATGGAGAGACTTGGAGTTCATTATACACACATTGTGTGAAAGATTTTCTTCTCTATTGATGGCGATGGAGCTGCGTTCTTGGTGATGCGTATTTGTGGAGTGTTCTTTGTTTGGGTTGTACTGGGGTTATGTGTGACACGCTTGGCTAAATGACCAATTGAAGACTTTGCTGGTAGAAGAATCCTGCTGATCGCCATAACACCACCATTCATTATCTCTGTTTTGGCTGTCTTCCATCGATCTATTGGTATGTTCTATCTGCTTCAGAGTTTTGTGCCCTAATCTGAAATGGCATAGAACATATTTAAATTAACATGGTATCAGAGCTGAGAAAAAGACAAAGCCCAATAGCTAGGGCATTTATGTTGAGGCCGCAAGAGATAGGCTACCACAATGAGGAGGATAAGGTTGCGTGGAGCCTTCCAGCACTTGTTTGTGTGGCTGTTTCATCTAGCAAGGAGGTCGAGTAACCTCAGGAGCTACGCAGGTATGTTTGGGCTGCATAGAGGCCTCTAAACCTCACTGATGCTTGCCGCTGAGAATTAAGGAAGACCGCAGCAAAGGGGAGCAACTATGGGCCACATCCAAGGTTTGTTAGGATGTTTTGAGGGTTGTTAGGTAGCCGTTGTAAACTGAGGTAGGCCGCAGACCTAACCTCTCCAAATCAGGCCAGCGTGGAGTGTTTAGGACTGCCACTTGCCTAGAATAGTAGCCTTGCCTTACCCACAGCCCTAATGAAGCAAATCTGGATTTTCTTGTGAACAGTTCTGGGCCTATTTCTATTTCTGTTATAGGTCCGAGTTATCTCCTTCTCTGAAATGGCCACAGATTGATAGCGTCTTTAGCGAAGGAGGAAAGGGCTTGTTATTGTCATGACAGCGTTGTTTTGGTGGGCCAAGTCCCTTGGGAAAGAGGCCGAGCATCGTGGAGGAATAGGTGAGCCACAGAGATAGTGTGGACAATTTGTTTCCCGACAACTAGCCCACGTATTCATTTCTTCACCTCTCCGCATCCATCTGTCTTGCTAACCCATTGCAAACCTAGAGTGAAGGTTTGCCCTGCCAAGATTGAAAGCATGGACTCATGGGGATGTCGACTCCTGTTTGGATGCATCGACGGTTCTCTCAGAATATACGTGGCAGAATCCATGTCCAGATTAAGAGACAGTTTGCGGATTCTGAGAAGGAGATTTAGTGCGAACTTGAGACAGGAATTGCGGATTGGTTTGATAAAATGTAGATGTCTGAAGGAACAGAAAATTAAGTGATCTCTGAATTAAAATGCGGACTGTTCTATGTGGATTGAAGAGGAACAGTAGATCGGATTTCATAAAAGGTCTCGGGTATATCTGTGGAGAATTTCGAACAGAATTTTAGGGCTAATTACAGAGAATAGTTCAGACAAGACACACTGACATTCTCAGCGTTCCTTTCTGAAATAAGATGCGGATTACAGTGGAAGAATTCGGAGCACACTCTGAAATAAGTATACTCTGTTCGAATAAACTCAGGAGAAAGATTCTGGTGCTATTACAAAAGGACAGTGATCTCATCTCGATGCTAGAACAGTGACTTTAGTTCGGTCCTTTTATAGTGATGTTATCACAGTGAATGAATGGGCTCAAAATGCCATTCATTCCTAGGTGTCTCAGTCACTCAGTTTGAACCAGCATATGCTCGAAAGTTTTTTTTCTTGTTGGGATGAACCTTCTTACAAGGTACGGATGCTGATGTAGTAGTTTTTGTAACTGTTATTGTGATAAATTTGTTGAAATATATTAAAAGGCATATGTAACTGAAGTGGAAACATAGTAAATATGAGGTTGGCTTGTAAAAATGAAGTTGAAGGGAGCATCCACCCTTGTCCCCCTGACAGTGAAGGTTGTGGGCAGCACAACCGCAGAAAATAAGGAAGAATGTAATTCTATGTCACTGTCATTATGACGGTGACATAGACAGTCATACCTATGTTTACAAAATTCAGTGAATCTCGAACTTATTGAATAAGTGTTCGCTGCGGAAAATTCAAGGAACTTGGATTGCAACAGTATAATGAACTATCACCCCAAAACCTCAGAAAAGATGACACTGTGTCATTTAAAATCCACAAGTATCTTCTCCATGACAGGAAGGAAACTCATCCAGGGATCTGAATTACTAAGCATTTTTTGGACAGTCCTTGCAAAATAACTATCATATTCAGTGTTTTGATCAGTTTGATAAGATTGTCACTTCTGCATTGTTTTCTTGGCTACTTGTATCCATTATGGCCTAAAAATTATTGATCATCATCAGCAAAATTGTTGAGCACTGTGATTAGAAGAGCCAAGCAGGCAGCTATGTACGAGTCACCTTGAAGAGGAGAAACCAAGCTGAGGTATGTTCATAGGCGATAAACAATAGTGATTGATGTGCACTTATGACTGTGACAGATCTGCGTAACAGAAAGGCATCATATAAGGGATGGACTGGCATGAAGAAGGGTCAATTCAATGTTTAGAACATCTGTATGATTGGTTCCTAGATCTATGCAATTTAAGAAACAAATTGCAGATTTGAGATCTGGAGATTTGAAGCCCTACATCAGTCAACTATTAACTGTAGTTGGGCAGATCTGGAAGATAAAAAGCAGTACTGAATGCAATGCCCGATGTAGTAGATGAAGCCCTCAAGTGCAGGAATCATGATTGGATCCCTAATTTTGTGGGTTGCAGTAAAGAAAATCTAAGAGGGTTGGTTGAGGAAGCTACAGCAGATCTCCATAGAACATCAGGTAATTGTTGTAAGCTTGAAATCTTCAGTACTGTTAATGATGAAGAAAACAGTGATGACAGTTCAGAAGGTATCTCTGTAACCGCCATTTTGAGGAGCTAAATCTGCGATTCTATGTCATTGTCATTATGACAGTGACATAGACAGACACCCATGTTTACGAGATTCATAATAGCATTAAGCTTGTAACAGTATCAGTCTTACATTGGAGCATAATGATAAACTTGGAAGTGTGAACTGAGAAGTTTTTTTAGCCTTCAGTCACATTGTTGGAACATTGAACCTTGACTAGCAAGCCTGTGCAGTTTTGAACAAATATTGTATATTGACAATATATGGCTATGAGTCTTGGATGGCCTTGATTGCGGGAGAATAAGACTCCTTTCCAAGTTGGTGTCTGGGATGCCCTCATTTAAAATAGATGTCTTCCCTCTAGAGAGAAGTTGGCATTAAGAGGGAGAATAAAACTGTATATGCTCCTGAGCTAATATCATCGCTGAATGAAAGAAGATCCTCATGGCTCAAAGACATATGGCTTCAGAGGGGGAAATTCCGGAAGAAAACCAAGAAGCCATATAAATACCAGGGGTATCTAGCTGCCATGAGTACAATATGATGCTATAAAACATCAAGTTTGGAAGGATGCAAGGATGATGTCTGGGATATGGTCCCTAGACCACAGGACAAAGTTGTTGTCACCTCATCAAGCATGGATCTGATGGAGGTGCTGAAAACAACCTCTAGGGATCAAAATCCGGGATCGGGACACCCATGTATGCAGATTGAAGAAAGCCCTCTATGGGCTGAAGCAAGCACCCAGAGCTTGGTACGAGAGGATGGATAACTACCCGATGAAGCTGGGCTTCACTCGTAGTAATGCTGATCCGAACCTTTACTTCAAGGTTGATAGAGAAAAGCCTCTCTTTTTGGTGTTGTATGTGGACGACCTCTTCTGACAGGTGTTGACCCTCTCATCAGTGTAAGAGGGAGCTCGCTGTTGAGTTCGAGATGAAGGACCTAGCACTGATGCCTAGGCCTGGAGGTCTGGCAGAGTCCTGGCGAGATTTTCCCTTCTCAAGGAAAATACATTATCAAGCTTCTGGTATGGTGGACTGTAAGTCCGTGTCGACACTGATGGAACTCAACTTTAAGAAGTTGAGTGGCAGCACTGTTGGGCCCGTGTTAGCAAATCCTACTGAGTATTGTCAACTCGTAGGGGCTCTGGTGTTCTTAGTGAGCACCCGTCTAAACATATGTTGTGCAGTGAACACTTTGAGTCAACACATGGTTGATCATAACATTCACTAGGTTGGTGCCAAGAAACTCTTGAGATATCTCTATGGCACGATAAACCATGGGCTAAGATACACTGTCGGGAGCATGACACTCCTTAATATACTGATGCTGATTGGGCTGGCAGTGTGGTGGATCGTAAGAGCACATCTGGATACTACTTCACAAGAAGATCTGCTTCGAGCAGGAAACGAAAGTCGGTAGCCTTGAGCACCGCAGAGGTCGAATACATTGCAGCATGTATGGCCCCCATTGTGAAGTCACTTGGTTGCGAAATCTCTTCAGTGAGTTGTTCCAGCATTTGCTAATGCCACCATTATCCTTTGTGATAACCAAAGGGGGATTCATCTATCATAGAATCTCGAGTTCCACGATTGATCCAAGCATGTTGATGGTTGGTACCACTTTATCCAAGATATGGTACAACGAGGCGTCGTAAGGCTCGATCATATAGGAACTGATGAGCAAGTCGCGGATATTCTCACAATGCCCTTGGGGAAGGTCATGTTCCTAACCTTCCGTGAGAATCTTGGAATCATGAAACGAACCTATTTGGAGGGTCCTGTTGGACGATGAGTTCTGGGAGCTCCAAGGGGTTTTTTGGGGATAGCTTTGGTGCTATAAGCAACCACAGAGCTAGGCTTGCCGAACCTAGTTGGTGTGCTTCTGCCCCACCATGATGATATTGAGATGGTTTACCTCTCTTTGATCGGTGCCCCGTATGTGTCCTACCCATGGAGTTTCAAACTCATGGGAAGTACCTCTCATTTGGCCAATGAGGTGGGAAATGTGAATAGAGACCATAGCAAGACCAATGGACGCATCGGAGATTGTTGTACTCTCTATGTCTAGTATGGCACGTGTCCAACAACTTGATCTGGGATCAAGTTTAGGGAGGTTTCGGACCTCCAACTGACTTTGGGTCAGTGAAACTAACTTCGGGTTAGTATATGACTCTCTTGAGTCCTAGTGAGGTTTCGAACCTCCAACTGACTTCGGGTCAGGCAAACCAACTTCGGGTTGGTATGAGACTCTTTGTGAGTCCTATAGAGGTTTCGGACTTTTGGGCTGATTCTATCAGTCGGGTATGATGTCTTTGTGACTGACCCTCTTCTATTCTGAAATAAAGAGGCCAGCAAAGCAAGTTACGGTGGGATGACGCACGATGTTTGCATTGCACTAGTGAACGGAGTTCTCCCTAGTTGAGAGGGAGTTTTAAATTTGGACAACTAGGTCCAAACTTTGGGTTGTGCTACTCAGATGACGATCCCAATATTTTTATTGGATTCTTCTTTCGGAGAGGTGTAAGATTGATCTAAAGATCATCTCGATCGAATGAGCAGAACATGTACTTTGAATTTATTCCACTTATGTGCTAGGTCGGCCTAGAATATAATATAGACTTAAATGTCTTAAAGAGCGTGTCACACACCCCCAAAGATGCTTATATAATGGAGAGACTTGGAGTTCAGTATACACACATTGTGCGGAATATTTTATTCTCTCTTGATGACGATGGAGCTGCATTCTTGGTGATGCATATTTGTGGAATGTTCTTTGTTTAGGTTGTACTGGGGTTATGTGTGACACGCTTGGCTAAATGACCTATTGAAGACTTTGCTGGTAGAAGCATCCTACTGATCGCCGTAACGCCACCATTCATTATCTCTGTTTTGGCTTGTCTTCCATCGATCTATTGGTATGTTCTATCTGCTTCAGAATTTTGTGCCCTAATCTGAAATGGCATAGAACATGTTTAAATTAACAAGTGCTCAGACGAAGATCAGATCTAAGTGATTTAGTGCAATGAGGCGCAGAGTAACTTCTAGAGAGCGACTTTCTCAGTGTTAGAATCATCAGCAGAGAGAGGTAGGAA
This sequence comes from Pinus albicaulis, assembly GCA_034641835.2. Classification (NCBI taxonomy): domain Eukaryota; kingdom Viridiplantae; phylum Streptophyta; class Pinopsida; order Pinales; family Pinaceae; genus Pinus; species Pinus albicaulis. The sequence goes on along the minus strand of CM076578.1, from coordinate 352,533,021 downwards.
GACATCCAGAAGAGCCAACGCAGAGCCAGTAAGGGTTGCGCAGATGTTCAGAGGGTTTCCAAGATTCAGCTGCCGGATCAGATCCAAAAGCCGGAAGCTAGGGTGTGAGATCGGGAGGCTCAGTTCTGTGATTCTGGGATTCAGATCGATCTGTTGTTGGGGTGACGCGGCCCTTAGAGGAGGTCACGTAGTGCCTACGCAGTGATTACGCAGTGGCTGCACAGAGACCTCCAGAGGCAGTCTTTCTAGTGTGTGGATCAGCCAGATTTTCTAGTTATTGTGTGAGGTAAAACTCACAATTTCTTTCTGCCAGTATTTCTCTCTGTAACTGAAAAACCCTTGATGTATTCAGAGACGTATTCAGGATTTGATACTGCTTAGTAATACAAACCCTCAGATCGGTTGCACCGATTTTCCCGCATTGGGTTTTTTCGGGGACTTGTGTCCAAAAATAATTGTGTCCTATGTGTGATTGATTTCTTGCTCAGTTTCCTTGTTTCAGAATCATATTTATTCAGTGTAGGTTGCTTCAGTAGTTACTTCAATAATTTAGATCTGAATTAATTATGTAAATGTAATTTATTTAATAGGAGAAGCACACACAGTTGATGCAGTAGGATTCCTTAGATTGTCAGATCTAGGAATTTTCACATGGTATCAGAGTATTTGATGTGAAACAGGAAGAGTAGATTTGAATCTGAAGTGAAGGTCGAATTGCTGCAGCAGCAGCAGATCGAATCCTAGAAGGATTGCGCAGGTCTAGCCAGGAGAGTTGAAGTCTTGAGGTTGTCTCTCTTTGAGTGAGTCGACGGAGAGGTGGGACTTCCGGTTCGAAATTTTGCCGAGACAAAGGGAGCTACGCAGAGCTAGAGGGACGCAATTTTTCTGTAGGTGGTTGTCGGGCAGAGAAGCGTCAAAAGAAAGAAAAATCACACAGCAGGGAATTCTTCCTCAATGAGTTCCTAGCCAAGGAATTCAGCATTTTTCTCGGATCTTACCAGCAGATCCGGGCTACAAATCTATGAGCTCCAGAGGGAGTGCGTAAGCCTGCCTAGGTTGCGCAGCGGGGGAGAAAGAGGAAGAAGTTCGAGAGTGTTCAGCTGAGATGGCACCTCATGATCTTTAAGATCAGGACCGGTTGGAGGGTTCCTCCAACTATGTAATCTGGAAAGAAAGGATTCAATTCCTTCTAGATGAATTCGCTCTCAAGACGTTCATGGCAAATGTGGTTGTTGTACCTACAGATCCGGATCAACTTAAGAAGTACAAGACTAATATGGCAAAGTGCAAAAGGCTAATCCTTGATGGTGTCAAGGATCACATAGTCTCACATTTAGCTAGCAAGAACACCGACAGGGAAATGTGGGTAGGTTTGTCTTTATTGTACGAAGGATCTTCCAAGCAGCGGAAGATGTACTTGGAGCAGAAGCTATGTATGATCCAGATGCAGATGAGGGAGTGCATTGCTTCATTCCTTACGAGGCTTCAGGAGGTTCGAGACCAATTGGAAACCGTGGGATCCACCCCAACTGCACAAACTATGGTGAGGCTGGCCCTTAACACAGTCACGGAGGAATGGCAAGTTTTTGTCCAACGTATTTTGGGCAGCACTTCAGAAGGAATAGCTAAGGAGAGATCTAATCAAGTGCAAACTTGACGGCAACAGCGGTAGAGGATCGAAGACTTTGGAGGAGGAGAATGAAGCCCTCGATCAAAAGGGCAGCAAGAGAAATGGAGACAGAAGAGAGATGTCTCAAATGTGAAATGCTTCAGATGTGGTGAGATGGGCCACTTTGCATCACGGTATCCCTTGAAGAAAAAGGACAAGGATGAGAAGCATGATCCGATAGTTGCAGCCACAAAGATCGAGCAGGGTGAGTTTTCTATGAGTGTCCATGCTTCTCTTGGTAAGAATTGGGGTGACATAGACCTGTAGCTTACCTTGAACTTCAGTTGGGTAGGATCCTTGAGGAGCCCACCTCATGGATCATTACCTTTCTACGGGAGCCCATAATCTGCAATAGCAAGCTGGAGGAGTTTCAGTGACAGCCGAGGAGTGATGGAGACGACAGTGCAATGGGTAGTAGCGCTCATTTCTAGAGCAGCGTAGCAGTAACAGCGCAGTGCACAGGAGTGTAGCGCAATGCAGATCAGTGTTGCGCAGTGCAGAGCAGCGATAGCGCAGTGCATTAGAGGGACATCGTAGTAGTTACTAGCAATCAGATTCATTCCATTGAACACTTGTTCAGCTTTGGGTGAGTTCAGTTGTTTCTCTCAACAACTGAGTTGCAGTGCAGATGTAGTGTTAGAAGTGGCAGTACTCGCAGCATAGCAGATGCAGCACTTGAGAGGGAGCTGTAGTACGGATGCAGCGATGGCAGTGGCAGTGTCATGGGCAACAGTACAGTGGCAGTTGTAGCGCAGTGGTTGATGGACTTCAACAGCACAAAGGATGCTTCAGGGACAGAGTAGTATGTAGCAGGCATATTGTTAGAGCACCTTCCTCGCTAAGAGTGAGTGTTGATTTTTGTAGCATCAGAAAGTGATCTAAGCCCCAAATTTGGTGGAGAGGCTTAAACATGAGTATTCCAAACCCAAAAACCGTTTGTGAAAATTCCACTCAGTTAATTTTTTTTAAATAATTATTTATTTTAATGGAGACCTGTTGACCACTGGAGTGGCACCTGATGATAATGTGAAGACTCCATGCCCAAGGATGAACCAGAAGACACTTGTGCCAGTAGATATCATCAGATATCATCATGTTCAACAGAGTTTTTAAACTCTACTTCTTCTTCTCATCATTTTCTTCTTCAGTCTTCAGATTCCGCAGCCCTTCGGGGATATTGTATAAATGTCACTAGCATGATGAATAAATCCATGTAACAGGCCTAGGATGTTGGGACTCGATCAGCAAGCGAGTACACCTTGGAGTGTTTTTTTTACTTGGTTAATTATTCCTTCTTTTTAGCGGTGAATAATTTTCTAGGTTTTTTCACTCATTGCATTACCCCAAAGCCGGGGTGACGGCTTGAAGGTTGAGCCCCTAATGCATCTTAGTGTCTAGAGTCGATGTATATTACCATGCTAGGTCATCTCTGAAATTTCGCGGAATTTGACTAAGTCTAAGTAGGATTTTTTAATAATTAAAAATTTCCCGCAAAATGGGATTTTTTAATTATTTTCTATGTAATGATGTAAATAAGTGGTCTTCGGAAATGTCTGGGGCGTGTGACCAGTCGAAATTCATCCTCAGAGACCCAGCATTATCCCAGGACCCACTTTGAAGGTCAAAAAACGACTTATGGTCCCTCAAAAGCCGATTTTCCTAATGCCAGTAGAAAAAATGAGAAAAAATTCAAAAATAATTCATAATTGGAAAATTTTGGAAAATTTTCCAAAGTCAAAATAAGTCAAATTTTGACATGGCAGATTGAGGGTAAGTCAAAAGTGATGTGGCAAGCATGTGGGGCCCACCATAGGGTACAACTCAAGTCAGAGTCAAAGTTCCAAGTGGCAAGTCAAATGGAAGTCAAAAAAAAAAAAAAAAAGTCCGTTCAATGATTTAATTTAATTCACATATCAGAAATATGTGGTACGTTTGAAAAGTTTAAAGGGGGACAAAAGGTGTGACATGGCAGCCACTTCATCACCATGAGTTAGTGGGCCAAGTCAAACATAAGTCAACAAGAAAAGCTCACGTATGGCACACTCAGCAGTGAAAATCAGTTTTCGATTTGATTAGAGATATGGGTAAGCTTGATAGTCCAAGTAAAGGGAGATAATGGGGGACAAAACAGCCACATGGGACAAATCTTGTCCCCCTCCATTCCATGCACACCAAAGACATCTGCATCCACTCAAAAAATAATTATACGCTGCCCAGATTCTTACGTTCCACGCAGCCAACACAGCAGTTCATTTCAGCAATACGCATAGTTATTTATGTTTGATCTTTGGTGGGCAGATTTGCATGATGATTCACATTAGTTAATGGAGGATTTTTCCCCACGTTCTCCTACATCCGCTACTAAGAAGATACGCATGGATCAACAGCAAATCCAATTCAGCTCTACGCATCACCAGTTAATTAATACACAGGTTTGTTGGGCAGCGATACGCAACATGGGTTCGAGAGGTGTCATTGCCTTGTTTATTTCGTTGGAGATGATTGGGGATTATGCTACGTCTCACCCACTCACATTTCACACTTGGCTGCCATATCCTATACGCTGGTCTGTTAGAAGGTAATACACTGCCAGTGAAACAAGTAACATACAGCAGTTTACAACAATCACCTACAGCAGTTGGTTCCACTTGGACAGTTCTTATGCCACTTGTGCAAATTCGTTTTACATTGGGATTATCTCCATTGCTACACTTGTCATTTGATTTTTTTCATTGGGATTTGCTCCCCTAGTTCTATTTAAATGAGCCTTGGGCTCTCATTAGAGGTGTGGTTTTTTGAAGCTTGTGCTTATTGTTACTATGCCGAAATTGTCATTGAGCTGAATAAAGAAAAGTCTTTGGGGTTACTAGCTTCTCTTGTGGTGCATTCTTTGGTTGATGAGGTATACTTGTTTCATTTGATATTGTTATTTATTGCAATCTAGTTGTTTTTCTTTGCATTTGCTTGAAGGCACTATTGTCTAGGGAGGGGAGATTTGTAGCTATCTCAGATCTCCTTTGGACTTGGTATGTTTTGTGCTCTTGTTGTAGCTTGTTATTTTCGATGAAATGACAAGCTCAACATGGCCTCTATATGCCAAGTTTCTTTTGCACCAACAATTGGTTTGCAGAAATTTGTGTGTTCAAAGGACAGGTTGCCAGGTCCATTGGAGTGTGAAGACTTCTTCGGTTGGAATAAGTCAGCTCCAAGGATATCAGAGGTCTCACAAGTTGTTCAAGCCAACAATCTCATAAGACATCAAGAGATTTATCTAAAAGGGGGTTTCATGAGCCTTTTGCTTCTATTCCATCTCTAAAAAAAAAATTCATATATTTCTTCTCTCATTTGTGCACATATCTATTTTATCTAGCATTTGAGGCTAAGTTGTTGGGTTTAAATCCTAATTCTCACTCACTAAATCAACGTTTTCAAGCTGTTCTTAGTGAGGGAATTTGTAACATAAAGTGTATTTTATACTTGCATTGAGTTTCTAACTATTTCTTTGGCACTCTAACTCTTTTGCTTGTTTGCCTATAGGTGTGCTTGGAAGCAATCTAAGTTTTGAAGAAAGGGAGCTAAAGCATAGGCTAAGGAACACTCTTCCGTTTGGAACCTCAAGTCCAAGTTCCGCCTTATCACTTCACCTCTACTTCTAAAGCCTCATTCTTTTGAGGAATTGTAACCGCCATTCACCTCAAAGCTTTAAGCCTTTACTTTGTAAACATCTCACAAGTAGATTTTTTTTTTTAAACCTTACGCTTGTAACTTTGGGAAGGAGCAAATTTTAAAATGCATATTGTAAGCTCTTCCCAATCCCCTCATTTCTATAAGAGGGCCTCATTTTCATTAATAAAGAGCTAACTGTTCTTGAGGGAGCTTGGGAAGTTTTTCCCATGGTATCTCACCTACTCATTTAGAGGGAGGAAATCTTCTTGAGGGGGTAACTTTCTTTTGCTTAGTTTTTCTTTTAATTTTCTCAAACTAAATCACTTGCATTCATCATTTCATTTGCTAATCTAGTCTAGTTGCATGTGAATAACTCATATGTTCATCTCGTTAATTGCTTAGATCACATAGTCATTTAAATTTCCTAATTTGCAATCTCATTTGCCATCACTTATGTTTTGTGATCTACTCCTCATTTGGATAAATTTCACAATATACTACAAGTAAAGAAGCATAGCACTTGCAAATTCATTTCCATATCATTTAGGCATTTCACTTTGCATGCTAGACTTGCGTCTCTAAAAATTAACCTCCAACTTAAGTTGGTTGTATAGACATTAGGGACCCTCCACCCCTATGGACTCCTCATCGTGAGATCCAAATTTCGGGCGAGGGTGAGGTCTGGAGACAGGAGTTCAATTGTAACATTGTTTTAGAACTAATTAATAAAATAAACCAAGAGCACTATCTCATCACATTTACATTGCAAAGTTCCCAAATTTTATTTTGCTATCTTGACGGTCTAAAGATTCACGTGCAAATATTATCTCAAGAAGCACTTTGCTGCAAGCATTTTTACATTCCTTAAATTTTGCAACAAGTTTAATTCTATGGTATTTGGAAATTTGCTTCTACATACAATTTCAGTGCATGTTGTCATTTTAATGATCATTATGCTTATGGATAATTGATATATCTCGTTTCATTAGCAAATACCATTATTTGGTGTTGCAAATTTAATTTCATATTGTGATCTTGGTCTAACACTTTCTTTGTGGGATTATTGTCATTATATCTTGATTTTTATTTTTGAGCAAGCACTTGTTATCTACTTTAAAGCACTGGTCTATATTTTGAACACGTCATTGAATATTGCTCATATACTTATATGCTTGTTTATATATTGGAAATCAAGTCATCTTTGATAAGTAATTCCTTCTAATCAATTCTCCTAGAAATCTCACATCTTTAACTTAGTTTTCCTTTAGGGACCACCCCCCTTAGCTAACCTAGGAGATAGCTTAAACGGAGAGAGTTGGGAATAGGTGACAGCCCCTTCTCTGAGTTCCTTGCCACCAACCACACCTGTGGGGTTGAAGGCTTTTCCCACTAACTGTAGGTAGGTGTAGGCGGCAAGCGATAACAAGACCCTAAGTCTAAACTTAGGGAAATTATATAATTAAAGGACATTAACAAAACAAAGTGAGAATAATCTAGAAAAAGTGGAGATCAAGTCATGTTATAATCTTAGTCGTTGATTAGAGATTTAATCTCGGTCGTTGATTTCTTAACGAGAAGACTATAAAGGAAGGCTTGAGGGTCATTTGGAAAGACACACACAAAGTGTCTCTTGAGATCGAATTCTTCTGACAGAGTTGTGCTCAGACGAAGATCAGATCTAAGTGATTCAGTGCAATGAGGGGCAGAGTAGCTTCCAGAGAGATATTTTCTCAACAAACGAATCATCAGCAGAGAGACGCAGGAAGACGTCCAGCAGAGCCAGCATAGAGCTAGTCAAGGTGACGCAGAGCCAGTCAAGGTTGCGCAAAGGTTCAGAGGGTTTCCAAGATTCAACTACCAAATAAGATCGAGAAGCCGAAAGCCAGGGTGTGAAACCGGGAGGCTCAGATCTGTGATTCCGGGAGTCAAATCAATCTGTTGTTGGGGTCACAGTCCTTAGAGGAGGTGACGCAGTGACTGCGCAGTGGCTGCGAAGAGACCTCTAGAGGTAGTTTTTTTTTGTCTAGATCAGCGAGATTTTCTCGTGATTGTGTGAGGTAAAACTCACAATTTCTTTCTGCGAGTATTTCTCTCTGTAACTGAATAACCCTTGATGTATTCAAAGATATATTTAGGATTTGCTACTGCTTAATAATACGAACCCTAAGATCTGTAGCACCAGTTTTCCCGCATTGGATTTTTCTGGGGAGTTGTCTGCAAAAATAATTGTGTCCTATGTGTGATTGATTTCTTGCTCAGTTTCCTTGTTTCAGAATCATATTTATTCAGTGTAGGTTGCTTCAGTAGTTACTTCAATAATTCATGAATTAATTATGTAAATGTAATTTACTTAACAAGAGAAGTACACTCAGTTGATGCAGTAGGATTCCTTATATTGTTAGATTTAGGAATTTTCACAGTACCGATTCCAACAGTTCGAAAATCACTCAAATCGGAGCTCTAGAAGTGAGGTTATCAATTTTTGAAGTTACGGTTGGGGTTGACACCATAAGTGTCAAGGTCGGCCTAAGATTATTTTAGGCATGTGACAGCTAGACAACCCCAAGGATGACGTTTTGAAGCCCTTGTTTATAGGTATATATACAAGGTGAGTGAGAGGACATTTCCTCATCCATTGTGTGCAACACTTGCCTCACAAGAGCTCGGTGGAGAGAGGTATTTTTTTCTTCTAGGTCGCAGGAAGGAAGTTTGTACCAGCGTGGGTGAGAGGGCTTGTTTTGATGTCATTTTAGGAGCACTGAATTGTTAAAGGACAACTGCAGTGCCTTGCTGGAGGGTTGCATGATGTGGGGTCTGTTTGAGGGCTCCTTTGAGGTGAGACAACCCTCAAAATAGGTTGTCGCGGACTGTTTGAAGGGCTGAAAGGGAGTCATTGTCATAGCAGGAAGGACAGTCCATGTTTAGGGCTAGAAATTGCCCATACATTGCACCGTGGAGGGAGATCCCTTCCTTAAAGGAGAATTGCAGTCCTTAGGGGCAATTCTGGGAAGAGATAAGGGTTGAAAAGGGGACTGTCATGATGCCGTATTTTGCAGCAGTGGAGCAGCCTTCAAATAGTGGACAGAGGTACGTGTTTTAGTGAATGTTTGCAAGTGTTGGATCCTAGTTTAGAGGATCAGTTTTGGATCAGTTTGGGCAGCCTGTGGAAGTTAAGGAGGACGGGTAGATCTGAAGATTAGATGCCCTACACTAGTGACATATTCCACAGTGATTCAGCAACAGAAGAAGGTTGTTGTGACTTGGGTCAAGTCTTGACTATTGCTTGGGTCAGTTTGTGGGCTGCTTGTAGGTGGCATTCGAAGTTGTTTGGAGGAGCCCATGTGGACTATTGGGAGGCCTACCAAGTAGCCAAGGTGACAACAGGCACATTACATCGGGAGGCAAGAGGACAACAGCAAGGTATGTTGCAGATGGACCTGTGTATGATGGATTTATGGTGTCCTAGGCAAGGACATATTGAGGTGCCTAGATTTGCGCAATAGGTCCTCTATTGCAGGGAAAAGGGCGGATTGATGAAGTTTGTCGGCAACCATGTGTAAGGGTCTCCCCGGTGTGGGGATGCCCTAACTAGGAGCAGATGCTACAGCGAGGACATGGTCTCTCGTGGATTGTTGGAGGGCAGCGTGAGAGAGGACCAAATGTGTCCTAGATTGGGCATTGATGGTCTGTTGGAGGGCAACGTGATAGTGTCCATGTTGGAGCCGAAGTGCAGCACCTTGATGGACAAAGGTGACTGTTAGCCTCGCAGTTGTTGGAGCTCAAGGGTCTAATCAACCAAGAGCAGGATTGGAGAAGGACTTGTGTGTGGAGGACTTCTACAGCAAATGATGGGCAATCCTCCTACCCTGTGTTCATTGTAGGAGATGGACATCTTGCAGTGATAGGTGGAAACCCTTCGTGCCCTATGTTGGTCTTCATCATGGCAACGTAGGAAGACCATTGTGGGCTCAAGTCCTTGAGTAGCTGAGGAGCAGCAGTGGGCACATTGAGAGTTGTTCACAAGTGTAGATGTGAACAACTCGACAGGATTCTCGATGTGTTGTGCCCTTGATGGACGAAGGGACAACTAGAGAGCAGATTGGATAGCCTAGATTCAGTGGCTAGATGGACTTGGAGTTGAGATTTTGGGGTAGCATCGGGTGTGCTCTAGCTCCGAATCTTTGTGGAGGCACTGGAACACACGAGATCTCCAAAACCCAGAAAGCGTTTGGAGAAATTTCATTTGGTGTAATAGTTATTCAAATAATTAATTTTTTTAATGGGGACCGTAAGTCTAACTTAGAGAAATTAAAAGATTAAAGTGAATTAAATTACACATGTGATGAAATGTTCTAAGTGACATGGATCAAGCTTTCTTTTAATCTCAGCCGTTGATAAGAGATTAGATCACAGACATTGGTTTTCCAATGAGAGAAGTATAAGAGAAGGGCTTTGGGTCAGTTGGAAGACACACACATTGGAGAGCACTGAAGCTTAGTCGAATTTCTGGGGCGGGGTTTGCTGAGGAATTCGAAGTGAGTTTGCAGTGCAGTGAGGGGCAAAGATCGACAAGGGATGATCTAATCTGAGGCCGATAATATAGCATCAGAGAGGCAACATCGTACCAGGGCAGCGTAGAGGCCAACAGGAGGACGCAGTCCAGCCAAGCTGGCGCAACGGCCACACAGAGACCACGCAGAGGGTGACGTAGAGGCAGCGCAAAACCTTCTAGAGTGACGCAGGTGTAGCCTGCGCTGCGCAGAGGCTGCGCTAGGCTAGAGGGCTGACGCAGAGGCTGGAGAAGACTGCGCTAAGGTTCCTGTGAGCCAGAAAGGGCTCGTATTCTGTAAATCCCGATTGAGGGTGTGATTCAGCCAAATTTTTTGTCTCCAAGTGAAAGGTACAACTGTCGTGTAATTTATCTATAGCGCAGACCGTTTCTGGGGCCCAGATTGTTATATTCAGATTCTGCATAATAATAAAACCCTCTAGAGTTGTTGTATCAGTTTTCCCGCATTGGGTTTTTCCAGGGACATTTGTCCGAAAAACCTGCGTAATTTTGTCATATGTGTGTTTTGTTCAGTAAATGATCTATAGATGTGTAGGCTGCAGTTTGCATTTGCTTCAATGTTTTTCTCAATACTTCAGTGAAATAACTTGTTAAATTAATCAAACAAGTAGGCGAGGTAGATCAAGACACTGCAATAGGGTTTCTGTTTTGACACTTGGAGCATTGATAGATGTAGGAGCTGCAGATCGGGAGCCAAAGCACTAGGCAGGTACAGGTTACAACCGAGAGGAGCTGTTAGATGCTACAGCCAGATGGTTAGAGTATCTTGTCTTGTACTAGTGGATGTATGAGGGTCGTTATCCTTGGTACGGGAGCCCTAGACTGTTATATTATATGTTGTTAATATAACGAAGTTGGGTTGAAAAATTAAAAAGTTGTGTATATTTGTGTATATGTGATTTACTGCTTTATATTTCCGTTGTGTAAAGTAGTTTAGTGGTTGAGACTCTTGGTTTGGTAGCGTCAGAGATTTAAGACTCTAACCTAGATTCAAGGTCATGGAAAATCAACAGCTTCATCACTGAGATTGTACCGAGTTTGAGGTTTGTAGTAGCACTAAATAGAGGTCACCGAAATACATCCTCTGAAATAACACCGAGACAGTGTAATCATCCTGAGGTAGCACTGAGGTAGCATATAGTGATCTATCCGAACTTCTTTCTGCAATGACACCGAAACTATATCACTGTAATTTTGCACCAAAAAACTCTCTTGAAATCATCGAGCTTGCTCTAAACTATATCTTCGAAATTCTCCGAACTTTCTGAGGTGATCTGAGCTTCAGAGGTGATCCGAACTTCTAAGGTTGAGTGAGGACATTAGGTTGGTATTTATAGTTGTTTCCCAATTGAAATGAGTCGACATAACTTCGTTGAAGGGTTGTGTCTCCACATAAGCCGACTTGAGTATATTTAATTGAAGCCAACATGTATCATTTGAGAGAGGCCGACTTGAGGGTTGTCTTTGAAGAAGATTTGCTGCAGAGACCAAGAATGATGACCTTGCTGAAGAGGATGACTTTATGGAGTCTAATAAATTGACTTTGACTCTATCCTAATTACATGACTTAAAAGCCCATAATGGATCAATTTAAATCTGTAATGACTAACCTAGAAGTCCACAATGGGGACATTAATCTAAATATGACCCAAGCATGAAACCCATGCTTTAATAAATCATTTAATAATAATAAATTCTATTTGACAAATATATTAATAATGAAGACCGAACCTAGTTACATTCTTCAACATTTCTTCCAGCGTTTATTCTTCCGCAATTTTTATTTGTGAAGGTTGCAGTGTATTTATTCCAGTATTTATCATAGAAAACTGCAGATAAATTGTTAAATTTAATTAACAATTAGGAGAAATAATACTAGTTGTTGCAATAGGATTCCGGTTTAAGAATTTCACATTATGACCATAAGAATGATTTGATAAAGTTTCTGAATGATATTGCCTGATTGATGACAACTTGTTGGCATGATAATAGATGATGTCATGATTTGATGAAAGCTCTACCTGTCACCTGGTCTAAAGAATTGATACTAAGATATTGATGACTTTGATATTAGTATTGATCTAGCTTCTAAACTTTGATGAGCTGATTTAGTTGATTTGATTGCTCAATATTGATTTATGAAAGGTTGGGCATGTTGGTTTGGTAAAGTGTTATGGGTGCAGTGAGCATTTCATGAAGCTATGGATTTTTGGGTAGCATCGGATCTGTTCTAGCTCCGAAATTTTGTGAAGGGGCTACAACACATGAGATCTCCAAGACCCATAAATTGTTTGGGGAAATTCCACCCAGAGCCTAAGTTATTCCAATAATTAATTATTTTAATAGATTCCCTAAGTCTAACTTAGGGAAATTAAATAATTAAAGGGAATTAATTTAAACAAGTGGGTGAGAATGTTCTAAGGGACGAGGATCAAATGTTTTCTAATCTTAGTCGTTGATTAGAGATTAGATCACGGTCATTAATTGTTCAACGATAAAAGTATTAAAGGAAGGCTTGGGGTCAGTTGGAAAAGACACACAGAGTGGCAGCACTTGAGCTAAGTCAAAATTCTGGGGCGTCGTTTGCTGAGAATTTTCAAGTGAGCTTGCAGCGAGTGAGCTTGCAGTGCAGTGAGGGGCAGATCGGCAATGGGATTTTAGAACCAAGGCCGAGAATACATTGGCAGAGAGGCAGATCTGTACCAAAGCAGAGCAAAGACCCAATAGGGTAACGCAGCCCAGCCAAGCTCACGCAGAGGTAGTGTAGGCCCAACAGGTGTGACGCAGGCCCAGCCAGAGCAGCGCAGAGGCTCACGCAGCCCTGGAGGGTTGACGCAGAGCTAGGAAAGGCAGCGTTGGGGTTCCAGTGGGCCAAAAAGGGCTCATTTTCAGCAGATCCAGAAGGTGTCAAGCAACCACACTGAAGGGTGATGCAGTGACTACGTAGGCACCTATGGGGTTCTTCATCCTAAGCTGAATCAACCATATTTTTTGTCTCTTTTAGATAGAGGTACATCTGTCAAGATTTTCTCTGTTGGGCAAACCACTACTGGTACCCTTGATTGTATTCAAAATTCTGCATAATAATAAAAACCTCTAAGAGTTACTGCACCGGTTTTCCCGCATTGGGTTTTTCCTGGGAAATTTGTCCGAAAAATATTGTGTCCTTTGTCATGTGGGCCTTATTCTTCAGTACTTGATTTGTATGTATGTGTATTGTGTAGTCTGCAGTAGTATTTACTTTGATGTTTTACTAAATAATTCAGAAAAATAACTTGTTAATTAAATCAAACAAGTAGGAGAAGTAAATCAGAATACTGCGGTAGGGTTTATGTAATAAGGATTCAGAAATTTTCACAAAAGCAAGCTCCCTGATCCAGATATGTCCGCCCTGACAGTTATCTGGTAAAGCCAGGATGATGTGTTGATCCAAACCTCTACTTCAGAAGTGTTCCAAGGTATGGCTTTGATTTTGGTTTTGGTTTCATACTAATGATATACTCTTGAAAGGAAATGAGCCTTTGATGATCTAAGCAAGAGGGAGATGGCCTCTGAAAGCTCGAAATGATGAAAATCATGGCATGATGAATCGATTTCTGAAAGTTAAGAAAATATAATCTTTATTGTGAAGCTATTGAAGAAGTATTGGAAAGTGGAAATGCATCCTTGGACACTCTGATTTGAAGTTCAATATGTTGTTGAACTTGACATGGCATCCGAGAGTTGATTGAGCTTTAATTAAATCAATACCTACTAGAACTGTCTCCATATATATATATATATATATATATATATATATATATATATATATATATATGTATATATATATATATATATATATATATATATATATATATATATATACTTGATGTGCATAGAACCTTAATGAGCTCATGATTGAGCTGCCTCATTCACATTGAGTTGCCACGAAGCATCCTTCGAGATATCTGCGTAAGATTATCTATTCTTGATCTATGATATTATTTATATGATATGTGGCTGCATGGATGTATTCTTGATATTTATTGATGAGCACATTTAGATGTTGCTTTAGTAAGAGATTTGCCATGATATCTTGGATAAGAGGTCCATAACATGACCAAGGTTGAGTATGATGTTGCTATCATAACTAGCTGTGAGGTAGGAGGAAGAAGCTCCTTAGAGAGTTGTTTGAGCGTGAATTGAATATGACATGGATACATTGTGATGACAAAGAGTGGGATTCGATTGGCAGAGAATCCCATATATATAGTTGGGACCAAGATACTCTCATATATTGAGACAGTGCACTTGTACGAGACAAGCTTTGGCTTGTTGCTTGCACCTCCTTAAGAGGGAGGATGATTATGGTATCCTTTCATGATTTATATGATTATTTATGTTCTAGCTTAATATCTGATTTGATGACCTGTATGAACAGGAGACAGCTACTTATTGACACATGATGAGTACTGAATATGAGTACGATGATATGTTGCTAAGAGCATTGTTGATCATGCACACTGAGTCAACTCTTCCTCCTTGTCCACGCTCCCAAGATGTGGAATTGATAAAAAGGGCTCCTGGGGTTGAGGGATCTCTGAACAATAGGGGATTACCCTTATCTGTTACCCAAGGTTGATATGTTGCTCCCCTATCTAGTCTATGCAGAGTATACCCCAGTCGGCATCATACCCACAAGCAAGGCTTGTTGGGATTGTCCTTCCCCATCTGACCAATGGGTTGAGGAGGCTTGGAGGCGTGTGATCCTTACCTCTTGGTAAGACAGATATCTCATCCAAGTCAGATATGATGCAGGACTTCTACCACATGACTGCTTAGAATCATCGATGGGAAGATCAGTAGGCAACAGGATTGGGTTGAGATAACCCTATGTGATTTCGTGTTGAGGATAAGCTCCCTAATGTGATACCAGGGTTGAGTTATGCTCCCTTGTGTGTTTGATATCCTATTGCTCGATATGGGGTTGTAGTAGTAGCTCCCCCATGAGATTTCGGGTTGATTAGTAGCTCCTCGATGTGGTTTCAAGTTGAGATGTGCTCCTTGATGATATGCTCTCTGATGATGATGTGGGTCGTAGGTCTAACTCCCTGTGGATATTCCAGGTAGTATCCCACTAGCAGAGATTAGGGATCGTAGTCCGATGAATAGATGGTGGTAGTTTAGGCTCCCCTCTGTTGGAAAATTCTTCTTCTAAGATTCGAGAATGTTCAGCATATGAGATGGGGCAATCAAGAGATAAGCAAGAATAAGCAAGTGATGGATCGAGATGAACATTGATGATTTGAGATGATGAGATACTTGAGATGGTCATGGCTCATGACGACAACATGACAAGATGATGTGATGGTCAACAGACGATATTGGGAAGTGGAATTCTTCCTACTTGAGAGGGAGTGTTAATTTTTGCAACTAGGGTCAAATTCCACCTTGGACAACTCAGATAAAAGAGATAATGATTGCATTGAATTCCTCTCTTTGAGAGGACCAAAATCAACCTAAAGATCACCTCATTTGGATAAGCAGAAGATTGGTTTTTGAATTTATGAACCCACTCATGTACATTGGATTAGGTCGGACCTATTCACATGTGCATATTATATCAAGTTAGCCCTAAAGCAAGTGGACCCATTGGAAGGCTATAAATACAAGTGACCTCTACCTCATTTAGACACAATGATGAGACACTCTTTTCTCTTGGAATTTGGCTCGCACAAGTCTTAGGCTTGTCTGCAGAGGAATGGGTTCGATCTACGGTGCAATTGCAGGGTTAGAGGCTCGTATCTCTGATTTAGGATTTTGTGCCCCAGTCGCAGGCACAAAACTAGAAGATTTCGACCCTAATCGCTCCCTCACTAGCTCATGGGTGTGACTGGGCTCTCGATCCTTCCAGTCACACAGATACCCCCTTTGTGCATGCAACTAGAAGGTTAGAGTTTTCGCAGTTAGATCGAACCCCAGTCGCACGCTTCCAAGCTCATCAATGCGAACAGAGCATCCCAGTCGCACGCATAGTTGTGCGACCGAAGCATCCCAATCGCACACACAGCTCGTCCTCCATGTGATCGACATCTAGGGTTCAAGATTTTCAGCTACAGACCACAGTTGCTCGCTTCTAGTGCTTTAGAGAGAGACCAGGCCTCCATAGTCGCACGGATGACTCCTCCATGCGACCAGGGTCTAAAAGATGAAGTTTCAGTATTCTGAAGATTTCGATCAGTGACCGCAGGGTTCAACAGTTGACTTCGATCAGTGACAGTTCAATTCAGACTTTAGAATCAGATTTCAAAGTGGATACATTGTTGGGTTCATTTCATGGATGTTCTAGTTGTTAGTTGCATAGATGAAGATATGGATCATTGTACTCTCTTTTGCTAAATCATTTGAGGACAATCTAAGAATAAGAATTTGCAAGGGTTTTACCCATAATGGGTTTTAACCTAGTCTCCGACCAATCCTAGTGTCTATATGTGTGCATGTTTTTCTTCTATTGTTCCTTTATGTTCCGCTGCATTGATGATGATGATATTGTTCTTTCTACATAGTTGCATATGTTGATGAATAATGATGTAAATCTGATTAATGTAATGATGTAAATCTGATTAATGTAATGATGTTATGGGTTGAACTTAATGTATTATTGAATAAATGCAATTATCAAAGAAAAGAACAATATAGCCTTATGAAAAATTAACAGTTTTGAATCAAGCCCTGTGGATGCTTCCAAGTATAGACAATTGATTGGCTCATTAATGTACTTGGTGAACACACGACCAAACATATGTTTTGCAGTAGATATTCTCACTCAATTCCAAGAGGAGCCAAAGCATGAGATATTTACGAGGAACTATGCAACAACAAAACATATACTGAGATATTTACGAGGAACTATCCACTATTGCTTGAAATATGATAGGAGGAATGATGTCCACTTGATTGGATATACAGATTCTGACTGGGGATGCAGTGACCAGGATGGAAAAAGCACTACGGGGATGCTTTAGTTTGGGATCCTCCATGATCTCATTGATGAGCAGAAAGCAAGACACGTTTGCTTTGAGTAGTGTTGAGGTCAAGTATATTGCAGCATGTGAAGTAAGTCGAGAAGCGGTCTAGTTGAGGAAGTTGTTATCCGACCTGTTTGAAGCATCGATGGACCCTACAGTGATACCTTGTGATAACACCAATTGTATACGATTTTCTAAAGACCCAGTATTTCATGGAAAGACAAAGATATCAACAACAAGTATCACTATATTCGGAAGCTAGTACAAGATGGTGTGTTGCAGCTACGGTGTATCTCCGCCGATGAGCAAGTAGCTAACATATAGACAAAATCTCTTCCAAATAAGAAGCTTGAATATTTGAGAGACAAGCTTGGTTTGGTTGATAATTCCTCCCTGGTTGAGAGGGAGAGATAGGCACATCATTCTGGTCTTCACTTGGAAAGACAAAATGGAAGATTGGGTAAACATCTGGCATTCGATACTCTTTCATGATGAGGTAGGGCATCCAAGATAGGAGTAGTCGTCGATCGATATTCTTTGACTAGTTATTCGAGATAAGAATAGTCCAAGGAAGGCCATACTCTATGAACACCCGGGTGGAGTATGTACCTTGAGAGAGACAATGATGGTGGTGTCTATAAGTCATTAGTCTCGCCAACATTGTGCTCTGATCTTATCGAGAGAGATTTGCTAGCCAAGGCCTTGCTATGTGACAATGTTGGATGTTATGATGCCAAACAGATGGGTTACCAATCTGACTCTTCTCATGAGATCTCTTTAGATTGAAAATGTCCCATTTATTAATCCTCCCTAGTTAAGGAGTGTTGAAAAATGTGTAACTAGATTCGGTCTTCATAAATATGAAATGTACTTTTGATTCTTGTAAATTGTAAAAATGAAAGAAAATTATTATTATTGTTTTTGGAGAGTGGTTTCATGCTCAAGGTCTTTTATTTTATAGGTCAACACCCATTGAGTGCTTCTAGGGTTTTTCCTAGGTCAAGAAGTCAAAAGAGTCATTATCATAAGTTGAAGATCCCATCGGGCACATTTCAACTTGTAAAGAAAATTATTTGTCTTTAAAAATATCGAAATACCCTCCAAGACCAAGTCGGTCTGGCAGCTGGCAAGTCAGCCTAAAGGAAGAGCCGCATCCACCTTGAAGAGCCTATATAAAGGAGGAAACTCAATCTCCTTGAAGCACACTCATCCATCACTCATTCTAGCAAAGGAGAAGGAAGAATGCATCGAAGAAGAAAGAGGACGAAGAATACTTTTGTTTGGGCTATTTCTCTCTCACACATGCAAAGGAGGACTAGAGTTTCTGCAAGAGATCTAGGGTCTTCATATACAAGTTCGAACTTGGAGAAAAGAAGACAAGAAGGTCAAGCAAAGGTCACTAGAGGTCATCCTTAAGCTCCAGAGGTCAGAGAAAACCAAGCAAAGGTCTAAGGAGACCTTGGAAGGAAAATCGAGGCTCACGTGTACCTTACAACGTGTGTGGCAGCGGCAGTTGCAAGAGGGCCAAAAATTCGAGGTCTGCAGTGGAGGCTGAAATTCTGCAGCATAAAATCGATGTTGTGCTACTGGAAGAGATTTGATTGGATTTGATTGGATCAAGGATGGCACATCATCTGTAGAGGTTGGTCTTGGTCTTGGAGGGTATTGATCTAAGTATAAAGGTCTTGGAATTTGTCAATTGAAGAATCTATAAGGAAGAGAAGAGATTTGCAGGTTTTCCTCTCATGTGGATGTGAAAATTTCTGAATATCTCAAACAAAAACCCTACTATTAATTTTCAGATTTACTTCTCCTACTTACATTAAGTTATTAATGTGAAATATTCAGCATTAACATCGAAGTAAATACATCAACAGCCTACACATACATATATAAACTGAATACATGCACTATGACAAAGTGACACAAGGATTTTCTAGACAACTGTCCCCGGAAAAACCCAATGCAGGAAAACCGGTCTTCTAGCTATTAGAGGGTTTTATTATTAAGTAGATTCTAAGTACAACAAATTTGGGCACCAACTCGTTAACCCGACAGACAAATAAAACTACAGCTATACCTCTGTTTTGGAGACAGAAAAATTGACTGATTCACACCCTCAATGTTATGAATCTAATTCATAACTAAAGTAATAAATATAGTTATTAATAGAATAAATAGAAATAAATGTAATTACTAGTTAATCAAATAGTAATTATGTAATTAGTGATTAAGTTAGCTGAAAAGGCATGTCTAAAAGACATGTCTGTTCATGAAAAGGTACCTGCATAGGTATAAAAGCGGGACCTCATTGTAATCATTCAATCATGTCATATCTTATCAATAAAATATTTATTATTATAAATACCTCGTGTATTTTTATAATTAAAGCTATTTCTGCTATCAAAGTCTACAAATCTGCAAGTCTTCTGCTACAGTATTCAAAACTACAGCTTCCGTTGTTACAGTGGTATCGGAGCTATCTTGAAGCCAAGTTAGGGACAAGTTGAAGCAATGGCACATAACATTGTTGTACAAGCCTACGAACGTAGTTTACAAGCCTATGGACATAAACTACCACACTATGTGTCATTACGAGAAGAAATAATTGAGAAGATTAGGAAAGCTCAACAAAAGCTTCAGAAAGTAGAGAATTCTTGGGCAGAAATTACAAACGGTTTAAAAGAAAATTCTGCAGAGCTTAAAAAAATTTCTGCAGATCTTAAAAAAATTTCTCGTAATAGAAAAGAAAATCATGAGAAACAGAAAAATGAAAAATGCTGTAATAATGAGAAGACAACTAGTTATGTTAAAGGGAAATCAAGTAAAACATCCATGGAAAAGTCAACCAAATATATTCCCCCACCAATGCGTAATAAAGGAAAACAACCAACTAAAATTGAAAGTAAAGAAGAAGGGAAATGTTGGAAATGTGGAGACAAATATTTCACAGGACATAAATGTGTTTTTTATACAAGAAACAAGATTGCCATTAGTGATGATTGTCATTCTGGACACCGTGTTAGTCAAACAGAAGAGAATCTGAATGAACCATGTGTTCCTCCATTCGCTGGATCCGATCTAATTTTGTGTCCCAATAGTGGTGAATGTCAGACTAATAGGGAGGATGACTCCAAAAAGATGATGCTAGGCCCAGGTTCCCACTTCTCTCAGGAGCCTAACAGTAAAGTAAAAACAGAAATCTCTCAAGTCTTTTTGGATAATAAGGATGTTTCAAATTCTTCTAGATTGCATGAATCTACTCCTGCATTGTCACAGCCTACTGCTCAAAATTCTAAACAGACAACCATGGCTCACATGCCAGAGGGGCAAAACAACAGTGATTTGTGTTTTCCAGAACCTTCTTGTGGTCTGTCTCAACCCTTATTATTAACTCCTCCAACTGAAAACGACAGACAAAGAAGTAACGTATTGATAAACTATTTGGGGAATCAGTTTGACACGAATGATGACATTGCTAGGAAGAATAATGCGCTAAAAATTCTCAAACAGATTGTTGAGGAATGGGTAGTAAAAGTTGCTAAAAGGCATACACAGCGAGCTACTATTATAAATAAAGCTGATGCAAAATTATATATTATTGGGTCATTTGCCTTAAATGTAGGTGGTCCTGGAAGTTATATTGATGCAGTATGTATTGGACCATTGTATGCAAATAGAAAGATTGATTTCTTTGTTCACCTTTACAATATGTTGGTAGCCAGAGAAGATGTGTTAGAGGCCGTCGTTGTTCTTGCAGTCACTACCACTCGAAATTTTGATACAGAGGTTAGGGACAGCACCAATGCCACAGGTTTCATTGTCGATAAAAAACGTGGCATTATTCTCACTAACAGGCGTGTCGTCCAGCCGGGGCCTGTTGTTGCCTATTCTATATTCCCCAAGAACGAAGAAATTCCAGCTTATCCTCTGAACCGTGACCCTGTTCATGATTTTGGGTTTTTTCAGATTTGATCCAGCTCGGCTTCAGTTTATGAAATGTAAGGAAATCCCTCTTGCATCCGAAGCTGTTGCTGTGGGTTTGGAAATCCGGGCTGTGGGTAATAACAGCGGTGAGAAACTTTCAGTATCCTCAGGAACATTGGCCTGACTGAATCGAGAGACTTCTTTCCGTGGGACTGCTGCGTACAATGACTTCAATACTTTTTATATGCAGGCAGCTTCAGGTACGAAAGAAGGATCAACTGGGTCACCTGCAATTAATTGTCATGGACAAGCAGTTGGACGAACGGGTGTATGGTTTATGTTGCAGGTTTTAAATGATCAAAATCAGAATCTGTCATATGATGACTCAGTTCTTTTCAAAAACCCCCGAACGATCAACGTGTCTCTCCTCAAAGTGGCT
Organism: Pinus albicaulis; assembly: GCA_034641835.2. Classification (NCBI taxonomy): domain Eukaryota; kingdom Viridiplantae; phylum Streptophyta; class Pinopsida; order Pinales; family Pinaceae; genus Pinus; species Pinus albicaulis. Next base: position 352,511,743 of record CM076578.1, on the reverse strand, counting down.
CTCGAGCGGCGTTTAATTTCAGGTTCTTTTCTCCTTCCCCAAGTCGCAGGTTTGAGGCGTCTTGCTTGGACGACAGGTCATGGGTTCGAATGCCAAAATCGAATTTTCCTGAATCAGAGAGACAATAACATGCCCTCATCACTGTGGCATGGCTCGCAACATTGGTACGCTGTGACTGTCGTAATTATACTCAGAGGTGTCACAACGCTGTTGTGCGTTTATGTATTCTCCTTTTGTTGGGTATATATCAAGAAAATTATGGTAGCAGATGATGTTACAGTCTAGAAAGTTATGTCAAAAACACCTGCGTCGATTGTGCTCATACGATATCGGTATGATAGAAGAGCGAATCTTTACAACAAAGGAGTAATACAGAATTTCAAGGAAATATTTTTTACAAGCGTTCCACCATCGAAGAATAATTTTCGAGCCAAGTTACAGAATGATTCTATACTGCAAGATACTTCTATACGAAATGTTCGGTGGACATTTGGAGACATTGTACCAGATTATTTGCTTGGGCAAAACACGTGTGCGTTATATTTAAGTTTGCGCTGCCATTTACTTCATCCAGATTACACTTATTATCGAATCCGAGAGTTACAAAAGGGCTTCGAGCTTCCAGTTGTTCGATGGCATGTTGATCTGGAAGATGTAATAAAACACACTTTGTGATATGAATGAACAAGCAATACAGGCCATTCGACAATAGATTGCGGTTGAAGGATTCTTAGAACCCGAGCGACAACTGAGTAGATAAATTGTTTTTAATTCTTCGAAAATCGATACACAGTTAAAACACCGTGAAAAGCTACCGAGAAAAGCTATTGACGTTGTGAATCTCCCCAGAGTTAATTATAATATTTGCGTAAAGGGTGGCATCGGTTCAATACATGGATTAACTTTAATTATATATAATATATATATTTTATAATATATATAATATTATATATGTTATATATAAATTATATAAAAAAATTATTAATTTAATTAATTAAAATTACTATTTAATTAATTAAATTAATTTAAAAAAAAAAAAAAACATGGATGAAGTTCAAAAAGGATGTATAAAGAGAATATATGCCTCACAAATATCCAAAGTTTAAAAAAAATAATAATAATAAAGGAATTATAAGGATGAGTTAAAAAAAAAAAAGGGAAGGTACCAGTGATTAAAGACATGCTTAGCAGATAGTTCCAGTGAAGAAAGTTGTCAAAAAGTTAAGCTTTGAGGATAAAGCTTTTCAAGAAGGAGGCAATGTTATGTATATTCATAACTAAAGTAATAAATATAGTTATTAATAGAATAAATAGAAATAAATGTAATTACTAGTTAATCAAATAGTAATTATGTAATTAGTGATTAAGTTCGCTGAAAAGGCATGTCTAAAAGACATGTCTGTTCATGAAAAGGTACCTGCATAGGTATAAAAGCGGGACCTCATTGTAATCATTCAATCATGTCATATCTTATCGATAAAATATTTATTATTATAAATACCTCGTGTATTTTTATAATTAAAGCTATTTCTGCTATCAAAGTCTACAAATCTGCAAGTCTTCTGCTACAGTATTCAAAACTACAGCGTCCGTTGTGACACTCAAATGGGATTTACAGAACTCAGCAGTTTTCAATCTTCAGAAACCCCAGCGTTGCTCTGAAGCCCTCTGCGTCAGCCCCTGCGCTGCTCAAGAAGGCCCTGCGTCACCCCAAACTCGGTTACGTTGCCCTGGCTGGGCCTGCGTCAGCCCTGCTGGCCTCCTGTTGCCCCTGTGCTGCCCTTTCTGGGCCTGCGTCAGCCATGCATAGCCCCCGAAGCCTCTGCGTTGCCCCTGCAGGGTTGTGGCTGCTCTGCGTAGCTGCCACATAGTTGTTGCTCCCTTTGTGCTTCTCAATCTGCTACTTCTCTGCCTCTTGTTGCATTCTTGGCCTGGGATCAAACCATCCCTATCGCCAATAATACCCCTCGTTGCAGCTGAAACATTTCTGAAATTATTATCAAACCACGCCCTAGAATTCTAGCTTAGTCTCAGTGCTCTGCCACTGTGTGTTCTCCAACTAACCCCAAGCCTTTCCTTTATACTTTTCTCGTTGGGAAACCAACGATCGTGATCTAATCTCTTATCGGCGACTAAGATTAAAAGAAAGCTTGATTTGTGTGACTTAAGTCATTTTCATCACATGTTTAAATTAATTAACTTTAATCTTTTAATTTTCCTAAGTTAGACTTAGGGTCCTTAATTAAAAAGATTAATTAATTAAATATCTCTTAAACAGGATGAAATTTCTTAAATCACTTTCTGGGTCTTGGAGATCTCATGTACTCGAGTCCCTCCACAAAGTTTGGGAGCTAGAGCACATCCGATGCTACCCCAACACCTCAAAATCTCAACAGTGGAGAGGTTTTGGCCATGGCTTGCAGCCTATATTCTGTGTTCTTGTTCTTCTTGTTTTGGTCATTGCTTGATGATATACAAACATAATAACAAGTAATATAGCTAATATAAAAGACATCACAAGCAGTTATCAAGTACCGAGAAATCAATCTAATTATTGCCCTTGAGATTTCTCAACAAAAAGGAAGTTTCATACTCATATATTCTTCTCACAAGGGCTTGAGGAGAATGTAGGAGAGCAAGGAGGCACAGGATTGCAGCTATAGAATGAGTTCTAGCAGTCAAACAAAGAGGCCGAAATTTCAGGCAAGATTCTTGTTGAGATTTTGGGGTAGCATCGAATGTGCTCTAGCTCCCAAATTTTGTGGAGGAGCTGGAGTACGTGAGATCTCCAACACCCAGAAATCGTTTGAAGAAATTCCATCAGGTTTAAGAGATATTTAATTAATTAATCTTTTTAATTAAGGACCCTGAGTCTAACTTAGGAAAATTAAAAGATTAAAGTGAATTAAATTAAACATGTGATGAGAATGACTTAAGTGACGCGGATCGAGAAGCTTCTAATCTTAGTCGTCGATTAGAGATTAGATCACAGTCGTTGATGTTTCACCAAGAAAAGTATAAGAGAAGGGCTTGGGGTCAGTTGGAGAACACACACATTCGCAGAGCACGGAAGCTAAATTGAGATTCTAGGGCGTGGTTTGCTAAGAATTTCAGAAGTGTTTCAGTTGTAGTGAGGGGCAATATCGGCAAGGGGGATGGTCTAATCCCAGGCCAAGAATACAACGAAGGTAGAGAGGCAACATACCAAGCAGGGAAGATGCAGCCAGGAGCTACACAGTCCAGCAGAGGCAGCGCAGAAGCAAAAGGAGCCACGCAGGGCTGACGCAAGCCCAGTCAGGGCAGCACAGAGGCAGCATAAGCCCTTCTAGGGTGACGTAGGCCATTCTAGAGCAGCTCAAAGGCTGACGCAGGCCAGGAAGGCTACGCAGAGGGCTAAGGAGTAGCACTGGGGTTTCCGATGGGCCAAAAAGGGCTTGAGTTTTGTAAATCCCGTTTGAGGTTGTGAATCAGCCATATTTTCTGTCTCCGAGGATAGAGGTATTGCTTGTGTTTTTCTCTATCGAGCTAACCAAGTTTGGTGCCCAGAATTGTTGTATTCAGAATCTGCTTAATAATAAAACCCTCTAAAGCTAATTGCACCGGTTTTACCACATTGGGTTTTTCCGAGGACATTTGTCCAAAAAATCTGTGTCACTTTGACTATGAGCATGTTATTCAGCAATTGATCTGTATGTGTAGGCTGTTATATGTATTTACTTCGATGTTAATTCTGAGTATTTAGGTTAATAACTTGTCTATGTAATCAAGTAGGAGAAGTAAATCAAGAATTAACAGTAGGATTTCTTAAATTAAGAAATTTCCACATGGTATCAGAGCGATTGCATGTAATATTTCGAATAGGAAATAAACAGCAATACAAACCAACATAAACAAAACTACAACAAATAGAGATGCACCATAAAAATCACTGCAAACATTTCAGAAAAGTTGAGCCATCTTATTATATTTCTGGAAATAGGGAATGAGTACAAGAAGGTGATCAAAATGACGGCACCTTGGCTTGCTCAAGGCAAGCTGAAATATCTCTCCAAACCCGGCTATGAATGGTTGCTCTTCCTAGTGACTGCGTAACTCTTTGGGCTGTTGCTGCTGGAAAGTGTTGCTACTTGCTGGAATGGCGCTGCTCTTTGGGGTTGTTCCTCTGCTCAGAAAATTTTGAAACTCCAGCTATGAACTCTAATCCCAAAACCCGGAAAAACCCAAGAAAGAATTTCGGAAAGGCTGACCCCGGAATTTGACCCCCTTGGGAAAATTACGCACTCCTGGTGACTAAGCTGGCCTCTGGACTGAATAATTGGAAATGTTGGCCCCTCACTGCTCCAAAACAGAACTTGTGAAGGGTTGATCCCCTCACACTTCTCCCGGACTGAAACTCCTGAATCTCCCTCACTCCCAGAGCTGCTATCCTCCAAGACTGCGTAATCCCTGTGAGTGACTGCGCTGCCTAATGAACTGCGTAACTCCTAGATGTTGGCTCTTCGTTCTCTGCTCTAAAAACTAATGGTGAAGCTCCTCACTTGAGCGGGCACTCTAAGTCCCCCGAGGCAGAGGTTGGGATCTCTGCTCGGAGACACCCGCGTGCTAAACAACACTTGCAGACTTAGCTAAACAGCTTAAGTGTGCTCAATATCTGTTAGACAAAAATTCTGAAGATGAATGATAAAATGAATGAGAAGCTAGGCCCTCACTCCCTATTATGCTTGAGACCCCAACATTCCCTTAGGCCCCACTGTGCTGCGCTGTCCTCCTTGCCACGTTGCCCTGCCTACTCTACGATGTCCTGGCCCATGTTGCCACTGGGCTGCCTGGCCCACGTTGTCCCTCTCCCTGCGCTGCCACTTGGTCCCCTGGGCCCCACATTGAATGCATCATATTAGCCAAGTGACTTTAGGAAGATTATTTCTCCTAAGTTGGGTTATAGGTACCAACACCCTTTTTATTTATGGTTGAACATTAGAAAAGCAAAAATCTAAACAAAATTAATATTGCCAATTAGCTGCTACTAATTGGGAATATTACAGTCCTACCCGCCAAAATGTTGCTTGTCCTCCAGCAACTGCAAGGATGTAATATCCCCAAATGGGATATTTTACTAAATTTGCATAAATTTACTTAAGCCCCAAACTATGTCGTAAAATCCACATGCATTTAACAGAAGATTGCCATGTAAAATTAAACATACAAGTACATGCAGATCCATAACACCATAATGCAGGAAAATAACTCAGCTTTATTATATTATCACTGGGGTTATAGGCTGAAATGAAAGATAGTTGAGATAACTTAAATACAACTGGCCTCAAGAAAATCTGCTGCACTGTGTTGGCCTCCAAAATTGAATTGCTGCACTCTCCCTCCGGCAACAACTACCACTGAATCCACTAAAGCACCCGTTGAAGATCTAAATGATCCTCACTCCGATATTGTTGAAGCTCTACAAAACATCTAAATGAAGTCTCCTCAAAGAGAGTTGGGTTTCCATCCAACACTCACAAATCACCCGAGGGTTTTCATCCTAGGGCTACAGCTGAAGTAGAGAACTACGTTTCAAACCTCTCACACAAGAAAATTATATGATCCAAAGATATCTCTCAATATCCTCCTCCCTTTCTTTTATAGATCTCTTGGAGCCTTCTAGAGCATTATTTTATTATTATTTTATTCATGGAGCACTTTTCCCTCTTATTAAAATATTTCTTTTTAATGCAGAAAAGGGTAAATTGGCTACCACGCCTCCTCTGGTCACTGAAACTTGTGTCCAACCGTCCCATCATGTAGGTATCCTCGTCCCAGTTCCAATGAGCTATCACACTAAGGTGTTCTATCATGTATTCCTCCCAAAATGCCACCTTGAGCGTAATTAACTGAGTTAAGCCCAAAAATAACTCAATTTTTCGAAAGTTGTCGAAATGCACCGAAACGAAAGGTAAGTTGCTCAGATGATGGAATACATCAAGCGAATGCCACCGGACATCATGGAAACTCCTCAAAACTCCTCCAAAAAGCCCCTGAGCCCGCTGATAACACTAATCTGTACCTGTGACCTGTTTGCTCCTAACTCTAGAAGTCCAACCTAACCCTGTCGTAGGTGACACCAAAAAATGGAATATTACAGACCTTCCGCCCCAAGATTTCTTGCCCTCAAGCAATCCAAATATGTGGGCCACTCGTTGGCCCGCCACAACTGAGACCTAATGCTCGGATCCCATACAAACCCCCTGGGGCTACTATGTGCCTGTGTCAAGCCACCTGGAATAGACCCTTCAATGCCGCGATCCCAAACTGATCTCTCATTATACCTGTCATCAAACAATCCTCCTGGATCCCAACGCCACCATGGCCAATCATCGCCCAAGTCGCACGACTCAGACTGCGCACTACCTCTAGCTATAACTGATGCTCTAAGAGGTGAAGACCACGACTCTTGCTGCGCTCTATCTATGACTATGTAAACTGCCCCACCAACTGTGTACCAACTCATCACCTCTCTCCAATCCAACTCCTAACTAAATCCAATGTTGATCCTGCTCTCCTGAAACCGGGATGGAATGCTGAAGAAATGTCGATCTCTGCCCCACTACCAACTAGAATCTGTATCATCTGTCATGTCTAATGGCCCCTACTCCGTTGTGCTCCCTACGAAGAAGATCATACCATCAAGAGGGTACCAACTCATGATCTCACGCCAATCCATCCTGGAAGAAGAATCAAATGTAGCGACAACTGCATACGGAACACACCTGGAGTGTTGTCGCCAACCCGTAATCAACTCACATTGCTTTGTCCTGTCTACCAACGAGATCTACCTGCAAAAGAAAGCCCCTCTCTCCATAATGGGCCAAAGTGGGCAAGATATACTGCAAGCCCCATCTATGTACTCCCGGACAGTGCTACTCCCTTAAAGTACTGCAACTCTGCTAACTACATGTGCATCTATCTGCACCTCATCAATGTGTCGGCCCAAAGATGGATGCTCCACCATCTCCAATAGCTCCTCCCACTCCTAATCAAGAATGTCATGCTCATGTTGTCTACTAGCCCCCTGCAGAACTATCCCATCAACCTCCAACACCTCCAGAGGATATGGATCTGCAACTGTTGTCACCGTACTCAATGTCTGTGCATCTGACTGCTCCTCCTCAATGGCTGACTCCAAGGTTAGCCGTATATCCATAATAGACTCAATGTGAGCCTCCATCTGGCTCTCCCCCAAAGGACTATCATGCATGATGTGCATAGTATCCTTCTCTGCTAACTCCTGCTCCTTCATATGCTGCTCTAGTTGAATCGTCACAAGTGACTCATCACCCTGAGTATCTCTCGTAAAGTCCCCTGACTGCTCATCCTGCACACTGGAATACAGCTCCGGCCTACTGTCATCATCTCTGCATGACTGCCCTCGCTCCCCAGAAGAATCCGCATCTGATCCCATGGACTCACCTGAAGAAGAGTCCTCATCCTAGCATACAGAACGAATTCCCTTCTGTTCTGCCTCTGCCGCATCATCTGCATCACTCAAGCATGAGTGATCAGGCCCCTAAGGTTCTTTGCAGATGAAGCAAAGTCCCTTCCTCCTCGGCTCATTTATGCTACGAGATCCACCAAATTGGAGCAGCTCCTCCCTGGTCAATTGTCTCCTGAATAGCTCAATATTTTGCTCAACCAACCCGTGGGCTAGCTCATAAGCAGCAGGTGAGACCAACTGCTCTCTCCTCCAAATGCTCAACAAACTGGTCTGCAACTCTCAACAAATGGTCTCATGGTCTCTCATACATGACGACGGGATGGACTGCATGTGTGCTATGACGGAGTCAGGATGATGTCTCCCAATGCTGAAAAAGCATTGGAACATCCGCAAAATCAAGTCACCACACTCAAGGTCAAACATGATGACATACGTCTCGAATGTGGCCATACTCCATAGAATCTCAAGCTTCTTCCCAAAGGTTGAGCCTGCACTGTTGTCCCAATCCTGAAAAGTCTCTACTATCAATCTCATAATCCTCCTCGTAACATCATCATTGTATGGAGCTGTAAGTGCGGTCAACTTCATGATGTTACTGAGGTAGAGCTGCTTACGCAATGTAGAGCTACAGCAGCACAGAAGGCTTCAGAGGCACAGCGCAGTGCAGCAGCAACGTGATAGATTTCAGCACAAGGGGCTGATGTGACTTCAATAGTGCAGAGGGAGTCTGATTACGCAGGCAGAGTTGTAGTTGTGCATCGTTCTTTAGATGCCAGCACAGATCTGCAACCCATCAGACTTGTTTGTCAAAGATTGGGCAGGAGATTCAGTTGTTTCTCTCAACAACTGAAGTTGTAATGCAGCAAATCAGTAGTGGCAGTGCTATACAAATGCAGCATATTGAGAGGGAGCTGCAGTACAGTGGTTGCAATTGCATTGGAAAAATCATGGGCAACAGTACAGAATGGCAGCAGCAATGCAAAGTTGAGTGGGCCGGAGGCCAAGCTTTAGCAGCATAGAACCAGTACTCAAAGTCATGTAATGCATAGTGTGATGTATTGCTAGAGCACACCCTTGATGCTAAGAGGGAGTGTTGAGATTTTGTGTATTTGGGGTAGCATCAGTTGTGCTCTAGCTCCCAAATTTTGTAGAGAGACTAGAGTACACTTGATCTACAAGATTCGGAAATGGATTTGGGAAATTTCATCTGGTTTAGGAAATATTAAATTAATTGATTATTTTAAGTGCATTTCCTAAGTTAAAACTTAGGGAACTTAAATAATTAAAGTGAATTTAATTAAACATGTGATGAAATTGTCTTAAGTCACACGGATCAAGCTTTCTTTTAATCTTAGACATTGATTCAAGATCTGATCATGGCCGTTGATTTGTCAACGAGAAAAGTATAAAGGAAAGACTTGGGGTCATTTGTAAAAACACACAGAGGCAGAGCACTGAAGCTAAGCTGAGATTCTAGGGCAGGGTTTGCTAAGAATTCTCATAAGTGTTTCAGCTACAGAGGGGAATTTAGGCCAAGGGGTGATCTGATCCCAAGGTCTAGAATACACAAGAGGCAGAGATCAGCTCAAGGACAACGCAGAAGAAGAGAGCAGCAACAGCAGCAAGGACAGCGTGATTTTCAGCAGGAAACCCTTCGTGGGCAGCGTAGTGACTGCGTCACCCAGTCTGGGGTAACGCAGAGTCTTCCGGAACAGCGCTGAGGGTTTGAGGGGCTTCAGAGGCTGACGAAGAGGCTTTCAGGGGCAGTGTTGGGGTTTCTAGGCCCTAATCTTGGCTGAGTTCTGTAAATCCCGTTTGAGGGTGTGGATCAATCATTATTTTGGCCCTAGATCAACCAATGAGTTGTAGATCTAGTGTATTCTCTGTCGAATTTTCCAGATCTGGAACCCAAATTTGTGTATTCATAAATATTCTTAATAATAAAACCCTCCAGCAGCCAGAGACCAGTTTTCCCACATTGGGTTTTTCCGGGGACTATTTGTCCAGAAATATCTGTGTCATTTTGTCAATGTGTGCATTAACTTGCTCTAGATCTGGATTGGTAGAGATTTGTTATGTGTTTTGCTTCGAAATTAACTTGAATTTATTCAGTTAATAACTTGTCTAAGTAGGAGGAGCATAACCTGATTAACAGTAATAATTTCTGCATAAAGAGTAAGATTCGGAAATTTCTACATAGTGAACACTTTGAGTCAACACATGGTTGATCCTCATAACATTCACTAGGTTGGTGCCAAGAAACTCTTAAGATATCTCTAGGGCACGATAGACCATGGGCTGAGATACACTGTCGGGAGCATGACACTCCATGGATATACCGATGTCGATTGGGTTGGCAGTGTGGTGGATCACAAGAGCATATATGGATGTTGCTTCACACTTGTGTCTGCTTCGAGCAGGAAGCAGAAGTCGGTAGCTTTGAGCACCACTGAGGACAAATACATTGCAGCATGTATGACCTGTTGTGAAGCCACTTGGTTGCGAAAGCTCTTCAGTGAGTTGTTCGAGCATGTGTTAGATACCACCGTTATCCTTTGTGATAACCAGAGGGAGATTCGTTTGTTAGAGAATCTCATGTTCCGCGATCGATCCAAGCATGTTGATGTCTGGTACCACTTTATCCAGGATATGGTACAACGAGGCACTGTAAGGCTTAATCATATAGGAACTGATGAGCAGGTCACGGATATTCTCACAAATCCCTTGGGGAAGGTCAAGTTCCTAACCTTCCGTGAGAATCTTGGTATCGTGGAACGACCATATTCTGAGGGTCTTGTTGGACGATGAGCTTTGAGAGCTCTAGGGGGCTTTGGGGATAGCTTCTTGGAGCTATAAGCAACCACAGGGCTAGGCTTGCCGAACCTTGTTGGTGTGCTTCTGCCCCACCATTATGATATTGAGTTGGTTCACCTCTCATGATCTGTGCCCCATATGCATCCTACCCATTGAGTCTCGGACTCATGGGAAGTACCTCTCATTTGGCCAGTGAGGTGGGAAAACCTAGAGACCAGTAGAAAAGACCGATGGACGCATATGAGATTGTCGTACTCTCTATGTCTAGGATGGCACGTGTCCAACCACTTGATCTGGGATCAAGTCAAGTGAGGTTTCGAACCTCCAACTGACTTCGGGTCAGTTAAACTAATTTCGTGTTAGTATATGACTCTCTCGAGTCCAAGTGAGGTTTCGGACCTCCAACTGACTTCGGGTCAGTTAAACTAATTTCGTGTTAGTATATGACTCTCTTGAGTCCAAGTGAGGTTTCGGACCTCCAACTGACTTCGGGTTGGTATGTGACTCCTTTGACCCCTATAGAGGTTTCAGACCTCTGAGCTAAATTGGTTAACCGGGAGTGATGTCTTTGTGACTCACCTTTTGTTCTGAAATAAAGAAACCAGCAAAGCAAGTTACGGCGGGATGACGCACGATGTTTGGATGGCACAGGTGGATGGAGTTCTCCCTAGTTGAGAGGGAGTGTTAATTTTGGACAACTAAGTCCAAACTCCATATTGTGATGCTCAGATGAAGATGCCAATATTTTTATTGGATTCCTCTTTCGGAGAGGTGCAAGATCGATCTAAACATCATCTTGATCTGATGAGCAGAACATTTATTTTGAATTAATTCCACTTATGTGCAAGGTCGGCCAAAATTGTAATGTAGGCTTGAAGCCCCAGCAAATGTGTCACACACCCTCACTGATGGATATATATAGGTCAACGTTGGAGGTCATTCTCACCATCACTCATCACACTTTCTCTCTCATCATCTGATTGGTTCGATCATCATCTTGGAGGCTCTTCTTCTCTCACACGTGGGAAAAACGCAACAAGGATTTTTTGGTTTTGACCTAGGGTTTCAGTGCAAATTTGACCAGCGTTGCCTTTGGTCAATGCATGGTCAAACTGACCCTAAACTCTCCATAAATTTCGATTTCTACACTCCGCATTTTCTGGCACAAAAATAGAGGTTGGACGTTGACTTTGACCTGGCTGCGTTGACTTTTGCTGCTGATGTTTTTGTGTTGACCGTTGACTGGACAACATTGATTTTTGTTGACTTTGGGTTGACTATTATAGAGTTGTCCGAGAGAGTTGTTTGACACATTTTGGTTGGCTGACCGTGTAGAGACTTTGATGGTTGAAGCATCCTGTTGACTGCCGTAACGCACCACAACACATATTTTGCGGATCAAGTTAAGTGTATTTTTTACTTGTCTTCTGTCGATCTACTGGTATGTTCTATCAGCATTTTACTTTCTTGTTTATGTGATTGTTGTTTGATATTGGGGATAAAAGTAAAGTTGCATCAAGCATAGAACATCTACAAAAATTTACATTGTTGGATTGGGAATTGATGTGGGCTGGTCTTCAACAAGAAGAGATGAGGCGAGATATGATCAAGTGTAAACTTGATGGCAGCAGCAGCAATGGGTCGAAGCCCAAGGAGGAGGAGGATAATGCAGCCCTTGCATCCAAGGGGCAGCAAGAGCAGCGGAGGCAGAAAAAGGACGTCTCCAGATTAAGTGTTTCCGGTGTGGTGAGATGGGTCACTACACTACACAGTGTCCTCTCAAGAAGAAGGACAAGGATGAGAAACATGATCCACAAGTAAGGATCGAGGAGGAAGATTCGCCATGATTGCTCACATACCTCCAAGGAGGAGGTGGGTTGATCTATTACTGTAGTTTGAGAGAGATGGAGTTGGGCAGGATCCTTGAGGAGTCTACCTCTTAGATCAATACCTTTATACGGGAGCCCATATCAGAAATAGTAGGATGGACCAGTGTTATCTGGTGCAGAGGAGTGTCGAAGTGACAGTGAAGTGGCTAGAAAACGCCAGAGTCTGAGCAATGCAGAGCAGAGTTGGCAGCAGTGTAGTAAGGCACAGCGCAGAGTCAGCAGCAGTGCAGCAACTTCAGAGGGTCAGCGGAGAGACTAGCAGCAATCAGATCTTCAATATCAGATGCATCATCCTGAATGTTTAGTTCGATATTTTGGATGTTTTTCTACTGCAATAGCAGCAAAGTTGCAGTGCAAATGAAGTTAACAGTAGTATGCAGGGTCAGCAGCAGCATAGATGCAGCAGCGCAGTAGTTGGTGGACAGCAGAGTCAGGCATCAACAGCGCAGAGGGAGATGTTACAAAATCAGAGTAATTCTTCATCGGGATGCATTACTAAAGCACATTCCTCAATAAGAGGGAGTGTTTCTTTCTGGTAGCATCAGTTGTGCTCTAAGTCACAAATTTTGCAAGGAGGTTTAGACACATGTATTCCAAATTACCTAGAAAGTGATTTGGAAAATTCCACCCATATGAGGTTTTATTAAAATAATTAATTATTTTTTATGGGAGACTAAGTCTAAACTTAGGGAATTAAAATAATTGAATTATATTAATAGAACTGGGTGTGAATCTTCTAGAAAAAGACGAAGATCAAGTCAAGTTAATCTTACCCCTTGATTATGTTTTAATCTGGGCTGTTGATTTCTCAACGAGAAGGTTATAAGAGAAGGCTTGATTGGCATTTGAAAAACATATCGAGAGAGAGTCTAGAGATCGACTTATCAAGTGAGCAGCGCAGAGCAGTCGGAGAGATGATCGAGTTGATTCTTGCAATGAGGGACACAGATAGTTCCAGTTGGAGATTTTTCCAAAGTCGGGAATATATCGCAGAGAAGGAAGAGAAAAGGATGCAAAAGAGGCAGTGTAGGGGCGCTACGTTAGGGAATGCAGAGGCAGTGCTAAGCCTCAGAAGAGATCAGCTATTTCGCTGAGAATCAGTCAAATCCAGTGCTGGAGAGCGGGGTGTGAGACCAGAGGGGCAGATGATCAGCATTGAGCCAGCAGAAAGACCAGCCGAAGGGAGTGACGCGAGCGCAGAGGCAGCGTGGGACTTATCAATTCAGGGTTGGGTCAATGTCGGATCTCCAGTGTTAGTGTGAGGTCATTTTCTCACTAACTCTCTGTCAATTATTTTCTCTGTATGGATGGCTAGTAAGGCATCCTAGATTGTATTCAGAACTACTATTTAATAATACAAACACTTAGATGTCGCACCCGTTTCCCCGCATTGGGTTTTTCCGAGGACATTTGTCCAAAAATTACGGTGTCATATGTGTGTTTGATTTCCTTCTTGCTCAGTTCTTCTTTCCGCATTTTATTTATGTAGTGAAGGTTGCAGTGTCATGTATTCAATGTTTGTCGTAGAACAACTACAAATAAATTGTTAAGTAATGAATAACAACTAGGTGAATATTTTCCAGTTGTTGCAATAGGATTCTCAATCTAGGAATTTTCACAATATTTAGAGGGGTGAAGATGTTGTTGAAGCACAAGTATTGGAGGTCACCTATAGCGAATGGTGCGAGGAGTGGCTCGTTTTACAGGTTGCAGATGGACAATCCTAAGGCACTAGTGAGCAGCAGTAGTCTGAGGGACCAAGGGGAGCTATGGCATAGGAGAATGGGCCATATTCATCATCGAGCACTTCGATTGCTTCATGAGACGGTGACAAGTGTTCTGGAGTTGAGCATAGAGCACAATAATGTTTGCAGGGGATGTGTGTTGAGGAAGTTTGCGAACGCAGCATTTCCAAGGAGTGACAACAAATCGCAAAGGATACTTGAATTAGTGTATTCAGATATATGTGGATCAATGTCAACGAAATCTCTCTGGTGTTGAAAAGTGTAACTAGGTTCGGTCTTCATAATGACATGTAATTGTGGCTTGTATAAATGATGTAATAAAATTATTTTTGTAATCCTTGCTTCATGGGTTTCATGGGCAAGTGATTTTAGAACATTATGATTTGTCATTTAGATTCAAAGAATTAATGTCATGTATGTAGAGCTTTTCTTGAGCCTATGTCAATGTATATGATGTTGAGATTTTGGGTAGCATCGGATGTGCTCTAGCTCCGAAACTTTGTGGAGGGGCTAGAACACATGAGATCTTCAAGACCCAGAAATCGTTTGGAGAAATTCCACCCGATGTGAGAGTTATTCAATAAATTAATTATTTTAATGGAGACCCTAAAGTCTAACTTAGGGAAATAAAATAATTAAAGGGAATTAATTTAAACATGTGGGTGAGAATGTTCTAAGTAACATGGATCAAGTCTTTTCTAATCTTAGTCATTGATTAGAGATTAGATCATGGCCATTGATTTCTCGACGAGAAAAGTATTAAAGGAAGGTTTGGGGTCAGAGGATACACATAGAGCGGTAGCACTTGAGCAAAGTCGAAATTTTGGGGCGCGGTTTGCTGAGAATTTTCGAGTGAGCTTGCAGTGCTCGTGAGGTGGAGATTAACGAGGGATTATTCAGATCCAAGGTCGAGAATACATAGGCAGAGCGGCAGATCCAATACCAGGCAATGTAGAGACCTAGCAGGAGGGACGCATCCCAGCCAGGCTCCCGCAGACGTTGACATAGGCCCTTCAGGGTGACGCAGAGACAGTGCTGAGCCCAAAGGGAACGCAGGAGCAGCATATGTGCTGCGCAGAGGCTCTAGCAGCTACACAAAGCTGACGAAGTGTCGGGAGAGGCAACGCTGGGATTTTTGTCTCCAAGTGATAGAGGTACATTTATCGTGATTCTGCTTAATAAACAAATTCTCTAAGAGTTGTTTCAGCGATTTTCCTGCATTGGGTTTTCCCAAGGACATTGTCCAAAAAATACTGTGTCCTTTGTCATATGTGCGTTATGCTTCATTAAATGATCTATATGTATGTGTAGGTTGCAGTAGTGTTTACTTTGATGTTTTTGCTAAATAATTCAGAAAAATAATTTACTAATTTAGCATAATAAATAGGAGAAGTAAATCAGAAAACTGTAGTAGGGTTTCTGTAACTTAGGTTCAAAATTTTTCACATGGTATCAGAGCTATTGCAAATCAAGGTGAAGCCATTAGCAAAGAGCTAAAGATTTTTTGTTGCAGGAGGGCAGCTGAAGCTCACAGATCTAGAAAAAGGCAACGCAGCACCAGAGGGACAACGCAGAGACCCAGCAGGGCTAACGCAGAGCCTGTCTGCTTACGCAGAGGCTAACGCAGGCCCAAAAGGGTGATGCAGAGGCTGATGCAGTACCAAGAGGGTGACGCAGTCCAGGAGGGAGTGACATTGTGCCAGTTGTTGTGGCTGGAAGTGCAGTGTTCTGATCTTCGAAGTTGCTAGTGGGACATTGTTTCTGACGGTGCAGAACAGTGCCTAGCAAGGTTGACAAAGTAAGGGGGAACAATTGCTCAACAGATTTTCTAGCCAAGATATCTGAGATTCGATCGGTGAAGTGATCGTAGAGGGTTGATTCGACAGAGTTGGTGGAGGATTTCCAAGAGGGAAATCACTAGTCAGAGGGAGCATAGTCTCTAAAGGGTTTCTGTCACCAAGAAACCCAAATCCAGTCTTGCTGAGAATAGCAACAGTAGAAGGGAGAAGAGCCTTTTTTCTTCAACATTTTTGAGCAGAGATGGCCGCACATGGATTGAGAGATCAGGACAGCTTGGAAGGTGTGTCTAACTTTGTCATCTAGAAAGCCAGAATCTTGTCAGTCCTTGACGAGTATCATATCAGAGAACATGTTGAGAGGGTTGTGGTCGTCCCATTCGATGTTGATCCTCTAAAGAAGTACGAGGAAAATCAGGCGCAAGCTAAGCGCTTGATCATGGATGGTGTGAAAGATCACATGGTCCCACATATTGCCAAGAAGAAGACGACAAATGAAATGTGGCAGGCTCTGGAAACGTTGTATCAAGGTAGCTCCATCTAGAGGAAGATGCTTCTGGAGATTCAGATGCGACTGTTTGCGATGCACAAGGGAGAAGAGATTGATCCCTTCCTCTTCAGATTGAAGGCTATTCGAGATCATCTAGTTGCAATTTGGGCAACTCCTGGTGACGGTCTCTTTGTGAGGATTGCCCTGAATGCAATCATCGATGATTGGGAGACCTTTGTCCAAAGTATCTTGGGCAGAGCCCAACTTCCAAACTGGGAGGACATGTGGGCAATCCTTCGTCAAGAAGAAATCAAGAGAATAACCAAGTGGGGTAGCAGCAGCGGAGGAGCCAAGATAAAGAAAGAGGAGGAAGATACAACTCTCACACCGAAGGGACAGAGGTAGCAGCAAGGGAGGAAGAAGAAGGACCTCTCAAAGTTCTGATACTTTAGATGTGGCGAATTGGAACACTTCGCCAATACTTGTCCTCAGAAGAAGAGGGGCAAGGAAGATTTTGATTCCAAGGCTGCGGCAGCCAAAGGGGATAGTGGCAGTGATGACGATGTTTCCATGAGTGCTCATGTACCTCGAGAGAAGTGGGGCGACATAGATCTGTAAATTGAGCTACAGATGGTGGCAGCAGGATCCTTGAGGTGCCAAAACTCCTGGATCACATACGAGCTACAGAAGCCGTTAAAGACAGTAGCAGGATGACTGGAGTTAGTGGATGCAGAGGATCATGGAAAGGCACTGCATGGAAAGGCACAAGGCAGTGCTTGAACACTGAAGATTGGAGCAGTGCAGTGCAATGGCAGTAGCAATGCAGAGGTTGATGGGACTTCAGCAGCGCAGAGGGGCAGTGCTTACGCAATGCAGAGCAGCAACAACACAGAGGCTCTAGAGAGACAGCGCAGAGCAACAGTAGAGGGTGCTTACGTGATGAGATACACCCAAACTAACTTGTCTATCAATTGTTGGGTGATGTCCTTCAGTTGCTTACTTCTCAACAACTGAGTTGCAGTGCAGCAGTTAGCAGTGGCAACGATATGGGCAGCATCATGCAGCATTGAGAGGGAGTCGTAGTACAGATGTGGCAGTGACATGGGCAGTGGTACAGAAAGCAGCAGCACAGTGGATGAATGGCAACAGGCCGAGCATCAGCAGCAAAGATCAGAGTAACGCTTCTGGAGTCAAGTGTTGCTAAAGCACATTCCTCGCTAAGAGGGAGTGTTGAGATTTTGGGTAGCATCGGATGTGCTCTAGCTCCGAAACTTTGTAAAGGGGCTAAAACACATGAGATCTCCAAGACCCAGAAATCGTTTGGAGAAATTCCACCTGGTGTGAGAGTTATTCAATAGATTAATCATTTTAATGGAGACCCTAAGTCTAACTTAAGGAAATAAAATAATTAAAGAGAATTAATTTAAACATGTGGGTGAGAATGTTCTAAGTAACATGGATCAAGTATTTTCTAATCTTAGTCGTTGATTGGAGATTAGATCACGGTTGTTGATATCTCAAAGAGAAAAGTATTAAAGGGAGGCTTGGGGTTAGTTGGAGGATACACACAAAGCGGTGGCACTTGAGCTAAGTCGAAATTTTGGGTCGCGGTTTGCTGAGAATTTTCAAGTCAATTTGCAGTGTCGATGAGGGGCAGATCGACAAGGGATTATTCAGATCCAACGCCGAGAGTATATAGGCAGAGAGGCAGATTTGTATCAGGCAGCGCAGAGACCCAGCAGGAGGGACTTAGCCCAGCCAGGCTCACGCAAAGGCAGCGTAGAGGCTGACACAAGCCCTTCAGGATGACGCAAGCCCTTCATGATGACGCAGAGGCAGCGCTGAGCCGAGAGGGGTGATGCAGGAGAAGCCTGTGCTCTGCAGAGGTTGTGTAATATTCCCAATTAGCGATAGCTAATTGGAAATATTAATTTTGATCAATTTTGCCTTCTATAGTTAAAATATAAATAGAAGTGAGTAAGAGGGGGATATAACTCACTTAGAATGAAGTACACTCCCTAAAGTCCCCTAGTAAACTCAACGTTGTGACTAAGGTGGGCCAAGGGGGCCAAGTGACCACGTGAAGAGGGACCCACTTGGACTGCGTGAGCATGGCCAGCGTAGTTGAGTTGGCAACGTGGGCCAAATGGAGGCAATGTAGGAGATGGTGGGGCCAAGGGTTGAGAGAGGCCCATCGTTATAAAAAGGAGGAGAGCCTCCTCGTTTTCTCATTCGAGTTTATGCATATTGAGCTAGTCACTTCGACTTAGAGCACGCTGGCTGTTTAGCTTGTCTGCAGCACTATTTAGTGCATCGGGTGTCTCCGTTCGGAGATCCCACCCTCAGCCCCGGGAGACTTCGAGTGCTTGCTCGGGTGAGGTAGTCTCATCAGTGTTTTGCAAGAGGATCGGTGTTGGCATTCGTGGGAGGAGTAGAGCCATAGAGACTACGCAGTCCTGAGAGGGAGGACGTAGTCCATCTTGAGGGAGCTTCGGTTTGGCACTATTTTGGGGGTTTCGGGTCAGAAGATTGAGCAAGGGGCCAGCCCTTGCCTATTGGAGGCTTTTGGCAGAGTGGGAGGCCATATCTCGAAGGATTCCATTCAGCATCAGCGTGGCCCTTGGGAGGATAGCGTAGATCCTCAAGGGAGGTATTTTCGGGGGTCGGCCATTTTAGAAACGCTCTCTGGGCTTTTCTGGGTATTGTGAGTAGATGCAAATTCCAGAGTTTCAGCCTTTTTTGAGTAGGGGAGCAGCCCCGAATACTCATTTTGTTCCAGCAGTAGCAGCAGCACGGCAGTTTTCCAGCAGCTTGGACGCAGAGCAGAGAGCAGCCATTCCGTTGATCTTCTGAGAGTATTCCTAAACTTGCCTGGTGCAAGTCGAGGTGCCATCACTCTGATCACCTCTTGTACTCATTTCTATTTCTCAGTATAATAAGATGGCTCAGTATTCTCTCTATTTCATGTGTATCTGCTTCATGTTTTGTTTATAGCATTTTGTATCTTGTTGTATGTTTTGTATTGCTGTCTATTTCCCCTTCGGGATATTACAGTGGTATCAAAGCTCATAGACCTGGCTCAGCCTGTGGAGCAAGTTGTCTATGACACCGGGAGAGAAGTCGTATATTTGCTACAGGGGTAGGAAGTACTGTGACATAGAACGTAGGTTGCAAATCACCTACGAGGAGGGTGACTGCGTTCCAGTAGTGGACGCAGAACAGGATCCAGTAGTGGACGCAGAATAGGAGGAGCCAATGGCAGATGATAGTGATGCAAAGAAATTTGGGGAAATGCTCCTCAAGTCAGTACGGGATCTGTCGAGGCAAATTGAGGTGATGGGGCAGAGATTCACTGTTGTAGAGGCTAGATAGTGTGAAACCCCAAGGGGTTTTCAGATTGGTGAGGGATCAGGCACATCCCACCATTTGCAAGAGCACAATGCCACTCAGCACATGGCATCACATGCCCCCACACGTTCCACTATGCCCACTTTTCTAGGTGCAGACACTGGGGCAGGAGCACAACAGGAACCAGAGCATGGCCACATGGGTGATTATTTTGCTGAGTATCAGGCATATGGGCAGGAGTTCAAGGATGCCCTTCCATTCAGAGATTTTGTTCAGCTCCAGCGGGACAGCAGACCCCGCGACCATCACAGAGGGCACCGGCATTATCACGAGGGAGACACTCAGCGTACAGTGAGCAGGTTCCATTTGCCCACGTTTGATGGTTCATCAAATAGTTCGGCAAAGGCTTGGGTGGAGAAGCTGGACATATACTTCCAGTTCAACCAGATGGCAAAGACGGAGGCCATTAAGGTGGCAGCACTGCATCTAGATGGCGAGGCCCAGGATTGATGGTTCCATGGGATGGTTACACTTGGGCATTCAACAGTGACTACATATGTCGATTTCACCTGGTGATTGATAGAGAGGTTTGATTGAAGGGATCCGGAGGAGCACTTTGTTGAGCTGACGAGGCTCAAGCAAACCGGGAGCCCGAATACATATATTTCAGACTTCCTGAGACTTTCGGTGATGGTGCCAGATCTATCCGCGGCACGGATGATCTACATGTTCATTGAGGGGTTAGCAGAGCCGCTTCGGGGTTTGGTCAGATCCACTAGACCAACCACACTCCATGACGCAGTTGGCAAGACCCGGGATTTGCAGGATGCCTTACCCAGGACCAAGACGCCTTACCCCCAGAGACAGGCTTCACAGCCTAAGGGGAAGGATCTGAGGATTCCGCCTCCAAAGGGGAATCCAGGTAGGGGACAATTGGATGATGATGCCAGGAGGGAGTTGAAGAAGAAGAGGCTGTGTTTTACATGTCAGGAGCCGTGGGCACCAGGACACAGTTGTGCTGCTGGCAAAGCACACTTTATTGAGGTCTTCTCCGAGAGCAGCAGAGAAGAGGATGAGTATGATGACGTGGAGGCAAGAGGCAGCCATGCAACGCAGGACCATTTGCCACCTCCACCACCAGGAGCACGAGGTGCAGCCTTTGCACCCACAAGGGGGACCCTTGCAGCATTGTGGGGAGTACCCAAGTATCTGATGTTGCGTGTCCGATGGACAGTACGAGGGCAGCGAGTTTCAGTACTGGTGGACAGTGGGGCAACCCACAACTTCATCGATGCACAGATGGTTGAGCGGAGAGGCATACCAACAAAGAGCTTCAATGGATTTTCAGTGTTGGTCCCAGGAGATCAGACGATGCAGTGTGCCAGATATGTTCCAGAGTTGGCTGTGACAATGGGCACCTACACAGTGACTAACCACTTTTTCGTGGTTAACATACCGGATACCAATGTGGTATTGGGTGTACAGTGGCTGATCACTCTAGGGAAGGTCACCACAGATTGGGAAGCCTTGGAGATGGAGTGGGATGATAAGAAAACCGGGAAGCATAAGAAGATACGGGGAATGCACACTTACCCACCCCAGATTGTTTCAGCTCACCGGATGGAGGCAGACTTCCGGAAGGGAGACATAGAGTGGGCAATAGAGCTGCGTGCATCAGATGTAGGGACTACCGAGCAGACGGTTCATCCAAAGATTCAGACCATCCTTAACAGGTATGCCACGGTGTTTGGGTAGATACCACCAGGTCAGCCACCGGATCGGGGATTTGAGCATACTATTGAGCTAGAGCAAGGCATTCAGGTCGTCATTACCACACCCTATAGGCACCCCAAGGCCTATCAAGACGAGATTGAGCAGGCTATCCGTGAGCTCTTAGCCCTTGGACACATACAACCCAGCACCAGTCCTTTCGCTTCTTCGGTAGTGTTGGTGAAGAAGAAAGACGACACATTGCAGATGTGCATTGATTATAGGGCTTTGAACAAAAAAACCATGAAGAACAGGTACCCTATACCACAGATTGACGAGCTGATGGATGAGTTGAGAGGGGTGCAATTCTTCTCAAAGATTGATTTGAGATCTGGGTACCACCAGATTCACGTGAGGGAACAGGACATTCCCAAGACTGCTTTCAGGTGCCATTATGGCCATTTTGAGTTCTTGGTGATGCCCTTCGGGCTAACCAATGCACCAGCCGCCTTCCAATCATGCATGAACCACATCTTCCGCAGTCACCTGAGGAAGTTTGTGCTGGTCTTCTTTGATGATATATTGATATATAGCAAGACATGGGAGGAGCATCTCCAACACATAGAGGCATTGTTGCGTATTTTGGAGCAACAGTTTTATGCTAAGCTCTCCAAGTGTGAGTTTGGGTTGATGGAGATGCTATACTTGGGGCACATCATAGGGGTGGACGGAGTGAGGGTCCACGAGGAGAAGATCAGGGCCATCAGAGATTGGCCAGAGCCGAGGAACGTGACAGAACTCCGAGGGTTTGTAGGCATCTGCACGTACTACAGGAAGTTCGTCAAGAGCTTCTCTCAGCTTGTTGCACCCCTGACAGATTTGACGAAGAAGGGGGCATTCAGTTGGACAGATACAGCGTAGCAGGCCTTTGACAAGCTCAAGGAGGTGATGAGCAGCTGCCCAGTACTTGCATTGCTAGATTTCACGCAGCCATTTGTTCTAGAGTGTGATGCATCGGAAGAGGGGATCGGTGCAGTATTGATGCAGGGAGGACACTCGATAGCTTTTGAGAGCTAAAAGCTCCTTCCACATGAGCGGTGCCGCAAGCAGAGATGCGCCATCAACGCGCATTGGCCAAATTAAAAGCGATGCTGGTAAATGTGGGGTTCGGAGGTGAGGGGCATTCTGTGACCTCGAAGATTCTTCTCGGAAGCGACGACTGAGAGGGCGGCCGTCGGGTCGACAAGATGCGGGCACTGCGACTTTGACATGGGGTCTGTCCAAAGGGAAGAACAACGTGGTGGGCTGATGCACTCTCACGCAGACCAGCAGCCGTTGTCTGCGGTGGTGGGACGCTGATTGGAAGGCTCGACTTTTCGGTGAGTGCTACGAGACGATTCGCTTGTCGAGTTGCGGATAGACGGTGGCCCGGATGGCAGATACGAGGAGATAGATGAGATGCGCATCTGCCCTAAGGATGGATCCTTCTTGGTGAGGGCTCTCGGAGGCTCAAGAAGAAGATGCGTAGGCTTCTGCTGATTCTGCATTGTGGCCACCTGGGGTTTTACCAAAACCTACGGGGCCATCAAAGAGAGGTTCTCATGGAAGGGCCTCAAGGAGGACGTGCTCTAGCATATCAGGGAGTGGGAGGTTTGCCAGAGAAACAAGGGAGAGATGAACCATCCGGCGAGTTTTTGCGACTTTGTAATATTCCCATTTTTTGTATCATCCATGACAGGGCTAGGAGGGACTTCCAGAGTTAGGAGCCGACAGGTCACATGTACAGATTGGTGCTATCAGTGGGCTCAGGAGCTTTTCAGAGGAGGTTTGAGGAGTTTTCATGGTGTCTGGAGGCATTAACAAAGTACTCCATCTTAAAGCCGGTTGGCTTTTTGTTCACGATGCATTAAAATAACTTTCGGGTACAGTTGTTATGGGCTTAACTGCGGTGATTATGTCAAGGTAGCATTAAAGGAAGAAAGAGGAATATACGATGGAACACCTTAGTGTAATAGCTCATCGGAACCGGGACGAGGAGACCTACACGATGGGATAGTTAGACAGAGATTTCAGTGACCAGAGGAGGCGTGGTAGCCGATATACCCTTTTCTGCATTAAAAAGGAATATTTTATAATATTTTAATAAAAAGGGAAAAGTGCTCCATAAATAAAATAATAATAAAATAATGCTCTAGAAGGCTCCAAGGGATCTATAAAAGGAAGGGAGGAGGCCATTGGGAGACATCTTTGGTATAGATCATTTTATTGTGTATGAGAGGTTTGAGAACGTGGATTCTCTACTTCCGCCGTAGCCCCAGGACGGAAACCCTCGGGTGGTTTGTGAGTGTTGGACGAAAACCCAACTCTCTTGAGGAGGCTCCACTTAGGAGTTTCACAGAGCTTCAGAGTTTGGTGTGAGGATCATTCAGATCTTCAACTTGGGCTTCATCAGTTTCAGTGGGTTCAGTTTCAGCTGTTGCCGGAGGGAGAGTGCAGCAGTGCAGTTTGTGGCCAGGGCCGTTCAGCAGCTTATCTTGGTGGCCGGTTTTCTATCTCAGCTTTTCTTGGGTCAGATCTATATGTAAACCCCTGTTTATTATCTATAATAAAAGCTGAGATTTCCTTTCTGTTCTATATGGTATTGGATTGCAGCATTTCCTGTCTTTATTTTACATAGCAATCTTCTGTTGAATAAATGTTTATTTTACGGCAAATGTTGGTATTCAGTATTTTTCTGCATTTTAGTTAAAATATCCCATCCGGGATATTACAGTGGTATCGGAGCCGTTGCTCTTGGCTCAGCCTGCGGATTTACAGTTTAATTGAGAGTTTCTTTGGAAAGCCCAGTTCGAGAAATAATATTGGAGCGCTGCCGTATGGAACCTCAAAGCTGCATTTTCATCATTAAAAGAGGTTGACTTATGCCTGAAGGTAAATAGACATTTTTACAGGCCGAAATTATCTACTGGAAATTGATCAATTACAAGGGTTGAGTGCAAATTTGTTACAGCAGTCAAAATTCAGTCCCATTGTTCCAGCGTAATTAACAGAAGGCAGGCCGATATCATTGGAATTGACAGGCGTTGATGATCGAATTTTTATACAGTCAAATATGTGGACCGTGGTTAGCGTTCTGAGGTAAGCAAAGTCGTAGTCATTTTCCAGAAAG
Source organism: Pinus albicaulis (assembly GCA_034641835.2). NCBI lineage: Eukaryota > Viridiplantae > Streptophyta > Pinopsida > Pinales > Pinaceae > Pinus > Pinus albicaulis. The sequence continues at coordinate 352,487,296 of CM076578.1, read as the reverse complement.
CCAAACGTTCGATTGGGATAGGCCGCATTAAAATAAATTTATGATGGCAATCTGGTTCTGGAGGCCGAGCATCGGAGGCCGTCCTAGCATGCAGCCGTCATCCTAGCATGCAGCCGTCATCCACCTCTGTAGCAAGAATTATGTATATTCCTGTAGTTTTGAAGACATATCTGCCAGAACAAAATCGTTGCAGATAAATTTCAAGGGTTTAATTTGCAGATCGATTTCAAAGACAAGTTTGAGGATTTTAAAAGTCTCACGTTGCTGAAAAATACTTTAATGGCCGATTTTATCAAGCTTGCCATTGTTTGCAAAATTGTCTCACCGATATCCTACAGAATTTCGAGCAAAAGGTTGCAGGCATTGTAATGATTCGAAATTCGGCTAATAGAGGAGCACATCGTATTATGAAGCTTAATTGCAAGGAGCCGTCAAATATATACATATAATTTTGAGGCTGCATTGTTATTACTTTGCCAAATCATAATATGGTTCGAATTTTCTGGCGGGAAATTATTTGGTGAAATCATAATCAAAATCAAGCCGTGAGATCAATCTGCCACAAGTTTTTTTTTGGATTCGAAGGAGAATGTCGTAGAAGCCGGTGCTGCGTTCACCAGACTCTTGTTCAGATAAATTACTGTGGATGCGGGTGAATTCCACAAATGCTCTGTCTAGTGACTGTAAAACTGATTTATGACACCCGACATATGCACGTGATCTGCCACAGTGGAAGGGGATTGAATCGAGAGTCACGCTATGGAGAAATGCCGTGCATAATTTTGATCGACGTCAATTTCTAATTGAACGTCGAGCAGAAGGTCGAAGGTTGAAAGCCGTCATACTGCCACTGTTGGGAGCCAATTCGAGAGCAAATTCTATATTTTGGGCTCGAGCTCTGGACGGAACTGAAATTCTCTTCAGGCTTTGGACGTAAGCGGCCGAGTTACCCTTTTATTGTTGGTTGAGATTATCATCACATAGAGTCATATATACATTCTGAGTTGCAGACCGAGTCATCACTGTGTGTGGCTAAAAGGTAAGGAAGGGATGGATAAATAAATTGAGTTTTAAAGAGGACGAGTTACTGTCCAAAAAAAGAAGTCGATTTGCCTTTTGAAGTGTGCCCAAATTTGCTAAAGTTCTGATCTCTGTAAATTCTGAATATTATGTGAATGAAATGCTGTTGGAAGCATTTTCTGGGTGCCTGAGCTTTATGAAACATTCTTTGCCTTCTGCATAAATTTGTTAGGAGATTGAGTATGGCTGTAGCAGGCAATGTAGAGCAGAAATGAGAAGATGAGGTTGTTACTTGTGCTTCCATGGTGATTTTCATTTGCACAGTACAGAAGCATTGGGGAAACCAATGGGCACCTTTACCTGAGCATTGACAGAAATGTGCTTGACTTCACTCAGTAGATTGCTGATATCAGAAATTAAGAACTGGAGCAGAATGCCATCACTATCATCAGGACCATCCAAGTTACCAGGTTCTCGAAACCCCTTACTCACTTGTAATATTTGATAGTAAAGAAAAATATATCAGTGATTTCTGAGTTTGTAATCAGTTTTCTGTCTATGTTGATGTGGTAAGCATCGTTATCTTGCCCTGTCCTTTGCTGTAAACAACATATATATATATAATTCTGGGCTTAGAAATATAGATATCAGCTGTGGTTAGGACTGAAGGTATCATTGTGTACCATCATTCCTCTCAAAATTGGCAGACTCAGAAAGTGCATTGAACTCAGAAAAACAGTGGTCTTTCCATTGGTCGAACCATGGAGGAACTTCTAAACAGATGGATGAAAACAAAAATAGAAAACCAGAGAACAAAACAGAACAGCAGACCCTTCTCCAAGAAGGTACATAATTTGCTCAAACAAGAGCATCCGAGGAATACACAAAGGGAGAAAGAAGTGGGAAATTGGCTGTATGTACAGGGGATGGGCTTGGGGATGTACTTGAAGAGTGGAAGATTTGGGGATAACTTGCCCATGTTAGAGGAGCTGGAATCCTGTCTCTCAAAGGTACAGCAATCTGATTGGTGTTTGAATTGGGCTTTGGAGCCGTCTATGCTTGCATTAATACAAGCCAGACTCTTGGAACATCCAAGTGAGAGAGTCCAGCTGATAGTTGCCTCTTGTTTCAGCGATATCCTGAGGATAACAGCACCCTACCCTCCCTACAATGATGATATTATGAGAAGAATTTTCAGATTGATAGTAGGGACCTTTCGGGATTTGGACAACTGTGCAGGCTCTACATTTAGGAGGAAGTTTAAGGTTCTAGAAGCCATGGCCATGGACCAAACTTATGAGATCATGTTCTATCTTGAGTGTGATGACCTGATTTTGCAGATGTTCCGATGCTTCTTTAGCATTAGGAAACATCATCCTGATACTGTCATAGCACACATGCAGTCCATCTTGTCGTCATGTATGAGAGACGATGAGACCATTTGCCGGAAGTTGCAGACTAGGTTGCTGAACATTTGGAGGAGGAAGCGGTTGGTCTCGCCTGCTGCTTATGAGCTAGCCCAAGGGCTAGTTGAGCAGAACATTGAGTTTCTCGGGAGACAGTTGACCAGGGAGGAGCGGCTCCAGTTCCGTCGGTCAGGCAGCAGAAATGAGCTGAGGAGGAAGGGACCTTGCTTCATTTGCAAAGAACCTTGGGGGCCTGATCACTCATGTGTGAGAGATGCAGATGAGGTGGCAAAGGTAGAGCAGGTAGACATTCCCTCCGTATGCCAGGGTGAGGGCTCTTCTTCAGAGGAGTCCATGGGATCAGTTGAGGATGCTTCTGGGGAGCGAGAGCAGCCATGCAGAGATGATGATGACAGTAGACCAGAGCTGTGTTCTAGTGTGCAGGGTGAGCAGTCAGGGGACTGTATAGGTGGTACTCTGGGTGATGAGTCACTTGTGACGATTCAGCCAGAGCAGCATATGATGGAGCCTGAGTCAACAGAGGAGGATACTATGGACATCAGGCATGACATTTCCTTGGGTGAGATCCAGATGGGCACCCACACTGTGCCTATGATAGATATGCAGCTAACATTGGGGTCAGCCTTTGAGGAGGAGCAGTCAGATGCGCAGACACCAATTGTAGATCCATATCCTCTAGAGACATTGGAGGTCGATGGGATAGTTTTGCAGGGAGCTAGGGCACTAGCAAGTACAGAGGTATTGGATGATGGTCGCAGACAGCAGTATCATCGGCTTCGGACGGACCTTCGTGTTTTGAGAGAGAAGGCCACGTCAGTACGGGAGGCCATTTTATTGCAGGACCAGGAGCTGGAGGGTATGAGAGTGACTTGTGCCAAGTCGGCGGCCAAGTTGGTCCGCATTGGGGAACGACTAGATTCCCTGATGGTACAATCAGAGGGCAAGTTGGAGCATCCATCTTGGGGCCGACACATTGATGAGGTGTCGATAGATGTACCCGCAATCAGCAGAGCTGCAGTATTTTCAGTGAGTAGTACTCTCCAGGAGTACATTGATGGGGCTTGCAGCATATCTTGCCCACTTTGGCCCATTATAGGGAGAGGGGCTTCTTCCTACAGGCAGCTTTCTTTGACAGATAGAGCAGATCAGTGTGAGTCGATTAAGGGCTGGCAGCGACACTCTAGGCATATTCCATATGCAGTTGTTGCTACATCGGATTCTTCTTCCAGGATGGACTGGCAGGAGATCATGAGTTGGTACCCTCTTGGTGGTACAATATTCTTCGTAGGGAGCATAGCAGAGCAGGGGCCCTTAGACATAGTTGCTGTTACAGGTTCCAGTTGGCAGGAGGGCACCGATTGTCGTTACTTCAGGATTCCTTCCCGATTCCAGGAGAGCAGGATCAGCGTGGGATTGAGCCAGGAATTGGATTGGAGAGAGGTGATGAGCTGGTATGCAGTTGGTGGAGCAGCTTATACAGTTATAGGTACAGCACAACAGGAGCCAGAGAGCATTGATGCTTGTTGGCCGACTTCATTTCATGGGGCATCAGCTATAGTCAGAGGCAGTGTGCAGCCCGAGCCGTGGGACTTGGGCGATGATTGGCCAGGGTGGCGATGGGATCCAGGAGGATTGTTTGTTGACTGGGACAGAGAGAGATCAGTTTGGGATCCCGGCATTGAGGGGTCTGTTCTGAGAGGTTTGACACAGGTGCATAGCAGCACCCAGAGGTTGGTATGGGATCCAGGCATTGGGTCTGAGATGCGGCGGGCCAATAGAGTGGTCCACATATTCCGATTGCTTGAGGGCAAGCAATCTTGGGGCGAGAGGTCTGTAATATTCCCATTTTGTGTATCATCCATGACAGGGCTAGGAGGGACTTCCAGAGTTAGGAGCAGACAGGTCACATGTACAGATTGGTGCTATCAGTGGGCTCAGGAGCTTTTCAGAGGAGTTTTGAGGAGTTTTCATGGTGTCTGGAGGCATTCGCTTGATATACTCCATCATCCGAGCAGTTTGGCTTTCGTTCCGATGCATTCCAATAACTTTCGGAATTTTGAGTTATTTATGGGCTTAACTCAGCTGATTATGCTCAAGGTGGCATTCCGGGAGGAATACACGATGGAACACCTTAGTGTAATAGCTCATTGGAACCGGGACGAGGATACCTACACGATGGGACAGTTAGACAGAGATTTCAGTGACCGGAGGAGGCGTGGTAGCCGATTTACCCTTTTCTGCATTAAAAAGGAATATTTTATAATATTTTAATAAAAGGGAAAAGTGCTCCATGAATAAAATAATAATAAAATAATGCTCTAGGTGGCTTCCAGACTATAGTAAGGAAGGGAGGAGACCTTTCATTGGGAGATGTATCTTTAGATCATTTTTATCAGGTATCTCATGAGAAGGAACGTGGATTTCTACTTCAAGAGTCTCAGACTTGAAACCCTAGTGGTTTTGTGAGGTGTTGGACGAAAACCCAACTCTCTCAGGAGCCAACCCAACTCTCTTGAGGAGACTTCACTTAGGAGTTTCACAGAGCTTCAGAGTTTGGTGTGAGGATCATTCAGATCTTCAACTTGGGCTTCATCGCTTCTGTCTGGTCACTGCTGTCGAGGAGAGGCAAGAAGCAAGGGGCCAGCGTACGCTCAAAGAACCTACCTGGTGGCGGTCATCTCAGCATTATCTGGGTCAGATCTATATGTAAACCCTTTCTATTATCTATAATAAAGCTGAGATTTTCTTTCTGTTCTATATGGTATTGGATTGCAGTGTTTCCTGTCATTTATTTTACATGGCAATCTTCTGTTGAATAAAAGTTTATTTTACGGCAAATTATGGTATTCCGTATTTTTCTGCATTTTTAGTTAAAATATCCCATCCGGGATATTACACAGCCTCTTCCCATTCCAGAGGGGAAGTGGGAGAGTATTTCGATGGACTTCATCACAGGGTCGCCCATGGTGCAGGGCAAGGACTATATATTCGTCGTCATTGATCGACTGACGAAATATGCACATTTTTTTGCCATATCCACACACTATTCTGCAGCATAGGTGGCGGAGTTGTTCTTCCGGGATATCTTCAGGTTACATGGTCTTCCCAAGACCATTGTCAGTGATAGGGACAGCCGCTTCATGGGTGGATTTTGGCAGGAGCTTTTCCAGCTGGTGGGGATAGAGTTGACACCGAGCACCAGCTACCACCCACAGACAGATGGGCAGACAGAGATAGTTAACAAGTGGTTGGAGGGCTACTTGCGTAACTATGTCAGTGGATAGCACAGAGCATGGTTGAAGTGGCTGCACCTAGGAGAGTACTGCTACAACAACACACATCACATGTCTATCGGTATGTCTCCGTTCTATGCATTATATGATTATCATTCTTTATCTTTTGTTGATGTGATGTTTGGTCCAGGCAAGGCTCCTAGAGCCAAGGATTGGAACCAAGAGAGTCAGGACATCCTCCGAGCTCTCAAGGATAACATGGCTACAACACAGAACCAGCAAAAGCTGTATGCCGACAGGGGACGGGTGGAGAGACAGTTTGAGGTAGGGGACTTGGTCTACCTACGCTTGCAGCCATACCGACAGTCGTCTCCGAAGCCGAAAGAGGCTGAAAAGCTCAAGCCCCGCTTTTATGGACCTTACAGGGTGATACGCAGGGTTGGACAAGTTGCCTATGAGTTGGAGCTGCCCCAAGGCAGCAAGATTCATAACATCTTTCACGTATCATGCCTGAAGAAGGCTTTGGGACAGCAGGTGACAGTGACAGAGGAGCTTCTGCCGACAGATGATGAGGGGCATTTGGTGCTACAGCCGGAGGCCATTATTGATATCAGAGAGAGACAGCAGCGGAACAGGACAGTCCGAGAGTTCTTGGTGAGGTGGAAGAAATTGCCGGATGAGGATGCCACTTGGGAAAGTGAGAAGATCTTGCAACATTTATCACTACAGTTGCTTGGGGTCAAGCAACATTTTGCCGGGGGAAACTATAATATTCCCAATTAGCAATAGCTAATTGGAAATATTAATTTTGATCAATTTTGCCTTCTATAGTTAAAATATAAATAAAAGTGAGTAAGAGGGGGATATAACTCACTTACAATAAAGTACACTCCCTAAAGTCACCTAGTAAACTCAACCTTGTGACTAAGGTGGGCCAAGGGGGCCAAGTGACCACGTGAAAAGGGACCCACTTGGACTGCGTGAGCATGGCCAGTGCAGTTGAGTTGGCAACGTGGGCCAAATGGAGGCAACGTAGGAGATGGTGGGGCCACAGGTTGAGAGAGGCCCATCGTTATAAAAAGGAGGAGAGCCTCCTCATTTGGTCATTCGAGTTTATGCATATTGAGCTGGTCACTTCGACTTAGAGCACGCTGGCTGTTTAGCTTGTCTGCAGCATTGTTTAGTGCATCGGGTGTCTCCGTTCGGAGATCCCACCCTCAGCCCCGGGAGACTTCGAGTGCTTGCTCGGGTGAGGTAGTCTCATCAGTATTTTGCAGGAGGATCGGTGTTGGCATTCGTGGGAGGAGCAGAGCCATAGAGACTGCGCAGTCTTGAGAGGGAGGACGCAGTCCATCTTGAGGGAGCTTCGGTTTGGCACTATTTTGGGGGTTTCGGGTCAGAAGATTGAGCAAGGGGCCAGCCCTTGCCTATTGGAGGCTTTTGGCAGAGTGGGAGGCCATATCTCGAAGGATTCCATTCAGCATCAGCGTGGCCCTTGGGATGTTAGCGTAGATCCTCAAGGGAGGTATTTTCGAGGGTCGACCATTTCAGAAACGCTCTCTGGGCTTTTCTGGGTATTGTGAGTAGAGGCAGATTCCAGAGTTTCAGCCTTTTTTGAGTAGGGGAGCAGCCCCGAATACTCATTTTGTTCCAACAGTAGCAGCAGCACGACAGTTTTCCAGCAACTTGGACGCAGAGCAGAGAGCAGCCATTCCATTGATCTTCTGAGAGTATTCCTACACTTTCCCGGTGCAAGTCGAGGTGCCATCACTCTGATCACCTCTTGTACTCATTTCTATTTCTCAGTATAATAAAATGGCTCAGTATTCTTTCTAGTTCATGTGTATCTGCTTCATGTTCAGTTTATAGCATTTTGTATCTTGTTGTATGCTTTGTATTGTTGTCTATTTCCCCTTCGGGATGTTACAGGTTGTGCAGCTACGTACAGCTGACACAGTGCCAGGAGAGGCAGCGTTGGGATTTCTAGTGAGCCAAAAAGAGCTCGTATTCATCATTATTCAAAAGGTGTGAAGCCTCAGCCAAATCAGCTATATTTTCTATCTCCGAGTGATAAAGGTACATTTTCCATGATTTCTCTGTTGGGCAAACCACTACTGGTGCCCTTGATTGTATTCAAATATTCTGCTTAATAAACAAACCCTATAAGAGTTGCTAAACCAGTTTTCCCACATTGGGTTTTTCCAGGGAAATTGTCCAAAAAATATTGTGTCCTTTGTCATATGTGCGTTATGCTTCAGTAAATGATCTATATGTATGTGTAGGTTGCAATAGTGTTTACTTTGATGTTTTTGCTGAATAATTCAGAAAATTGATTTGTTAATTTAACAGAACAAATAGGAGAAGTAAATCAGAAAACTGCAGTAGGGTTTCTGTAACTTAGGTTCAAAAAATTTCACATATGAGTCTACAAAGTGTCTAGCAGCCCTCCAACGACAAGCATGGTTCTCCTCTTCCTATGTCAGTCTCCAAGATAATTAAAGGAACTCGTGTCAGCTCATAAAATAGACACACCGGTTCACATGCTCAGGTTGGCTTAAATATATGAACGAACTACGAACTATATATAAAGGAGGCTAGGCTCCTCGCATTTCCAGAACATAGAATTTCGGTCTCTGAAGTTTCGGATGGGTATCACAGAGAGCATTTTCTGATCTCTAGAACAGACTTCGTATATCTCTGAGATTCTCGGTGGAGAAGGCAGAAAAGAGTTCGGATCAGATTCGGATGAGCACAGTGAATAGGTTGGGTGTAATCACAGTGAACAGGAATACGGATCCCTCTGTACTTCAGATGGATAGCACAGTATCAAGTTTGGATCTCCTTGATCAGTAGTTCGAAAAGGAATGCAGAAGATAGTCTCATTATAAGACTTGGCCTACCTTGCAGTGGAGTATACCTCTACCTCGGTATCACATCAAAAGGCAGTAAGGTCTCTTTGACAACATGACACCTCATTGTCACTACAATTTGTTGATGATACTAAAGGCATCATCTCTGTGATAAAGATGTCGACAATGGTAAAGCTCTCGGTGTCAAAACAGTGATGAAGATCTCGGTATCACGGCAGTGATGCAGGGATGAAAATCTTGGTAATGATAAGAAGGTTGAGGACTTGTGTCTTGGTCTTGGAGTGGCTAATAGGTCAAGGGTCTTAGTTTTGGTATTCGTCAATTTGAATCTCTATAAGAAGAATTTGTGCGGGTTTTCCTCTCAAAGAGTGAGAGGTTTTGGCCCTGGCTCATAGCCTATATGTTGTGTCTCTTGTCTATTTTATGTTCATGCATTGGTTATTGTTTGATGAAGAAGAACACTAATAAGATCCTAATCTGGATAAGTAAAAATGCATTCACAAGCAGTCACTAATAAAGAGAAATCTCTTGATGCAAATGCCCTAGATTTCTCAACATGGTTTCAGAGCTAAGGTGACAATTAAGGAAGGGCATCTAAGGGACACACAAGGATCAAATTTCAAAGCATCTAAGCAAGTCAAAGATCATCGCAGAAGGGATAAGATCAGAGATCTAATTCTCTGAAATTTCAGGAGGCAATCACAGTCAGAATATCACAGTCTACAATTCGGATCATCCTCAGAAAATCTCGGGCTAATTTCAGACGTGTTTTTCAGCAAACTTCAGATCAGTGGAATCACAATAATGCTCTCAGCATACCTAGTACAGATCACAGTGAAAATACTAAACAAAATTTCAGTGATATGTTACAGTTTGGTTGTGTGTTACTTCGGGTCCAGTATAATCAACAGTGAAAGAATAATGATACTACCTCAGTAACGTTGGTGTTGTCACATATATTCCTTGGTGCTATTCAGTGATGGAAAACTCAAAACTACTACCTTGGTGATCACAGTGAAGTTGGCGCAAGCAAGGAAAGATCTTGGTGCTAGAAAGAAGTCTTATGTGACATTACAGCAAAAGTTTTGGATCCTCTAGCCATCATCAAAAAGAGCTACATCAAATGGCGTTATCATCATTAAAGGAGCAATCTCCTTTACTGAAGAAAAGTTTTTTTCATTTGGAAGAATATTATCCAAAAGGAGAGCTCTAATACATCTTCTTCAACCTCCCTAAAAGTGATCAAGCTTTTCATCTTTACTTGACAAGTATGTATCTTTCATTATATAATCAAATTTGGTTAAAAATGACTTCGTGTCTGCAAGGAAATCCATAAGCTGGTTGGGTCGTTGCATGAAAAAGGAGGATAGACATAGTCTTTGAAAAATAGTGAAGTCATTGATCATATCTATCAAAAAGCCTCTGAAGGTCAAGCAATATCTAAATACATGTAAAGGGATCAATCATCAAAGGGCTCAAAGGATTCTTAAAGAAATCAGTCAAAGGTCCCCTCATCCCTATGTAGCAGGATTGGAGACAACAAAGAGATATATAATAAGCTGGAAGAACTACTCTCTGAAGATGCAGTAAAGAAGGTCATATCACTTAGACCTGATCTACATAAAATTGAAGGAATATCTTCATAGAATCTCAATTGTGAGATCTGGAAGAAATGATAAAAACATAATCATCATTGTTCTAACTGATGAGCAAGGTAACAAAATGTCCATGGGACAAGAAAGTTATCTCATTCAACAACTTGTGGTTTCTATCCTAGATAGAAGAAGACAAGTTGAGGGCAAAAGTGTTGAAGGTTAAAAGACTCAAAATTTGCAGAAAGGAAAGGGAATTTTAGAAAATTTGGTCCTCAAAAAAGACAGTGCTATGGAAAAATTGTGGAGGAAAGCTGAAGAAGAGCAAGGAAAGAAGGGAGTAAGAGATCTCTACTATGAGTGAGATAGTCTCCCTCACAAAAGGTCTTATCATAGCTCCTAAATCTTTTGTTATGGGATATGGCTATAATAAATAATAAGATGCAATGTGGCATCATGAAAGCATTAGAAACAAGAGCTCGTGACATCACCGTGGGGAATCATAGAGGACAAAAGGAACAAAAACCATGGTAGTCAAATATGAATAAAATGGCTCTTGGGAACCTCATTGGATATTGAACGAAAGAAAGAAGTCATCTAGAACAAGGTTCATCATACATCAAATCAAAAAGAAAACATTTGCTGGATAGGGATATGCAAGATCCTTAAGATTCTCTGATGGAATCCTCATCAAAGGGTTCACCGATCCAGAGAGGAGGCAAGTGTTTCATGAAGAACTCCAACTTGTGGAATTCATGGGATGATGGTATGATGACATAAGAGATTGTTAATTTTGGGCAACTAGGTCCAAACTCCATGTTGCACTGCTCATATGACGATGGTCATATTTTTGTTGGATTCCTCTTTCAGAGAGGTGCAAGATTGATCTTAAGATCATCATGATTGGATGAGCAGAACATTGATTTTGAATTTAATTTCCACATGTGCAAGGTCGGCCTTCCTCTTTCGGAGAGGTGCAAGATGGATCTTAAGATCATCTTGATCAGATGAGCAGAACATTGATTTTGAATTTAATTTCCACATGTGCAAGGTCGGCCAGATTTATCCCACATGCCTAAGAGATGTGTCACACACCTTCATTGATGGATATAAATTGGAGAGACTTGGAGGTCACACATGCCTCTGCTCCAGTGATTTTGTATGTTTTCGGTCTACCGATTCAGGGCTTGGTAGGCTTCTTTGGAATAGATGAGGATGCACCCTCAGTGGTGCACAGCTCCAACCAAGCTGGCAACCACCATGTTGTGACGCACACTAAGTCGTCTTCAGTAACCAGATATGGCAACTCGCACCATATGCCCTCCACAATGCCCTTCGCGCGGACACGGATGTTGTGGAATGTCGCTTCAAAATCAACGATCAACTTGTATTGCTCATACAAGGTTGGAGACAACCTTGGCTTTGATTGAATGGCTTGAAATATCGTAGCATCAAAAAGGACCCAAAATATTTTATTCTCTGTGACGCGCGAGGGGATTGTTGAATTCCAGAGCGTGGCGAACCACACAGCTTCACACATCTCGGGCTCTATGTCAGGAAATTGCGTCTCCTCCGGCGTCTTCCAGTCGATGAGCACTATCAAAATCAAAAGCCAAGCTTAGTAAAAATGATTGCCATATTTTTGTGCCTCGCGCACATTTTCCAAAAATTCTCTGCAAAGATACTAGGCCCAATTATATTAGACACCCTTCTTGCATTGCCCAATGAATGCAATGACTTGGCTTGGAACCTCTTTCGGTCTGCATTTCCTCATCATTTTACATGCAAGGATGAGGGTTCCAAATCAGACAATCAGGTCATTAATCTCGCTCACCACAAACCCTTGACTGTGGCGCGTGACCTGATCGTCATTCTTGATCTTCTCTGCGACTCTCTTCTCCTGGCCTTTGCCTCCAAAATAGGCCACAGGGTCCGCGCCTTGATCAGGCAAGTCGGTGATCCGATGGATTAGCGCGGCATCGATGAGTATGCGCTCTCCTAGCCACAAACACTCATCTTGGACTAGCGCGAGCAACTGCCGCACACAAATGTCGTTGATCGGGTTGTGCCTGAAATGTGGGATCTGCAATAAATTCAATAGCCCTGCTTTGTGCAGGCCCAACACCCAGCGCTTCGGCTCAACACGCACAATACCCCCCTCATAAGAAACTTGGTCTAAGTATCTCTCGGGTGCAAGCTCTAGTAATTTATCTACATCTGTGAGGTCCTAGTCCTCCATTTTCAATAGCGGCACATTGGCAAACATATCACCTTCTATTGGTACATTTTCTGGGATCAAGGGCAAGTTGATGTATGCCCGTACTTTGTCTAGGTCCTTCGGGACCTTCACCAATGCTTTGCACAGTGCGACATAGGTCGCCAACCGCGAGATGGGCGCAATTTCCACCACATCCTCATCTTCCATAATTGTTTCCGACAATTCGGCCATGGATTTCTTCTGGCACTCAGCCGCAGTGAAGCGTGGCTTCGAGGTCTTCTCCCTTGGGGATTTTCGGGACTCTGAGGTCTGTCCCTTCTTTGTCTTAGCTGGCACAGGGGTCTCAGTGGCCTGCGCAGCAGGATCCTCTCCTGGTCGGGTGGCTATCATACTTGGCAGAATTACGTGACCTAGACCTCTATGGCGCAAGTCCTCCTCAAACACCGGATCAAGACTAGACATAGATAGCAAGGATAGGCAAGAAAGCAAAGAGCTCAATGCACAAAATTCACATAGAAAGCAAAGGGAACTAATGCGACCCCTTCGGTCATATTTATAGCTTAAGCGCATCTCAAACGGTCCCTTGTGCATTAATGTAGCTTCATAAACGACAGAACGGATCCAAATCTGACATAATCTCCTCGTTAAATGCAATTTAGACGCTCCTCCAAACGGTAATAAAGCTGTTTTTTCCAGATCTACTGTTCCAACGGCTATATTCTGGCACTTTTGCGACCCAGTCAACCTCCGCACACGCGTCACACCTGTCTACGCATCCGCCATCCCTTCTGCGCAGATCCAATGCTCTGGCCATATAGTCATTTAGTGCGTGCAGGGAGAGGGTCATCCCTGTATGGCTTCAATCGGCTTCCATTGACATACCCGGGAAGATATTCTCCACTCAACGTGGCCAAGCGCACCGCACCTCTGTCAGTGATCTCCTTAACAATATATGGTCCTAGCCAATGCATCTTGATCTTCCCTGGATGGCGCGCAAACTTGTTGTCATACAACAAGACCAAATATTCTTCCTTAAATACCTTCTATCTGATATGCCTATCATGCCATGCCTTTTCGCGTGCCTTCTGCATTTGCTGATGGAAATTTGCAATAAAGCGATCCTCTTCGAGCGCGACCAACTACGACAACCGTTCCTCCATAATATCCTCTTCTACCATATTTGTGAATGTTGCAATGCGCAGACTTGGAAAAATGTACTCCATTGGCATCACAGCTTCCTGCCCATATACCATCCTGAATGGTGTTGTTCCTATCAGCGTCTTGCATGTAGTCCTATAGGCCAAAAGAACCAAAGGTATGCGCACATCCCAATCATTCCGATTAGCATTGCAAATCTTAGTGAGCGGAGCCTCCAATATCTTATTGAAAGCTTCTACCACACCATTCACATGTGGGTGATATGGAGTGCTCTTCTGATGATGAATCTGGAATTCTTCCATTAGAGCTTCAGTGGTTTCATTCACGAAGTGCATACCTCGATCACTCATCAAAATATTAGGACATCCAAACCGAGTCAATATGTTTTCAAAAAAGAAGTGTGCAGTTGTGTCTACACTACAATCCTTCACCAGCTTAGCTTCGGCCCAACAAGATACATAGTCTGTCGCAGTCATTATGTAACGCACACCTGTCTTCTTTCCTAGAGGGTCAATAGGTCCAACAAAATGTATGGCCCATTTATCAAACTCTTGCAATGCCATCTGTGGATGCAAGGGCATCTCATCTCTATGCGATGGCTTTCCTGTCCTTTGGCATACATCGCACGCGCAGCAGTGTGCATATGCATCATTGTGCAACGCGGGCCACCATAAACCAGGTCGCAAAAAATTTTGAGCGGTTTCCTTTCCTGCATAGTGACCTCCAACAACCCCTGCATGAGCTTCAACTAAGATGTCTCATCTCTCGAATTCCAAGGCATATCTTCGCAAGACTTCATCTCCACCCATCTTATACAACTGACCCACAATGATAGTAAAGTCAATTGCGCGTGCTAACAGCTCTTACTTTTGCTACAATGTATACCCCTCGGGCGCACATCCAGTAGTCAAAAAATGAATGATATCAGGGAAATCATCATCAACCACCTTTATAGCAAATAATTGCGCATCGGATAAACCATCTTCCAAACTAGTCGGCTATTGTTAATTTTGGACAACTAGGTCTAAACTCCATGTTGTGATGCTCAGATGAAGATGCCAATATTTTTATTGGACTCCTCTTTCGGAGAGGTGCAAGATCGATTTAAAGATCATCTTAATCCAATGAGCAGAACATTTATTTTGAACTTATTCAAAATATGTGCAGGTCGGCCTTAAGGTTTTGTGCCCCAGTAGTTGTGTCACACACCCTCAATGATGGATATAAATTGGTCAACGTTGGAGGACATTTTCACTCATCTCATCCTCACACGTTTCTCTCTCCTCATCTGATTGGTCAGCAACTATTTTCTGTTTTCGGCCTAGGGTTTCTGCAGCAACTTTGACCAGTGTTGACTTTGGTCAACGCAAGGTCGAACAGACCTGAAACTCTCCCAAAATTTCGATCTTTCAAATCCGCATTTTTTGGCACTATTCCCGAGGCTAGACGTTGACTTTGACTTTGTTGCATTGACCTAGCTACTGCTATTGTTTGCATTGACCGTTGAATGACAGCGTTGACTTTTGAGTTACCGTTTTGACTGTCCTAGAGGGTTGTGTGACATTGCTAGTTGGCTGACCATATTGAGACTTTGTTGGTTGAAGCATCCTGCTGATCACCGTAATGCACCAACACACTTATATACTTTGACTTGTCTTCTATCGATCTACTGGTATGTTCTATCAGCGTTTTACTTTGTTGCTTATGTGATTGCTGACTGATATTGGGATAAAAAATAAAGTTGCATCACGCATAGAACATCTACAAAAATTTGCATGGTATCAGAGCTGAGGTGAAGACAAAGCCCTAGTTTGTAGCAATCACTGAAGCAGAGGATGGGTTCCTCAAACTACAATGGCTTTAAGGCTGATGACAAATTGACTGGGAAGGATGAATTCCATGCTTGGAAGATGACATTGGATCTTAATTTGGAAGACCAAGATGTCACGGACTATGTGCTAAGTAAAATCCAAGAGCCTCCATCCACTGCAACTGTTGCTGCCAAAACAAAGTACAAGAAGGGGGAAATCAAAGCAAAGTTCATGATCAGGGACTCAATTCATAAGAGTCTGGTTGCCTACATCTTTGAGCTGAGCACATCCAAGGAGATGTAATGATAAGTTGGTCAACATGTTCAAGGCCAACAATGCGAATCAAGTTCTATTCTTCAAGAATCAATTGAAGAATCTGAAGAAAGGCAGGGATAAATCTGTTCAATCATATTTTCTGAAGCTGACTGAGATCAGGAATAATCTGTTGGCTATTGGGGAGACAATAGCTGATAGAGAGAAGGTTCTCACCACACTTGGATGTCTCTCATCTGAATGGCATGTGTTCAATACTACCATTCTCAATAACAATGTCATACCTGACTTTGACGAAGTACTATTGAGATGCGTACAAGAAGAGACAAGGATGAACGAATATGAAAATGAAGGAAATGTTGTCTTCGCTGCTCATTCTAAAAAGAAGAACTTTGGTGGTCCAAGGAACCAAGGAAGAGCAGGGGCCCAAGGAAAGAAGGGCAACTGTTACACTTGTCACAAGCCAGGTCACTATGCTAGAGAATGCCCTTTCAAGAAGGATTCTCCTAATGATGATGACAACAACAACAACCAGAGGAATGGCAATCAAAAGAACAACAGGTTCAAGGCGAAAAGGAAGGTCCCTCCGGTAGAAATGGTCAACCTTTCAAAAGGTCGAGAAATTCCAGGTATGAGGAATCAAATGTTGTTGATAAAAGAAATGAATTCATTCTTGTATCTACTCTCTCTGCTGCATCTCCACCCGACACTATGGATGTCTGGTTGATAGATAGTGGTGCCTCAAGGCACATCACTGGGTTCAAGGAAGCATTTTTTGATATGGTTGAGAAGGATACGAATCTGGAAATTATCCTTAGAGATAATGCCACATATCCCGTGAAAGGGACAGGGACTGTGACCCTCCACTTGTCTCAAGGACAAGTCCTTCACTTACAGGATGTACTCTATGTACCTGATTTGAAGAAGAACCTTGTGTCTATATCGGCCATGGAAGACAAAGGTTTCAATGTGGCATTCATTGATGGGAAGGTGTGTATCTGGAAGAAGAGTTTCAAGGAAGCTATCATGATTGGGTTTAGAGTTGATACACTCTACCAGGTTGGAGGAAGTCCACTGGGAGCGATGACGTGTGATAATATCCGACAGACGAAACTATGGCACCGGAGGTTTGGACACCTTCACTACAAAGCCGTTCCCGAAGCAAGGAAGGTGGTGACAGGGATGCCCGAGTTCTCAAATAATCATGAAGGTGTATGTAAGGGTTGTGCCAAAGGAAAGCGTACAAGGGGACCTTTCCCCTCAAGCGTCACAAAGACATCTGATGTCTTGCAATAGATACATTTTGATGTCTGGTATGCTGCCCGTGCCATCCTTGGGAGGATGTTCTTATTATATGACGTTCATAGATGACTTCCCTCGCAAAACTTGGATATACTTCTTGAAGAAGAAGGGTGAGGCTTTCATGTGATTCGTACCTTCAAAGCCTTGGTGGAAAATCTAACAGGGAAGAAGATCAAGATACTGAGGAACGATAATGGCACTGAATATGAGACGAACAAGTTCAAGAACTTCTGCAGAGAAGCTGGCATCAAGAGGGAGACCACAACTGTCTATACCCCTTAGCAGAATGGCATTGTTGAACGAAAGAATAGAACCATTGTGGAAGTTGTCCGTGCCATGCTATGTGACCAGGGTCTACCGAAGTTTCTGTGGGGAGAAGCTGCGAACACTGCTGTGTACATACAAAACCGATGCCCGCATTCCACTTTAGACTCCAAAACTCCCGAAGAGGTTTTCTCTGGTAAGAAACCTGACGTCTCACATTTAAGAGTTTTTGGATGTCCTGTTTATTTTCATGTGCCAAAGGAGAAGAGGAGCAAGCTGGATGCTTCTGAGAAGAAGGGAATGTTTGTGGGCTACAGCGAAACTTCGAAGGCCTATAGAGTCTATGTGCCTGGTCAAAGGGAAGTAGAGATATGCCACGATGTTACCTTTGACGAAGATGCTCCCCTAAGGAAAGTAGTCAATCTTCCGAGATCTAAGGAAGATCATGAAGCAAGGCCTGGAAATCAAGAAGAACCGAAGGATGGGACGATGCCTGATGTTGAAGTATCGACTGATCCACCTCCTTTGATGAGGAAGAGACCATCATGGCTCAGGGACATTCTAAAGGATGCCGAGGGACATATGGCCCCAAGGGGGACATTCCGTGAAAGCAAGAAGTCGAATAGATACCAAGGGTATCTAGCAGCCATGAGTACTATTCTACAATCTAAGCCTGGATCTTTTGAGGAAGCCGCAAAACATCAAGTCTAGAAGGATGCTATGCACGAAGAGTATGAGTCCATAATGAAGAATGATGTCTGGGATGTGGTTCCATGACCAGAGGACAAAGCAGTTGTCACCTCGAAATGGCTCTACAAGATCAAGCATGGATCTGATGGAAGTGCTGAAAAGTTCAAGACAAGATTCGTTGCTCATGGCTTCTCTCAAAAGGAAGGCATAGACTATGATGATATATTTGCACCTGTAGCCCGATATACCACCATCCGATCTATCATAGCCCTTGCTGCTATGCAAGGATGGAGTCTTCATCAGATGGATGTGAAGACCGCATTTCTGCATGATGCGATAAAGGAAGAGGTGTATATGGAGCAACCTCTAAGGTTCGAAGTCCAGGATCCAGACACCCATGTCTGCAGGTTGAAAAAAGCCCTCTATGGGTTAAGCAAGCACCCAGAGCTTGGTACGAGAGGATAGATAGCTACCTGATGAAGTTGGGCTTCACTCGTAGTAATGTTGATCCGAACCTTTACTTCAAGGTTGATAGAGAAAAGCCTCTCATATTGGTGTTGTATTTGGACGACCTCTTCTTGACAGGTGCTGACTCTCTCATTCATCAGTGCAAGAAGGAGCTTGTTGCTGAGTTCAAGATGGACCTAGGACTGATGCATAGTATTCCTAGGCCTGGAGGTCTGGCATAGACCTGGCGAGATTTTCCTTTCTCAAGGAAAATACATTGTGAAGCTTCTGGAAAGATTTGGTATGGTGGACTGTAAGTTCGTGTCGACATCGATGGAGCTCAACTTTAAGAAGTTGAGTGGCAGCGCTGTTGGGCCCGTGCCAGCAAATCCTACTGAGTATTGTCATGTTTTGCATTGAACACTTTGAGTCAACATATGGTTGAGCCTCATCACATTCACTGGGTTGGTGCCAAGAATCTATTGAGATATCTTCGGGCACGATAAACCACAAGCTAAGATACACTGTCGGGAGCGTGACACTCCATGGATATACTGATGCCGATTGGGCTGGCAGTGTGGTGGATCGTAAGAGCACATCGGGATGCTGCTTCACACTAGGTTCTACTTCGATATCATGGATGAGCAGGAAGCAGAAGTCAGTGGCTTTGAGCACCGCAGAGGCCGAATACATTGCAGCGAGTATGGCCTCTTGTGAAGCAATTTGGTTGCGAAAGTTCTTCAGTGAGTTGTTCGAGCATGTGCTAGATACCACCGTGATACTCTGTGATAACCAGAGTGGGATTCGGTTGTCCGAGAATCCCGTGTTCCACGATTGATCCAAGCATATTGATATCAGGTACCACTTTATCCGGGATACGGTACAGCGAGGCGTTGTAAGGCTCGATCATATAGGAAATGATGAGCAGGTCGCGGATATTCTCACAAAGCCCCTGGGGAAGGTCAAGTTCTTAACCTTCCGTGAGAATCTTGGTATCGTGGAATCACCCTATGCTGAGGGTCTTGTTGGATGATGAGCTCTGGGAGCTCTGGGGGACTTTGGGGATAGCTTCTCGGAGCTATAAGCAACCACAGGGCTAGGCTTGCCGAACCTTGTTGGTGTGTTTTTGCCCCACCGTTGTGATGATTGAGTTGGTTCACCTCTCATTATTTGTGCCCCGTATGCATCCTACCCATTGAGTTCAGGGCTCGTGAGAAGTACCTCTCATTTGGCCAGTGAGGTGGGAAAAGCTAGAGACTAGTAGCAAAGACTGATCGACGCATCAGAGATTGTCGTACTCTCTATCTAGGATAGCACGGTTCAACCACTTGATATGGGATCAAGTATAGTGAGGTTTCGGACCTCCAACTGACTTCGGGTCAGGTAAACCAACTTCGAGTTGGTATGAGACTCTTTGTGAGTCCTGTAGAGGTTTCGGACCTCTGTGTTGAATCTATTAGTCGGGAATGATGTCTTTGTGACTGACCCACTTCTGTTTTGAAATAAAGAAGCCATCAAAGCAAGTTACGGCGGGATGACGCACGATGTTTGGATTGCACAGGTGGATGGAGTTCTCCCTATTTGAGAGGGAGTGTTAATTTTGGATAACTAGGTCCAAACTCCATGTTCTGATGCTCAGATGAAGATGCCATTATTTTTATTGGACTCCTCTTTCAGAGAGATGCAAGATTGATCTAAAGATCATCTTAATCCGATGAGCAGAACATTTATTTTGAATTTATTCAAAATATTTGCAAGTCGGCCTTAAGGTTTTGTGCCCCAACAATTGTGTCACACACCCTCAGTGATGGATATAAATTGGTCAACGTTGGAGGACATTTTCACTCATCTCATCCTCACACATTTCTCTCTCCTCATCTGATTGATTCGATGAACTTGGAGGCTCTTCTCTCAACATGTAGGAAATTTCAGCAGCAACTCTTTTCTGTTTTCGGCCTAGGGTTTCTGCAACAGCGTTGACCAGCATTGACTTTGGTCAACGCAAGGTCAAACGGACTTGACACTCTCCCAAAATTTCGATCTTTCAAATGTGCATTTTTTGGCACTATTCCCGAGGCTAGACATTGACTTTCACTTTGCTGCGTTGACCTAGTTGCTACTATATGCGTTGACCGTTGACTAAAAGCGTTGACTTTTGGGTTGACTTTTGAGTTTACCATTTTGGCTATCCTAAAGGGTTGAGTGACATTGCTGGTTGGCTAACCATATTGAGACTTTGCTGGTTGAAGCATCCTGTTGATCGTCGTAACGCACCAACACACTTATATATTTTGGCTTGTCTTCTGTCGATCTACTGGTATGTTCTATTAGCATTTTACTTTGTTGCTTATGTGATTTCTAACTAATATTGGGATAAAAAGTAAAGTTGCATCAAGCATAGAACATCTACAAAAATTGACAGCTCTTCTCCATTCTCAATGTGCAACAAATGGTCCGGCCTAGCATTCAGACTCCCAGGCTTCACAATAACTCCAAAATCATACTCTTGAAATAGCAGCAACCACCTACAGATCTTCCCCCCCAACACAAGCTTATTGATCAGGTACTTCAAAGCAGAGTGGTCAGTAAACATCTTGAAGTGTCCTCCTAACAAATAGTGGAAGAATTTCTGCAGCGCATAAACCATCGCCAATCCTTCTCTCTCTGTGGTTGAATAATTACGCCCTACGCTTGAGAGCTTCCTACTTGCATAGGCAACAGGGTGATCGATCTCCCTGCTCCTGGTTGCGCTAAAATATCTCTGAGCGCGATGCAGGAGACATCAACATGCACATGAAACACCTTTGACCAATCGGGAAAGATCAATATGGGCGCAGTGACCATCTTCTCCTTCAACAGTTCAAAGCTCTTTTGACATTCTTCATCCCAACAGAATGTTGCGTCCTTCTTGAGCAATTTCTCCATGGGCGCAGTGATCAACGCATACCACTAAATGAATTTCCGATAATATCCAGTATGCCCCAATATTGAGCACAGTTGTTTGACATTCACAGGAACTTCCAGATTAACAATCACTGCGATCTTCGCGGGATCTACCATCAATCCTTGCTGGCAGACAATATGACCCAGCAATATCTCAAATGGCACATAAAATATGCACTTCTTCAAATTAAGTGAGATTTGATACTTCCTACAGGTATCCAACATTAGACGTAGACTTGAAACATGCTTTTTCAACAACCCAAAGGCCATCCAATCATCAAAGTAGACTTCTAAGAACTTGTGGATATACTCCTTGAATGCAGCTACTACTACGCGTGAGAAGATAGCAGGTGCATTCTTCAATCCAAATGGCATGACTGCATACTGAAACAATCACCATTCTATTGTAAATGTTGTCTTACTTCTATCCTCTGACGCAATCCTGATCTGATGATATCATGAGAACCCATCTGTAAATGAATAAACCTCATGTCCTCCGACATTGTTGAGGATCTCATCCGAAAATGGAGTTGGGAATAGATCATGTATGCGGACATCATTCAGTTTGTGCAGGTCCACACAAATCCTTATCTCCCCTTTAGTCTTCTTATCTTGTACTACCATGGGACTCACCCAATCAAATTCTTCCACTGGTTCTATAATGCCTGTAGCCACCATTTTATCCAACTCTTCCCTCACTTTATCCACCATTTGGGATTCACTCTATAAGGGCGCTGCTTCACCAATCGCGCATCAGGTTTCAAAGTGATCTTCATGACTCCAAGCTCTCCAATTATCCCTTTCAACTCAGAAAACTTTGTAGGAAACAAGTCTTGATGCTTAGTCAGCAGCTCAGCAACATTTCCTACTGTATCATCATCCTAGTAATCTCCAATTTTTGCCAACTTCGATTGTTCTTCAGATCCTATGTTCACTTGTCGAATCTTCAAGACTTTGTGACATCTAGCGATGTAATTGAAGGGCCTAGCAACTGCGCGTTGTCCCTCCGATTCAAGAATTGTGATATTTCTTAGATCTTCTTCAATTTCTTCTACTTTCAGATTTTTGCAATTGACAATATCCTTCATTTGCGCATCCCATGTTGGTGAAGCACGCTCTATCTTCGACTTGGTCGTGTCAAAGATAACCTCTTGAATACCTTGCAATGCTTTTCCTAAGAAATCAAACCCACTCTCAAAGTTGAAGGTCAAAATGAAACTTTCAGTCAGCACAGACCATTCAATGGTTCCTCAGCGCAGCTCTGTTTCCAAGTACCACTCAGTAGGCACCTTCCCCAACATATGGATGAATATGTGCACTCATTCTGGTCTTGGCTCTGCGCCCCATACTTCCGTCCATTTCGCCAGATGTCTGCGCAGATCACCCTTTCTGGAATAAACTTCTTCCATTCTGGTAGTTGGACACTCAAAGCGAAATCTCATAATTCGCGCACATTCTTCCCATTTTCCCATGTTTCCTTTGTGAGTCTCCCACCATCGTGCTGGAGTAGCGCACAATACTATATCCAATGCATGGAATCTTTGTCCTTCTGGAACAGTTATTTCAAGTTCTCTTAAAAACATATTCACATTAGTTAAACCATCATAATACGGTAATTCTCGTACCTCTGATGATATGCAGCGAAGAGATCTAGTCACTCGATTGCAGCGCAACGCAGATACTTCATGTAACCGGTTCTACCAGTTCTCCAACTCTTCATCTGAATCTAAGCAAGAACTGTCCTTTTCCCAATTAAGCCTTCCATCAGCTGTTGGATTGATCCAATCATCATCTCGCGCAGACAGCTTATAGATATGGTCAATATCATCATCAGCACGCACAGTGTCTGTATATCTTTCACCTTTTGTAGGATCTAAGGGAACTACAACTTTGGTTCCATTGTTCTCAAATACCATACTTCTTCGTTTCAAATTTATGATGCCATCCATATTAATAGCCCAATCTAACCCCAACAGCACAGGATAAGGATCAGTATCATCCACAATTTGTATGACTTCAAAATCTGCAAGCACCTTAACTCCTTCAATACCTACTACCACTCGCGACAATCTTCCTAATGGAATGATTTTCTGTTGATTCACCATGCGTAGCTGAATAGTAGACCACTTCAACTTAGATTCCCCCATGCGTTGCCAAGTTTGTTTAGGTAAGACATTTGCATCAAATCCTAGATCCAGAATAACTTGATCCATCTCATAGGCACCAATCTGGGCAGTCAAGCGCATCTCTCGTCCAGTTCTTTTTTTGTTATTTTTCATATAGATTTTGTTGACAGCTTTCTGTTCCATCTGAGGCTGTTCCTTTTCTGCGCAGTTATTTATCAATGCTTGAAGATTTTCCACTGCCTTCTTATTATGTAGTAACTTGATGCAAGCTTGCAAGAATGGCTTTATTTCTTCATCTACTCCACCCACATCCATAGGTCTACCTGATGTCGATGCGCTTGCTTCTGCAAACCTCTTCTTTGCTTCTACAAAAGTTTCTTTTTCGCACTATAAATCAAATCTATCATTTTTCTCAGGCGCCTTTCGAATCCAAAGGTCAGCATTCGGCTTCTTTCCCTTATCCTCACCAGTGGCTGCACCCCTCCTAGTGACAACATTCACACTAGGATCCTCTTCGTGCAGCTCCACCCTGACCATCTGAATATTTTGCGTCGGAGTCAATGTCTTCTTCTCCTGCATCTTAGCAATTAAAATAAGACAATCTTCAATTACATGATCAAACTGCCTACAGTACCTACATTATTGTCGCACAGGATTTGGACAATCGCGCACATAGTGACCAGCATCTCCACAATTGTAGCAAATGACCTGTCCCCTTCCTCAACCAGCTGATCCTCCTCATCTTCCTCATCCTCTAGTCTGGAATCCACCACGCCCAGACGGGGATGCTGGTGAGGTAGGTTCAACCTGCATTCTGTACATCTCAGCTTTGTCAATCATCAAATCAAAACTTCGAGAGTGTTGTTCATCATGTCCTAGTGACAAGCAGAATCTACAAAACAATTACCTTAGCTCAAGCATATATTTTCCAATCCGTGGACAGAAATCTATCACATGCAGACCCGTAGTCTGACAAATCATGCACCATACTAGAGGTGTTCCACAATCCCACCGCACTCTTTGACAAGCTTGGTCCTCCAGCGTGCAGAAAATCATTGAACATGGGGCATTGATCCTTATGATGCCCGACAGCTTTACATCATATGCACCATACCTCTACGCATACCTTCTTGCCCTTATCTTTGCGTAGATTTTGAATCTCCAAATGCATTGCTTCTAACTGACTCTGAATCTATTGAGTTCCAATCACAGCAAGCACCAACGCATCTTCTAATTTCATCGCAATTTCCACAGCCTCAGCCTGCGTGGCAATCTTCTGCTGACTCGATGACGAGCATAGATGCGGGAGAGCATAGCAATAAACCACTCCTTGTGTTGGGTATCATCGATAGTGAATCCACCGTCTCTGACAGTGGGCTTCAATCTCTGATCCGCAACCCAAACAGATTCATTCACCTTTTGGTGAATCCCTTTCAACTCTGTAACAAACTGCGCATATGACTTTGGCTTTTTGAATTGTTCTTTTAGGGCGTCCTTCAGATCATTCATAGTTGCATTAGGGTTCGTTGATACATATCTTATGTATCAGTCCAGCGAGCAGTCTTGAAAAGCAGTGGCTAACTGTGTTTTCTTAACATCATCACTATTAACCTGTTGTGCTCTCCATACAGCATCAGTGACAAACCAAAATTTCTTCGTATCTTCATTTCCAATACCTACGAAAGTAGGCAGCTTCATCAATGCGGCCATATCTGCGCCTGGGGGAGGAGGAGGTGGAGGTGGAGTGGATGACTTGTGATATGAGTGTGGAAGTGGAGTGGATGGGATCTGAACTATGCTCAACACTCCCTGATTGTTCTAATCTTGTGAGACTTCTTCTTCTTCAGAGTGCGCAGATTCACTAGAGCTACTAATCTCTGGTTCGTCGTCACAATCAAATCTACCCTTGAGAGGACTGTAAATAAACCCTTCTTCTAGATCTGCGTGGTAAATTCTTCCATTGTGTGTAGTTGGGCCTCTTCGGGACATTCACGCAATATGTTCACACAGAGAACCCTATTCACACAATAGAATCTTAATCCACAACTTCAAATAGCGCAAGAACTTACCTCTGGGACCCTTGAAGAATCTTCTTTCTGCTTCAGAATAAGACACAAACTGATCAATAGCAAACTCAGTTACAAATCCTCCCAAAACACAATCGATCCAATGATCTATCGCGTGGGTAATCGTATTGCTTGTCTTTTCTAACTATTGTACCAATTTTGGAGTCCACTGAGTGACTGCGTCGTCCTTCGCGCAGGTATTAAATTCAGTCAATCTAGACAACCACTCATGCAGCTTAGTCGCAAAGGAAGCAAAGAATATCTCGTGAAATTCTGTATAAATATACTTTTGAATCCAATCCTCAGTAGATAATTTGGAGCTTTTGTTCTCTTAGATCGCGAATTCAAGGATTTTTCTATCCAGCCAATCTTGCAATTCATTCTGCGTAGGATGCCAATACATCAATTCTCCCTCAAAACGATCCCGATCCCGACAATGGAACCATTTGTTGGCGTGAGGGGTCCTAACCCAAATTTGGATTTATAGCGCAATCAAAAAACCCTCCAACTACTGGCGCTTTCGGCAATGACCTGCTTGCACAGATCAAAGTCTCACCCGAAGCAGTATGGGGAGGTGCTGGAACCAGGTTTCCGCACCCTGAGGAAGAATTTGATGTGGTGGCCCTAAACAGACTTATAACAGAACTTATCACAGATCATAAGCAGATGTGCGCATAAACAGATCATTAATCTATCAACTCAACTACGTCACAGATATAAACAAGTGTGCATAAACAGATAATAGAATCACAGAACTTCGCAAATTATTCCAGCATGCAGTATATATATATATATATATATATATATATATATTCGCACAGAGTAACAGATACACTTAAGCAGATCTATTCATCAACAATATACTTCATTCATAATACACATCATTCATTCGCACAAATGCATTAGGTCATAAACAAAAGTAAAAGCGCAATCACAGAACCAATTCTGACCTTAAAGCAATAAACACAACAGATTCGCAATATTCAAATAGATAACGCACCAATCACATAACACATTTGATTTCGCCAAAACAGCCTTTGCATTAATAGATCCAATCAGTTCAGTACATTCAGACTTCCCTTACAAATTACCCTTCCGCGCACACAGCCAGCGGCGTCCGCACACAACCAGGACTAGGTCTCCACGCACACAACCAGTAGGAGCCTTTCTACCCAAACCCAGACTTAGACTGGAATCCTTACAAAATGTTCACCAACATAAGCATGGTATTAACTACTTTACTTGACTTGACCTATCTATATTTATATCAACTTAGCGCGTAGATACTATGGTCTCAAAGCATGGTTTGAGGCCCATAGTTTTCCCTTGAAACCCATTTACATGAAATAGGGACTTTGCCCCGCCCCAAAGCCCCTTTGACTCTTTCGCGCATCACGCATAACAAAAATATATACAAAAACTTTACCAAAATTTACCCCAGGGGACCCCGCTCCAATAGTGCACCAGCAAAGAATTTTAGGATTTTTGTACTAGGGCAGGAATCAGGAGAAAGTGGACGGTTCCTTAAAACCCACAGCAAAATGGGGTTGTTGAGAGGAAGAATCGCTCTATTTCAAATGCAACTAGAGCAATGCTATATGACCAGGATCTTCACGTTATCTATGGGCAGATGTGTGTAGTACGATAGTTTATATTCAAAACAGGGTCCCATATAGAGTACTTGGCAAGATGACACCCGAGGAGGCATTCACAGGAAAGAATACTTTTGTCACTCACTTTAGGATATCTAGTTGCCTAACTTATTGTCACATACCAGGATAGACACGTTCGAATTTGGATCAGACCTCTATATCCCAGGCACCAGGAGCATATAGAGGTGGTTGTTCCTAACTCCATTGTTGGCAGGAGGAACAACAAGGTTCAGCAGACACTCAGGGATGCTCAAGAGTTTGTGGGGACTCCTAGGACGGGAAGGAAAGAGCAAAGACAACCAAAGAGGTACACTGACTACATGGTGTTGGTCAGTCAATTTGTAGATAGCGAGCCTTCCAGCTATCAGGAGGTCACACAGAAACAGTTGTGGCAAGATGCTATGGTTGAGGAATTTTCCTCAATCATGCAGAACGATGTGAGGGAGTTTGTATCCAGACCGATTTTAATTTCTCACGATGTTTTATGCTGTAACAATCACTTAAACAATTTCTTCTTCCAGTAGCAATCACTTTTGAATTTATTTTCAATCACCCAATAACAATAACCAATTGTAGATAGAATAGTAAACAATGTGGACAATAGAAGACGACCAAGATCAATGAGACACAGAGATTTAGGTCAAAGACCAGGGAAAAACCCCACAAGGGGGAAAACCCAGCCAGATTCTTCTTCTATTAGATATTCATCATATGTTCAGCAGAGATACATAGTCCAAGCACATCTAACAACAAGTCAAAGGTCAAGCCTTGACTATCCAAGTCAACAATCCAATAAAAAATCAAAGATGAGTATAAAAGTCAAATCTGGTCAAAGTACTAGTCTTGCAATTTCTAACCTTATCAAGTTCAGTCAACAACAGTCAACGACAACCCTAACTAGCCAAAGTCAATGGTCAAATGTGCTTAGAAAACTTCGATCAAAGTAGCAATAAATTTGGCCTTCCTTGCTTGGTCAAACCCAGTCAAAATAGTCCTCAAATATCCCTCCAAATTCAATCAACTCACAAAGTCAACCTGTGGTAACCCTAGCTTCAGATCTACAATCAAAGGTGATCAAAGTGTCTAGAAAAATTTGGTCAATATCCCTGTCAATGCGGCCTTTCATGACAAATCAAATTTCAGTCAAACCAAGTCAAAGTCACCCCAAGTCACTGCTAGTCAAAGGAGGCCAAAAATCATAAAGTCAACGCAGTCAACAGAAGTCTCCCCTCTCTCCTTCAAGTGTGAACTCGACCCTGCAATTTAAGAAGAGATTGAACCAAATGAAGGAGATTTAATGTGTGATGAGATGCCTCCAAGTGATGTCAACTTAGGTCTATTTATATGCAATCTTAGGGGTCGAATTTCTCTTTCTAGGCCTACTTGTACTTTTCAAGTTGACTTGGTCTAGTAACAAAAAAAAATATTTTTCCATGAACAAATTTAATTTTTCCAAGTGCAAGTAGGGTTTGTTGGACTTCCCTAATGGGGAAATTGCTTCCTTAGCTGCCAATTTTCAACAACCAACAGACAGGACGATGGTTGGATCATGCTAGAATCTACATCTATAAGATCAAGCATGGTGCAGATGGCAGCATCAAGAAATACAAAGCTAGGTTCGTGGCCAAGGGGTTCTCTCGTAAGGAGGGAATAGAGTATGAGGAGACATTTGCTCATGTGGTCAAGTGCACTTCTATACAAGTCGTGATCTCATTAGCAACACAAATGAGATGGCAAATCCATTAAATGGATGTCAAGACGGTGTTCCTGAATGGTGAACTAGAGGCGGAGATGTACATTGAACAATCAGAAGGATTTGTGGCACACAACAGAGAGACCCATGTGTGCAAATTGAAGAGAGCTTTGTACGGGCTCAAGCAAGTTCCCAAGGCGTGGTATGAGCGCATAGACAGAGACTTGCAGAGCATGGGCTTTGTGAAGAGTGAGGCGGGTGCTAACTGTTGAGATTTTGTATATTTGGGGTAGCATTAGTTGTGCTCTAGGTCCCAAATTTTGAGTAAGGACTAGAGTTCACCTAATCTACAAGACCTATAAACGAATTTGGGAAATTTCCTCTGGTTTAGGAGATATTAAATTAATTAAATATTTTAATGTATTTCCTAAGTTAAAACTTAGGAAAATGAAATAATTAAAGTAAATTTAATTAAACATGTGATGAAATTGTCTTAAGTCACACGGATCAAGCTTTCTTTTAATCTTAGCCATTGATTAAGGATTTAATCTTGGTCGTTGATTTGTCAACGAGAAAAGTATAAAGGAAAGGCTTGGGGTCATTTGTAAGACACAGACAGGCAGAGCACTGAAGCTAAGCTGAGATTCTAGGGCAGGGTTGCTAAGAATTTTCAAAAGTGTTTCAGTTGGAGAGAGGGGAATTTAGACCAAGGGGATGATCTGATCCCGAGGTCTAGAATACACAAGAAGCATAGAAGAGATTAGTAAGGACAGCACAGAGAAAGACAGCAGTGGCAGCAGCAGCAGTGTCTTTAAGGGGCAGCCCTAGGGTTTCTAGGCCTAGATCTGGCTGAGTTCTGTAAATACCGTTTGAGGATGTGGATCAGTCAATATTGTTGGTCTTAGATCAACCAGGAGCTGCAGATCTAGAGTTTTCTTTGTAGGGTTTTCCAGATCTGGAACCCAGAGTTGTGTATTCAGAAATATTCTAATAATAGAGCCCTCCAGGAGCTAGAGAGCGGTTTTCCCACCCTCGGTTTTTCCGGTGATAGTTTGTCCAGAAATAACTGTCACTTTGTCTATGTGTGCATGTGCTTATTCTAGATCTGAATTGGTAGAGATCTGTTATGTGTTTTGCTTTGATGTTAACTTGAATTTATTCAGTTGATAACTTGTATAAGTAGGAGAAGCTTAACCAGATTAACATAAATAATTTCTGCATAAGAATTAAGATTCAGAAATTTCTACATGGTATCAAAGCAATTGCAGATCTAGAAGGGTCACCAGCTGAAGCATCTGAAGGATCTAGTCGATATAAAGCACCGGAAAGGCGTTGCAGCGTATCCGAAGGGACAAAGACAGCTTTCGGTGGAGGAGATTCACGCAGAGGGAAGGGTGACGCTATCCAGCGCTGTGTCCTAGACAGCGCTGGTTAGGTCTGAAGCGAACCAGTGTGATTCAGATCTAAATCTGTCAGATCTAGAAAAAGTCTGCAGAAAGGTTGCAAAAATTCAGAAGAGATGGTGGGGTTAAACTTCTGAAGTTTTCAGATTTTTAACCTTAGCACAAGTGACAAAGTTTGAGAAGAGATAAGCTTCTCAGAGAGTTTCTTGCCAAAGGAAACTTGCAGTTTGGTCATAGGATCAAAGAAGAAGCTAGATCATAGATGATTTGGTAGATTTCCAAGGAGGGAAATCAAGTGTCAAAGGGAGCAGAGGGTGCCCAGTTCGAAAGGACCCTAGATCCAGATCTCTAGCATAGAGAAGAGGAGCTCTGACACATTCTGAGCAGATGGCTCCTCATGGACTGCGTGATCAGGATAGGCTAGAGGGCCTCTCAAACTTTTCGGTATGGAAAGCTAGGACCCTGATTGTCCTTGAGGCATATGGTCTAAGAGACCATGCAGAACAGACCCTGGTCACACCAACAGAAGCATAGGGACGTTGTTGGGCATGCCAAGCGGCTGATAATGGACAATATCAAGGATCATATTGTGCCACACATAGCTGAGAAGAGTACAGCTAATGAGATGTGGAAGGCCTTGACTTCCGTATATGAAGGAAAATCAGTCCAAAGAAAGATGTTGTTGCAGGCCCAAATGAGGTCATTCATGACGACCAAGGGAGAAGACATCGAGCACTTCCTCTTCAGATTGCAGTCAATTAGGAATCAGCTGACTGCAACAGGTGCAACCGTAGATGATGCAGTGATAGTCAGCACTGCCCTCAATGCAGTCACGGATGAGTGGGAAACATTTGTCCAAAGTATCTTGGGCAGAGCGGACCTCCCAGATTGGGACAACTTGTGGTCAATCCTGCGGCAAGAAGAACTACGCAGATTCACCAAGAAGCAGCACAGCCCTGGGTTAAGCAAAGTAAAGAAGGAAGAGGAGGAAGATGCAGCCTTGGCATCAAAGAAGCAGTCAAAGAAGAAGAAGGATCTTTCAAAGATCAAGAGCTTCCAATGTGGCAAAATGGGACATTTTGCCAGCCATTGTCCAGAAAAGAAGGAGGACAAGGAAGCATCTTCTTCCAAAGCAGCGGTGGCAGATGATGGGTCCGGAGATGATGTAGACTTGAGTGCTCATGAACCACGGAGGTGGGGTGACATGGACATGTAGAGGAGTTACATGGAAGTAAGGCAGATCCTTGAGCAGCTCATCTCTTGGATCACAAGCGAGCTACGGCAGCCTTAAGACAGTAGCGGGACAAGTGGAGCAGTGGGTGCATAGATCACAGATGAGGCATAAGCAGAAGCAGATCTGGAGGCTGGGATGAGCACCACAGAGCATAGCAGCAGCAGCGTAGAAGCAGTAGCAACACAGAGGCTGATGTGACCTCAGCAGCGTAGAGCAGTGCTGCTTACGCAATGCAGAGCTGCAACAGCGCAAAGAGCTTCAGAGGGACAGCGCAGTGCAGCAGCAGTGTGATTGATTTCTGCACAAGGCACTGATGTGACTTCAGTATTGCAAAGGGAGTCTGATTACGCAGGCAGAGTTATAGCTGTGCATCGTTCTTTAGATGCCAGTACAGATCTGTAGCCTATGGAGCTTCAGTGATGAGGATGCAGCCCATCTGACTTGTCTGTCAAAGATTGGGCAGGAGATTCAGTGGTTTCTCTCAACAACTGAAGCTGCAGTGCAGCAGATCAGCAGTGGCAGTGCTATGGGCAGCACAGATGCAGCATATTGAGAGGGAGTTGCAGTACAGTGCTTGCAGTGGCAGTGGCAGAGTCATGGGCAGCAGTACAAAATGGCAACAGCAATGCAGTGTTGAGTGGCAGGAGGCCAAGCTTCAGCAGCACAGAACCAGTACTCAAAGTCATGTAATGCATAAGTGTGATGTATTGCTAGAGCACGCCCTTGATGCTAAGAGGGAGTGTTGAGATTTTGTGTATTTGGGGTAGCACTAGTTGTGCTCTAAGTCCCAAATTTTGAGGAAGGACTAGAGTTCACCTGATCTACGAGACCCAGAAACGTATTTGGGAAATTTCATTTGGTTTAGGAGATATTAAGTTAATTAATTATTTTAATGTATTTCCTAAGTTAAAACTTAGGAAAATAAAACAATTAAAGTAAATTTAATTAAACATGTGATGAAATTGTCTAAGTCACACGGATCAAGCTTTCTTTTAATCTTAGCCATTGGTTAAAGATTTAATCTTGGCCGTTTATTTGTCAACGAGAAAAGTATAAAGGAAAGGCTTGGGGTCATTTGTAAGACACACAGAGGCAGAGCACTGAAGCTAAGCTAAGATTCTAAGGCGAGGTTGCTAAGAATTGTCAGAAGTGTTTCAATGGCAGAGAGGGGAATTTAGACCAAGGGGATGATCTAATCCTGGGGTCTAGAATACACAAGAAGTAGAGAAGAGATCAACAAGGGCACCGCAGAGAAAGGCAACAGCGGCAGCAACAAATGCCAGCAGCAGTGTCTTTCAAGGGCAACGCTAGGGTTTCTAGGCCTAGATCTGGCTGAGTTCTGTAAATCCCGTTTGAGGGTGTGGATCAATCAGTATTGTTGGTCTTAGATCAGCCAGAAGCTACAGATCTAGAGTTTTCTCTGTAGGGTTTTCCAGATCTGGAACCTAGAGTTGTGTATTCAGAAATATTCTTAATAATAGAACCCTCCAGCAGCCAGCACCTAGAGACCGGTTTTCCCACCTTGGGTTTTTTCAGGGACAATTTGTCCAGAGATAATTGTGTCACTTTGTCTATGTGTGCATGTGCTTATTCTAGATCTGAATTGGTAGAGATCTGTTATGTGTTTTGCTTTGATGTTAACTTGAATTTATTCGGTTGATAACTTGTATAAGTAGGACAAGCTTAACCGAATTAAAAGTAATAATTTCTACATAAGAATTAAGATTCACAAATTTCTACAAATACTTTGTATTTGTATCAGAGGGCTTTGTGGCACACAACAGAGAGACCCATGTGTGTAAATTGAAGAGAGCTTTGTACGGGCTCAAGCAGGTTCCCAAGGCGTGGTATGAGCACATCGACAGATACTTGCAGAGCATGGGCTTTGTGAAGAGTGAGGTGGGTGCTAACCTCTACTACTTGGTGGTTGGAGGTGATGTACTCACACTTGTCCTATATGTGGATGACTTTTTCTTGACAGGTTCACCGCGGCTCATAAAGGAGTGCAAGAGGGATCTTGCAGCTGAGTTCGAGATGAAGGATTTGGGGCTCGTGCCCTATTTTCTAGTCATGGAGGTATGGCAAACGAATGGGGATATTTTCTTTAGACAAGGGAAATACTGAATCGAGATCCTGAGGATATTTTGGATGCAGGATTTCAAAGCCATGTATACTCCCATGATCATGAAATGAAGGAAGATAAATGCATCCAGGGAGAAGGATGTGGATCCCACCTAGTACAGGCAGTTAATAGGCTCTCTCATGTATTTGGTCCAACACCAGGCCAAATATATCCCATGCAAAAACTCTCTCAGTTAGTTCATGGTGGAGCCAGAGGGTGCATTGGATGATAACAAAACTTGTGTGAGATATTTGCGCGACACTATCAAGTGTGGGATCAGGTATGCTCAAGGTGATGGTGTCAAGTTGGTTGGCTATACTAATGCAGACTAGGCAGGTAACATAATGGATCAGAAAAGCACTTCAGGGTGTTGCTTCAGCATGGGATCAGGAATTGTTTTTCGGTACAGCTAGAAGCAAAAGTTCGTGGCACTGAGTTCTGCAAAAGCAGAATACATAGCAGTGAGCATGACTACATTCAAGGCTATATGGATTCGTAAGTTGCTAGTAGCCTTGTTTGGTCAGAGGATAGAGACGATGGTGATGCACTGCAAGTTTGCAACAATCAGAGTTGCCACAAGTTGTCATAGAAATCAGTGTTTCACAACATGTCCAAGCATATAGACATCAGATACCATTTCATCAAGAATTGTGTGCGCCCACAGATAAGCAAGTAG
Source organism: Pinus albicaulis (assembly GCA_034641835.2). Taxonomy (NCBI): domain Eukaryota; kingdom Viridiplantae; phylum Streptophyta; class Pinopsida; order Pinales; family Pinaceae; genus Pinus; species Pinus albicaulis. Next base: position 352,453,076 of record CM076578.1, on the reverse strand, counting down.
CAGATATAATAACGATGGCTTTGGGGAAGGCGAGATTCATCTTCTTCAGAGACAAGTTGGGTCTTATGCAGAACACCTTCCTCGCTAAGAGAGAGTATTAGTTTATGTAGCTCCAAAAACTGTTCTAGTCTCAAATTGTGTCTATGAGGCTAAGGAACACATTTCTCCAATACCCAGAAAAGATTTCGCAAGAAAAGGTTTTGATTAGAATTAATTAGTCAGTTAATTAATTTTCCTAAGTTTAACTTATGGAAATGGCTTAATTAATCAATATTAATTGGGCTAAATCGATTTTCCTCTAAATATTTCAAAAAAAGTTATGAGAAGGGGTCAAGATGATGTTAGCCATCGATTGAGATTACATCATGGTTGTTGATTCATCAACGAGAGATTATAAGAAGAGATTGATGGGTATTTGGAGAACACATTGAAGCACAATATTGTAATGATAGCAAGCGCGCAGAAACAACGCAGGGGCATCAATAGAGAGAGATCAACAGTGCTTGGAGACAGGATTGCCAGAGGAATTTATCATAGCGATTTCCATAGACTTTTGGAGATCAATTTTTTTGAAGACAGGCCGATTTTCCAGTGGTGTGAATTGCTCCAGAGAGGGGAGTGAATTGCTCTAGCAGGCAAAGTGAATTTCTCCAGGAGGACAAGTTGCAGGAGCAAGGAGATATTGATTTGCACAAGGAGATCGATTTTCCAGCTAAAGTCAAATTACAATGGAGACCAAGTTAATTTCCAACCAGTGCAAGTTTGTCAAGGAGGATTGTTTGTCAGGGTTGCACGTGTGGCTAGATTCAGCAAGCGAGAGGGAGGCCGAATTGAAATAGGAGGGTCGAGTTGTCTCTAGGAAAGCAAATCGACCAACAGATGTGATCAAAATATTTCGCTGCAGGTTTGCTTATTTACAGCAAACAATTTTGTAATTTTTTCCATCACAGATTTGCTGAAGAATAATAAAATTACTCATCTGCAGAACCAGTTTTCCCCACACTGGGGTTTTCTAGGGACATTTGTCCAAAGCATTGGTATCCATTATTTTTGTGTGTGTGTGTGTGCATAATTTTCTCAGTTTCTATGGTTATTTATTTTTTAGTGAAGTAGTAGTTGTGTTTTATTCAGTATTTGCCGCAAATAAATTGCATAAGACATATAATCAATTGATAGGAGAATAATAACTAGCTAATTGCAACAGTAATTAAAATTTCATAACTTCTCAACTAGAATGCAATACTTTGAAGTTAAGGGAAAACGGTGGGGCTTCCATCTCCCCAATACCTTAATCAATGTTTTTTATGATTTATGCAAAGTTTTGCATGCCAATTTTTATCCAAGCCATGTGGCATATCAAATTTAATAAGAAAGGACGAAAGTTGATGTTAACCATAATCACTGTAGCATCACACACTTAGATCATATTGAGCGATCAGCTCTAGAAATTTGGATTTAATTCAACCTCAAGTGAAGATGTGATAATGGTCAAACCTAGTCAAACCCAGTCAAAATAGTCCTCAAATATGCCTGCAAATTCGATCAACTCACAAAGTCAACCTATGGTAACCCTAGCTTCAGATCTACAATCAAAGGGGGTCAAAGTGTCCAGAAAAAATTGGTCAATATCCCAATCAATGCGGCCTTTCAAGACAAATCAAATTTCAGTCAAACCAAATCAAAGTCACCCAAAGTCAATGCTGGTCAAAGGAGGCCCAAAATCATAAAGTCAATGCAGTCAACAGAAGTCTCCCCTCTCTCCTTCAAGTGTGAACTCGACCCTGCAATTTCAAAAGTGATTGAACCAAATGAAGAAGATTTAATGTGTGATGAGATGCCTCCAAGTGATGTCAACTTAGGTCTATTTATATGTAAACTTAGGGGTCGAATTTCTCTTTCTAGGCCTACTTGTACTTTTCAAGTTGACTTGGTCCAACAACAAAAAAATATTTTTCCATGAGCAAATTTAATTTTTCCAAGCGCAAGTAGGGTTGTTGGACTTCCCTAATGGGCAAATTGCTTCCTTAGCTGCCAATTTTCAACAACCGACAAACAAGACGACGGTTGGATCATGCTAGAATCTAGAACTATAAGATCAAGCATGGTGCAGATGGCAACGTCAAGAAATACAAAGCTAGGTTCATGGCCAAGGGGTTATCTCAGAAGGAGGGAATAGATTATGAGGAGACATTTGCTCATGTGGTCAAGTGCACTTCTATACAAGTCGTGATCTCATTAGCAACACAAATGAGATGGCAAACCATTAAATGGATGTCAAGACGGTGTTCCTGAATGGTGAACTAGACGAGGAGATGTACATTGAACAATCAGAAGGCTTTGTGGCACAAAACAGAGAGACACATGTGTGCAAATTGAAGAGAGCTTTGTACGGGTTCAAGCAGGTTCCCAAGGCGTGGTATGAGTGCATCGACAGATACTTGCAGAGCATGGGCTTTGTGAAGAGTGAGGCGGGTGCTAACCTCTACTACTTGGTGGTTGGAGGTGATGTACTCACACTTGTCCTATATGTGGATGACTTTTTCTTGACAGGTTCACTGCTGCTCATAGAGGAGTGCAAGAGGGATCTTGCAGCTGAGTTCGAGATGAAGGATTTGGGGCTCATGCCCTATTTTCTAGTCATGGAGGTATGGCAAACGAATGGGGATATTTTCTTCAGACAAGGGAAATATAGCATCGAGATCCTGAGGATATTTTGGATGGATGATTTCAAAGCCATGTATACTCCCATGATCATGAATTGGAGGAAGATAAATGCATCCAGGGAAAAGGATGTGGACCCCACCTTGTACAGGCAATTAATAGGCTCTCTCATGTATTTGGTCAACACCAGGCCGAATATATCCCATGCAATAACTCTCTCAGTTAGTCTATGGTGGAGCCAAAGAGAGTGCATTGGACGACAGCAAAACATGTGTGAGATATTTGCGTGACACTATCAAGTATGGGATCAGGTATGCTCAAGGTGATGGTGTCAGGTTGGTTGGCTATACTAATGCAGACTAGGCAGGTAACATAATTGATCAGAAAAACACTTCAAGGTGTTGCTTCAGCATGGGATCAGGAATTGTTTTTTGGTACAGCAGGAAGCAGAAGTTCGTGGCACTGATTTCTGCAAAAGCAGAATAAATACATAGCAGTGAGCATGACTACATGCAAGGCTATATGGATTCGTAAGTTGCTAGTAGCCTTGTTTGGTCAGAGGATAGAGACGATGGTGATGCACTGCAACAATCAGAGTTGCATCAAGTTGTCAGACAAATCAGTGTTTCACAACATGTCCAAGCATATAGACATCAGATACCATTTCATCAAGAATTGTGTGCACTGCAAGATTGTTCAACTACAATATATACCCACAGATAAGCAAGTAGCAGATATACTGACTCTGGCTTTGGGGAAGGCGAGATTCATCTTCTTCAGAGACAAGTTGGGTGTTATGCAGAACACCTTCCTCGCTAAGAGAGAGTATTAATTTATGTAGCTCGAAAAAGTGTTCTACTCTCAAATTGTGTCTATGAGGCTAAGGAACACATTTTCTCCAATACCCGGAAAAGATTTCGGAAGAAAAGGTCTTGATTAGAATTAATTAGTCATTTAATTAATTTTCCGAAGTTTAACTTACGGAAATGGCTTAATTAATCAATATTAATTGGGGTAAATCTATTTTCCTCTAGATATTTCTAGAAAAGTCATGAGAAGGGGTCAAATTGATCTTAGCCATCGATTGAGATTAGATCATGGTCGTTGATTCATCAACGAGGGATTATAAGAAGAGATTGATGGGTATTTGGAGAACACATCGAGGCACAATATTGTAGTGATAGCAAGGGCGCAGAAACAAAGCAGGGGAATCAATAGAGAGAAATCAGCAGTGCTTGCAGACAGGATTGCCAGAGGAATTTATCATAGCGATTTCCATAGTGTAATATTCCTAATTAGCACCGCTAATTGGAATATTTGATTTTTGTATAGTTTTGCCGACTATAGTTTATTAATAAATAAAAGTGAGAAAAGGGGTCTAACTCACTTAAATAAAATAAAGTGTTTCCCTAGTAGATGCAACGTTGTAACTTAAGGGGAAAGCCAAGGGGGGCCACACACCACGTGGAGGAGCCAATGAGAGAGAGGACGTTGGTTTTGGAGGGAAACCAATGCTATAAAAGGTGGAGGAGCCTCCTCATTTGGGCATTATTGATATGTTGATGATATTGAGAGCTAGACTTCTGTCTACTTCAGCACGCCGGTTGTTTAGTCGGTCTGCAGCACTGTTTAGTGCGAACTAAGTGTCTCCGATCGGAGATCTCGCCCTTGGCCCCGGGGGACTTCGAGTGCCTGCTCGGGCAAGGTATTTCCTTCAGTTTCTATAGGTGATTTGCAGTGGATTTTGGGGAGGACGTTTGCAGAGGAGCTGGCCCCTTGGAGTGACTGCGCAGTCCAGGAGAGAGGACGCAGTTTCAGCAGGGAGGACGCAGTCAGTGTTGTGCAGCGTTGTTGTGAGGTGATTTGGTGGTGGTTTCAGCGTATTTCAGCCTTGGGAGATAGTTGTTTCAGCCGGAGGTTTTGCAGGAGGATTTAGGCCCCTTTTCCAGCGTATTTCTTGAGCTTCTGCGCTGTTCCTGGGAGAGACAGCGTTTTCATTGAGGAGGGCTTATTTGGTGGATTTTCGGAGGTGGAGCACTTGCTTCACGGTTTCTGGGTTTTGTCCGGAGGGTTGAGTACAGATAGCCTTCCAATTTTCAGCTCATTCCGGTGAGGGGATCAGCCCCTAGTCCCAGTACATTGCAGCAGCAGCTTTCTACGGCAGTTTTCTCCAGCAGCTAGGACGCAGTCTCTGTTGTAGCCATTTCTCATTCTGAGAGGGTCTTCACTTGCCTAGAGCAAGGATAGGTGCACTCATTCTGATTATCTCTTGTACCCACATATATGTATTCTCAGATTAATAAAATGGCTTAGCGTTCTGGTATTTTATGTGTACTTGTTCCATATTCTAGTTCCGGCATTTTGTTCTATATAGCTGCTTGTTGTTTTGCTGTGTATTACTGTTTATTTCCCGTTGGGGATATTACACATAGTCTTTTGGAGATCAATTTTTCTGCAAATAGGCCGATTTTCCAGTGGTGTGAATTGCTCCAGAGAGGGGTGTGAATTGCTCTAGCAAGCAAAGTGAATTTCTCCAGGAGGACAAGTTGTAGGAGCAAGGAGAGATTGCAGGAGATATTGATTTGCACAAGGAGATTGATTTGCCAGTTAAAGTCGAATTACAGTGGAGACCAAGTTAATTTCAACCAGTACGAGTTTGTCAAGGAGGGTTGGTTGTCAGGGTTGCAGGTGTGGCTAGATTCAGCAAGCGAGAGGGAGGCCGAATTGAATTAGGAGGGTCGAGTTGTCTCCCGGAAAGCAAATCGACCAACAGATGTGATCAAAATATTTCGCTGCAGGTTTGCTAATTTACAACAAACGATTTTGTAATTTTTTCCATCACAGATTCGCTGAAGAATAATAAAATTACTCATCTGCAGAAACGATTTTCCCCACTCTGGGGTTTTCCACGAACATTTATCCAAAGTATTGGTGTCCATTATTTGTGTGTGTGTGTGCATAATTTTCTCAGTTCCTATGGTTATTTATTTTTTAGTGAAGTAGCAGTTGTGTTTTATTCAGTATTTGCCGCAAATAAATTGCATAAGACAAATAATCAATTGATAGGAGAATAATAACAAGCTAACTGCAACAGTAATTAAAATTTCACAACTTCTCGACTAGAATGCAAAACCTTGAAGTTAAGGGAAAACAGCAGGGCTTCCATCTTCCCAATACCTTAATCAATGTTTTTTATGATTCATGCAAAGTTTTGCATGCCAATTTCTATCCAAGCCATGTGGCATATCAAATTTAATAAGAAAGGACGAAAGTTGATGTTAACTATAATCACTGTAGCATCACACACTTAGATCATAATGAGCGATCAACTCTAGCAATTTGGATTTAATTCGACCTCAAGTGAAGATGTGATAATGGTCAAACCCAGTCAAACCCAATCAAAATAGTCCTCAAATATGCTCGCAAATTCGATCAACTCACAAAGTTAACCTGTGGTAACCCTAGCTTCAGATCTAAAATCAAAGGTGGTCAAAGTGTCCAGAAAAATTTGGTCAATATCCCAGTCAATGTGGCATTTCAAGACAAATCATATTTCAGTCAAAACAAGTCAAAGTCACCCCAAGTCAATGCTAGTCAAAGGAGGCCAAAAATCATAAAGTCAACAGAAGTCTCCCCTCTCTCCTTCAAGTGTGAACCCGACCCTGCAATTTCAGAAGTGATTGAACCAAATAAAGAAGATTTAATGTGTGATGAGATGCCTCCAAGTGATGTCAACTTAGGTCTATTTATATGTAATCTTAGGGGTCGAATTTCTCTTTCTAGGCCTACTTGTACTTTTCAGGTTGACTTGGTCCAGCAACCAAAAAAAAAAAATTCCATGAGCAAATTTAATTTTTCCAAGTGCAAGTAGGGTTTGTTGGACTTCCTAATGGGGGAATTGCTTCCTTAGCTGCCAATTTTCAACAACCAACAGACAGGACGATGGTTGGATCATGCTAGAATCTACATCTATAAGATCAAGCATGGTGCAGATGGCAGCATCAAGAAATACAAAGCTAGGTTCATGGCAAATGGGTTCTCTCAGAAGGAGGGAATAGATTATGAGGAGACATTTGCTCCTATGGTCAAGTGCACTTCTATACAAGTCGTGATCTCATGAGCAACACAAATGAGATGGCAAATCCATTAAATGGATGTCAAGAAGGTGTTCCTGAATGATGAACAACAAAAGGAGATGTACATTGAATAATCAGAGGGCTTTGTGGCACACAACAGAGATACCCATGTGTGCAAATTGAAGAGAGCTTTGTACGAGCTCAAGTAGGTTCCCAAGGCGTGGTATGAGCACATCGACAGATAATTGTAGAGCATGGGTTTTGTGAAGAGTGAGGCGGGTGCTAAACTCTACTACTTGGTTGTTGGAGGTGATGTACTCACACTTGTCCTATATGTGGATGACTTTTACTTGACAGGTTCACTGCTGCTCATAGAGGAGTGCAACAGGGATCTTGCAGCTAAGTTCGAGATGAAGGATTTGGGGCTCATACCCTATTTTCTAGTCATGGAGGTATGGCAGACGAATGGGGATATTTTCTTTAGACAAGGGAAATACTGCATCGAGATCCTGAGGATATTTTGGATGGAGGATTTCAAAGCCATGTATACTCCCATGATCATGAAATGGAGGAAGATAAATGCATCCAGGGAGAAGGATGTGGACCCCACCATGTACAGGCAGTTAAGAGGCTCTCTCATGTATTTGGTCAACACCAGGCCAAACATATCCCATGCAATAACTCTCTCAGTAAGTTCATGGTGGAGCCAAAGAGAGTGCATTGGACGACAGCAAAACATGTGTGAGATATTTGCGCGACACTATCAAGTATGGGATTAGGTGTGCTCAAGGTGATGGTGTCAGGTTGGTTGGCTATACTAATGCAGACTAGGCAGGTAAAATAATGGATCAAAAAAGCACTTCAGGGTGCTACTTCAGCATGGGATCAGGAATTGTTTTTTGGTACAGCAGGAAGCAGAAGTTCGTGGCACTAAGTTCTGCAAAAGCAGAATACATAGCAGTGAGCATGACTACATGCAAGGCTATATGGATTCGTAAGTTGCTAGTAGCCTTATTTGGTCAGAGGATAGAGACGATGGTGATTCACTGCAACAATCAAAGTTGCATCAAGTTGTCAGACAAATCAGTGTTTCACAACATGTCCAAGCATATAGACATCAGATACCATTTCATCAAGAATTGTGTACATTGCAAGATTGTTCAACTAAAATATATACCCACGAATAAGCAAGTAGCAGATATATTGACGCTGGCTTTGGGGAAGGCGAGATTCATCTTCTTCAGAGACAAGTTGGGTGTTATGCAGAACACCTTCCTTGCTAAGAGAGAGTATTAGTTTATGTAGCTCGAAAAATTGTTCTAGTCTCAAATTGTGTCTATGAGGCTAAGGAACACATTTTCTCCAATACCCAGAAAAGATTTCTCAAGAAAAGATATTGATTAGAATTAATTAGTCAGTTAATTACTTTTCCTAAGTTTAACTTACGGAAATGGCTTAATTAATCAATATAAATCGATTTTTCTCTAGATATTTCCAGAAAAGTCATGAGAAGGGGTCAAGATGATCTTAGCCATTGATTGAGATTAGATCATGGTCGTTGATTCATCAACGAGGGATTATAAGAACAGATTGATGGGTATTTGGAGAACACATCGAGGCACAATATTGTAATGATAGAAAGGGCGCAGAAAAAACGCAGGGGCATCAATAGAGAGAGATCAGCAGTGCTTGGAGACAGGATTGCCAAAGGAATTTATCATAGCGATTTCCATAGTCTTTTAGAGATCAATTTTTCTGTAGAGAGGTCGATTTTCCAGTGGTGTGAATTGCTCCAAAGAAGGGTGTAAATTGCTCTAGCAGGAAAAGTGAATTGCTCCAGGAGGACAATTTGCAGGAGCAAGGAGAGATTGCAGGAGATATTGATTTGCACAAGGAGATCGATTTGCCAGTTAAAGTCGAATTACAGTGGAGACCGAGTTAATTTCCAACCAGTGCAAGTTTGTCAAGGAGGGTTGGTTGTGAGGGTTGCACGTGTGGCTAGATTCGACAAGCAAAGGGGACGCCAAATTGAATTAGGAGGGTCGAGTTGTCTCCAGGAAAGCAAATCGACCAACATATGTGATCAAAATATTTCGCTGGAGGTTTGCTAATTTACAGCGAACGATTTTGTAATTTTTTCCATCACAGATTTGCTGAAGAATAATAAAATTACTCATCTGTAGAACCGATTTTCCCCACATTGGGGTTTTCCAGGGATATTTGTCCAAAGTATTGGTGTCCATTATTTGTGTGTGTGTGTGCATAATTTTCTCAGTTCCTGTTGGAGCAAGGTCTCCCAAAGGCTATGAATTTTGTCCATTTTTGTATAATTTGGTATTGTTTAGTCTAACACAGGGGTTTTGGGGTGGGTAAAAGTCCCTAACGCATTGTAAATGGGTCAAGGGTAGACCAAGAGTCCGCAAACCATAGTTTGCAAACCATTAGATGTGTAGGCTAAATCGCTATAAATAGATGAACCTTTTTGAGTCATAGGTAGGAATAAATAGAGATTGATGCGAAGTACGAACTGTTAAGTCTGTGGTAGGGTTGTTTGGATTAGGACTCCTGCTGGCTGTGTGCGCGGAGATCCTCTGTCATGCTGTGTGCGGACCCTGTTGGCTATGTGTGCAGGTGGTAATTTGGGGAATGTAAGAGGATTTATGGGTAATAATATAGATGTGCGGAAGTATTGCGGATATTTGATGTTATCTGGACCTGATCTGTTATGGTTGATGCGGACTTGAGTTATATGATATCTTTGTAAGCTGTGAACTGTCTATGTTTATGGTAAATGCATCTACGATCTGTTAATCTGCTGTGAATAGACTGTTCTGTGATTATAGTTGATAGTACACACATGGATGCGAGCCTGTTAATTAGATCTGATAACTGTATTCTGGTTATTTATTGAAACTCCTACGAACGACCTCTGGCTATATAGATCTGATAATTGCGAACCGGCTTGACTTACCTGCTCTCTCCCAAGGTGGGGAAACCTGGTTCCAGCACCCTCCCATACTGCTTCGTGTGAGACTTTGGCCTGCGCAAGCAAGTCACTGCCGAAAGGGCCAGTGGTATAGGGGTTTGTTGGCAAACCTTAACCTCCGAACCTGGGTCAAGACCCCTCAAGCCAACAAATGGTTTCGTTGCCGGGACAGGGAGCATTTTGAGAGAGATCGGGTAATGCCAAGGCCGTATTGGAAACCTGAAAGAAAAGAAATCGATGAATGGTTTGAAAAACAAGATCAGGAATTCGCAGTAAAAGAAAACCGTAGTAAGAAGTTGACCACCAAAGAGTGGAAGAATAAGTATACTTTCACAGAGATCTACGAGATCTTCTTTGTAACAATTGCGATCGAGCTCCAGGAGTGGCTCGCAAGGCTGGTCGAATTTCAAAAGTGTTGGAAAGACGAGTGGGTCACCCAGTGGACCCCAGAACGGATCTGGCAGCTAGAAGAGACCGACAACACCATTACTCGCACGATAGATCACTGGGTGGACAGTGTGATAGGAGGATTTGTGATTGAATTTGCAGTCGATCAATTTGTATCCTACTCTGAAGCGGAGCAGAGGTTCTTCAAGGGTTTCCGGGGTAAGTTTTTGAAGACTTTGCCATTACTGATTAAGATCTTGTTGTGCAAAAAAAGCATTTTGTATAGCCATACGGAGAGAATGAGCGCCAACCAGAGCGAGAGCACAATGCGCAGTGGTAAGTACTACAGAACTAACCAAGAGAGGGATCGATCTGTCTACAGTCCGGTAAGAAATTTTGCTACGCATAGCCCTCTGTCAACGCCACCGTCGAACCCTCATAGGGGTAAAAACTCACCTCCACCCCCACCGGAAGACGATATGGCTGCGCACATGAAACTACCTACCTTCAAAGGCATGGGCGATGAGGACATGGATCAGTTCTAGTTTGTCGCAAGATCGGTATGGACTGCGCAGAACGTAGTAAGCGATGCAGTGAAACGAGCACGGTTATCCCTTGCTTTTCAAGGGAGAGCCTTGGACTGGTACATAGGATATATTGAGCAACATGCGAATGCAACTATTGAGGAAATTAAGAATGCGTTAAAACAGCAGTTCAAGAAACCTAAGTCCTACTCTGAGATAGTAAATGACTTGAAGGATTTCAAGCAAGGACCATCTGAGTCCGTATGGGAAGCTGATCAGCGATTAAAGAAAGTGATCAGAGAAAGAGAATTACAGTATGATGACAGGCAACACACGGAGTGGTTCATTGCTATGTTGTTGCCCCACCTGCACGTACCTATGGGTCACCAAGCCATTGAAACATAGGAGAAAGCCTTGGAGGTTGCCATGAAACTAAAAGCTGTGCCAAGAGATGATACCCAGTTAAGAGTACAGCAGATACAAGGCCAGCTAGAAGCAATGCACATGGAGATTCAGAATCTACGCAAGGAGCGAGGGACGGAGGCCAGCCCCGAAAGATGGTGCATACGATGCAGGTGAATGGCCACACCAAAGATAACTGTCTGTTGCTTGCAGGCTACATCCAGGCCGGGGGACCCAGCCCGTTGCACCCTAGGGAGACTGTGGGACCAAGTGGGTCGACGCTATGGTGCGATGACTGCCGCGTTGCTGGGCTGCACGATACCAACCACTGCCCCCGCCTTGCCGCATATATCCCCGAAGTAAAACAACAGTGGTGTAGGTTTTGTAGGTCTGTAGGACATGACAAACAGAAATGCCGAACATATGATCTGATGATCGACCGAGGAAACCTATATAGGGTACAGTCGGACCCCTCATCACCTAGATCCCCCGCAAGTATAGGCAGATCCCCGGCCAGGGGCAGGGGAGGGGGACGAGGAGGAAGCGCAGGCAGGGGTAGAGGCCAATTAATCTGCTATAATTGCGGGGAAATAGGTCACTTTGCGAGGGACTGCACGAACCCAACTTGGCAATCCTGCAAATATTGCAGACAGTTGGACCATGTGATCGAGGATTGTCCGATTCTAATGGCCAAGGTACAGGAAAAGCAGCAGACTCCTACACATAATGTACAACGAGTGAAGGCAGAACCTCGTGAAGAGGATCCAGGGATTAATGTAATAACACGCAATGGTATGGCCACCGGAGGGTCTGTGGAAAGAGCGGAGACGGAATCTCTAATCCGTAAAGCAGCTACTAAACTAGAAGGTGTGGGCTCCCAGAAGGAGAAGGAGACCTTTGTCGCAGCTCGACAAGACTATGCTCAAAACAAGACATCAGCGCCAAACAGTGGAATTGAAGATGAGGTCAAACCATTCTTGCAAGCGTGCATGAAGCTACTGCGCAACCAGCAGGCGGTAGACAACCTCCAAGCCCTACTCAACGGTTGCGCAGAAAAAGCAGCCCCAGCCACGAAGATTAAGGATGTGCACAAACTTTACGAGCAGAAGAGACGCAATAGGCGCGAAATGCGATTAATTGCGCAGATTGGTGATTATGAGATGGACCAGGTAATTCTAGATCTAGGATCTTATGCGAATGTACTACCTAAGCAGACCTGCCAACGAATGGGAGAGCCTAAATTGGAATGGTCTACTATCCAGCTACGCATGGCTAATCAACAAAAGATCATACCATTGGGGAGATTGTCAAAGATGGTCGTAGATATCGCTGGGGCTAAGGTACGAGCTGACTTTGAGGTCATTCAAATTGTGGAAGATGCGGACCCTTACCCAGCACTCCTGGGATTGGATTGGGCCATTGATATGGGTGGAATTATCAACTTGAAGAAACGAAGCATGGTATTTGAAAGAGAGGGAACTTGGGTGATCGTCCCACTAGACCCCGCAAAAGGAGAAAGGTACACCGAGCCAACGCATGAGGAAGACGGGATGGATCACATGTATAAGCTAACTGCGAAAGACGAAGACTAGATCAACCCCACGGCCGACGGTATGCCTTGTTGGGAGAAGGACAATGAATGCGTCTCTGACTCCAACGAAGAATTAGAAGATTGGCAAAATCGGCAGCAGGAAGTCTCCACACTGCGCTTCCTGCGAATTACCAGGGACTTTCGATATATATCTTCCGAGGTAAGAGAATTACTCTGCTTTGATGGCTCCGATAGTATAAAGGAATCTTTGCAAACCTTCGAAGCTGAGGCTCCCAGAGAATAAAGGCTATGGGCTCTTAACTGGGCTCTGCGCGCAACGCCTGCGAATTGGTGGGACACACATAAGGGGGCGTTCCAGGAATGTGAGGAATGTATGGATATGATGGTACTGCGGTTTGAACCTCCAATCGATGTGCGCGTCAAGAGATTCCAGGGCCCAGGAAATCCGCGCGAACTCTTGTCCACTTGGATGGAGCAATGGTGTCATCGTACTACAGAAGAATGGGTTCACTTGTTTGTTCATGCCTTGGGACTAATTCTTGCTACCTGATATCTCGATGCGAAGCTACATCAGCGCACCCACCAGTGGGCAACCCTAAGAGACGAATTCTTGGGGACATTTGGGTTAACGGGAGGATTGGAGGTGCTTGAGGGAGCTCAACAGGCTCTCGACACCGTTGTGATTGGTGAATCTAGTCCTGACGCAGTAAGAGGAGGCCCCAAATGGGAAGCCCAGATTCAAGATAATGTCGAGCCCCACAAGGCCACCATGAAAGATTGCGACGCAGATCCGCGCAAGGTCTCGATCATAACATCAAGGGAGGAACGCACAGTTGCAGGACCTCCAATACATGAGGCGGCTAGTACGAAACCACTAAAACCACGAAGTGTTAATACGGTAGTACCACCCAAGCGGGTTACGATTGGGAACTATTGGGATGAGGGGACTACATGCAAGATTACGGAACTAATCATGGAGTATCCAGATAAGTGTTCAGGACCTAAGCAGGTCACGAGGAACTTGGGCGGTATGCACGTCACCCTCAACTCCGATGCACGGTCGGAAGAACAGCGGCCTTATCATACGCAGAGGGTGAGGGAGGAGATCGGTAATACACTCATCGCACCAGTCACACAGGTAAAGCCCATGACTATGAAGCTGTTGCGCGAGATCTTGGGACATATGGGCTATTATAGAAAATCCAGTCGAGGATACGCACTGATTACTGAACTTGCGAGAGCACTGCTTAAGCATGATATTTCATTCAGTTGGGATGACGTGCGCCAAAAAAGCTTTGAACAACTCAGGAATAGGATGGTCGCTGCACCTATTCTCACTTCCCCCGATCAGGCAACGATAATTCATAAGGATACTCCAAGAATCGCCCATGAAGTAGGTAGTACGCAGCTTGGCACCAGGGACAGTAATCACACAATCACATGTACTAGTCGGACAATCTCGGGTGCGAAATGCAGTTATGCCACCACGGCGAAGGAAGGGTTGGCCCTGACTTACAAGCTACAGAAGTATCAGCGCCCTCTGTTAGGACGCCATTATACGATGATTGCAGATCATTGGGTTTCAGAACGCCTGAGGAATGCGACTATGTTGGGGGGGAAGTCTGCAGGTGGCAATTGCTTCAGGAATATGATGCTGAAATCATCGTCAAGCCAGGAAAGTTGAGTACAAAGCGGGATCACTTGTCCCGAATTGAGACGGGCGAGGAAGGATTGCCTGATACGCAGTTGTTCGCACATAGGGTTGTGGATGCACGTTTCACCAAGATTCTTCGTTCTTGACCACAGGCATAGTACTTGCCGAATATTCTGTACGACAAAGAAAGGAGTTGACGCATCGAGCTGTGGACTTTATCAGCATCACACCTCATGAAGTACTGCGAAATGATGGCCTGAAGTATGTAAACTACGAAGATGTAATCGGGGGTCACTACGCAGGTAAGACGACGGCGCAAGAGGTCTTAAAGGTTGGGCTATGGCAACACAGAATTTTAGTTGGAAGGAATCCCAGCAGAATGAAGCTGGTGCACCGAGAACGCAAGAGGATTGCTCGAAGGGTAGGGGTATGCTGGGATCGCAGGGGTATGCTGAGCGCACCCCGGGTGCGAAAACTAGTCGTTGAAACAGTCAAATCGGATAAAAACAACAAATTACTGTTGGATGGAGCGGGCAGCCGGCATTTAATGCGGCGATTTTGGGAGATTTTTTACCGTTTACTTGATGGTAAGTCCCGCGCGAAGTCTACCCTACTGTTGGATGGTACCCAAGGCTATAAAATAGGTGAGATAGATCAGACACAGGTTTTGTATTGCTCGAGTAGCTTATACTTAGCCTGGTTGTCCTGGACGAAGTTGTGTTGTAAGAAATTTTGTGCCTCTAGCATCTCGTTCATGTCTGAGCAGCCTGCCCCCTCTGACAATAGCAATCCTGAATTCATATTTCGCGCCAGAATGATGGCCACGAACCCTGTTGAACTCTTGGAGCCAGTGACCTCAGTAGACCAAGACACTTAGGAAGTGGTGGAGGTCGAATCCGAAGTCGAAGAAATCCTCTCCACACCTAGCCCTACCACTAGGAAAAGAAAAGAAAAAGCTCAGGGCTCAGGCAAGCCCCCAAAGCCTACGAAATGGGCTGCAGGAAAGCCCCATACCTCCCCGCGAAACGTGAAATCCCCGTGGGCTACTCAGGAGGAGGCCCAGCCCGCCGAGTCGATCAATTGGCTGCCCCCCTTCATGTGACCACGCAGGACATCGACACGCACGCCAAAGAACCTCGATGGCTTGATCACCTACCTACAGATACTGCTGACCCCGAGGGAGGTCCCCATCATAGGCGAACCTTTTGGCCACCTTCATGAAGTTAAGTTCGACGATCATGATTTGGCCAACTTTGAGGCCTTCCCTGAGCTAGCACCCGAGTTATACCTTGATGCAGTTCATGGCGCCGAAGGGGTCAAAGTTGTCCCTCAACGCTGGGTAGGTGGTTTGGCAGGGTCCGAACTCCTAAATCTGCTTAGGATGCCCCACTTTGGACACTACAATGTAACGGATCAGCTCACACGACAATTGCTTGCGTTAATTCATGACGTATGCCTGTGGATCCAGGACAGGATCCCCATTGACACTGTGCTCATGCATCGGATTATTGGTCTCCCCATGAGCGACCCGAACCCCCTAGAGCGCGTGGGTAAGAAATATGAGGGGGAGAATGCTAAGTTTGTGCGCCAAAAGTATCATGTGGACCGTAATACTCGGGGATTTAACATCAAGACTATCAGTGACCAAGGTACGCAGTTGGGCACCATGCTGTTAGCATGTAAAATGATGAGGAAGTGTCAGGTCACCTCTGTTCCAGCGTATGTCATTCGGTTAGCCGACCAATGTGCGAAAGGGGCATGTTTTTAACTGGGCACAGTATTTGTGCGACGAGTTTCTAACTAACGTGCGTGAGTCCCAGAAGCAGGGCTACGCCTTTTGTTACTCTTGGTTGTTGTTTCTTATAGCTTTAGTTGCTTGGGAAGCTCCTGCAGAATCAGTCCTCCCTGAGATTACCCCAGACATGTGCGAAGGGGCCCGCTATGCGCACTTATGGGATTCCATGGATCCCCAACGGCTTGAAGACAACCAGGTGTTTTGGGTCCTCTTTCAGAGTAACGTGGCTGCAGCTATTAACTCCCAACCATGATTGTCCCCGACCGTATACAACAGATACAAGGGCATTGCTGCATTTCAGTTCACTCTGCACGATGTTCAGATCAAAGCACACAAGGAAAAAGCCTGGACCTCGCTTCCTTACATGGTGATGGACGAAGAAATTGACAATGTCATTGCGCTCTGGCCCCCTAACTGGAAAATTGGCTTCAAAACGGGCGCGAAGGGCCCTAGAAGCACCAGCACGTCCCAAGTCAACCCCCCTGTCGTCGTCCCGGATATTAGAGGTACGCCCAAGAGTACCAAATAAGACACCAGTGCGGCCACCCAAAAGGATGCGCAGCAGCAGAAGGACGTCAGGACAGCATCCCATACGCACTCACAGACCAGGTTGGGTACAAAAGGATTGGATGTCGACGGTCCTACCTCCCCCCGCGGCACGAAGCGCACAAGTGAGCTAGTCAGAATGCCCCGCAAAAAGTAGCGATCTCAGCGAGTGGAACGAGACGAAACAATCACACTGACTGACGAAGACCTGGAACAAATCGCTGATGCAGTCACTATCGCCGCAGAGAACAGATGGGCTGCCTTAGAAGAACAACAGCGGGCCGCGGTCGACACTATTCAGGCTAAGCTGCGAGCGCTACAACTAAAGACAAACACATTGCAGATTAGTGCGACCCCAGTACACCCACCCTCTGCCACTAGTAGCGCAGCACTAGCTTCAGATGAGTCGCCTTTGTTCTCTCCCTGGCACAGCTCTAGTGCTCAGTCCACCCGACCTAGGACCCCAAGTCTAGACCAGTACAGAAGTCCAACTGAACTTAGCTCGACTACCCCATGAGGCCTTGCAGGGTCTCCACACCGCCGTCTTTCAGGAAATACACCATCGAGCCCAACAAGTGCACCAACAGCTTGGCGTAGCTAAGCAAACCATCATTGCAAAGGATGTTGAGGTGTGTCTCGCCACTACGAAGCACACAGAGCTTGAAAACACTATTCACCGACTTTGTGCAGACGTTCCCGCAGAGATTCCGGCCTCAGCCACCCCTCAGGCAAAAGTAGAAAAGACTGGTTGCAGCACTCAAGGCCTCCCGGGATGAAGTTCAGGTTGTTAAGACACGCATGGAGCAGCAGATCGCAGATCTGCAGGCTAAGTTACAGCCCGAAACACCTCCGGAGGTCCGGGCCCAGTGAACTGCGTTGGTCACCGTGACCACAAATGTTATCACAGGGCAAATCGCGCAAGGAGCCCAGCTACTGGAGACTGCCATGCAGCCATGGACTAAGGTCCAGCACGATCCAATCTTGTGAGGGATAAACCAAGACCTGCGGAAAAAAGAAGAGGAGTTCGAGACAATTGAAGCCACCTTGCCCACTTTGGTGCCTGCTCAACGCTTGCAACGACTGCGCACCAGCCAAGCGCTCCAGCTGGATATCGAGGACCTGTGGCAAAAGAAGAAGATCCTTGGTGACCGACTAAAGCCGTGGGTTGATGAAGCCCTCAAACTGTCACAGGATGTCGATGTTGCTATTAAGCAACTGAACCAAACTTCGGAAAGTGTTACCGTCGCGACTGAGGGACCACTATCAGAAAAGTTGGTCAACATTGCACAGAATGCAGCTGTCCAAAGTGAAGGTGTGCTGCCTCCGTTAGCCGAGGCGATCAAAGTATTGCAAGCGCAGGTTGAAGCCCCACTAGCACAGTGACTCGGGACGAATCACAAGATTGTGTTGGGGGACTGTTGGAGCAGGGTCTCCCAAAGGCTATGAATTTTGTCCATTTTTGTATAATTTGGTATTGTTTAGTCTAACGCAGGGGTTTCAGGGTGGGTCAAAGCCCCTAACGCTTTGTAAATGGGTCAAGGGTAGACACCATTGGATGTGTTGGCTAAATTGCTATAAATAGATGAACCTTTTTGAGTCATAGGTAGGAATAAATAGAGATTGATGCGAAGTACAAACTGCTAAGTCTGTGGTAGGGTTGTTTGGGTTAAGACTCCTACTGGCTGTGTGCACAGGTGGTAATTTGGGGAATGTAAGAGGATTTTTGGGTAATAATATAGATGTGCGGAAGTATTGCGGATATTTGATGTTATCTGGACCTGATCTGTTATGGTTGATGCCGACTTGAGTTATATAATATGTTTGTAAGCTGCGAACTGTTTATGTTTATGGTAAATGCATCTGTGATCTGTTAAACTGCTGCGAATATATTGTTCTGTGATTATAGCTGATAGTACGCATGTGGATGCGAGCCTGTTAATTAGATCTGATAACTGTACGCACGTGGATGCGAGCCTATTAATTAGATCTGATAACTGTATTCTGGTTATTTATTGAAACTCCTGCGAACGACCTCTGGCTGTATAGATCTGATAATTGCAGACCGGCTTGACTTACCTGCTCTCTCCCAGGGTGCGGAAACCTGGTTCCAGCACCCTCCCATACTGCTTCGGGTGAGACTTTGACCTGCGCAAGCAGGTCACTGCCTAAAGGGCCAGTAGTATAGGGGTTTGTTGGCAAACCTTAACCTCCGAACCTGGTCAGGACCCCTCGAGCCAGAAGTTCCTATGGTTATTTATTTTTTAGTGAAGTAGCAGTTGTGTTTTATTCATTATTTGCCGCAAATAAATTGCATAGGACAAATAATCAATTGATAGGAGAATAATAACCAGTTAATTGCAACAGTAATTAAAATTTCACAACTTCTCGACTAGAATGCAAAACCTTGAAGTTAAGGGAAAACGGCAGGGCTTCCATCTCCCCAATACCTTAATCAATGTTTTTTATGATTTATGCAAAGTTTTGCATGTCAGTTTCTATCCAAGCCATGTGGCATATCAAATTTAATACGAAAGGACGAAAGTTGATGTTAACCATAATCACTGTAGCATCATACACTTAGATCATAATGAGCGATCAGCTCTAGCAATTTGGATTTAATTCGACCTCAAGTGAAGATGTGATAATGGAGCCAGGTTTGGATGGTAGGCTTGTCGACATTCCTTTGCTCACTCTTGGAAAATCCTTCAAGGAGCACAATCTGGAAGAGTTTTTTCATAGCCTGGGTCTAGTGATTTCTTGGATGAACATCCAATCAGTTGTTGAGGTATGTGTTCATTAGCAAGTGTCTATCTCCTAGGAAAAACAGCCTGTCTGTTTCTCCCTGTTTCTTAGTCTGTGCAAGGTTAATTCTTGGAGGTGCTTTTCAGTTCTCTTAGCAGTTGAAGGGAATTAAAGGAAATTATTGTGTTAATTGATCAATCAAAATCTATCTCTCTACATTCTCTAGTTACAATTTGGTGGTGAAAGAGATGTTCTCAGTGCTTACATTAGAATTTGGCACAAGGGGCTTGGAATTGATGGACTATGAGGAGGTTTCATTAGCGATGCCCCCTTTGTGGAATTGTTGACATCCACCATGTTGTTCAATGTCAAAAGTCCCTTATTGCACATAACGGAATATCAATATTTATATAGAGAAAATTCATACCTAGGCGGAAAATCATAGTAACGTGATAGGAGTTATAATGGAAATTCTGCTACAGCAAAAGAAGCAAATAGAGAACTTAGAAGCTTTGCATCATCAAGTCAGTCTGGCCAGCAAACCTCAATCAGCTACCTCTAACTACAGAATGTCCATTTGATCAAATATTGAGAAACTGTTTATCAGATGACACAAGAGGAAGATATGGATGGCATGGGCCAGGGACCCCAGCCTTCTCCATTGGAACAAGAGAAAGATTACAGCAAGCATGGCTTTACATAGTTTCAGGTTTTCTCGTGTTTTTAAAACTTGATTCTTTTCTGAGTGTCTTTTCCAGGCTTTCTACTAGCAGAATTCTTTAGACATCCTCTACTAACGATAGTATGATCTTTATTATTGTCATTTTGGAAGTTTTGGACTTTTTTCTGAACAACAGAGTGTGGAACAACCCTGTTTTTTTATTATGCTGTCCAGGGAAGCTGCAACACTTTCTAATATAAAAGTTAACCGTTTTTGTTAATGAAAAATTTTAAAAATTACGAATTAATAAATAACTTACATATGTTTGGTGAAATTTTCGTAATAATTTGACCACTCAATCGATGATGGCTTCATTTTAAGATGAAAAATGTACCAGATTACCAAGAACGGTAATGTAAAAAACTTTTATGCATCTGGAAAAATATACATTAACAAGTGCTCACTTGTAATTTGGACTAGAGACATGTTTCCACTTACAATCAAAAAAATAATTACAAAAAAAGGCACAGGTATATTCCAACGGGAGTGCAAAAAACCTTAATACATCTGGAAATATATACATTAACAAGTGCTCACTTGTAATTTGGAGTAGATACAGGTTTCCACTAACATTCAAAAAAAAAATATTATAAAACAAGACGCGCATATTCCAGACAGGGAAAAGTGTAAATCTAAGTAAAATACTAAAAATGTTTAAATTCTGAAGTTGGTGAGGTAAAAGGCAAAGGTATGCATACCATGCTTCACCGGACCTTCATAACGGGCATTGGTTCAAATGCCATAACAGAGCCAGCCCATATATCGTCGGCATTGTCCTATAAAGGACAGCTTGGAAAACAACTCCATGTCTTTTGAATTACACTGTAAACAGCCACTTCTATCACCAGCCTACTTCCATAGACTATAAAGCACGCACAATCACCAACTGCGCAGCACATAATCGGGCATTCCGTAGTCTAACGAGGTCACAATTTTGCCCGAAACTGTGGAAATTCCAGTAGCAGGAAGAGAATCCAGTGAAAATTCTGCTTACAGCAGTCAAGCTTCAGAATTCTTTTCTCTAGATTCGAGCCAGAATTTCCCCTCCCGGGCAAAATTGTGGCCTCGGCAGACAACCCCAAAGACAAATCCCTGTTAACACCCTCACACAGGGATGAAGGCATTCTAGCAATCTCCGCCCACCCTTATGAAGAAAATGAGGTGTCGCCTTTTGACTGATCAACTCCCGCATAATGAACTCCTGAAAAAGCTCATCTTCGTCTTTGACTATCTCACCAGTAACTAGAACCCCCGATCCGCAGACGTGCAGGTAAAGGGAATGCACTTTGCGACAGCGATCTCTGGCAAGGGTGCGGAAACATGAGTGAATATCGACAAGGAGACCTGACCAAAGAGAGGCCTGCCGCCAATCCATGGCACATAAGTGGATATGTTGGCTTTAAATCTTGCTCTGAGATGAAGGAAAGGGCCATGGAGTAGGGCTTCATCCGGGTCCACGTGAAAAAACAGTAAGCTAGAGGATTGGACATTTTGAGTTCGGGTTCATTGAAAATCTGCCAGTGTGGAAACAGGCATGGATTTCGGTGGCTTGTCGGCCATTAAGTTGTAATGGATTTGGTGGATAAAAGGAAGGCATTCCATTCCTTGCAATCACAGAGAAATCTGCACAGAGATTGAAGTGGCAGCCATGCCAATATCTCGTGTGTCAGATAATCAGGCATTTCCCAATGTACCATGCAGTTGTTTCTGGGCTCCATCTCCCCAAATTTTCATAAACCCTAGCGAGACGGAAAAAAGAAAGAAATACAGCAGAAGGCTTCAATTCGAAATACGCACGTGAATGCTGTATGTAGAATATAAGATTGGGATTCATATCGACTTAGCATGAAAACAAGAAATGCAAGTTCCAGCCCATTATTTCAGATGTATATCTATGTATTATATCAAAGCATGTCTTTATGGTTATACTCAGTTCATTTTTAATTTAGATTTATTACTAGAGATTAATAATATTAATTTTAATCTTTAATTATTAATTTTATTTTATATATTAAAAAAATATTTTAAATTTAAATTTACTAACAAATTTAAATTTTTAAATTTTAGGAATATTGTTTATGTGATCCATAAATTGTGAAAAAAAAATTATAGTAATCTTTCATATCATATAATTAAAAAACATATAAAAACTTTATATATTTAATTAATAAAAATATAATTAAAAAATATATAATAAACTTTATATATTTAATTAATAAAAATATAATTAAAAAAAATATAATATAAAAATGTGAAATATATAAAATATAAATAGTAGTTATAAATTAAGATTTATTTGACCATATAAATTAAAATAATGATTCATATTCATGACTATTATATTTCAAAACTTATTTAAAACTAATTAATAAGCATATACAAATTCAATATAATTTTTTTTTTTTTAAGTTATCTATTTATCTATATCAGCAATATTATGCATATCACATTAAAAAAATAATAATAATAACAAAAATTATAAAACATGTCAAAGAAAAACGTGACATATATATGTAACATTGTGATAAAAAAAAAATGATATGTTTTTTTATATAAAGATGTGAAATTTATATAAATATAAATAATTATTAATGATCTCAATTTTTTAAATGCTATATATATATATATATGTTAAGTGGATTAGAATCAAAGGTCTGGTAATTAGGGCCAAAGGTTTACCAAGTTTATTATCCACAAAATGTGGGTAGTTTTGTACTTTCATATATATGTATATATATATTGTTTAAACTTTTTGAGAAAGAATATAAGTTGAGAAAGAAAAGTGAAAGATTCTAACTCAAAGATTAAGATTAATTTAGGGGAAGTTGGTTTTAAAAATGAGATAGGTTATTTTAATCAAAGATTAAGATTAATTTAGGGGAAGTTGGTTTTAAAAATGAGATAGGTTATTTTAATCAACAGGCTAATCTAGAATAAAATTAGCTTTAAAAGACATTTATGATATTTAATAATAATAATAATAAAATATCTTTCAAAGATATTTATAATATTCAATAATAGTTCAACAAAAACAAATATCTCACTAATAGTGTAACAAAGGAATCTAACAAAAATCAAAGAAACTATGATTGTGTATATTATTTGTGACTATCAAGATTAATATGTTTTACATGGATGTAATTGACATTGTAAAAGATAGAATTATAACTATTTCTTGCGACTCAACTTTGACACTCACCATTTTCCAATTAAGTATTTGACTCCATTTTCAAATACTCAATTTTAAGTGAAAAGCATAATAATTTTTTTATCAAAATCTCAATCTATATTCTCTTACGTGCAAAGGGTGTAAAGGGTAATATTACCATTAAAACTAAATTTGAGAACAATGCCTAACAATGCCTTTTCTTAGGCCTCCACAATTTGTGAGGCTAGTATAATTAGCCTAAGAACATTGTGCCTTCTCACATTTGTCCTATTTAATTCTTTCTATTTTTCTAAATCACTCACACAAATAATTAATAAGCTACCAATATTTCAATAAGAAAATACACTCTAATTAAAATGGAAAGTGAGTAAAATTAAACTTATTACAAACTAACATTAACATTATAATCAAATGAGACCATTCACTAAATATATAAATATATACATTTGTTTATAATTTTATTTCAATCAAATTTTTCTTTTTAAAGGTTTGTGTTTTATTTAAAACTTAAAAATATATATATTATAAATCAGTCCAACTTTAATTTCTTAAATCGCCAAATTCTAACCCATTAAGAAAATTTGCAATACTAATTCCTAAATCCCTTACGAAATGATTACTTTTGGAGTAAGAACGGGTTGTTGCTCCTAGCTAAAAATAAAGGGAGTTGTCTCCATTGACCCTCGTCATTAACTATACATGTGCAAATGTAGCTCTAACCAATGCAGAGAACTTGCAAGGCTAACAATAACTTTGGAGACCGGGAATGTGGTTAGCCTCCGTCGAAAATAAAGGCCGAACAGGATTTCAGCGATTGATCCTCATAGTTAACTATACATGTAAAATGGAAATGGAAATGGAAATGACCGTATAATTACTATACTGCTAATCCTCATAGTTAACAATAAATGTGAAATGGAACTGGCCGTATAATTACTATACCGCTACGTGATGACTTCATTCCAAATGCTAGGACTTCGAAGTTTTTCCCAATTTTGCAAAGTTATTGAATGTAGGTATTTTTTGCTTTCTTTTTCTACTGAAAAATGAATGGAGAATCACTCGGGCTCCGTGATGACTTCATTCCTAATGCTAGCACTTCGAAGTTATTCCCAATTTTGTTATTGAATATAGGTATTTTTTGCTTTCTTTTTCTATTGAAAAATGAAAGGACAATCAGTCGGTCTATGAAATATATATGTGATGACTTCATTCCTAGTAGCACTTCGAAAACACTTAAGATTTATTTCAGTTATTGAAAAATGAAATGTGTTCTAGTAAAGGCGATGTCGAACATGGAAGTAAGGGAAGGCAATTTATCAGTGCTTTTTGAATTTCAACAGAGAAAACAGGGCATTCATGAGATGGCCAAGGCACAGAGCCAAGCAAATGCTAGAATTGGGAAAATTGAGCGTTAGCTTCAAAGCATGCAGCAAGTGGAACTGTTGGGTTCCACGGGGAAGGACCCAACCCCTGTGAACTCTTCTAATGAAAAATCTTCTTAGTTTATAGTTATTTCTCATGTTTTTGGCGGTTAATAGTTATAATTTCTATTTCACTTGTAAATGTTATGGACATAGTAAAGTGATAAAAGCAGTAAGTAGAAGGAAAAAACAATATCAGTTTTGGTTAGCTTTTAACTCTCTGCGGTGGCCGAAATCCACATTGAAATAATTTTGATCCTGAATTTTTTCATCCTGCCCAGAGAAAAAGATGGCTCCTAGGGTTTGCGCCAACTAGGCCTTCGGTTCTTCTGCTACAACCGTGTTTCAGTCGACCCTGGACCTCGCCTCAGGCTCTTCTGCAGCCGCTACCGAGTTACAGTGACCCCTAGATGCCCTTGGCAGTCTTAGCTATCCGGCTTCAGGGCTCATTCGTGAGATGTTTTTTGGAGACAAAGGGCTGGACAGCATTGGCGCATCGAACTTCCTCCGGTTTTCAAACCTGTCGCCGCCTCCCCTTCTTACCTCGACCCTCCCGACTGTTAATTTCAAAGCCCTCCTTCGAACCATGCTGCGCGTGCTCACCCAAATGGCTGGCTCAGGGCTGCCTCCTCGGAGCCTTGCGGTTCGACTGCTCTTAAGCGGACTCTACAACAACGATCCAAGATCTCAGAGCTACAGCCAATCTTCGACCCTATTCTGCCCTCTGCCTCCACCTCTGTTTCTTCCCTTAGCATTTTCTCTCCTAGGCGACAGTAGGATGCCTCCTCCCTCTGCATGTAAGTAGTACCCCTTGCTAAGCCGTGAGCCCTCTATTCAGGCTCAATCTTTCTGCTCTGATTTCAAGGAAAACCCTTCCCCTCCGTCACAGGCATTTCAAATTGAAGTCGTTCTCCTCACGGGAAAAACCCTGCTTCTTTGGGTTCAATCTGCAAGCCTGGTCATTCATCTCTCAAAGGCCCTTGAACTTAAGCTGGGGACCCCTTCATCTTCTCTCCGACTCATTTATGCAGGTAAACAGCTCGATGTCTGTCTCCCTCTCTCATTTTACGAAATAGGAAAGAATGCTATGATGAATCTTTCCCTCCGTCTGAGGGGAGGGGCAGCAGGGCAATCCTCTGCTCCCAAGGGTTTCTCTTACAAAGCAACGGTCAATGCTCAACCAGCCAAGCACTCTGCTCCTCCCTCGAAGGCTCCCAAGCCTTTCTTAGTAGACAAAATGGAGGAGGTCCCCTCTGTTGAAATCTCCCACCCGGCTCTGGTTGATAACCTCCAATTCTTTTCAGAATATGCCCTCATTTGCAGGTTCAATGGACTTTGGCCCCGCACAGAAGATTTATACAAATGGATTCACTCCACCTGGACCAAACACTGCAAGGTCTTTCTCTGCTCCAAGGGATTTTTCATCGTTATCTTCGTAGACAGCAAGGAATACCAAACTACCCTTACATGTGGTCCTTGGTTCTGGGGAAACGTCGGGTTGTTCCTAACCCCCTAGTTCCCTGACTTTGATCCTTCCACTGCAGTCATCACCAAACTTCCAATCTGGGTCAGGCTTCCCAACTTGCCCGCTCACCTTTGGCACGGTGAGGTCTTCCAAGCCATTGGAAATTCTTTGGGTCGCTTTCTGGCTACAGATCCTTCGAGAGGCATGTTGGGTATCTACACCTACGGAAGGATATGTGTCGAGATTGATATCAACAAAGGCTTACCTGACCAAATCATTCTCAAAGTCGGGGATTTCACTTGGTCACAGACTTTAGACTTTGAAAACACTGTGTTCCGCTGTAGGCATTGCCATCAAACGGGACATCTTTAGAATTCTTGCACTCTATTTCTATCCCAACAGAAAAGAAACACTCGCAAAATGAAGGATAAAAGTTGGAAATCCTTTGTTCCGCCTCCCATGGAGGACATTGAGTCCTCCAGCTCAGATGAAGAAGAATGTAATTCAGATGAGGAGATTGATACTCAGCAACAACCGCTCTCCCTGGTCATCCCAGAGAGGCCCCCTGCCTCCTCGCCTCTTCATAAATGTTTGCATGAGTCCAACACCTCTGATTCAGACAAAGAATCTTTTCCGTTGACTTACAACAATCTTTAGGTGGTTTCAATCCACCCACCCCCTAAAGGCTAGGTTAAAGTCACAAAAAATAAAGGGAAGAAACTTCATATTGCAGACTCTAACCTCTCTGGCTAGAGCCTTTTCTGTCTTCTTGGATTTTCTTGTTCCTCCTCTGCTTCTCTTGACAGCAACGTGAAACCATAGTGGTTCATTGATTCCTTCATGCTCCCCCGATTTCCCGCTTCTCATGATTGTAACTCCATTTGTACTATGAGCTTTTTAATAGAACAGTCCTGCACAATTTACCAAAAAAAAAACTCTCTGCGGTGGCCAACACATCTGGTTTTCTCCGGACAAATTGAGGCTACTGTAAACGATAAAATATGTATAGCAACTTGCTCTTTAAAAATTTAAAAATAAAAAAGTATTACGAAATTTAAAAAAAATAAAATATGAGTTCGAAGTTATTCCCAATTTTGCACAATTATTGAATGTAAGATTTTTTTGCTTTCTTTTTCTATTGAAAAATGAAAGGACAATCACTCGGTCTATGAAATACATATTTGCATGGTTAAGTTTTTTGAAGAGGGCGTTGACTTACTATTAAACATTCAGAGGTTTTGGTTGGATAGGGCTAAAAAAAAATTAGCATAATTTTGATTTGTGTGACCTGAATTGGGTTTTTCATTTTATATAGATTTAGTACTTTCAAAAATCTATGAGTTACTTGAATGGTGAGAATTCAGAATTCTTACCAATCATTTGAAAAAAAAAAACATCCCAAACTTCGAACCTAAACTACTGCATTTGAAGGTACCCAGTACGGGGCAGGGACAAGAAGCACTCATATAGGCCTTCGCCCACTGCTGGTTTTCACTGAAGGAAGTAACCCTTCAATCTTATAATATTTTCTAAAATCGCTGGGACAATAATTCTAATTGCCATATTGATGTGGCAAATTAACAGACGAGGTTTCCTCGGCAAGAAGGCAGCGGCCTGAGGTCGTTTCAAAACTTGATGCCTTTTCAACACCATAGCCAACTCTACCTATTAAATATCAATTTCAATCAACTAAAGGCCATCAATGACTGCCAGGATAAAAATACCATATCATTCCAATCACAAACCAAATCGAACATAACCTAAGTTAAGAAGGGTTAATCCATCTTCTTTCAGTCAGGCATCAACCCGCTTCCAAATTCCACCATGATCAGATGGTTATTTTAGAATGCATAGCCTGGTTTCATTAAAAATCCATCCACGTCATTAATTCTAGGTGCGGTATTTATATATGGAGTCACTGAGTGGGGAGAGATGGTACACCTCAACCAAAATCAAAAGAAAAACAGAAGTAAATAAATTTTGTGATTGATTGAAAAACAGAGTATATATTAAAAAAAGATGGTGCATATTCTCCCAAAAAAATTCTAGTACTGTACCATCCATCGACTGGTATATAAACATATGTATCTATTGTATTTTTAGATTTGGAAAAAGAAAAAGCCAAATCAGAAGAAAAACACAAGTAAAATAAATTTTGTAATTAGTTGAAAAACAGAGTATGTATTTAAAAAAATTCCAGGGATATTCTCCCAAAAAAATTCTAGCACTGTGAGTATCCATCGACTGTTATATAAACATACGTGTCTATTGACTTTTTCATGTTGGAAAAGAAAAACCCAATAAATTGTAAGATGAGTTGATAGAGGTACCTACCTGAATCTGTAGAGGGTAATTTCTTCTAATTTGATGTTGATGTTGTCATAGTACCGCTGGAGCCATCGTCATTTCTCTACGAAGGACTTGAATGCTTGCTTTGCTTCTGAAAAAGAAATCTGAAAGATGAAATTAGAGAACCAAACAAAAGTAAAACAAAAAATAGCTTACCATACTTATCATTTAAATCTGCTTACAAGTGGGTTGTCTACTGCTTCTCAGTTTACTCTCTGGATAGGATTGCTTCTCTTGCATAAGCCCGCCATTCCTGTTAAAATAAATTAATCTTCCAAATCAAAAATCAATTGATCATAAATTTTCTCCTTAATGACGGACTTGCAATAATCAAAGCAGGACATGAAAGCTAAACAAACTAACCTAATCTATTATCATTATAATAACACATCAATACACAACCTAGAAAAATACATATCTCCCTCCTCCCTTAATTGAAAATAAATTTACAATTGACAAGACTCTCCATTACCAGTGAGGCCCGTGGGGATCATCATCACATCTGCAGCTATTGCCACTCCTCTGATTGTGCTCTTTGAAAAACTTCTTGGCCGAAATGTATATCTGTCGCTCTGCCTCTGAGACTTGACATTGAATGTTCAAACAACAACACAGAAAGACAACAAAAACTACAGATACATGAACAATCACAACACAGAAAGACAACAGACACTACACATATATGAACAATCACAACACAGAGCCACAGGTGACAGATCAAAGAAACAACACACAACAAACAAACAAGGAGGAGCGCTCCACAAAAGATCACCGGCTTGCCTGAGAGATAGAGAGCAGAAGAGCATGGAGAGCACATTGCAATGCAAGAAGAGGAACAAAATAATGAAACTAAATAGAACATGGAATTGCTTTTATGAACAGTAATTAGCTGTTGTGAATGATTGAATTTTATCGGACATTTGATCCACCGACCGAAGGAGATCATTCCTACCGTTAGAAAAGCTATATCGCGCAATTCAAACTTAAATATTAGACAGCGCTACCACTCTCCCCTGAATCCACATTTATGGATATTCAACCGGGTTCCTGGAAATTTAAAAGTCTCTCAACTTCAATTTCCATCTTCTATCGTAGGTCACGAGGTCGAACCGTGAGAACCTGTTGCTTTGCTCCATAGAACCTAATTAGGTTGTTATTATTATAGATCGGGATGGTAGAGACTCATATGCAGAGCATTCTCGTTTGAAATTGATGATTATTTTTACATTTTTAAATATAAAACAAAACAAGTTCAGAGATGGCAATATGCATATCAAATTACTACTATAATCACGATTGTTGATATTCTTACGCGCTGGTGTGTTATAAACATAGTTTACTTTTATATAATTGTAAAATTCATTACATTTTTCCCAGTAAATAAATTGGTTTTTTTTACGGTTTAAACGGGTCATAACATTATTTTTCCTTTTTAGGCATCAAAGTTTAAAATAGTCCTAGCAAGGATTTAAATCGGAATAGAATGATAATAATAATTCCACTCAACTATAAGATAATAACTCCAATTAACTAATAATTGAGATAGATATTCATACTTACTCTATATTTATAGAAAAAAACAACTTATAATTTTAGGAAATTTTAATATTTAAAAAATATCTATTATCTCATCCAATTATTTTTAAGATTTTTAATATTATTAAAATAATTATCTTATATATATATATAAATAGTTTATTTTATATTTTATATATAAATATAATATTATAAATATTTATTTAAGAATGATTAAAATTCTTCTAATATAAAATAAGTTTAAAAGTTAACTTATATGATATGTTTATGTTATATTTGAAGGTCACTTTTAGAGTATTCTTGAGCTATGGAATAGTATTTTGGAGCTTGGGTCTAGTGATTTTTTGGAGGAACATCCAATCAGTTGTTGAGGTAATTTTCTGTTCATTAAGAAGTGTTTGTCTCTTAGGGAAAATAGCCTACTTTTGTTTCTCCATGTTTCTTAGTCTCTGCATGGTTAATTCTTGGAGGTGTTTTGCAGTTCTCTTAGCCGTGGAAGAGAATTATTGTATTTGTTAGGTATACACAAAAATAATGAGCCACATAATAAAGATAAACATGAGATGCATATTAGTAACATAGATGTACATTTATATTACATTCATTGTGATTTTTGGATTCCACATTCCAAGGTCTCGTGGACTCCTTTTGACTATCCATTTTCCACACCTTAACCCTTAGTGGATTAGGTGTACAATATTCCCCTCCTTAATCCGAAGGGGTATGTATGAGTCCAAGAAGAGAGTTGTAATACAAAATGGCAGCACTAGGTTGAATGTGCTCTCTGATATGTAGGTATAAGGTGGTGGTTTAAGGATGGCCACCAACACTGGAATGCTTAGTGCAATTTCTGAAACTCTTCCAAATATGGAAAGAAGCTGAGGTCTTATGCTAGAGGAAGTGCTCCTAATGTTTGAAGAGGGAGACCTTCAACCTGAAAAACGGAGGTCTGCAACATGCGGTGATTTAAGGATGACCACCAACTCTAGAATGCTTAATGCAATTCCTGGAACTCTTCCAAAACTTGCAAGAAGTTCAAGTCTTCTCCTAAAGGAAGTGTCCCCAATTCTTTAAAGAGGGAGAAGATCAACCTTTCATATATGGTTTAAGGCTAACCACCAACCAAAGGCATGCTCATGGGTATCTTTGTCTCTGGCTACAACTCTGAATTGGGAATGGCAGGTTGTGGCTCAGGCTCGCTTGATGTGGCTTTGAAGCTTGTAGATGACCATCATTTCCCCCTGTCAGATATAAGGTGAGATGATGGCAAAAACTCAACTGCAAGGAATTTTAACATTCTAGAAGATATTTTGACATATGACTGAAACATATTCTTGGTTGTTGATGTCCATTGCCAAGAAGTGATCCATCCAAGATGAATCTTTGTTCTTGTAGGAGGCTTGTTTCTGAAGCATATGTTTGAAGAATGAGTGTGCTAACCACAATGCTTGCACGTGCGAAGACCAAAACAATGATCTTTCATATGGCCAACTCGGTCACAGTGTTGGCATTTAACATTCTGTTGTTTATGTTGTGGAAGAGGAGCGGAATCTGGAACATCTGGAGGTGAAATTTCATGAAGGAATCCAACACTCTAAAATTGAATGGGCTTGGAATAGTCTAGAATATGGAAGGACATATCCTTGTCATATCCAAGACCAGTTTTGTGCTTGTTGTGGACAAGCTCTTCCCAAGGTTTGATGATGGGCTTGAGAATTGCATGCTGAATTTCGACACTTGCATGCAAATCTGCTCTTGAACTAGGCACTTAATGTGAATCGACTGCAACATTATTGAGTTGATGCTTATGGGAGTCTATTTCCATGTTCTGAATAGAAATAGGTTCAGAATGATGACTCTGCTTCTATAATTCTGCTTGTTGAAGCTGAGATTCAATCTGAATAAATCAATCTTTTCCTGTGTATTCTACAGATAACGCTGAATGTCAAAGATAGTGTCTTTGTTGTTGTGTACCATCCCATGAATAGTAGAATGTATTAAAGTATTTAACAACTCTATTGCATCACCAATCCTAGCCATTTTTTCCAATTTTATAATTAATACCTTAGGCTAGACAGTGAGAGAGACTCAAGTTTGTTGGACTGTTACATAGAGAATGGTGATAAGCATCGTTACCTTTAATTCTTCGTTGTAATATTCTTCACAACTTGAGAAAGTGACTTGAATTCGCTGCTTCCTTTTACAGTTCCATATATAAACATCATCCCACGCAACATTCAAGTACGGTTGCATTCAAACTATTTAACACTGCATCCAACAAAATTTGCATACTGATACAATGGTTTGACCTTATGAAGTCAGAGGAAAGTTTGCAGTAGTTGCACTATTGGATTATGCAACAGATTTTGTTATGGGTTGCGTTGGGTCCAAGACTAAGACTGTTAAGCAACCACTTGGAAACGAAGACCATGTTGTTCTTGCCGAAGCTTTCAGAAAAATTTGTTGAAACGATTTTAGATAAGACATTTGTTGAAGCAGATACCAAGAGCGATGGGAAAATTGATCCAGAGGAATGGTGAGATTTTGTTATGCGTAATCCCTCTCTTGTGAAGAATATGACTTTGCCCTACCTAAAAGATATCACTGCTGCTTTTCCAAGCTTTGTCTTCAAGTCCGAAGTGGATGACGCAGCAAGTTGATTGTCAGTGCTACCTCTTTTCTGTTGGTACACGTCGTCAATGTCGATTCCAGAGCTATAGCCTATAGCAGCAATATGGGTTTGATACTAGCGGGCTCTCTTAGTTAGAGTTGTAAAGATGTTGGCAACAACTCGAAAGGATAAAAAGAATGAGACAACGTGGAGGCGAGTCACGACAGTCTCGTTCCTACGTGGAGGCGAGTCACACCATGATATGTCAGAGTTATACATATTATAACAAAGGGGAGGACCGGTGGAAGGATACCATGCGGGAGACTAGTGGTAATTTGTGAGGAGGTACTGATCAGGATCGAGAGCAAAGGAGCGCTGCTACATTGAGTATTAACCACCGGGAGTATTAACAACTGTGGTATATGCGGTGCAATATATTTATTTGACTGTGTCCCGAACGCAAGAGGAGGATATATGACTGTGCGAGGGTCTGTAAACGTTATAATGGAGGTGTAGTTCACAGTGTGATAATACAACGGCTCAATCAAGATAATACCATGGGTGTCAAGATAATACGACGGGACAGGAGGTGCAGTGCACAGTGCGATGCACAATCAAGATAATACAATGCAGAGTCACCAGATAATAGAGCGTATTAACTACTACACTTGGAGATAATACAACAGTTAATATGAACCAGTCAAAACAACATACTTACACCTAAAAAAAAAAACGATCTGGCTTCAACTCTCACATCGTTCTTGCTTCAATTCTTCTTTTCACAAAAAAAAAAAATTGAAACACCACTCTAGCTAACATACTTAATCAAAACAGAGTCAAGCGCATCACAAGCAAAGGAAAATTCGATCTCTTTGTCGTTGCTTCCTCCCATGACTGAATACCGACAAATGTTGAGATAGTATAGTAGCTCTGTGCAACACCAGCAGTCTCGATGCCTTACTTATGTCGGACGTGTCTCCAACAACACCCAAGGGCTCATCAGATCTAAACCATAAGAGCACAGTCAGAGAATGTTACCTGGATGATAATGTTATGCGTGATAAGGATAAGGATAGGAATCAGTGGAAAGAGCATTGAGGTGAAGTGGAGTTAACGTGACAAGAATTCAATGCAGATGAGTTGCAGTCGGCGTGCAATGGAGGGCCGATGGAATCGGTGTAATGGATGTATTGGATGGCATGGGCCACAGACCCTAGCCTTATCCATTGGGACAAGAGAAAGCTTGTAGCAAACATGTATTTACATAACTTTATGTTTTCTCATGTTTTTAAAAGTTGATTGTTTTTTTAGTGCCTTTTCCATGCTTTATACTAGCTTAATTCTTTAGACATCCTCTACCAAGGATATTATGATCTTTATTATTTTCTTTGTTTGTGTAAAATTCGTCTCTTCATTATAGGAATTGAAAATTACATAGCATGTAATTTTGGAATATTGGTCGACCCACAGGGAAACCCAACCAATTGTGCAAGTAGAGAACCTTGAGATTGCTAGTTTTTCTTCTCAACAATTTAGCAAATATACAAAAACCTTGAGTATTGACATACATAAACCCAAGAGCACAATTTAAGGAGCTCCTATTAACAGGTTAAGTAGAGTTTCGTTGGTACCAAAATGAACCATTCATGTCCTAAACAGTTAAAGAAATTAAACGGCGTAGAAGCTTTGTAAAAAATCCCAATAGAGCGGGGTTCGAAGCTACTTGGAGTCGTGTATTAATAGAGAGTTAATGGGTAATGTTGGTGTAACAACCCTGGTGAAAATTCCATGTAATAAAAGTTAAAAATAATAACCACAGTTTATGGGAAATTTATTCCAAGTTGAATGTTGGGAAAAACATCCTAATGGGTGTTCATTTGGCTTATTATGGCTAAGGAAATTGGCAAAGGCAAAGGCAATGGCTTTGGAAAGGCAAAATGACATATTTGGCACATTTATTTATGAAAATAATGGAAATTAGGATAAAAAGCAGATGAAAGGTTACAGGTTGCATGTGAGGAAGAAAATGAAGGAAAATAATGGAAAATGAAGAATATAGAGGCATAATCTATAAAAAGGCTTATGAGGATCAGTTGGTACCTTTTGTCAGTTTAGTTTTGGAGCTCTCTTATTATTCTCTCTCTCTCTCACACTCACTCTTGGACACTTAGAGTTTCTTGGAGCACTTTGGCATTGGAGCAATAAAGGAAAGAAAACAAGAAGAAGGAGCAAGCAAGCAAGGAGGAGCAAGAATCAAGAAACTACAACATGAATCTTAGCAGGTATCAATTTGCATGTGTGTTTTCCTTGCTAGATTTGGCATGCATGGTATTTGATGTGGTTCTTTTCTGTCTTGGCATGGGTTTTCCCAGGTGTGACAGTGTTTTCAGCCTATCCTTTCCATTTCTGGATAGCCATGGTGTTGTGGAGTTATCATGTTTTGGTTTAGATGGATTTCCGGATGGATTCGAAGCTGAGTTAGGTGGATCTTTGAATGATATGACACAGAACCGGTTAATGTGTTGCCTCGGTTTAGGGCCTAGTGATCTGGGGTGGATTACGGTAAAGCCTGAGAGGTGGGTGCTATCCATTAGGCCTAGGAATCTCATGTTGCGATATACGATAAATCCTAAAGAGAATGTCCCAGTTTAGGGCCTAGTGATCCCTGATTCAGACTGTGGATTGCAGTAAAGTTGGAGAGACTAGGAGATGGGACAATTACTCATGGTGTAGGCAAAGAGAATCCGGTTGGCATAGTGATCGAGTGTAGATAATGGTGAAGCCGATTATGACATTTTATTGTGTTGTCCTAGTGATCTGGTATGGATCACAATAAATCCTGGTTTTTATTGATGAGGGTGAGGTGGTTTAGCCTTGGGATGCCCTAGTTGGTTCTTTCGGTTTGAGTCCCACATTCATGCTTGGAATATGGCACGGGGGTGATTAGATGAAGAGAGAAGCTCTGGTCGGGTGGAATGTGGTAGTCCCATCTCTGGTTGGTTTTTATTTTCATTAATGAGAAGCTCATTCCTTTAGTATTTTATGTATAATTGTACTAGTTATTATGTGGATTCTATTGTTGTTGTATTCACTGTAATTCTGTTGTTATTATGTCGGTTATAAGCATGTATGTTGACAATGTTGATATATGGCTCTCCACCATGTTTTTACTTGTAAATGAATGCACAATGTATATAAGGTCAAATAGATTTTATTGCAACTTATGATGTAGGGGAGCAATGCTTCTTAGCAATTCTCAAATAAGTATGAGAATTTGTCGCTTTGTTTTGTTGTTTATACCTATAGGTTTCATGTTTGTGACATGTTTGACAAAATGCCTGTCATGGCTAGTAGGGGTCCAGTTTACTCCTCATGGACATTTTTGTAAATGTATCACTGTTTGGTCATTATAATTCATCTCTGAACTTGTCATGAAGTTTTAGGAAAAGCACTAGGTTTCGGCCCTAAAAAAGTGCCTCAAATCCTTTGGACATTGGCACAACACTAGGGAATTTAGTCCCTGGACGTTGGCTTGTGGGCTTGTTCATGTGTCGAGAGACCCATAGATTATGGCTTGCAGGCTTGTGCACGCATCTAGAGGCCCAGAAGAAAATTAGGTTAGTGGGACCCCGAGGCAGGATGCCTGGATGGTTGGGTTGGCTCCTGGGGGTGTTATTGTTGTTGTACAAGGTCTGTGTGATAGGTTTCTATCGATTCCACTTCCTGAAGGTCACCTATGGGGTTGAGTGTGATCATAGTAGCCTCTCGTCACATGTTTACACTAGTTGGCCGGTTACTTGGGAAGATGTGGGAAGAGGGTGTTACAGTTGTAGAGGCCATGCATGAAAGAAATTGAACCTAAGTATTTAGAAACTACAGACCATGGAGTAGAGGCATAACATTGCTACCACTTCGCTTCCACCAATCTTCTTCACATGTGTTGAAGTGATATTGTCCTAGCCAAGTGTCCCACGGAGAGAATTCAATTCTGGAGACGAGAGGTTCCAGAAGAGTTGAGATTGTGCCAGTGACAAACTTCACTGACTATACCATGTTTCCCATATCCAAATACCACACATGGAGATGAGATATCCATATCTCAACACCATAATATTTGCACAGTGCATGGCGGAGGATATAAATTGATAGAAGACGTTGAATCAATTGTAGCAGTTGAGAGCATTAACAATTATTCTGCTAAGACCCAGTCATCAAATATGTGACTATCCCTGATATGAATTGTAAATACCTTACAACTTCCTGCTTACGATAGTGGAGCCAAACACTTGTTATGACATATGCATGGCCACAATGAAGTGAAGGTGCCAGGAGAATGTCCATGACCCTCATGCAGAGAGAGGAGGGGGAAAAGTATGGAAGACAATTATGAGGTTGATCCGTCACCCTCTTAAGGACCAATGTAGACTGATGAAGGGGGTTGTCAAGGAATGAAAAGAGATGAATAAGAGCATGGGCATGATGAGGAGGAGACATGAGCTTAGTCCCGTTTGAAGATGCACATGTTTGAGTTCAACCCCAACTTGTTAATATCATAAGATAAGCAAGCGACCTAGCTATAACATCATGCTCACAACAACTTGCCTCAAGCCACCATGAATGCTCATAACACTCTTCCATGATTATACTGCAGATGATGCAGGAGGAATTGTACCAAAGTCAAGCTCGGAGGAGTACACATATTACAAAGTAATAAAGTCGCTCGTGGCAATAAGCATTAACATGGAATTAGCCATATGATTATTAAAGCTATGATGATTTTGCATAATCATTCTAAAAGGCATGAATTTTCACCCGTGGTGGGGAAAAGATCTTGGTGAGTAATCGAAATACAATTAGATTTTATTTGAGCGAGAATTGCATGGGGCTAGTTGAGATAAAGAGTGTTAGAATCGAAGTCTAGAGCATAATTGGCTAAGTGATTTGCAAGCTTATTCCCAGTCTGTCGAACATGTGCCAACAAGGGAGAATAAATTCCTTACAGAAGACCTACAAATTTGGCTATGTGCGATTTTATTCACAAATTGTTCAAGAATTTATGGAGAGAAGACCCACAATGAAGCTTCTTGAGGATTGAAATAATTATAAGCGAGTTGTTGATAATTTTAATGCAGATTAATGGTGATACCTTGTTCCAAAGTCCATAGTTTAGCCTCATTGTTGGTAGTAAAGCCTAAATTTCCAACATAAACATGCCCAATTTTCCCTAATCAATCCTTGAAATCTCTTCCATAACTGGAGAGACTCGAATTACCCCAAGAAGTTCCATCAAAGTTAAGATTGATGAAGCCTAGGGGAGGAAGAGACCAAGATGAAGGACTATAGGGATGCAAAGAGCGCATGGGAGTTGGGGAATGAGGGGAACTCAGAGGTTGGATTCCAATGAGGCACACAATTCCTTTTTTAGAAGGAGGTCAGTCCCAGTCCCGCGAGGACCAATCTGTAAAAACGATGGTCTCCTAGAGTTGAGAGAATATGAGATGTTGAGTAATTTCCATGGAGGAAGAAGAGGATTTGAAAATCCTAGATTTTCTTTCTTTCCATATGTTCCAAGTGGTAAATCCAAGAATTAATAGCCATACACAGTTCGAAATAGAATTTTGGAAAGGAGTATTAGTCCATTGCTCAAGAGAGGAACATATACATTTTTTCCCAAGGTTATATCTCTGGAAGGCATGGGCAATCGATTCCCAAAGTGTAGAGGAAAAAGGACAAGTTAAAAATAGATGGTTATGGTCTTCAGAATGAGATAAGCATAAGTGGCATATGGAAGGACCCATGAAACCTCTTTTTTGTAATTTGTCCCAAGTGAGATTCTTGTGTTTCAGCAGAAGCCAAAGGAATAAAGTGAATTTTAGCCAATGTTTCAATTTTCACAAGTGTCTCCAAATGCGATTAGGATCCACATGAGGTGCTTGAAAGAGGATACAACATGATTCTTTCATATTGAAGTGTCCCGTTGGTCCATAACCATGGAGGATGTAATTTTCATGATGCACTGGGATGTTTTTGGTGACAAAGATTGGAGCAAGGATTTGATGCTTTTCTACATGGGAGTTGGCATATTCAGGAGAGTGAACTTGCCAAAAATGTCAAGGTGAATGTGCAGAGCGAGGGCCCAAGTATTGAGAGACTAATGATATTCCTCATTGATGCAAGCTATCCCTGAGTTGTTAAGATTTAGTCAAATATTAAAGCTTGGGCCATTGATTCCATGGGTCATCCCATAATAACGTTGTTAAACCATTTAGAACCTCCCAGAAGTTATGTTCTTGAATTAGAGCTTTATTTTTCTAGTTTGTGTTCCAGATATGCAATCCTTTGTTACTCTGTATCATGTGGACTAGATGAGGGGAGTGATGACCTTGTACGTACTTATTGGTCCACATTTGGTGCCACAAGATTGAAGGATTTTTAAGTCACCATCACTAGGTTTTGGCACTCAAGGCTTGACTGAGAACTTAAGGATGTCTGAGGCCAAGTCCTTCTACATATTTGGGGAGAAAGATTTTATCTCAGGCTATGAAAGCCCACTTCCTTTTCAACAAAGCACCTTCCCATAGAAAATATAATTGAAGTCGTGCTACAAGGGCCAAGAGTAGATATGTTGGCATAACTTGCAAGACAAATTTTAAAAGGGTAATTTTCCTAGCTAAGTTGAGGGTTCTAAAAGTCCAACTAGATAGCTTGGCTTCAATTTTTAGTAGGAGCTCTTCCTGAATAAATTTGCGAAGAGGATTGAAGTTCGGGGGAGCACCCAGGTATTTGGATGAAAGGGAGCTCTTTTGAAAGCCAAAAGTACAAGCGATGTGAATTTGAACAATAGTAGGGGTAAAAAAAAAAAAGATTTGGGACTTACCTTTATTGATGTCAGTTCTATATTTTGCTGCAAAAGTGTCTATAATTTTCTTGAATTCCATAGCTTCCTAAAGGGAAGAATGACCCATAAGTTAAGTGTCATCTACAAATTGTTGATGAGTTGTGCATTGATGGGTGGAGCTAAGCGGAAGGCCTCTTAGGAATTTCTGAGTGAAAGCATGATAGATGGAACATCTTAGTCCTTTAGCTACCAATAAGAATAAATGGGGAGAGGCGGGATCGCCTTGCCTTATGCCTAGTGAGGGAATGAGAATGGGGGAAGGAGATCCATTGACCAAGATGGAGAAAAAAGTCTTGGAGAGAAGATCCATGACCAAAGCAATCCATTTTGCATGAAATCCAAAGGCTTTAAGGATATGATATAAGAATTTCCAATTGATCTTATCAAAGTCTTTAGACATATCTAGTTTGATAACCATACCAACACTACTACATTTGGGCGGAAATTCCAACTGCGGAATTCGACGAAACAGATAAAATCAAAAAAAGTGTCGAAAGTTAAATTTTTTATTTATTTATTTTTATTTTTATTTTTTAAATCCCGACGCCCGTCGAATATCCAACAAGAGTTCTTTAATTATTGAATATATGATTAAATTTTTTTAAGTTAAACAATTACAACTCAAAATACATTGCAATTGGACCCCCTAAGACTTAGAGAGAACTCTATATGCCTCCAGTTTGACTCCCAACTTGAATTGACTTAGCTAACTAAGTTTTCCCAACGTAGTTAACTCATACAAGTTGTCATGTGATGTGGAACTACAATTTCCTTCTAATTTAATTAAGGGAAAATTAAATTAGAATCCCTTCTTATTTCCAATTTCAACACTCCCTCTCAGCAATAAAGGGATTGTCTGCTACCTCGATCCTGCTTCCGTGGAACTCAATTTTTCTTCTTAACAATTCTTTCATCAAGATGTATGCATCCTTCTCATCCATGAGAATGTAATCTAAGGACATAATCTGCGTTTGCACACAATCTATGAGATGGTGATACCAAATATCAATATGTTTAGACCTGTCATAAAAAACTGGATTAACCGAGAGTTTGATGCAACTTTGGTTATCACAATAAATCATCGTCGGATCCATTTGTCGACAAAACAAACCAAAAAGTATCTTCCTCATCCAGATGACCTCACATTCTGCCTGATTGGCTGCCATGTACTCTGCCTCTGCTGAACTGAGTGCATCTGATCTCTGTTTCTTGTTGTACCAGGAAATTTTTGATGATCCTATGTTGAAAGAGCCCCCTGATGTGCTCTTCCTGTCGAATGGACTCCTTGCCCAATCTGCATCCGTGAAGCCTTGAAGCTTCACTCCCTCTGTCTTTTTGTACCATAGCCAAGACTTTGTAGTGCCTCTAAGGTATCTCAACACACGTTCGCATGCCTTCCAAAAGAGCTTGGTAGGCTTAACCATTGCTTGACTAAGCTAGTTAACCACATAACATATGTCTGGTTGTGTGTTCACCAAATACATGAGTGAACCCACAATTTTCCTATAGACAGTAGCATCTACTACTTCACCTGAAGTAGCATCCTCCTTCATCTAGTTTCCTGCTAGAGGAGTCTCCATGGTTTGTTTCCTTCCATGTGGAACTTCCTGAGAATATAATTGGCACACTTGCCCTAAGATACAAATAGCTCCACATCTCTTTGCCAAATTTCCAATCCCAGGTAATAGTGCAAGAGCCATGTGACCTTCATCTCAAATTATATTTCAAGTTCCTCTTTGCAAGACTTGATGAGCTACTCATCACCTGTCAATATCAAATCATCCACATAAAGTACAATGATAAAATTTTACCTTCTACCGCAATATGGTAAAAATTTGCATCTGCTTCAACCTTAGTGAAGCCCAACCCAGTGAAGTAGTTGTCGATCCTGGTGTACCAACACAAGGTGCTTGTTTCATCCCATACAGTGCTCTCTTGAGTATGCACACATGCGAGTCTCTATTGAAGGTCTCAAAACCTTCCGACTGCTCAATGTACACATCTTCCTCAATCACCCCATTAAGGAAGGTTGTCTTTACATCCATCTAATGTATCTGTCATCCCATCTGCGCTGAGAGTTCAAGGATGGATATGATTGATGAGCACCTTGCGACTGGTGCAAAGGTCTCATCATAATCAATCCCCTCCACCTGAGAGAACCCTTTGGCCACAAACATGTCCTTGTGCTTCTCCACACTCCCATCTACTGCCTTCTTCACCTTGTAGATCCACCTGTATCCTACAACTGACTTCCCCTCTGGCCTTGGGACAAATTCCCATGCACTATTTTTGATAATGGAGTCATACTCCTCAACCATGGCATCAACCCAAATTGGTTGATGCATTGCTTCCTTGAAAGAGGATGGCTCTATCTCTACACCTTCGCTCATAAGAGCCATCTAGCTAGTGTACTACTCTGGGGACCTTCTCTACCTGCGTTGTGACGTGGGTGCTCCCACATTCTCTCTAGCGTCAAGCATCAACCTAACAACCTCTCTAGTGCGCTTCCTTCTGTCTCGGGATGTCTCTGCATGCGTGGGTGCTTCCACTCTCTACAACTCTTTTTGTGTTTGCTCCACATCTAGATGTTATTATTTTGGAGCCAAGAGCTCCTCAAATGCATGCAACTGAAGATCCCTATCAAGGGAAATTAGCATGGCCTTCTCTTCATTGAAATTAAAATCTCTTCTGACCACTGTCATCCCATGTGCTAGTAAGTACACCCGATAGTTGTGAGGTGTATTAGTGTACCCCACAAATACTCCCAACTCTATTGTTGGATATAGCTTCTTCCCGACATCTTTGGTCACATGGTAATAAACCGATGAACCAAAAAATTTAAAATGTGACACATCTGGTCTCTTACCTGAAAAAGCTTCCTCTGGTGTACTCATCCCAAGTATTCGATGAGGACTTATGTTTTGCACAAATATTGTTGGGTTGCATGCTTCCACCCATAGATGCAATGGTAGGCCTTGATCATGCAACATCGCTCGTGTTTCTCCCACGATAGTTTTGTTCTTCCTTTCTGCAACCCCATTCTGTTGTGGGTTATGAGGTGCTATCAATTCCCTTCGAATTCCTTCTGAAGCACAAAATTTATTGAATTCGTTAGAGACATATTCTCCACAATTGTAGCTCCTTAGAGCCTTCACCTTCTTCCCTGTATCTTTCTCGACAAGTTACTTGAACTCATAAAACTTTGAGAACATCCTATATTTCTTCTGCATGAAGAAAATCCAACACTTGCGTGAAAAAACATCTACAAAAATCACATAATACCTGTGTTTTGTTGTGGAAGTTGTCGAGAACGGTCCACACACGTCTTAGTGAACTCTCTCAAGGATTGCCTTTGCTCAACTTTCCTTATCATGAAAGGTGGATTTGGTATACTTCCCCAATGTAAACCCTTTGCATGTATCTCGCTGCTTAAGTGCACCCTTTGGAAGTCCTATAGAAATCTGTTGCATGATCTTCAAAGCGCCATGGTGTAGATGGCCCAACCTTCTGTGCCATAACTCACTGATGTCTCGGCTCTCCACCTTCTCTGCTTTCGTGCTCAAGGAAAAGCAATCTTCTACATCCAATTTGTAGTTGGGAAAGTCAATGGATCATGGTCAGGGCATGTTGGGTCCTTTGTTTTTTAAGGAATAGAAGTCGTGAAAGACATTTTGGATAAATTCTCTGGAAGTAGAGCACCAGAAAATCAAAGCAGCCGCAAAATATTTTTTTTGGGACTTGCATAGCGGAAAATAATGGCGCACACTGTAGAATATGGAACTGATTTTGATACAATCAACATAAAACCATGGTAATGGCTCCAGTTTTTGGAAAACCACAGATCAAGTGAGTGAAGGATCAAAGACTAGATCAAGTGAACGTGGTTTATAAAAGAAGACTCAAAGCAGCGAGAAAAAAGTTTAGAAGGAATTTCAAAGTTTAGATCTGAATTGTGTGAAAGAAATACTGCTTGTAGGAAGATCTGATTATGTAGTGATGCATTTTGATACTTGTTTTGAGCTGTAATATCTGCGCACAAGTCTATAATGTGCCATAAGATGTATTGAGAGAATGTTGTTGTAATTAGGCTTTGAAATTTAATAATAAAGGAGAATGAGAGTTTTATCATATGTTTATGTATTTCACACCCCCTTTTAAAATTTTATGCATGTTTTTGTTCTCTTTTAAATGTATAGTTTAGCTTGTTGTGATGAATGCATGGATGGTTAACTAGATTGCATAATATATAATTTCAGATCCCCTTCCACCTTTCTATGGTTCTAGCTCGCCTCG
This sequence comes from Pinus albicaulis, assembly GCA_034641835.2. NCBI lineage: Eukaryota > Viridiplantae > Streptophyta > Pinopsida > Pinales > Pinaceae > Pinus > Pinus albicaulis. Next base: position 352,409,285 of record CM076578.1, on the reverse strand, counting down.
GGTGAGACACTCCTTTGATCCAAGGGAGTGAAAATTCCAGCTAAGTGCTAGACTACACGGAAATATTTTTTGGCACGCTAGGTCATTCATTTAAACTTTTCCGCCAACATGTATCAGCAGGCAACCCTACCAAGACAAGATTACAACATGAATTAGATAACTTGTGGTAGAGTTTTGGCAGAGTCGTTCAATTTCTATTCCAGATAGAAAGCATGTCATACAACATCACATAGCTAAAGGTGAGTATGTATATCATGATAAGCACATTGTAGAAATGACAAAAGTTGAACTATTTGAGAAGTTTAAGGAAATCAATCACCACGTAAAGATATCCATAAGTATGTTTTGGAAATTGAAACCATGGTTTATTTGGCCTAAAACAATCCCTAACACGTGTTGTTTCTGATATCATGTTGAATTTAAGCTTCATTACAACACTTTTCGAGAATTTTTCAAGAAGAGTTGTCACAAAGACCCTCCTCCTACTACAATGTGCAATTTTGGTTTCATCAATATTGTGTAGAAAGGAGCCAAAAGAGTTGTTTTACAAGAAAATATGTATAGGTGAGAGAAGATTCACTGAATGTGGTGATTTGGCATTGTTCCATAAGAACTTTCTTATAGATCCCAACCAGTCTAGGATGTCATATGTCATTGCCACATGGAAGTGATATGAGTATGTTGTGGGAAATCAACCATCTTCTTCAACTCTAGTGCCTAGGAGGATTAACTATGTTGAGGATGAGATTATTATTTCACAATTCATGGGGGCATTTCAAAACCAAAATTATAAATATGTCAAACACTCGTACAGGTCTAGGTGGAAAGCTTATGAATTTAAGAATTCTTGTGAAGTATTCCAGCCAAGCACAATCTTATCATTGGTAGACTTTGTTGAGAATTACACATTTTCTCCTTAGACAAAGATCCAAAGTGACTACTATCACTTGGAATAAGTGTCCATATTCATACATCTTCTGTACAGATATGCAAAATTGAATGTTGATGGTAGGGATAACACTAATGAGTCACATGATGTGATTAAGGAGTATCACTTTTACACCAGTGATGATCGTGATCATGACACATTGTTTATGCAACATTGTTTTGGCTTGATTTATGAATCATTCAAAAAAAATACATATCATTCAGAAAGCATTGGATATGGTTAGATGGTTGTGTAGGGCAGTTCAAGTCAACACACAATTTTTATTGGTTGAGTCGGCTACCAAAAAGACAAAAATTTAGAATACTTGGAGCTATTTTGAAACATGACATGGAAAGGGTGAGCATGATGGTATACGTGCTTATGTGAAGCGAGCACTTGGGAGGAACCAAATGAGGCATAATGCAGATCGACTCAAATAATCACAAGAGGTGGTCAACTAGTGCAGATCCCATTTACGACATGAAGGTCACATATCTATTAGGTCTATGCATAGGTTCTCTTGGAATGTTGAACTTGGTGATCTGAATAGGTCCATTCCATGGCATTCTAATACTATGGAAGGAACAAGGGAATTACACTCAGTGCAAAGCAAATACATGGGGGAAATATTTTACATCGTGACAATACTGTTTTTGTGAGTTTTGCATTGATGTTTATGGTTGTAGACTTGATCAATGTAAAAAACACAAGTACGTGAAAGGATGGAAATATGTCCCTATTAATCGAAAGGGACCTCATCCAATTCTGATGTGGAAATATATGTACAATGAAGAGGCCATCGTTGCACTTGATCATGATCGAGTCTCTGATGTTGTAAGGGAAGGTATGTGGCCTATCTATCATCAACGATTTCATCTATAAATTGAAATATTGAACGTATTTAACTAATACATATTTTGTATTTTGGTTGTAGGAGATGTTTTTGTTGTCACTGCTCACTCAAGAAATGAAGAAAACGTGGCCTACTATTTGATGTGATGCACAAGGTGAAAAATGGGTTGGTGCAACCGTATGAAGATGGAAAATTCACATTCCAAATTGGTGACATGGTTGTGATGGACCCTTTTTTTGAAAAGGTTAAAAAACAAGTTGATCACATCATTTATAAAGTCTTTATGCCTGAATATATATCTTTCCAATACAATCATCTAGTCATAGCAGCTCAGATCAGTCTCATAGAAATCAAAACAAAGACAGGTGAACCAAGGAGATGGAAAATGACAGAATCAGACCATGAACGTATTATGGAGACTTGCATTCCTATGAGCCATTAGCCAGACGAGTAGATGATCCAAATGGAAAGCCCTAAAGCCAAGTCTATAATAGTCAAGTGCGATCTAATTTAGTATAAGAGATCAACATATGAATTTTGTAATTTAGAAATGTGATAGTTGAATACACTTGTAATTTTGTAATTTTGAATAGAGAAATGTTTCTCTCTAGTCTAGAATGGATTCATAATGGTGTATATATCTTATATAAGCTTTAGTTTCCTTAAGGCGCTTAAGTTTCTAAAGTGTTCCAAATTTCAAAAGGTTTTATTTTTAGGGATAGGATCTTTATGTAAACCCCATAGATCTAAAATTTAATTAAAATTTAGAATCAAGATGGATTTAGATTTAGATTTAACTAAAATTTTTGATATACATTTTTTAAATGTCATGTATAGTATTCATATTGAGCATGGAAGGAATCTTATAAATATACATCATAATGGGTTCTAGAAAATCCATTTCAATATCTAACAACCAAGTAGATATAATATTATTTTACTTAAAATGGAAATTTAATATATAGTTTATGAACAACATTGAAATATTTTTATGTTATTAATAAATTTCATGTGTCAGTAAGCTCTTGTATATAACTTCAAAATAAATAAAATCGAATAAAACTTATTTGTAGTTTACATCCTGACCTCTTTTAAAATTTAATAAAACTTATTTCAATCCTATTTGAGATTTTTAATTCAACTCTAAGATAAGGAATTGATTGAAATACTTGGATACCCTAGTAAATTTAGGAAATTTCATAACATTATATAAAATTATAGAAATGTTATCATATATTGTTTTTTGGTATATTAAGCTCCAATACACATTCAACTTATATATCATGTTATGACTAAACTCTTGTAGATAATCTCAAAAGAAATAATATTGAATGTAAAACTTATTTGTTGTTTAAAAGACATAAAACTTATTTGTTGTTTACAAGACAATTTTTAAAATTGAATAGAACTTATTGTAATCCTATTTGTGCTTTTAATTGAACCTTGATATAAGGAATTGATTGAAATACTTGAAACAGTGGACGATGCAATGGTATATGGGTTGGTCACAAAAAAATCCATATATAGATTTTTTATTATAATATGGATAACTTTAGAATTCAAACAAATCATAATTATTTAAATCATTGTAATTTAACATACATTGATTGCACTAAAATGCACTTTCTACAAGCCAATATGACAACGCATTTGTAATTATTTGCATGCTCAATATTAAATTGATACATGATATGTTTTGGTTCGTTTTAAGTATCAAAGTGACTTACATCATAGTAATATTGTACTTATTTTCTTAGCTTATGAAACCAAAAAGATTCAAAATTTAAATTTTTGTAGAATTTTACTTCTTCAATGTTCTTAATTGAAGGTCTTAAGATAAAGAATTGATTGAAATACTTGGATAGCCAAGTAAATTTAGGAAAGTTTATAAACTTATAGAAACATATAATTCATTTTTAAATTAACATACATTGATTGCATTAAAAGATCATTTCTACAAGTTCAATACTAAATTGATGTCTACATGATATATTTTAGTTCATTTTAAGTATCAAAGTGACTCGCATCATAGTAAGATTTTACTTATTTTTTGAGTCAATGAAAGTAGAAATCCATTTAATTGTTATTTTGTAAAATTTTACTTCTTGAATGTTCTTAATTGAAGGTCTTAAGATAAGGAATTGATTGAAATATTGAATAGGCAAGTAAATTTAGGAAAGTTCATAAAATTATATAAAATTATCTAGAAACATATCAATAGTTATTGTTTGGTCTATTAAATTCCAATACATATGATTTATATCATAGTATAACTAAGCTCTTGTAGATCACTTCAAAAGAAATAAATTTGAATAAAACTTATTTGTTGTTTGTACCTGACATTTTTTAAAATTGAATTTAAACTTATTTCAAACCTTTTTGTGTTTTTCAATTGAACTATAGTAAGATTGTACTTATTTTCTTAGGCTATTAAACTAGAAATCATATTGTTATTTTGTAAAATTTTACTTCTTGGATGTTCTTAATCAAAGGTCTTAAGATAAGGAATTGAATGAAATATTTGGATAGAAAAACAAATTTAAGAAAGTTCATAAAATTATAGAAACATATCATTAATTATTTTTTGGTATATTAAATTCCAATACATATGACTTATATCATGTTATGACTAAGTTCTTGTAGATGACTTCAAAAGAAATAAAACTTATTTGTTGTTTATTGGTTGAAGACATCTTTTAAAATTGAATTTAAAACTTATTTCAACCTTATTTGTTTTTTTAATTGAACCATGATATATTTTAGTTCACTTTAAGTATCAAAATGACTTGCATCATAATCTAAGATTGTACTTATTTTCTCAATCTATGAAACTAGAAATCAAAATTGTTATCTTTTTTAATAAAAGTTATACTATAGATTTTTTTTAAACTAGCGAAATAATTAATAGATCCATAAATTGAAATTTAATGAACCTCCATAAACAAGATTAATAAACATCTATAAATTGAAATAATGAATGTATCAATAAACTGTCCATATGAAAATATATGCAAATTACATTACATGAACATCCATAAACTGAAATAATGTTAATGCATCCATACATTGTCCATGTATGAAAATATACAAAGTTTCTATCACATGTGAATGTGCCCTATGAAATGGGCCTGAAAATATACCATCTATCTATGATCCACTCTAGAAATTATGAATTCTATAACTCCTATGTGAGTTTCACTGTGCAAAGTAATCGTTCATAATCCGATACTACAATATAACACATTCAAATTCAAAATAATTAGAACATTATTTGTACAAAATAAACAATATGGAAATAAATTATTTTGAACCATGCATTTAATTACATATATGAATCTACTAACCTCACTCGTGTCCAAATGGAAGTCCAGCAGGATGGGGGTCTGATCAATTTGGGTTAGGTGCTCCCTTGATTTTGGCTCAAAGATTGGGGCCTGCATTGATGGACTTGCATAACAACCCACTCATGTGTCCACATAACTGTAACATCGAGACCACTTTGCATCTGGGCCTATGTACACAATGACAAAGACAAATTATTATTAGTCTATGAATTAATTAGCATGCATATATGTAACTTAAAAAAGAAGAAGAAAATGTTGAAATCTTAGGAATAAAAAATTTTACCTCAATTGTTGGTCCATGTGGTTGTACATAGTGAATATCCTCTACATGAGTGTTATGAGGTGGAGGTGGATACCATGGAGGTGGAGGAGAATAATCCATGGAAACATGCACTAGAGGAGGTTGCTCTGGATGATCAACTACCCCCTTGGATGGCCTCAAAAGCTCATCCATGTAGTTAGGTTGTGTATGCATGATTATCATAAATTTATTAATATAAATTCAATATGATACAAACTTATTAATATAAATAATGTATAATTTGAATATAAGAATCAAAATTTTCGTATATATGTACTCGGTTTGTGTCACGCAATTTGTGCAACCTCCGAGTGTGATAGATGGTATCATGACATGTGCGTGCATATGAAAAAAGATGTTCACACCCTAGACTCTCAAGATATGAATCATCATATAATGGAACTAGTGGGTCATGAGGTAACGAAGGTGGTCTGCTCATATCTACACATAACGTGACATGTGCGCTAGCCAATGTCCTCCACATGTTATCTGTAATGGTATCCCTGGTCTCAGCGCCGAGTTGCAACAAATGCTCTAGATCCGTCAGTAATACCACACTTCAAGACAGTCGTAGCAACAATCTCAGAGCTAGTGCTACATGTGTAGGGTCCCTACGAGCCCCGACATGATCATAGCTATGTCCCAAGTTGGGTCCATAAAACTCAGATCCGGTGCTGGTGTAGTTTGGCCTTATATGTAGCATGAAATCTGCATATATATGATTTTCAAAGCAAATGGGGCTCTGGTAATGTTGGGGGAACTAGCCCCAAGCTCCAATGAATCGTTCATAAAAAAGGGGGCCCACTATAAGGAAAATACCTAGCTGAGGTTTTTACAAAAGCCCCTATAAAAATAGCCCAAAAATCCATTTGTAATGGAGGTCACTAGTGGAAGTGGGGGGGGGGGGATGTTTTTTGGACGGTGCGTCTAAAATATACAAACACACCGGTGCTTTACTATCCATATAAGCACCAGTGCTGCATATATAACATGGTGCACCGTCGAAAATTTATTTTTTATAAAATAAAAAGAACACGGTGTGTTAAATAACATAACGCACTGGTGCTTGAATAGTTGATAACACTGATGCCCTTTACATAGTAAAATGTCTCAGTGCATACCAGTAAGGAGCACCACAATAGTTTTAGATTTCAGAGAAATGTGGTGCTATTTTCCAACGAAGCCCCAGTGCGATAAGTTTAACAAAACGACCTGTGGCATCTTCTAAAGACATCGCTCTGTGGTTTTTAATTTCTAAAAAAATAACGTTGTTATAGTAAAAACACAACACCGATGCGATACCTATAGAGGAACACCCAAGAGCATCTCAAAAAAAGCATCGCGATCCACAATGCCTCCTCGACAACCAAATGTCCAGGTAATATCTATGTTTCTTTGTAATTTAATTTTTCAGTGGATTAAAATTATAAATTAAGCTAAATTTGTCGTTGTTTTTCAAAAAAAAAATCACTGCACAGTGCGTTCGATACGTTCGGCTCGCACTGATAGTGGTGCGCCCTATAAATTTACATGGTGCACTGCAATTCGGTGCGTGAACATAACACAACATCATTGTTGTGATGCATTTTGTAAATGAAAACGTATATGGAGTGATGCAAAAAATTGTACGTCGGTTCATCATGCCTGATACGTTTATATTTACCAAACACACCGTAAACTTAATATTTAAAAATATAGCCATAGTTCAGTGTGCTCAATAACCTGAATGTTCTGTACCAATGCGAAAAGGTTATCCATGCGCATTGGTGCACAAGTTTTCCACACAGCTATCAAAAGTTAAAATTGTGAACCAAAATATGTGCTTCATGCTTATGTGCACACCGATAGCGGTGCAGTTATACTTGAAAGACCACTCACGTTGGTGCATGACTATGTTTTGAGCACACCTGTGATTTTTTTTTTTTACTTTTTTAATTGAAAGTTATGTTTCCATAGTTTTAAATACATGCTTCATTTAATAAAAAAAATTATTTTATGTATGAGGCTGATGTATTTATTATGTCAATCATGTAGCAAAGACATCAACAGAGGGAGCAACAACAGGAGCAGGAGGAGCATGCAGACTCATTCAATATGGTCCGAACATGGAATGCCAGAGAGAGGGAGAGGGAATTATATCCTCGTCCTATTACTACATCGACCCGAGCACTTTTAAGGAATGTAGGCCTCCTCAAGTAATATGAGGAGGTTACATCCGTGAAGGCACACTTTGTCTTATTGGCACATTTAATCCTCCAATGGAGTGTAGAGGAGTAGGATTTTTGTGTCAGTCCTAGGGCGTGGTTTAGGCCCACTGAGGAGGGTATATACTTTATCACTAGCCTCTCTAGGGGAGGGGTAGATTTTTCCCAGTTCCCTGATGTCCCCCATGGGGTTGCAACTGAGAGTCAGCTTGCATACACTTTGAGATATATCGAGCCTCATGCAGTCCATGCATCACATTTTCAGGTATGTGGTGGACAACTATGGATTTCTTCTTTTGCTGCAAAGGAGGTCAGGTGCCTCTCTTTATTAGTCAACACGATTACGCACTCTAGTAGTGATGGAAAGCACATTAGTTTCTCTATTTTGTATTATTTTGATTCTTTGATTCAAGTGTCTTATTGCATCAGATGGTCTGCCATTTTTTTAGGTAGTTTTGCATGAATTTTGATAGATATTGTGTGTGAGACATGGGAGGGAGACCTTCCCTTTTTCTTCCAGAGAGGTTTCCAGAGACAAGGCCTACATTTGACTATCTCTCTCCTAGGCTGATCACTAAGGTCCAGATACACATGTGGGGGTAGATGATGCCCAAGAGGGTTCTACCAGAGTATCTGGCCAGGATTTCTTCTGAGGCACTAGCACTACTAGCCAGTGAGTATGACCATGCATTCGTCATGTTGGAATTTCCGTACACAGGGATTGAGTGGAGAGGGTGTCCCAACATCCTCTTCATAACGACTAGGCCTCCAAGTGATAGAGGTAGTATTAGTGTTTTCTTTAAATTAACCTATTTTCATTTTCTTGTTTTAATGAATTAGAATAAAATGTATTTTAGCACGTTCTTTAACTTGTTTTTATTAAATTGTTTAATGAAATTGTCTAATTTTTTCTTTTTTACTATATATATTGTGGACATCGACACATTCTATGGGAACATGCCTCCTCCCCCACCGAATATTGGAGGAGATGAGTGTTAGGTCCCTATAATACTAGTCTAGCCCCTTATTGTTATTGTTAGTGTATCCCCCTTATTGTTATTGTTGTGCCCGTGTAGTCCCCATATTGTTATTATTCTGCCCCATAGAATCCCACTATCGTTATTGTTGTGCCTTTACATTATTATTGTTATGTAGGCTCTAATTATATGGTGACCCCTTAAACTCCTATGTATAGAAAGTAGGTTTTGTCATTTGTATCATCCAATAATTGTTCATTTATGTAATGTAAAGGAGGTTTCCCTCTCAAAGAGGATGGTTTCTAAGTCATTGATTTATCTTTTCTTCTATTTTGTAAGTTGGATGCATAACATTTGGTATCAGATCTTTGGATTCTAGGGTTTTGCTTCTTCAAACAGGTCATCTTGGAATTTTCACTATAACTTTTTTTCTATGAAGTTTCAGAAGCTGAAATTGAAACCACGTGGATTCGAAATACTAGTCAACCTCGTGTAATAATTTCAGATCTTTGTTCGCTATATTTTCAGAGATATGATCTGATGAAGTTAGGGTTTTGCAGGCTCCGAATTTCATCACAAACACCGAGGGAAAATATTCATAACTTTCGTTTCAGACATCGAATTTGAATTTTGCAAAAAGTGAACGAAATTGTACAGACTGTAGTTTTTTGTGTATCAATTTCAGGGACGAAGGTCAAAACAATGGCACGTGGCACGTTGTACAAGTTCACTCTACTGAACTAGTCCATAATTAGGTCATTGTGGGATATTGGGGCCTAACTTTATCTTAAAGAATCCAAATTAGGTCTAACCTGTGACAATGGAAAGAAGACTCAGAGGGATACCACAGGACTGAATTTCATATCTTGGAGTTCCAAAATTATAGAGTTACAATCGTTTCAAGATCGAGCTCCTAAAAGTAAAAAAATAAAAACTGTGTATTTTTTAAAAAAATTGCATAGCTTTTGTTTGAAAAACCAATTTGAAGTGATTCCAAGGGAATATTGAAGCATAGATATCTGTATTGGGTTCTAAAATTCCTCCAAAAAATAATTCTATACCCATTAAGCCCTCAGAAAACGCTAATAAGACGCACGAAGAGGAATAATTGCAATATGGTATATCAAAATTACGGGACCAAGTGCAACAAATTTCGATCTCACAAAGAGCAACCAAAGATGACATGGATGGTTTAAAAGCAGACATGGAAGCGAAGATGGATGGTTTGAAGGATGGCATGAAAGCTAATATGGATGGTATAGAAGCAAAAATTAAAGGAAACGTGGAAGATTTGAAGAATGGTTTAAAAGCATATTTGACGAAGTTGCTACAAGAAATTCTTCCTAGTGGCGAAAAGGTATTAGAGGAAACTCATGTTGAGAACAAAATAAATGTTAATCATGATTTCATAGAATCTAACGTTGGATTTAAGACCCACCATATTCCGAAGATCAATATGAGGAAGCTTGATGGCAAGGATCCGGTAACATGGATACTACAGATGGAGCAATATTTTGATCTCCATAATGTCCAACACACATAGAAGGTATAAATTGCAACTTTATATGTAGAATTCAATCAGTTCGTATCGTATCAATGGCTTTTTTCTCATAAATCACTTGTCAATTGGTCAATTTTTACGGAGCAAATGATAGCACATTATGAGGATACAATGAGAAACACTTTCTTTAGCTAATTGATAAATCTCAAACAAAAGGGTTCATTGGTGGAGCACATTGAGGACTTCCAAAAAATGAATATAAGGGTAAATGATATTCCAAAGGAGAATAGGATTGATGTATTCATAGGGAACTTAAAGGATAACATCTAACATGAAGTTCACCTTTGGGAACTTGATTCTTTGGAGAAGGAATTCAAATTGGAAAAAATAATTGAAAGAAAAATTATGGCAACAAGGGAACCTACCACTCACAACTATAAAGATGGAAGTGTTGTTGCTCCTAGCCTTCCATAACCTACAAGGTTGACACCACAAAAATTAGAAGAAAAAAGAGCAAAAAGGCTTTGTTACAGTTGTGATAGAAAATACACTAAAGGTCATAAGTGTGCTGAGAAGAAATCAGTTTACATAGATTGTGAAGAGGAGGAATAAAAGGAACAAGAAACTTCAAAAGAAGAGGATATACACCAGGAACCGACCTTTAAGAAAGAAGAAATGAATCTGACCATATCTTGTAAATCATTGGCAGGAATTACCACTCCTCAAATCTTTAGATAGAAGGACATATCAAGAAGAAAAAAGTAATAGCGTTGATTGATTCAGGTAGTACCCATAATTGATTCATTGTAAGATAGCCAAGGAATTAAATTGCTTCCTATATCCAACACTAGAGTGTCAAGTGATGGTTGCAAATGGAGGAACTATAAATTGCTCTGGAAAGTGCCATAATATCAAGCTAACCATGGGGGAATATGTATTGAATATCCCAATGCTTTCCATTCCAATGGGTGGTGTTGATGTTGTTCTAGGAGTTCAATGGTTACAATCTTCTGGTACGATAACTTTTAATTTTCAAGATCTTTGTTTGAATTTTTTTTGGGAAGGAAAGGAAGTTGAATTAAGGGGTATCGCAGGGAAACCACGAAATATAATCAACTCTAACGACATGAAAAAAATTCTAAAGAAAGAACAACGAGGCGTAATTGCACAATTATGCTCACTAGAATTTCAAACATTGAAATCATCTTTAAGAGAAAATTCGAAGGTTCAAGCAGTGGAGGATCACATCGAGCATCAGCAACAAGTTCTCCAACTCTTAAAGGATAACCTAACTTTGGCGTAAAATCGAATGAAACAAGAAGTAGATCAACATCGCAAGGAAAGAAGTTTTGATGTAGGCGATTGGGTATTTTTATGGCTACAACCATACAACCAAATGTCCCTCAAGCAAGCTAAGAAGGATAATAAATTATCACCAAAGTATTATGGTCCTTACAAGGTGTTGCAAAATATTGGTACTATGGAATACAAATTGGAGCTTCCTGCATCTTCCCGAGTGCACCCAGTTTTCCATGTTTCATGCTTAAAGATGGTTATAGGTGACAAACTCCCGGTTCAAGCAATATTGCTAGAACTTGACGAGGAAGGAAAAATCATATTGGAACTTGAAGCAGTCACGAAAACAAGAATTCGATAGCTACGAAATTGATCAATTTCAGAGTATCTCATTAAGTGGAAGAACTTACCCGCTGAATATTCCACATGGGAGGATGAGAATTTTATACAGAAGCATCCATAACTACTCTAGTGTTGATGACAACACTTTTTTGAAGGAGAGGGGCATGTTAGGTCCCTATAATACTAGTGTAGCCCCTTATTGTTATTGTTAGTGTATCCCCCTTATTGTTATTGTTGTGCTCATGTAGTCCCCATATTTTTATTATTATGCCCCATAAAAGCCCACTATTGTTATTGTTGTGCCCTTACATTATTATTGTTATGTAGGATATGATTATATTGTGACCCCTTAGACTCCTATACATAGGAATTAGGTTTTGTCATTTGTATCATCTAAGAATTGTTCATTTATATAATGTAAAGAAGGTTTCCCCCTCGAAGAGGTTGATTTCTAAGTCTTTGATCTAAATTTTCTTCTATTTTGTGAGTTGGTTGCATAACAATGAGGAGATGGGTGAGGAACATCCTCAAGGGGGTGTGCACATCTAGGGCCGTAGGGTTGGTCTGCGAGTTCGGATGGACTACCGCGATAAATTGGCCAAAGTTTGTTTGATGCAGGAATTCGCCCTACGAGGGCTCAAGATATCACCGCATATCCTATGTTCATGGGTCTGTACAAGGAATGTATGTGTGATATGATGTCTCTTATGCGGCATATCATCAGAGCTAGTAGGGTACTAACAACGATGAGGGATGCAGGGCAACATCATGCATTGACAGATACATCAAATGAGGGTGGTGATGATGATGATCAGGGTGATGATCATGATCATGATTACGAGGGTGGTGATCATGATGCTTCTAGTAGTATCACCCCATCGGATCATGGATGTCAGGGTGTTGGTGATCCTTCTGGTAGTACACCTCCTCATTAGTTACCTGATGATGGGATGTCAGAACTCGAGGATGTACCTTGTGTTTCTCCTGACAAAGCAAACCGATCACCTCTTCCTCCACCTCAGAGTTTGCCAGACCACGTTGAGGGTGCAGTAGTTGAACATCCATCGTCTTCTACTGCAGACCAGGCTAGCACTAGGTTTGTTTTACCGAACATTTGATTGTAATTATTTGAACTGTGTGTGGTTATGTTGGTGTTGATGTGTATATTGTTAGATCATATTATATATGTTCATTTAACGTGCTTGCAGATAGATGTGTATCTACATGATATCAGTTATTTGACATGAGATTTACATTAATTTCAGGACGTGTGTGGTGATGATGCTAGATTACAATGTTTGTGTTCTGTTAGATGTGATCACAATGATGATGATGCCCTGTCATATTATTGGATTTGTGTGCTAACTAATGATGTTTATATGTGTTAGAGGTGTATATAATTAAATTATGGTAGTGAATTCGAATATGTATCTTAGATGATGTTTATGGTTGTTTGATGGTTATCATCACGATGTTTATTTCTATGAAATAATATTTATTATAGATTATGTATTGCTGAACTTATATCAAACTTTTATATATGAAATTGTATGCAAACTTTTAAAAAATGCAAATATATTTTTATAAATTACAAAGTTTAGTATAGTTGAAACTATGATTGTAAAATTACATTTAATTATTTTAATTAATATTTTGTAAAATATTACATATCAAATCCATGTCAAACATTAAAAATTTTACAAATATCTCTCATACATTGTATAGAAAACAACTATTAATGGAATAAGAATTCTCTCAATCTTTCTCACTAAATGAAAATATGAGAAAATTTTCAATTTAAATTACTTTGCTTTTCTCTATATTAAGTATCTATAAAATTATGTTATTTAATATGGACATTGAAATATTTTACTAATGGTTGTCGGTAAAATCATATTTTTGTTTTAAACTTTCTGTTACTTTATATCTCTATATAAGGTTATGTAAGATTAAGGTGTAAATTGAAGTATTGTGTTTATAACCGACATTAATTTCTTTTCTTATTACCATTTTTAATTTGTTAATTCAAATTATTATTTTACTATCTTTAAAAGTAACGTTACGTGACAACATCTCTCCCATACTGAGTTGTAGAGCGCCTCTCAACCCAATTAATTTAGATTTAATATAACTTAAAAATTCTATTTTTTATAAAATTTAATTTATTTCTAAAGTTATGGGATTTTCAAGCAATTTAAATTTAATATTTATTGCAAATCTTCCCAATTTAAATTAGAAATTTCTCTCTATAAAGAAATTTAACGTGATAACGTTTCATGTGAAGTTACCTGTAGTTGGAGATTTCCTCTATTGGAAGTTCTTCCTTAAAGAGGCAAGTAGTTTTTTTTCTTGTGTCATGCATCCATCTTCAACATCCTCCGTGCAAAAATGATGTCCATATGCCCATATAGATGGGAACAAATGCACCTATACAAAAGTGAAAAAATCACAGTGTCATGTGTCTAATAACTCGAACATAATATATATATATATATATATATATATATATATATATATATATGTATATGTTTCAATTCAAAGGTGCAGTATGAAGTTAAAACAATACATAAAGATAATATAATTATTGAGTTGTTGCACCCAATCCCTATGTTTAGCGATGAAAACATTTATACTTCAAAAGAATCTCTCTTATGTTTCCAGAGTTTCATCATATCAATCAGAAGGATTCTTTGTTAGGGTTGGCAGTAAAAACATGTTATCAGAAGGTGGAAGGATGGGCCCTAGACAAACAAATGGCGATTGACTAATGCCATTTGGCATCACAACCAACAACACATGGTTTTGTTTTAGTGCACTCCAGGGCATGTGAAGTGTTTGACTATTTACCTCACACAAACGAAGGTCTGTTACCTATTTTTGTTTATTCATTCAAAGGATATGGTTTTTTGATGGGTTTTGGACTTATCACTATGGTGAGCTACACGAGACTGCACTGTTGTGAAACCACGAGGTTTTGTTCGGGTGGTAACGGTCTCAAACTATTCTTTCAGCTTGTTCGTAAATTGTGCACTGTCGCTTTTACCAGGTTTGGAGGTTGCTCGAGTGGTAGCGGTCTTGGGCTTTTACTTTCAACCTATCTGTTAATTGTGCACTATCGTTTTTATCGAGCTTAGAGGTTGCTCTTTGCTATAAGGCCAAAAAAATGGTAAAACCTACTGAGTTTGTCGACCTAGAGCTAGAAGCGGAGGACATTCTATCGGTCTGGGGGATGGAGCCTACAAAGCAGAACTTGGCAAAGGTGGCACTTTCACCTCGATCTCCAGTTGACAAATGGAGAGTCAAAAAGTTGTCGTGGAGTTCGGTGGAAGGCTTTGTTCTGACGGAAGAAGCTAACTCGGTTTTTCTTAGACCATTTCCTGAAAGACCTGACATCAAACCGCCGGAGGGTCAAATTCATGTTGAAAACCAGAACCTAGAGTGGTCGGGGTTTCTATGTGTCCAAAAGTAAGTTTAAACACTCCTCTTCATATGACTATCTTTGTTTTTCAGTTAGGGAGTTTAGAGGATATAGTGTATGGAGTGGGTTTAGGTTCGAAGGTGGGGCTAAAGGCCTGTTTTACAAACCCCGGGGTTAAAATGAGGCTATGGGTAAACCTTTCTTGAGTGCCAGGTCAACATGCAAAAGGTCTACCTGAAATTTGTCCTTAAAGAATCCAGGCATGGAAAATATAATAAAATAATTATCAACATAGGAGGATGTGCTCCAAGGTTCAACTAGGAGAATTCACCTAGTGCACCCCCAAGATCCATGAGAGAATAAATAACATAATAATCCTCCTAGGAGTATGCTCCATAACAACCTCTTCCAAAAATAGCCAAAAGTACACAAGGCATTCACCAATCCACTCATGCGAATCCTAAGGAAACCAAGTCCATGGATTATTTAGATTAATTTAACCACCAAACAGTTAAATCAACCTCAATATGTTTGCACAAGTGTTAATGCTAAAGTAAAACCATTGTCCCCCTCTAAATAGTCATCAACTGATCAAATCACCATGAACATGTGTGCCAATGAAGGGTGCAGCCTAATAAAGTGTTTTACCATGTAAATAAAACATGTTCTCCCTAGAAAAGTCTCACCATGGTAAAAAAAAAACATAAAGCCCAACCTAAGGGATTATTAATTTAAAAGTCATCATCCAACCTAAGGAAAATATTAGATCACCATCAAACCTTATGTAGTATCTGATACTCACCAAAACTAGGTGACCCCATAATTTTTTCCTAATCTTCTCTTTTGTCGGCAGCCAGCAGCCCCTGATAGCCACCAGTGTAGCCGATGTATTGTGCCATTTGATATCTTCTCCCTAAGCCAGTCATGTGTCCCCTCGCCCATCTTTCGAGACCATATGTTTGAGGGTGGTAAATCCAATCCTAAAGGTATGTTTTTCATTGCGCAATCAGGCACTTATGCTTGTTGTTCCTTGGGCACTTTGGACATGAATTATTGGGTGACTTGGAAGAAGGAAGGGTTTTAATTTTAGTTTTGTTCCCTCACTGTAAATGGGGGGTTAATCTTCAATCCTAGTCTTGTGGGATCTCCCCTATTGGTTTATAGCTTCAGGAATGGCACTACTTGGGAAAACCTGATTTTGGTGGCATGGTCTCGTTTTCCCATTTCACATTTTTCACTCCCATCCACACATTACGAGCCCTATTTCATCATATTCCCTCTCTGGGTCCATAAGATGTTGGTACACCCCTCCCCTTGTTCACATGTTTAGGTCGGGTCTGGAATGTTTCCCTGGAGGTTGATGCAACTAATAGAATGTTAAAAGCATATCATGGACACGAGCAAGAAACAAAAGAAAAGAATATTATAAAATGCAAATGATGGTCGGGAATCAAGAATTAAAAGAGCGTGTGGGAAAAAGCCATACATGAGCTCTATCCCTTATCATTATGGCCATCACCCTATTTCCTAGGGCCCCATAAGTGCCCCCACATCATCAAGGAACTCATGCACGATGCAACCCCTGGTGGGCGCTGAACTGTCCCACCTTAAGTGGTAATAACTGTTTATATCATACACAACATGCTCTTATCTCTTGGAGCCCCGAGCAGTAATATAAAGAAAAATCAAGAAAATGCAAAAGGAAAATGAAGAAGGGTGGAAAATCAAAGGTTGGGATGATTCATGTATCCATGATTGCTCTGTCCTACATCTATACACCCAAATATGTGGACATCCCTCATCATTACCATCCTTGAACCCCATGACATTTGGCTTTGAGACCCTTGTGTCCCTATCCATCTCACCATTATTCACATGACCCCTATCAATTGAAGGATGTGCCTGGGACCTGTCATCCCCTTAGGGGTTGGGAACACCTAACATGGTTGTTTATTAGCCACTCCTACCTAGGGAGGTAACACTATTACAAGCTTAAAAAGCCCAAAATTTGGAAAGGAACCCCATTATGAAGTCTCAATGTGCCCTTGATTAACAAGCTTGGTTCAGTTAGATGCATAATGAATTATTGTATCTGATGGTCAGAGAGTACATTTGATCTTATATGTAATTGGCAGGTGGTTTCATCATGGACTAGGCAACTTAAACTGGGGCCCAAGACCACTAGAGGATCATATTTACACCCCTATGGGATGCATTGAGAGCCATGGGATTCCATCATGTGTTCATTGCCCAACATTATTCGGGAGATGATGCACTTAGACCAGTGTGCCTCGGTCTGCTTAGCATGACCATGGCATCTATTCCAAGGCCCATATGAGGTTTTTCTCACCTTCAAGACTTGGGAGGGAAGGAACCATCATTAGAGCCCTCATTTGTAGCATTGTACAAGCTTTTCTTTCATCCGAAGACCCATGAGACCAACATTTGTGCCCCAAACCCAATTTGGGGCCCCACATGATGAATTGCATGGAAAATTAGGGGCCATCCCCTAATTCATCTTTATTCGAGCCCTTTCTCTCATCATGGCATTTAGAGGACTCAACGTGGCCCTCCAACGGCCCTACATCATCATGACATCATCAACTCGACTTGCATGTGGATGGCTAATTCATAACTTGTGATTGCTACTTGGTTGGCTTGTGACCAAGACTTGTTTCTAGCACATTATTTTATAATTTTGGGGGCTCATTAGACTAATTCAACTTAGAGAGAGTCATATAAATAGAAGTGAGTCTCATTTGTGAGAACTCGTCATCATCACTTGGATTCTTCTTTTGTAAAAGAACTCGCACTTTTTCTTAGAAGCTATTAGAGTATCCCAGATACACTATGATATGTGGAGCTGATTTTTTATCTTGTCTTGGAGCTACTTCTTGAATATGGATGGATATATTACATGATTATCTTGTAAGTTTTTGTTGATGAAATATTTCTCTTGAAAATGTCTAATGTATGTAATTGCTGCAACTAATGTAAATTTTATTGTGCCCTAATTTTGTTGAAGAAATTTTTTGGAAGTTATTTGGTTCACTCTTGCATATGTTACTCATGGTATAACATGCAACGAATGTTCATAGTGATGAAATTTTATTTATCTTCATGAAACTTCATATTCTAATAGTAGGTAATTGTTGAAGGTTGGTAGATAGGGCATCAACTTTTGACCTCACTGAGGAAAAGTTTGGCCAATCTAACGTATCTAGGACTCCATAGCCCAAAGGACTAGGAACTTGTCCAAGAATTTTGGTGATCAAACTCCTCTTTCTCCATATTTTCTCCTAAATTTCGGTCCCCTGAAGATAGGGCGGAAATCTAGGGCTTTCAAGGAAAGTTTAGGGAGGTGAATTTTTGGGAATTCAAGGGTCCAAACATTAAGCTCAGGGTCTAGGCTACCTATCCTCTAAGTTTGGTGGGCATCCGCCCGAGTTTCATCCATAAAATCTCTTGCCCTAGGTGCTACTCTAAGAGGACAAACCCAGGTCTTTCTCTCTCACCTTGGGGACTTCTTTGAGGGTTTTATGAGCTCAATATTCATTCGAATAAATCTCAAGAAACCGTTTCTCCTCCCTTGACTTGACCTAGTGAGTACCTTGGAAGCATTTCTTCCCACAATTATTCATAAAACCCTAGGTCTAGCACAAGTTTTTCTTAAGTCTCTCAAAGAGAGCGAAGAGCCATTTGGAAGTGTTAAATCATCACATAGAGCTTCTTTGAGAGGCCCTACCTCATCTCCTAGAGTCTTGAACTTAAGAATACCTATTATCATCATCATATCTTAAAACCTAAGGCTTGATCTCTTCATCTTAAAGCTTACTTGGAGAGCATGTTAGCTTCCTCGAAGCATTGAGGCATTGTTGTGTCTCTCTTTGAATGGGCTTGGTGGAATCAATTCATACCTAAATCATTGATCTATCCATTCCAAGTGATTCTCTTCTCACCGGGACTCCTCCCATCAGTGAAAGTCCCTAAAGAGTAGGGGACCTTTACTAAAATGACAGTGGGTCATTGTCTCATTGTTGTCACTTAGTCTAGTAGTTGTCCCTTAGGTTTTCCCTTCCTTAGGGCCCTGCTAAATTGTATGGTAACGGTACCCCCTTATAACTCAAACTTGGGAAATAACACATCAATAAGGGTACTGACATCATCAAACACATTTCCCTTAGGCGATGTCTTGCAAATTTTAAATCATTGACATTAAGTTATAACACCGAGGAAAATTCCACAAAGGCAATGTAAATCATTCCACAATAGCAACATCATAAGAGAAAGGGATGATAACAAAGTCAAAATTGATCCAATCATCAAGTTTGCTCCCCATTACACATCCAACACAAGGACCGTGTAGAACACCCTCTCCTACTGACATCAACACACCAAGTCATGAAGAAACATCACGAAACATCTACCTCCTAACACCATCATCTAACCCTTTGTGAGGGCTCAAACCATCATCCATATCCAAGATGAGCATATATACCAAACCACGCCATAATGAGATAGTATGCTTTACAACCATCCAAAAGTGAAACTAAGGGATATAAAAAAGGCAAGCACACGTGAGAAGACAACCAAGCAACAACCACAATGATCCAACCAAGGAGAAATTAGACTCCCCCAAGTCAAAGACATCCAAGAAACTAGCAACAAATCTCCATCAATGTGATCAAAATCACAAACTAGAACCTCATACAATATGAGGTGTAACAATCACCTTGAGTAAGTCAGAGGTAGTGAGAATTTACTCTCTAGTAATCCTCTTCTTGGAGCATGGCACTACTTAAATCCAAACTATTTTGTCTTTCTTCTTAGAAGATAGCCTCTAAATACCCAATATTTTAAATCTTTCTTATGTATCTAGTAGCTTATTTTTAGAATGCTCTCTAATGAGTCTAATTTGTTGAATTCAAGCCAAACTTTAATATCATACTCGTAACTTTTGATTTTGTATTTGAAAGACTTGAGATTGATCTATGTTAAGTGGCAAAAACCAAGAGTGAGACACTAATTTCACAAAACAAAATACCATGAGTGAGACACTAGCTCCTCAAAAATATCAATTTTGAACCCTAATTTTGTTGGTGCACAAGATCAAGAGTGATAGGCACGTGATCTAATGCGAAAAAGGGAATAATTGCAAGTGAGGAGAGAATATTCCTATATAAAAGAGAATCCTAAACCAAAAATCCATCTAGCCTCTCGGTTACAAACCTAGGAGCTTCCCTTCAATTGTGTTGGGTACACTTCCATTGTTTTGTTTTAGGTCCTAACCTTGACATAGTGAGACCCACTTTAGATCATGTCCTCTCACAATTCTTTGTAGGGATCTCCGATATTCGAGAGGCCTCTTTTTTCCTTGTTACTATAAGATTAAAATCAGTTGCATATTTCTATTTGATGAGGGAGAAATTGCACAAGAATGAGATGAAGAATAATCAATGTTGCTTTCTTTCCACACAAGTTTGTGATTTGAAAGGAGAGCCCCAACTCTATTCATCTACAAAAGACTCTTATCTAGTGCTATAAAAAGTGATCATCGATGATAATTGTGGATGAAAGGTCCCAAAGAATTGATATGCCACTCAAGAAACCATGAGCTTCTTTGATTTCAACATTCTTCCATCTAGTGCTCTTGCCTTTTTAGTCTTTCCTTTTTTATTAAAGCTCAAATACTTTTTCTTTTCTAAACTACCCAATCCTCTATACTTCCAACACAACAACTTTATATTCAAGTGGGATATATTTTTTACCATAATGAAAAGCCTAGGTAATTGTGGCTTACTTAACAAGAATTTTGATCTTTATAGCTTCCATCTATCTTTCCTCTTTCTTAATATGTTTGCTTAGCTTTTAGGATTATCTCCCATCCTCTTCTAGAGATAAGGGAAACCATTTCCTTTTTAAACCCAAAGGGTCTTTTGAGGTGATGGGGGAGAAGTCCCATTTTTTTGAAAAAGAGAAGCCAACTCTTCCTCCAAAAATGTTTGGATTATCAACCCTTTTGTGCTTCTTTTGTTGTTATTGGGATCACTAGAAACTCTCAATTGGGTTTTTTCCCTTTTCTGGGGTTTAATAATTGAGAGGGAAAACATTAACTCCTAATGGTTCAAGCAGTAGGTCCTTATTTCTTGGTCTCGTATCCCATATTTATTTTGCATCTCTAAATTCTAAAAGCGTAATCCTTTTTCGTTGCTCCTCTGTTTGATTTTTCATTTCCTTTGGGTTAGTGACTTTCTTGTTGCTTCCTTCATCCTCTCATTAAATGGTTTCTTGCTGTGGAGTTGTTTTCTTCTTGGTCAATCCTTCTCTGCAAAGTATCTATATGCATGAGATCCCCCACATTCAACAATATTTTCATAATCCAACTTTTGGACATCAATCCAATGCCTTAGTTGGAGCTTTATCGATTTTGATAGACCTATCTCCAAGTCTACCTCTACAAAATGCTCATGTAAGCACTCATGAATGCTTTGACATCCAATTTGACAATACGTTTCCCCAATGAATTCCTTAATTCTAATGGAAATCACTTCACATGAATAACAATAGGGATGGGAGGCAAGCTCACACAAGGGTAGCCATGGGTATCTCCTTTGGATCAAAATCAAGGGTCCAATGATTTGAGTAAACATTTTTAGCCCTAAGAAAATATGGACCTCCCTAAAGATCAGATCTCTATCTAAATTTGGCAAAAAGAGAAGAAACCCTTCAAGCAATAAAACAAATTTTCTTTCCCTTGATTTTTGAGGATCTAATATAAGATGGTACATGCCTCCATTGTCTTAGGGCAACATCATGCTTCATTGAATTTTCATATTAAATTGTTTTCCATGAATTGCAGTGCCACATTGATAGGAGAAATAAAATGGATGTTTAGACAAGTAGTGCCATCTTTTGTATTCATAAAACTCAATTTAGGGCCACTCCTAAAAAATTTCACATTTTTTGTTGCATAATCGGCCATGGATTGAGGTAAAGGGATGGGTAAAGAGGAGGGAAGGGACAAAGGTCAAGCCCCTCCCCTCTCAACCATTGTTGGGGAGAACCAAAGCATATTGAGAAGTAAACATGAACCTTATCTTAAGGGCCAAAATTATGAGTTCATAATACCCTATGGAATTGAACCCTATCTTGAGTGCCAAATTCTGAGTTCATTATACCATATGGAATTGAGATAGTTATGAAACCTTACATTACAATATTCTCGACATTTTATCTAAGTAGAGTATGTAGCAGAACAATCTACGAGACAATACCATTCATGTTAGAAGGAAAACCTAAACAAAATGACCAAAATCCTAAACAACAATAAGGAACGCAAAGATTATACTAATCCCTATATTATTTCTGATGAGTAATTACAAGGCTTGGGTTGGACTTTAATTTCTTGATCAAGATCTAGTTAACTCGTGGAATAACCAACTAAAAAACTCTAACGAGGCACAACAAAATTTTATGAATGGACTAGTAATAAAGTGCAGAAAGTGTTTGGGAATGCAACTCAAGACATTGATTAGAAGGAAGAAGTGGATTAAAGATTGGATAACTTGAGAAATCTTATCATGCAAGCATTCAAGCAAGATGAGAAAGACAAAGAAGCTACCTAGCAAATTATTGAGAAAATGGATCAAAAGACTTCAAGAATGGATGGAAAAGGGAACGAGAACGAAAAAAAAGAGATAAAGAACAGAGTATAGGCATTTCAAATGCAGAACAGATCAATACAGGTGAATGAAGCAAAAAAACAAAGGCAACAATTCCAGAAAGGTTTCAGCATTTATGAAGTTTCCTTATGTTCTTTTATGAAATTTTCTAGCATATGCTGCAAGAAGAAACTATCCAAGGTAATAAACTCTTAAAGGATCAATCTAATCTATCATCTCTAGAAAGCCAATCAGCCCAACTGGAAGGGAGCTGAATTTCGGTATGTAATGAGAACATATAGAGGCCAATACATCATGTTTAAAAAAAAAAAAGGCCATTTCCAAACCACAACAAGGGATCTGCTTTGGCCACCAAAACTTTCTGATATAAATCTTGTATCAGTATTAACTTTTAAGCACTTTTTTTAATTTATCAGAACAAAACAAGTTTGTATCACTATTGATGAGAGTGAAGTTGTATGTGTATTCATCGTAAATATTTCCAGGCCTAGACTAAAGTGCTTATGACCTCAATTAATCAAGTAATTGTTGAATTTAATTAATGAAGAAATGAATTCCAGACCATAGTATCAATCACACAATAGCTGGAAATTAAATGAAAGAGGCATAAAATAAATTTCACACATACATGACTCCTTCAAAATCAACTTTCATTGCTTCGAAAAACTTACAAGAAAACCTGCACAAGCTGTTAGGAAAAACAACACTTCACCATTACCAAAAACACCCTGAACTGAGCTTTTGTGGCTTTCTTTGGAGGTACAACCTACGGAAAAAATGCAGAAAACAACATAAACTATTGTATAGTCTGTTGGACAACTTGTACTGCCTGTCCATATGACTATACTGCACCTGTACGGACTGTTTCTTGTTGCGCAGATTCACCTCGGCTTGAATCCTTGATCTCTCTCCCTAACTTTTTTTACTAAAATGAATTACGAAATAAAATGACTTTTCGATCCTTAAATACTTTTCACAATTCATGCTTAACCTATGCAGAAGTTCATTAACTCTTGGGGAGGTAAAACATAACTCCTAATGGTTCAAGCAGTGGGTCCTTATTTCTTGGTCTCGTACCCCATATTCATTTTGCATCTCTAAATTCTATCAGCGTAATCCTTTTTTGTTGCTCCTTTGTTTGATTTTTCATTTCCTTCAGGTTAGTGAGTTCTTGTTGCCTCCTTCATCCTCTCATTACATGGTTTCTTGTTGTGGAGTTGTTTTCTTCTTTGGTCAATCCTTCTTTGCAAAGTATCTATATGCATGAGATCCACTGCATTCAGCAATATTTTCACAATCCAACTTTTGGACATGAATCCAATGCCTTAGTTGGAGCTTTATCGATTTTGATAGGCCTTTCTCCAAGTCTACCTCTACACAAAGGCTCACGTAAGCACTCATGAATGATTTGACATCCAATTTGTCAATATGTTTCCCCAATGCATTCCTTAATTCCAATAGAAATCACTCCACATGAATAACAATAGGGATGGGAGGCAAGCTCACACAAGGGTAGCCATGGATATCTCCTCCATTGGATCAGAATCAAGAGTCCAATGGTTTGAGAAGACAATGTTAGCCCCAAGAAAACATGAGCCTCCCTAAAGATCATATCTCTATCTAACTTTGACGAAAAGAGAAGAAACCCTTCAAGCAATAAAACAAATTTTCTTTCCCTTGATTTTTGAGGATCTAATGTAAGATGGTCCATGCCTCCATTGTCTTTGGGCAAGGTCATGCTCCATTGAATTTGTGTTTCAAAGTGTTTTCCATGAATTGCAGTGCCATATTGAGAGGAGCACTAAAATAAATGTTTAGACAAGTAGTGCCATCTTTGTATTCATAAACCTCAATGTAGGGCCACTCCTAACAAATTTCACATTTTTTGTTTCATCATCTGCCATGGATTGAGGTAAAGGGATGGGTAAAGGAGGGAAGGGACAAAGGTAAAGCCCCTTCCCTCTCAACCATTGTTGGGGAGAACCAAAGCATATTGAGAAGTAAACATGAACCCTATCTTAATGGCCAAAATTCTGAGTTCATTATACCCTATCGAATTTAACCCTATCTTGAGTGCCAGATTTCGAGTTAATTATACCATATGGAATTAAGATAGTTATGAAACCTTGAATTACAATATGCTCAACATTTTATCTAAGTAGAGTATGTAGCAGAACAATCTACGAGACAACACCGTTCATTCTAGAAGGAAAACCTAAACAAAATGACCAAAATCCAAAATAGCAATAAGGAACACAAAGATCCTACTAATCCCTATATTATTTATGATGAGTGATTACAAGGCTTGGGTTGGACTTTAATTTCATGATCAAGATGTTCTAGTTAACTTGTGGAATAACCAACTCAAAAGCTCTAACGAGGCACGAATTTTTTTATGAATGGACTATTAATAAAGTGAAGAAAATGTTTGGGAATGCAATGCAAAATATAGATTAGAAGGAATAAGTGGATTAAAGATTGTGTTAGGATATTCCGACACATAGGAAATAGTTAAGTATAACTTGGTCTAGCGTAGAGTTAGGTAAAGTGTGTTTCTTTACTATGTACATTTGTAACTTATAATCCAATGGTCATGATATGTAGTGATCTGACGGTTCATTCTCTCCTCGGTATTACCGACACCTGATCTGTGGCCTAACACCCGATTGGTCCATGATCTCTATCTAATGAGCACGGAGGGTCATTTTTCCGGTAACCGCTTATGAGAGAAGCTTATGTAAATTTTCTTTCTTTATATTAATAGATTTCCTGAAGTGGCTGCGTTGGCTCAAGCCGTGGAATATTTCCCTCTTCGAGGGTTTTAACCACGTCAAATACTGGTGTACTGATATGTGATCTGTTTGTGAGTGGTGACCTTTGGTGTTTGATCTAAGGAACTTACCCTATAAATTCCTACATGGTATCAGAGCTATTTTGAGGGTTGCATCTGTTGTTGATCCAAATCCAAAGCCGTTTTGACTGCATGCAACTGTCGTTTTCTAGATCTACTGTTTCTGACCACTTTCGGGCTGGGAGAACTGCTTCGTTGTGTCCGAAGCCTCTGTTACAGTGAGGAACCCCTTTCATTTCATGCGAAAAGGTTTCCAGTTGCCCAAGTTATGTCATTTTAGATCTGGAGGTATAAAGCATTGTTTTTACAATTATATGTAGTAATCTCTCTTTTTATTTCGGTTTATAAGTTTTTTTTTTAAATTTCTGGATCTATACCCTCTTCTTTGCATATGCTCTTTTCTCTGTGTTGTGTGTGATCTCGGCAGCAAATCAAAAACAGGAAGACGAGATTTTTCTGCTACGTATGCTCTTTCCCCGCGACTTTGTGTGATCTCAGGAAATCAGAAATAGCGAGAAAAATAGATAGTTGCTGGTAGGACTAATCGGAAATCTAACGTTCTACTGTAAGGCTTGTATTTTTTTGTTTGCGCGGATTGTTTTTTTTTTTTTTTTTTTTGGCAAGAAAAAGCACACACATCGAAAAGCAAAAAAAATAAAAACCCCTTCCTGCTTTCAAACAATTACAGAATCCTTTTACTAGCTCGCTTGGTGTAAAGTTACTTTATGAGAATAGAGGTCTTGGGTTCAAGTCTCTTTCTCAAGCTTCTTTTTCTAAAAAACTTTTTGTTAAGTTACTTTTTCTTAAAAATCCTTTTGGCAAGTTGTCGTTTTTAAAAAGGGGGTTTATTTTAAAAAGCACATGTAAAAGTATCATTGTAAAAGTGACTCACTTATTTATAAAAGTGGGTCACATAAAGTAGTTTTTTTTAAAGTGAGCTTATTGTATTAAGTTTGGAAAAGGGATGGGATTTTTTTTTAAAGTACGACTTCATCATAAAATTTCAACCTATCACGTAATTATTCGGCATCTGCTACAACGTTTATTAAAAAAGGCATAACTTCTTCATCCGGAAGCCGTTTTTAGAGCCGTTTTTTTTGGAACCGGCCTAATTTTTAGAGATCTTTCCATTGGAGCAGTTGGTTTCAGCCTTTTCAGCTTCAGTTTAAAAAAAAATGGAAAGTGCATGCCCGGTTATTCTTAATAGCACCAATTATTTCTAATGGCTACCCTACATGGTAGACTTACTTAGAAGTAAAGGGATTTATAGAATAGCCACAGGACAAGAAACTAAACCTACCGATGGAGATAAAGACGCTAAAAGGGAAAATAAAAAAGATCAAGCACGAGGGTTGATAGGAATGTCCATTGCTCAAAATATTAGATTTCATATCCAAGAAATTGACTCCCCTACTAAAGCTATTAAAAAGCTAAACACTGTTTTTGGCATTAAAAATGAAATCAGAGCCCACCAACTTGAAAATCAGTTGCTTACTTTGGACCCCAATAATTTCTCCTCTATTGAAGATTTTTTTGTCCAAATTCAAGACCCTTAGACATCTTTTAGAAGGTTGTAAGGTCAAAAAGGAAGATGGTAGCCTTATTTATTCCATTCTTGCTAAGCTTGGCCCTACATACTCTATATTTGTTTCCACCTTCCATTCCACTAGAGAAGCCCTCATTTCTCAAGGGACAGCCTACAAGTCCCCCTCTTTTGATGCCTTTTGCGATTCTTTGATAAGAGAACAAGAAAAACTCTTACACCTTGGTCTTATTAACACTGAAAACTCTTATAAGAAAGCCTTAGCAGCCCAACAACAACCATATCAAAAGAATCCTAAGAAGCAGCATCCTAAAAAGAATGGTCCTAAACGAAACAAGGGTCTTAAGGCAATTTCAACCGCAAACTGAAAAAACAACTCAAAAAACTGATAAGGAAAATAAAAATTGTTGGGAAAAATACTGAGAGGGGGGGGGGGGGGGGGTGAATCAGTATTTAGTGTAGACAATCAAACTTTTACTTTTTTCCTTTCTAAAAACCCATACGCTACTTTACAAAATGGAACTAGCGTATATACGCGGATATCCTTTACAGAACTCGCGTATGTCCAGAGATCTAATTATGTGTTTGAATCTTAACTCAGATCATTGCATTATTCATTCATCAGATATTCCAGAAATAGTAAACAGGTGCAGACAGAATAGAATAATCATCACACATATGCAACACACATGAACACCAGGATTTTTAGGTGGAAACCCAATTCGGGAGAAAACCACCGCTGCCGTTGTTTTAGCCTTCAAAATTTGTTATTAAGAAAACTTCTTACAATCATGTACTGGTGCAGACTCAAACCAGCACGCAGGCAACCACCTGCAGAAGGCTACAACCTTCTCTCGTTTACCAGCCTATCCTGGAAGGGAGCTACAACCCCCTGCTCCTGTTTACCAGCCTCTCCTGGAAGGGAGCTACGACCCCCTGAACTCGTTTACCAGCCTCTCCTGGAAGGGAGCTACAACCCCCGGACTGAAGGCTTCGACCCTCAGCACCACTGTAGACCTCGTTTCATCAATTTTCAAACTGGATCAAACAGCTTCAACACAACCCTTCACTTATCAACAATCATACCTTGCTCATTGCTTCAACGAACGATTGAGACCCGCGCCAGCCAGAATATCAGATATAACCCAGACTTTAGAATAGATATGAAGAAACACATTCAACCTTCAGAAACTATTAGATCAGAAATAATACGCGCTTTTATTTAATCCGACCCGCATATATACGCGCTTTCCAGAAGACGAACCCGCGTATACTTCAGTGCATTTTCCAAGGAAAAACCCTAACTGCGCATACGCGCTTTTCCTTCCACAGACCCGCATATACACGGGCTTTTCATGAAACGAACCTACGTATAGATCTATAAAAGATAAACTTTGCAGTACAGACCAGATCTATAAACTTACCCAGATTTCTTCAATCTCTTCAACAGGATTGCGCCAGGTCTTCTTCACTTCTTTTCAGATCATCCTTGACATTCACCATTTCTAGATCTAGAGATCTTGAGCCTTCATCATGTTCATATAGATTCAGATCTATCAATTAGGAACAGAGTTCACCCATACAAATATACTTCAGAGTGAAGTATTCATCAAAGCCTAGACTCATGCGCACACCCTGCACAATGATTTTCTTCTCCTTATATAGGTTTACCCTTTTTCAATACCATGAGCCAAAACCACATTACTTTCGATGGTATTCCTGGGCGGGGTCACATGGACGAATCATTACTCAAAACAATGGGTCAATACCATGGTGATTACCCCTAGTTTTGCATATTTAGAGCGCTTTTTCCCATACGCGACTTGGAACGTTATTTCCCGCGTGCATACGCTACTTTGTATAGACAAATACGCGTATGCATTGAGACATACTCTTTTCTTCATGTTCTAGCTCATACTGACATTCCTTCCATCATTACCTTATGTACTCATTGTCTATACATCAGATTTACATCATTTAACAAGTTCATCAAGACATAGAACAACTTCGTCAAGTAGGATTCCATCATCTTCATTAGGTGGGTTGCCATCAAGGACAACACTCTGCATCATATTGCCAACAATATCCCCCTTTGGACTTGATGGCAACCACGTCACTCTCCCCCTTTGACATCAAGGGCAAGGGGCGGATCAAAACATAAGGTTTTTTTTTTCCTCATGTAGACATAAGAGCTCTGCAAATCTGAAGTGCACTGAAGTTACCATGCTCCCCTTGAGTTCATGTTGAATATTCAAAAATATTTTTCAATGAAGTACATGAATCTATGACTTTCCTATCACCAAGACTCATACGTACATCAAAGATCCAACCAAGTGGATTTACACATTTGAACAAGTCCTTGCGTGACTGAATATTACAATTTACATCATGGGTCTCAACATGACCTTTTCATCAAATTACAAGTAGAATTTTTTTCCACAATCAAAACCAGAAAGACCTCAAGAGAGAGATCAAGTTTCAGAACCATCATAATGCCAACAATGCATTATTCGCAGCCAGGCTAATGCTCCCCCTGAAACTGTGCATCCTTTCCATATGACCAAAACTCCTCCTTAGCTTGAGAAACCTGACCACTTTCAATAACCAATCATCAAGGCATCTTCACCCAATATCAAAGAATGAAACAGAAATATAAGAGCTGAAACATCACCAGAGAATCCATACAACATCAGAGATACCAAACAACACCATAGCTTGTGCTGAAGAATGCTGACCCAGAAACTTTGTCAGCAACCACCCATATGCGGTTTTCTGTGTATGAACTCGCGTATATACGCGACTGTCTTTCAGGAAACCCGCGTATCCAATTTAATATTCTGAAATTAGGCAGATCTGATCTTCTGAGAGGCAGAGACCATTCCCAGCTTCTGTCTGAGATATTCGAATGCTTCCCTGGGCAAAGGTTTGGTAAATATATCAACAACTTGTTCTTTGGAGGGAACATACTCCAACTTCACCTTTTGTTCAAGCACTTGCTCACGTAAGAAGTGATACTTGATGGGAATGTGCTTGGTCTTGGAATGCATAACAAGATTCTTTGAAATACTGATGGCACTTGTATTATCACACATAATGGAGATAAGAGGTGAACATTTGATTTGAATGTCTTGTAAGGTTTGCATCATCCAGAGAAGTTGAGTGCAACATGATGCGGCAGCCACATATTCTGCTTCTGCTGTAGATAAGGCAATAGAGCTTTGCTTCTTGCTGAACCAAGATACCAACCGGGGACCCATATAGAATGCACCACCACTTGTGCTTTTCCGATCATCAACATTTCCAGCCCAATCTGCATCAGTGTAAGCATGAAGAGTAAGATCAGCATTCTTTGGATACCATAGTCCAAAGTCTTGAGTTCCTTGTAGATATTTGAATATTCTTTTGACAGCCTAAAGATGAGACTCTTTTGGATTGGCTTGGAATCATCCAACAATCCCAACTGCATGCATAATATCTGGTCTAGTCCCAGTGAGATATAGAAGACTTCCTATCATAGATCTGTATTCTGGTTGATTCACCGTGGGAGAATCATCATGAGAACTGAGATTACATTCGGTTATCATTGGTGTACTTACAGGTTTGCACTCTTCCATCCCATACTTCTTCAGAATTTGCTTAAGGTATTTTGCTTGAGATAAGAATATACCTTCTGTAGTTTGATGCACTTGTAAGCCAAGAAAGAATGTTAGTTCCCCAAGTAAAGACATTTCAAATTCTTGCTGCATGACAGAAGCAAATTTCTGACTCATAGATTCTTCATTACTTCCAAAAATGATATCATCGACATATACAACCACAATCAATAGTTTATCCTTTTCAATTTTTGTGTATAAGTTACTATCATCAGACCCCTTTGAAAATCCTTGTTGATGAAGATATTTGTCAAGACGATAATACCATGCCCTTGGAGCTTGTTTGAGACCATATAGAGCCTTTTTAAGTCTACAAACAAGATTTTCATCATTCCCAAAATGAATCCTTCCGGTTGTTCTATATATACTTCTTCTTCTAGATCACCATTAAGAAAAGCAGATTTAACATCCATTTGATAAACTTTGATTTGTTGATAACTTGAAAAAGCAAGAAGCATTCTTATGGCTTCAAGTCTAGCTACAGGAGCAAAAGTTTCTTCAAAGTCTATACCTTCTTGTTGAGTATACCCTTTGCAAACCAGTCTAGCTTTGTTTCTTATAACATCCCCATTCTCATTTAGCTTGTTCTTGAATATCCATTTGGTTCCAATGACATTTTTATCATGTGGTCTTGGTACCAATTCCCAAGTGTGATTCTTTTAAATTTGATCAAGTTCTTCATTCATGGCCTGAATCCAACATTCATCTTTGCTAGCTTGATTGACATTGTGTGGTTCAATAGTGGACAGAAATTCCAGATAGCTAGAAGATCCCACAAGAGTCCTTCTTGTTTGTACACCAGATCCTTTGTCACCCAAGATTTGAGATTCTGGATGGTTCTTTTGAACATATCTAGATGGAGCTTTTCCAGATAAATCATCTCCAGATTCTTCATTGGGTTCATTGTCTGTATTATTTCTATTTGATGTAGAAGGATATACGTCATCATCACCTTCATATGTTGCTTGTTTTTCTTCTTTTGAAGCTGCAGGAGACTCATCAATAACAACATCAATACATTCAACAATATTTCGAAGTCTTCTATTGTAACATTTGTATGCTTTACTTTGAGAAGAATAACCAAGGAGTATACCTTCATCTGCTCTTGGTTCAAACTTGCCAAGATTTTCATCATTATTTTTGATAAAGCATTTGCTCCCAAAAACTTTAAAATGCTTCACAGAGGGAGGATTACCATACCAGAGTTCATATGGCGTTTTGTCACTATTTGCACGAACATGTGCCTTGTTGAGAATATTTACCGCTATGTGAGCTGCTTCCCCCCAAAATGTGTCAGGTGTTCCGGAATCATCAAGCATGGCTCTAGCCATTTGTTGAACTGTTCTATTCATTCTTTCTGCTACACCATTCTGTTGAGGAGTGCCTGCTACCGAAAACTGTCTTTTTATGCCATGTTGTTCACAAAATTCAAGGAATTCATTCGATGTATATTCACCTCCTCGATCAGATCTAAGACATTTGATTTTTAGATCTAATTCATTTTCAACCAAAGCTTTGAATATCTGGAATTTCTCAAATGCTTCATCCTTGTGTTTAAGCAACCCAATCCAACACATTCTAGAGAAGTCATCGATAAATAAGATATAATATTCTTCACTACGTGGTGACTTTTTCCTCATAGGTCCACATATATCTGTATGAATAAGTTCAAGGGGCCCATTTGATGATCCTTCCTTGGCATTAAATTTCACTCTAGTCTGCTTACCGAATTGGCAAGATTTACATATGATATTTTCAGGAAGAGTAATATTGGGAAGACGACGAACAACTTTAAGTCTGCTTGATTTGTTGATTTGAGAGAAGCTCAGATGCCCCATCTGTCTATGCCACAGCCAATTTTCTGATGATTTTCTCAAGTAACATTGATCTTTGCAGTTCTTCAATACATACAGGTTGTTTGGAGTCCTTTTTCCTTTTATAATTGTTTTACCTGTATCAAGATCACGTACCACACATTATTTTGAACTAAAGACAACCTCAGTTCCTTGATCACACATTTGACTTACGCTTAACAGGTTATGTCTCAATCCATCCACATACATGACATTGTTAGCTTTCACCTTTTCTTTTAGAAAAACAGATCCTTTTCCTTTAATGACAGCGGGTGTATCATTTCCAAAAGTAACATTCTTTTCCTTTTCTAGGGCATTATAAGCATGGAGTTTGTCTTTGTCACGTGTCATATGTTTTGAGCATCCACTATCAATGTACCATTGATTTTCTTCTCCTTCTGCAAATAAAGCTATACCACAATTCTCAACCTGTACATCCTTCTTTTTCCATACTTTGGTGTTGGAAGGAACATGTTCTTTTGGCTGGACTTTGCTCCTGCATTCAGATTCTTCATGGCCAAAGTTATTGCAATAAGTACATTCAAATTCATTTTGAAGAGGAGAAAAGTTGTTATAGGTATTCTTCTTTGTTCCAATATCAATCCTTTTCTTTCTTGCTTCTCTTGTCATGATCGTTTTATATGCAACACATTGAACAACTTTATGACCAAAATTGTGACATGAGAAACATTGTCCATTGAAGTAGAAATTTCTGCGATCATGAAATCTTTTATTTGAATTTACCTGCTGATTGGTGTTCTTTTGAAAAGTATTCGTGCTGAATTTTCTTGACTTGAACTACTCATGCTTTACCTGTGAAGAATCTTTATCCCCTTTCTGAGTGGAAGAATGTTGTAGACCAGTTGTAGCTGCTTTTAGATAATTTGGTGCTGAAGCCTGAGAAGATTCTCCGGTATATCCAAGACCTGTCTTTATAAGAGGAGAACGTTGTACCTTGATAATCTCATCTAAGGTTTCAGACCCTTTAGCAAATCTAAGATTCAAAGTCTTTACTTTCTCAAGTTCTTTTCTTAGACTTACCACTTCACATTCTAATTTTTCATTGTGCTTCTTTTCTTCTTCAATATGATTTTTTAGAGTCTCTATAATTATTTTACTTTCCTCTAAGCATATTTTGAGTTGATTGTTTTCATTAAGAAAATCATTGTCCTCTAGGGCATCCATAAAAGTATCCTTATCTTCTTTAGAATCATTTTCAAATGCCATAAGAAGTCTAAGATTTTGTTCACCTTCTTCCTCACTATCAGATAACCCATCAATGTCTTCATGAGTATAGTAACTTTTTCTAGTGCTAGACCGGTTCTTATTTCTTCTTGTTACTTCCTTTCCTTTTGCAAAATTTTCTTTATGAGGACATTTAGCAGCATAATGACCAACTCTTCCACAATTAAAACATTTGAAATGAAGTTTACCTCTGAATCGTCCTGTGCCAAGTTGAAGTTTCTTTACAAAATTTACCTCTTCTTCTTCTGAGACATATCCTGATCCTTCTGCTTCTTGTACATCTTTCCCTTTTGTAGAAGCTCTAAAGACGGCTTCTTTGACATCCGATGATCCTCCCCTTCTCATTTCATAAGCAGTTAGTATCCCATGAAGTTGCACCACAGTAAGGTTTTGGAGATCCTGTTTTTCTTCAAGTGCAGAAACTTTTGACTCAAATTTTGCCGTTAGTGATATTAATATTTTCTCAACCAAAGTAGATTCAGCGATTGTTTCTCCCAGATTTCTCATGCGATTTACAATGTCATCAAGACGTAAAAAGAAACTAGCAATACTCTCATCACTATGCATTTTTAACTTTTCATATTCTATTCTGAGAGTTTGGAGTTTTGCACTTTTTACCTTTGCATCACCTTCATAACTTAGAATGATTTTGTCCCATATTGCCTTTGCTGTATTCAGCTGCATGACCTTGACAAATTCTGATTCAGTTAGACTCCCCAATAGGGCATTGACCGCCTTTGCATTAGTTTCATAATTCTTCTTTTCTGTCGCATCTGTTGGTACCGAGGCTGGATATTGATATCCTTGTTCAACAATGACCCATATATCTGCTCCCATAGACTGAAGATAGGATCTCATCCTTATTTTCCAGAAGATTAAATTTCTTCCATTGAAGAGTGGAGGCTTAATAGATGTTGTTCCCTCATGATTGCTCATCTTGCTTGATCTTCCTTCTAGCGGTTAAGCCTTTTCAGAAGGAACTGCTCCGATACCAATTGTTGGGAAAAATACTGAGAGGGGGGGGGGGGCGGTGAATCAGTATTTAGTGCAGACAATCAAACTTTTACTTTTTCCTTTCTAAAAACCCATACGCTACTTTACAGAATGGAACTAGCGTATATACACGGATATCCTTTACAGAACTCGCGTATGTCCAGAGATCTAATTATGTGTTTGAATCTTAACTCAGATCATTGCATTATTCATTCATCAGATATTCCAGAAACAGTAAATAGGTGCAGACAGAACAGAATAATCATCACACATATGCAACACACATGAACACCAGGATTTTTAGGTGGAAACCCAATTCGGGAGAAAACCACCACTGCCGTTGTTTCAGCCTTCAAAATTTGTTATTAAGAAAACTTCTTACAATCATGTACTGGTGCAGACTCAAACCAGCACGCAGGCAACCACCTGCAGAAGGCTACAACCTTCTCTCGTTTACCAGCCTATCCTGGAAGGGAGCTACAACCCCCTGCTCTTGTTTACCAGCCTCTCCTGGAAGGGAGCTACGACCCCCTGAACTTGTTTACCAGCCTCTCCTGGAAGGGAGCTACAACCCCCTGACTGAAGGCTTCGACCCTCAGCACCACTGTAGACCTCGTTTCATCAATTTTCAAACTGGATCAAACAGCTTCAACACAACCCTTCACTTATCAACAATCATACCTTGCTCATTGCTTCAAACAGAACAGTGAGACCACTGTAGCCAGAATATCAGATATAACCCAGACTTCAGAATAGATATGCAGAAACACATTCAACCTTTAGCAACCATCAGATCAGA
This sequence comes from Pinus albicaulis, assembly GCA_034641835.2. NCBI lineage: Eukaryota > Viridiplantae > Streptophyta > Pinopsida > Pinales > Pinaceae > Pinus > Pinus albicaulis. Next base: position 352,373,502 of record CM076578.1, on the reverse strand, counting down.
AATAATACGCGCTTTTATTTAATAAGACCCGTGTATATACGTGCCTTTCAGAAGATGAACCCGCGTATACTTCAGTACAATTTCCAAAGAAAACCCTAACTGCGCATACGCGCTTTTCTTTCCACATACCCGCGTATACACGCGCTTTTCATGAAACAAACCTGCGTATAGATCTATAAAAGATAAACTTTGCAGTACAGACCGAATCATAAACTTACCCAATTCTTCAATCTCTTCGACGGAAGTTAGCGAGGTCTTCTTCACTTCATTTTCGGATCATCCTTGACATTCACCATTTCTAGATCTAGAGATCTTGAGCCTTCATCATGTTCATAGGAGAATCATAGATTCAGATCTATCAATTAGGAACAGAGTTCACCCATACAAATATACTTCAGAGTGAAGTATTCATCAAAGCCCAGACTCATCCCCACTCCATGCACAATGATTTTCTTCTCCTTATATAGGTTTACCCTTTTTCAATACCATGAGCCAAAACCACATTACTTTCGATGGTATTCCTGGGCGGGGTCACATGGACGAATCATTACTCAAAACAATGGGTCAATACCATGGTGATTACCCATGGTTTTGCATATTTAGAGCGCTTTTTCCCATACGCGACTTGGAACGTTATTTCCCGCGTGCATACGCTACTTTGTATAGACAAATCCGCGTATGCATTGAGACATACTCTTTTCATCATGTTCTAGCTCATACTGACATTCCTTCCATCATTACCTTCTGTACTCATTGTCTATACATCAGATTTACATCATTTAACAAGTTCACCAAGACATAGAACAACTTCGTCAAGTAGGATTCCATCATCTTCATCAGGTGGGTTGCCATCAAGGACAACACTCTGCATCATATTGCCAACAAAAACAAAGGGAAGAAGACAAATAGACATTGCAACTTTTGTAATTGTGATGGCCACGTAGAGTCAAAATGTTTTAAGAAGATGGAAGCCTTGGAAGCAGCAATGAAGAAGCACAACATCAATTTGGAGAACCCTTCAACTTCATCTTTAGGAATGACACTTTTTTTTGTGGTTGTCAAGCATCAAGACCTGGTTATGCATTGAATGTATCTTCTTCTTCTCATTCTCATGAGTGGCTCATTGATTATGGAGCTACCACATGGCCAAAAATAAAGCCATGTTTTCTTCTTTAAATGATTGTAACACTAAAAATATTTATGTTGGTGATGATAGATCTCTTAGTGTTGTAGGGTCTGGAACCATTCATCTAGATAATGGTTAGTTTAATGATGTATTATGTGTTCCTACCTTGTCTTGCAACTTTCTATCTATTTATCAGATAGCTCATTCAGGTGAAGGGAAAACAATAGAATTCTCACCTCATGATGTTGTAATTAAGGACCTAAGAGATCCGAGACATATTTTAGCTATTGGCATTGCTGATGATTCCACAAGGTTGTATAAGTTTGATAACTTTGTGTCATCATGTCTTCCCTCTGTTTTTGTTACTCATAATGATGAAGTGAGCAAACTTTGGCATGAACGATTTGGTCACTTAAACCATCGCTCTCTTCAAACTCTATGTAAAGAAAATATGGTGACAGGTCTTCATATGGTATCTTGCTGAGATGGTGTTTGTTCCGGATGTGTACTCAGATAACATCATTGGGATAGTTTTGAAAAACGTGCCTCTTGGCACGCTTCAACACCTTTGCAGCTTGTGCACAGTGATTTATGTGGTCCACTTCCTATTGTTCTTTCTTTGGCTATAAGTACTTCTTAACTTTCATTGATGATTTTTCCAGACGCACTTGGGTATACTTCTTAAAACTTAAGAGTGAAGTTTTTAACACATTCTTGGCCTTTAAGGCCTTTGTTGAGAAACAATCTAGACATCACACTCTTAAGTTAAGATCTGACAATGGAGGAGAATATGTTAACACCAAATTTATCCACTTTTGCACTAAGCATGGCATTCAAATGCAACATACTGTTCCGTATACTCCACAAAAAAATGGTGTAGCTGAAAGGAAGAATCACACTCTAAAAGAAATGGCTAAATGTATGCTTCAATCTAAAGGACTTAGTGTTAATTTTTGGGCAGAAGCAATTACCTATGCAAATTACATAGTAAATCGCACTCCTACTAAGGTTTTAAGGAATATCACTCTAGAAGAAGCATGGAGATCACTCAAACCAGATGTAAGACACTTTCGTGTTTTTGGAAGTGAAGCTTGGGCCCATATTCCAGATGCGAAACATAAAGCCTTAGAACCTAAGAGTGAAAAATGCCTTTTTTTTAGATGTTCTGAAGATGTCAAAGGATATAGACTTCTTCAACCAAAATCCAAAAATGTAATCATTATAAGAGATGTAAAATTTGATGAAAATATATCGGCCTGCGAGCCTAGTTCAGCAGGTGTGCCACCTTTGGCCTGTGAGCCTGATTCGACATATGAACCACCTCTCTCTATCTCTTATTTTTCTGACAACAATTCTTCTAGTTCGGATGATGACAGTGAGGATGACAATCCTCCTCCACCTCCTCAAGATCTTCCTTCAGCTCCACAACTCCCAAGATGGGTCCGCTTTACTTGGGATGCAACAGGTTATCTTGCAGGTGACCCTGCAGATCAACGTTGTACACGTTCTCAGTTCGAAAGAGCCTCTTCCTTATTAGCTCAAGTACTAGAAAATCTTGATCCAGACACGTTTGAAGAAGCTTCAGGTCATCCAGATTGGGATGAAGCTATGAATGAAGAATATCATTCCTTATTGGCAAATGATACTTGGGATCTTGTTCCTCTTCCAAAGGGAAGAAAAATTGTCAGATGCAAAAGGGTTTACAGAACAAAGTTTGGACCAGATGAAAAAGTGGATAAACATAAAGCTCGTCTTGTTGCTAAAGGATTTTCACAAGTTGAAGGCATTGACTATACTGAAACCTTCTCCCCTATTGCCAAAATGAATTCTATCTGCCTTGTTCTTTCCTTTGCTGCCTCCTTTAAATGGGAAGTCCATCGGATGGATGTTAAATCCGCCTTCTTACATGGGGATTTGCATGAAGAAATCTACATGGAACAACCCATGGCTTTATCCAAAACGACTCTAGCCTTGTTTGTCGCCTTAGGAAGTCTCTCTATGGTCTCAAACAAGCTCCTCGGGCTTGGTATGCCAAAATGGATAGCTTTCTCTTAGATAATGGCTTTTCTAGATGTCATTCTGACAACACTGTCTACACCAAGAATGTGGGTAAGTCCTTAATCATCCTTCTTTATGTTGATGATCTTATCCTTACGGGTAGTGATCCCAACCATATAAACCATGTGAAGTCTAGCCTCAAAAAGAAGTTTGATATGACTGACTTAGGACAATTGCATTATTTCCTTGGTCTTCAAGTCTTGCAATCCAAAGAAGGTATTACTCTTTCTCATTCCAAGTATGCGTGTGATCTTCTACGCTACTTTCACATGGAAGACTGTAAGCCAACCCCTTCTCCCTTTCATTCTGGAGTCAAGCTTTCAGTCACTTGTACTTCCCCTGAAGTTGATGCTAACTTATATCGTCAACTTGTTGGTAAACTTCTGTATCTAACCCATACCCGTCCTGACCTTTCCTTTGTTGTTGGTCGTGTTGCTCGGTTTATGCACAAACCTCATGAAAGTCACTGGAAAGCAGCTAAAAGAATACTTCGATATATTCGAGGGACAATTCAGTTAGAGATTAATTATAGTGCAGGAGCATCTCCATTGTTGATTGGTTTCACTAATTCTGATTGGGTTGGTGACCCTGATGATCGAAAGTCTACTGCAGTTTATGTATTCACTCTTGGTTCAGGACCTATTACATGGTCTTGTAAGAAACAAATAGCCATCTCTCTTTCTTCAGCAGAAGCAGCGTATCGTGGTGCAGTTGAAGCCAACAAGGAAGCCCTGTTGTTTCTTCAGATCCTGTCCGAATTTGGTCTTCATCAACAACATCCAACTACACTTTGGTGTGATAATCAAAGTGCCATTCAACTATGCAAAGATCCAGTTCAACATCAATGCATGAAACACATTGAGCTACACATACACTTCATCAGAAAGCTCATTCATGATCGTGTTGTTGAAGTGCAGTATTGTTCAACCAATGATCAAGTTGCTGATATATTTACAAAGGCTCTCACAAAAGCAAAGTTTACCAAAATTCGATCTATGCTTGGAGTTCAGGAAAGTTATCATTAAGGGGGGATAGGCTCTAATGCCTCCTTCCTTCTTTTATTGTGTCACCTTTGTAAATCATTCAAGCCTATCCCAAGTTGTTGTTAAGGGTGAATGTTAGGATATTTCGACACATAGGAAATAGTTAAGTATAACTTGGTCTAGCATAGATTTCGGTAAAGTGTGTTTCTTTACTATGTAAATTTGTAACTTATAATCCAATGGTCACGATATGTAGTGATCCGACAGTTCATTCTCTCCTCGGTATTACCGACACTTGATCCATGGCTTAACACCCGATTGGTCCATGATCTCTATTTAAAGAGCATGGAGGGTCATTTGTCCGGTAACCGTTTATGAGAGAATCTTATGTAAATTTTCTTTCTTTATGTTAATAAATTTCCTGAAGTGGCCGCGTTGGCTCAAGTCATGGACTGTTTCCCTCTTCGAGGGCTTTAACCACGTCAAATACTGGTGTACTGATCTGTGATCTGTTTGTGAGTGGTGACCTTTGATGTTTGATCTAAGGAACTTACCCTGTAAATTCCTACAGATTGGACAACTTGAGGAATTTTATCATGCAAGTATTCAAGCAAGATGAGACAGAAAAAAAAACTACCTAGAAAATTATTGAGAAAATGGATCAGAAGACTCCAAGAACAGATGGAAAAGGGAACTAGATAGAACAAAAAGATAAATAACAAAGTATAAGCATTGCAAATGTAGAGCAGATCAATATAGGTGAATGAAGCAAAAAGCCAAAGGCAACAATTCCAGAAAGGTTTCGGCCATTTATGAATTTTTCTTTTGTTATTTTATGAAATTTTCTAGCATAGGCTACAAGAAGAAACTATTCAAGGTAATAAAATCTTAAAGGCTCAATTTGATCTATCATCTCTAGAAAACCAATCAGCGAAACTGGAAGGGAGTTGAATTTCAGTATGTAATGAGAACATATAGAGGAAAATACATCATTTTAAAATTTTGAAGGCCATTTCCAAACCACAACAAGGGATCTGCTCTGGCCACCAAAAATTTCTGATATAAATCTTGTATCGGTATTAACTTTTAAGCACTTTTTTTAATTTATCAAAGCAAAACAAGCTGGTATCACTATGTGTATTCATCGTAAATATTTCCAGGCCTAGACTAAAGTCCTTATGACCTCAATTAACCAAGTAATTGTTAAATTTAATTAATGCAGAAATGAATTCCAGACCATAGCATCAATCACACAATAGCTGGAAATTAAATGACAGAGGCATAAAATCAATTTCACACATACACAGGTAATTAATCCTTCAAAATCAGCTTTCATTGCTTCGAAAAACTTACAAGGAAACCCCCGCAAGCTGTTAGAAAAAATAGCACTTCACCATTACCAAAAACACCCTGAATTGAGCTTGTGTGGCTTGCTTTGGAGGTACAACCTGCGGAAAAAACACAGAAAACAACAGAAACCGTTGTATAGTCTACTGGACAACTTCACTGCCTGTCCATATGACTGTACTGCACCTGTACAGACTATCTCTTGTTGCGCAGATTCACCTCGGCTTGAATCCTTGATCTCTCTCCCTCACTCAGTCACTCAACCTGCTCAACTGTTGAACTACTCAACTGTGTGTGAAAACCTCTATCTCAAATTGTCTTTATATGTTTAGCTGTAACCAAACCCTTAATCTATTTTTGAGTTTACTCCTAATCTAAGTCATGGATGCATGAGATGCCCCTTTTTAAAATTAACATCTAAATATATTACTTTTTAACTTTTTTTACTAAACTGAATTACAAAATAGAACGACTTTTCAAAGATAGAATCACTTTTCGAAATTACTTAAAAATATCATAAACTACTTTTCAAAATTCATGCTTAATCTATGTGGAAGTTCTTGTCCAAGCTATAATTCTGAACATTAATTTCCTAAAATACTCGGTAACCTAAAAGAAATCACTGCACAAGTTACCAAATATGTGATTCAAAATTTTAGCTGTATTAGAAAGCAACATTGGCAAGTTACTCATAACATGTTTGTTGAGAAACCAGGGGCATAGAGATTAAGTGATTTATCTTCTATTAGTAACTGTTTGTGAGTGCTTTTTAATTCTTTAGATTAGGATCTTCTTTTACTTAGGTTATTAGTTTTCTTCTTCATCAAACAACTACCCATGGATACACCATAAAGGGACAAGAGACCCAAAATATAGTCTATCAGCCAGGGCCAAAACCTCTCACTCTTTGAGAGGAAAACTCGAATAAATTCTTCTTATAGAGATTCCAATTGATGAATACCAAGACCACAACCCTTGAACTATTTTCCACTTCAAGACCAAGACACAAGTTCTCTTGATGAGATCATTTGACAACGGTAGTCAACCTTCTGCTCCTTTCCTTTTCTCGGCTCCTCTTCACTTCGACCTTCTTCAGCTTCAAACCTTCGGCCTCCCTTCTAGACTTGATCTTCTTCCTATCTAGGCCTTCCTTCTAGAATTTACCTTCTTCTAATTCTTAACTCGGCCTCCCTTCTTTCCAACTCGGCTAGGAGGAGTGTTACTTTTTCTCGGCTCCTTCTGCTCCAACTAAGCCTCAGACTTCACCCTTTCTCGGTTGCTCTTTCTTGGCTCCTTCTGCTGTAACTAAAAGCTTCAGACTTCACCCTTTCTCGGCTTCTCTTTCTTGGATCTTTCTTCTGTAACTAAGCTTCATACTTCGCACTTTCTTGGCTGCTCTTTCTCGTCTCCTTCTTCTGCTATACTTCACACTTTTCGATTCAGACTTGATCACAGAAAATGTGTCTAAATGAAATTTGGATGACCCTATTTATAGTGGTTTGCCTCTATAATAAGCCGACTTGAATAGGGTGAGCCAACATGACTATTTGGAGGAGTTAATTAATTCCATTTGAAGCCGAGTTGAAGAGGGGTGCCTTGTGCTTGTCTTGGAGGGCTACTTGACATTTCTATTGACTCATACATAAGTGTAATATGCCCAAGAAGGGTCCTTCATACACGACATAGACTCAAATTGAATTTTATGACTAGATGATAAATCCTAAAGGCTCGCAATGGGAGCCATCACTAAAATAAAATTCCTTGCTCATGAAACCCATGAGACAAGCATTACAATAATAATTTTATTTTTTCTTCTTTTCATCAATTACATAAAATCATAATTACACATGTCATTATGAAGACTGAACCTAGTTACTTTTCAACAATGTTAGGACAAACATTCTGATTGAAGTTGATGATGTTGAAAAAGGTCATTTCTTTCATAACAAACATAAAAATGTTAATCATTAATCTCTTTCCCTATAGCACTTTAAGAATCCCTAACTTTTCTTGTCCCCACTGCTTGGTCCAAGGCCATGGATTTGGGTCCAGGAGGAGGTTTTCCTCTCCTCTTGATTCCAATGTGGCTACTTTTCAAGCTCTCATTGCATCTTTGCAGACATTGATCCAAAAATTGCAGCCGTCTCACTTTGCGAAAAATATGGGCCCAATTCCTAAAGTAAATCTTCTAGTTGTCTTCCCAACACATGGCCTTGAAGCTAGATGAAAGAGGGCCCAGCGGGCAGTTTATTGTTATTTGGTCCTCACCCAAATCAAATGGATGTTTGGATACAAAAAAACCTGTATGGCCACAATCAAAGAAAAACTCACTTATTACTTCCATGGAAGAAGGTTCTACACCTTTGTGTTCAAAGCCAAATATGATAGAAATCTCATTTTCTGAAATGGGCCATATTTCTTCAGAACAAGAGGAATGTTTCTTGGTCACTGGATTATAGATTTTGAATCCTAATCTTGACATTCTACCAATTGTTCTTATATGGATTCATTGCCTTATCTTCCCTTACATTGTTGGAACGAAGACTCACTAAGGAGCATTGGCAACAAATAGGAGAAATATGAAACAAAGGCTGGCATGTTTGAATGCGCCAAGATCAATGTTGAAATAGACCTAGAAAAAGGCCTTCCAGAAGCTACTTTGCTCACCCTAGATAACTAGAATCATTTGATAATTAGAATATGGACTCTGACTAGTTGCCATTTAAATGCAAATCTTGTCACAGATATGGATACTTCGTTAAAGATTGCATGAAAATCAATCCCAAGTTCAAACAATAGAAAATAAGGAGGAATAATGGCAAACGATGAAGTAAAAATTGGGGTCAAACCTCGCCCCCCTGACATAAATTCGATGGCCCCTTCAACTTCAAGACAAGCAACCCCCCTAGTAAAATTAGATAATTCCATCGAGCTATCATCAAGTAGCTCCTTCAACCCCAAAGCGAGCAGTCTCTACAGGAACCAACACTCAAGTTTACAAACAAGTTATCTCTACAAATAGGTTTGGAATCCTTGATGAACCCTTAGTTAAACTGAGAGGGGGGGGGGGTGTGAATCAGTTTAATGCATTCATGGACCTTTAAAACTTTTTCATTTAACTCATTTACACCTTCATTTCATAAGCAGCTTAATACATAATGGATCAACAAACATAATGTGTGGACAACAAGTAATTAAACAGATTAAAACATCACATCAACACTTAATCATCAAGCACATAGACAACAGATATAAATGGAAACCCATAAAGAGAAAAAACAACATCTTATTATTATTGTGATGGAAAGGCAAGCTCCAACTCCCTCTCACAACTGATTTTATGCAGGCTTCAACCTACAGGAGGCTTCTACCCCAAATTCTGCAAGCTACAACTTGCAAGGAAGCTCCAACTCCCATCTATTTTCTGCAAGCTACAACCCACAGGAGGCTCCTACCTCAACTAGCTACAAATGGACATCTATAAGGCTACAACTTGATACAAAAGCACCAACTCCCTCACACTACAATAAAATCATATGATGATTTACCTGGATATCAGCTTTGTTTTTCTCCTTCTTCAATGCTTCCCTTCCAACCTTCAAATCTGCTTCATATCAGCTCTGGATCTGCACAACCTCTCTATTTTCTCTCTCTCATTATTCCACTCTCTAACCTCTCTATGCATATTACAATAACATCATTTATAGAGATAACTTCATGGTTGTTTTAATTCTATATGGGAATATGAAGTGAACAGGCATGACTCTTGCCTTCCACCCATTCATTTCCTCACTCAACATATTCAAGATGTTAAAAATATATACAATTATTACATTATCAAATGGAGTTTTGCTTTGCCTGGGAGACTTGCCTTTGCATCACAAACAATATAAAACAAATAATACATTTATAGTTACATTCAAATATTTCATTCAGCCCTTTCAACTTCTTAGATTTGTTGTGTGTTTTTCCTCTTCTGCTTGTTGTTCCTTTGTCTTTTATGTTTCTGTAGTTATATTCCAACTGTGTTGTATGACCGCAATTTTGCCCGACTCAACCCATGCTGTTCTGCACGAGCTCCAGGTCCTTTTTCTTACCCGAGCCTTTTATTGCACATTCAGCGTTTTATTTTAATGCACAGCTACATCTACATGACACTTTTCATCTTGACTGGCTTCTTTAACCAAACCCGCGGATCTGTGGGTTTTGGCCCACATAACTCTCCTTTTACACGCACCAGAATACAACTTCGGAGTTAAATACAACATACATATATTAGCGATCAAGCAACGCTACTTTAAACCAGACTACACATAAACCCAAATCTCTTGCATACATGCGGAACTTCCTGCTAGAGGGTCCCACAATACCTTGAATCAATCACAACACATCGCATTTCGACAAACTTACCAAACAACCTTAATAGCGAGCTGATCATTCCGCCGATGCGAAGTTGTGTTGTAATCTCCACTGTAGATCTTCGCCAGATCTAACGGTCTTTCGATACCTCTTTGTCTTATAGCAATCGCTTGCTCGCAAGTTTAACTCTTATCGATAACGCTAAACCATATAATCTGCCATGTGTGCTAGTGTGCAGTGCTGACATGTGGCTCCTCCCTCATCACATCGCATCCTTCCATCCTTCCCGCATCGCATCGCCAACAACTTACCATACCGTGCGAACTCTTGACGGTAACCTCTAAAATTTGTGATGTGCACTAATGCACAATGCTGACACGTGGTTCCTACCTTTCACAACATCGCATCTTTCTAAACTTATCGCAAACTAATTAACATACCATGCGAAGCCTTAGTGCTGTCCGCTAACATTTGCGATGTGCGAACTTGCGATTCGCCATCCGCTGTTGATCTTCCATATGATCTAACGGTCCTCACTGCTTGCCCTACTGTGCCAACACATGTCCCTTCTCCACTTCACATCGCACACAAAATAACTTACCTTGCGACGGCCTTAACACTTAAGTGCTAAACTTTTCAATTTGCGCTTTCGATCTTCGTCGTTGGTCTTCGTTGGATCAGACGGTCCATGCTTGTCTCCTTGCCGATCCACTTCACATCGCATGTTAAATATCTTAACTTGCAAAGTTCTAACCGTAAACACTATACCCTGCGATGTGCGCTATGTTCACGGTTGCGATGTGATTGTCACTGTTGATCTGCACTAGATCTACGGTCCTCGCTGCTGCTTGCAAATCCGATTGTCCTTCCCAACTCATCTTGCGATGTAATCTCATCTGTTCATCTCTTGCCTTCACTTCTGCGATCTAATCTTGACCGTCCGCTCGCCTCCCTTGGAATTCTTCTAAGTGTTCTCTACCTTAGTCGATTTTTCTTCTTTCTGCGACCACCGCTACTCTGCATCTCCGCTATTCAGTTTCTAAATGCGCTAATCTCTCCTGAGCTTTATTCAGTTTATAAACACGCTGATCTCTCCTGAGCTTGTTCTTCTATTCTTTATTCACTCCGACTTGGGATTATTACTCTTGCTGCACGCCTTACTCACTACTACCTTGTCTGCCTTAGCTTCCTTTGCTCATTGTCTGCATTGCTTCTTAGCTGCCTTTGCTGCCTGTGCCTTTTTGATAGTTCAGGTGCTACTCCTTTGTGCTCCTTTTCCATCAATGACAATATTTCCAACAGTCTCCCCTTTTGGCATTGACGGCAACACTTCCTCCAACACTCCAATACTTCCTTCAAGACTTCCTCCCCCTTTCATTATAAGAGGTGTCTTCCTTCCTCTGCTTGCTTTTCAGAATAGCCTTTCTTCTTCTGCTTGCATTTTCTCCCCCTTTGACATCAATGGAAAAGGGTTGCACATTTACCAATGTAGTTTCTATCCTTGCATTTTCTTTTCCCCCTTTATAGGCCTTCTTCTTCTGACTTTATACTTTGCTACTCCAGGTTGGTGTATAATAGTTGTTGGGAGAACACTTTGAAAATTATTTAGATTGCATGAATGGAGGGAATGTCACCAAAGAATGTTTTGTAGTTATATCCCTTACTGCTTGATATAGGTGATATGTGCTAGAATTTTGATGTACTTCTGTCATAATACTCTCATCTTGAGGACTTGTACCATACCATACTCTGTAGATATTTACCAGCTTCATAGCTCTAGCTCTTCTGTGACAACTTTTATGGGCTTCTCTCCCCCTGGAATGATGCTTTCTTGTCTGATACTGACTATCATTTGTCTACTGCACTATTTATGTTTCTTATATTGCAGCCTTTGCTAGTGAATTTCCATCTTCTTCTTTTTTTTGCATATCAGAGAGTATCATCTATAGACACTACCCCTAGTTTGTCTCTTAGATATTCGAATGGTTCTCTAGCAAGAGGTTTTGTGAATATGTCTGTTGTTTGTTCCTTTGTTGGTACATACTCCATCTTTACTAATTTCTCTGCTACTCGTTCTCTGAGGAAGTGGTACCTTATTGGGATGTGCTTGGTTTTCAAATGAAGAACATGATTATTTGATATACTTATTTCACTTTTATTGTCAGATTTGATAGAAATAGGTTTAGTGATGCTTACTTTCATGTCTAGGAGAGTTTGTTTCATCCAAATTACTTGAGTGCAAAAACTGTTGCTGCTATGTATTCCGCTTCTGTTGTAGATAGAGAGACAAATGTTTGCTTGTTTCTTAACCATGCCACCAAACTTTCTCCCAAATAAAATGCACCTCCACTTGTGCTTTTCCTGTCATCCACACAACTGGCCCAATCTGCATCTGTATATGCTGTCAATGTGAAGTCTTTTCCCTTTGGATACCATAGGCCATAATGTGTAGTTCCTTGCAGGTATCTAAATATCCTCTTGATTGCTAGTAGGTGATTTTGTTTTGGTGCTGCTTGATATCTTGCCACAAGTCCTACTGCCAACATAATCTCTGGTCTAGAGGCAGTTAGGTATAGTAGACTTCCTACCATAGATCTGTAAAGTCTTTAATCTACATCTTCGGATCCATCATCAGCACATAACTTGCATCCAGTGATCATGGGAGTAGACACAGGTTTGCAGTCTTCCATTTGGAATCTTTTTAACATATCTTTTAAGTATTTTTCTTGTGAAATGAATATGCCTTTGTTCTTTTTTAGAATTTGAAGTCCTAGGTAGTAGGTAAGCTCTCCAATCATAGACATCTCAAATTCTGACTTCATTTCTTCTGCAAATCCTTTTACTAACTCATCCTTGTTGCTACCAAACATGATGTCATCCTTGTTGCCACCAAATATGTTCTTGAAAAGTTTTTTTTGAAAGTACTTGTCCAACCTAGAATACCATGCACATGGTGCTTGTTTGAGACCATATAAGGCTTTCTTTAATTTGCACACATAGTCGTGTTTATCTGCTAAAGAAAATCCTTCAGGTTGTTCCATGTAGACTTCTTCCTCTAGATCTCCATTCGTGAAGGCAGACTTCACATCCATTTGATATACCTTGAAATCATGATAGCATGCAAAAGCCGAAAACATTCTAATTTCTTCCATCCTTACTACAAGGGCAAAATTTTCATCATAGTCAAATCCTTCGATTTGAGAGTATCCCTTACATACAAGTCTGGCTTTATTTCTGATTACCTGACCTTGTTCATTCATCTTATTCTTGAATATCCACATTGTGCCAATGACATTTTTCCCAAAAAGTCTTCGCATTAACTCCCAGGTCTTGTTCTTCTCAATTTGGTCTAATTCTTCATTCCTAGCATTTACCCAATGTTTGTCTTTGCTGGCTTCATCGAAATTCTTCGGTTCTATCTGTGACAACATGGCTAGGTACACTTCCTTGGTTTGTTCAGCTAGCTGTCTTTTGGTTTGGACTCCTGCACTCTTGTCTCCAATAATTTGGTCTTCAGGATGGTTCTTCTGAGTGTGTCTCGAGGTTCCTTTTGAGTTTATCTTTGTATCTTATGTTGTCTTACTCCGTTCTTCATTTTCTTGATTCTCATCTTCATGGTCATTTGGAGGATTGGCGCAGTTTGTGCTTCTGATTCTGTCTATCTTCGTCGAATTTCACATCAATGCTTTCCACAATTTTATGCAGTCTTTTATTGTAGCACCTGTATCCCTTACTATTGGATGCATATCCCAAAAATATTCCTTCATCAGCTCTTGTATCATACTTCCCTAATTTTTCATCATTATTCTTTATGAAACATTTGCTACCAAAGACTCTAAAGTTCTTAATTGATGCTGGTTTCCCATGCCATAATTCATATGGAGTCTTGTCACAGTTTGGCTGAGATGAGCTTTGTTGAGAATATGGACAACTGTATGTACTGTTGAGATTTCGTGTATTTGGGGTAGCATCAGTTGTGCTCTAGATCCCAAATTTTGTGGAGGGACTAGAATACACCTGATCTGCAAGACCCAGAAATGGATTTGAGAAATTTCAAGTTGTGTTGAAGTTATTCAAATAATTAATTATTTTTAATGGATTTTCCAAGTCTAACTTAGGAAAATAAAATAATTAAAGTGAATTAATTAAAACATGTGCCGAAATTGTCTTAAGTCACATGGATCAAGCAGTCTTTTAATATCAGCCGTTGATGGATGATTTAATATCGGTCGTTGAAGGGTTCAATGAAAAAGTATAAGAGAAAGGCTTGAGGGTTAGTTGATGACACACAATTTCTGTAGAACTGAGGAATAGAGTTGGAATTCTGGGGCGGGTATGCTAAGAATTTCCAGTGGAATTTCCTGTAGTGAGGTGTAGTATTGGCCAAGGGAATGTTCTGATTCCGGGGCCAAGAGACAGCAAGAGGCAAGAGGAGCAGCCACAAGGACAACGCAGAGAGGCTTCAGAGCCACACAGAGCAGCAGGGACAGTGCAGAGGGAGCTAGGGCCACACAAGGCTGACGCTAGCCAAGTAGAGGTAGCGTAGGGGTAGCATAGACCCTCCTAGGGTGACGCAGGCCCTCCTAGAGCCACGCAGAGGCTGACGTAGTCCCTCCAGGGCAACGCTAGGGCTTCAGAAGCAGCGCTGAGGGTTTCTAGGGTCTTTTCTCAAGCTGAGTCCTGTAAATCCAGTTTGAGGGTGTGGATTAGTAAGATATTTGGCACTAAATCTTCAGGTTAACTGCAGATTTTATATATTTTATTCTCTGTCGCGTTTTCCAAGATTGGAACCTAGATTTGCTGTACTCAGAACTACTTAATAATAAAACCCTCATATCTACTGAACTTGTTTTCCCACTTTGGGTTTTTTCGGGGAGTTATGTCAAAAAATCCAAGTGTCACTTTGTTGCATGAGTGAATTATTCAGTAAATGATCTGCATGTGTAGACTGTAGTGGTGTCTATTTTCAGTTTTTTTTGAATCTAACTTCTGAAAATAACTTGTATAAATTAAATCAAGTAGGAGAAAATAAACCAATACACTGCAGTAGACTTTTCACATGGTATCAGAGTGATAGCAGATCCAGCTGAATCTTCAGCAAATCGGCTGAAGAAATATTTTTTTCTGCAGGGTGGCAGAAAAAGCAGTAGATCCGGAAAGGGCATCTTGACAGCAAGGGAAATCAGATCCAAGTGACAGTGTTGAAGCTGCAGAAGACCTTTGGGCTTACGCAGACCCTTCTCAGGGCAGCATAAGGACTGCGTCACCCGGTATACGGTTACGCAATCCACTTCTGAGCCACGCTGGGATTGCGCTGGGCCAGCCAAGAAGACGCTGACCAGTAATTTCTCTTGTTGCGGAAGAATTCAACCAAGTTTTTTGTAGAAATTTTGTGACCCAACCTCGATTTTCAGTTTCGCCTTATTTCTCCCATATAATTAAATTCCCATCCCATAGCCATACATTCAACAAGCTGGAAAAATAATTATTTTCTGAAAACACAAATTCTGGAAATTTCACAGTACTGAAATGCAGAAATAAAAACTTAGAAAAATAAATCAGCCACACAGAATTTTGACACGCTAATTTTTGGTTAAGATGACCCTGGAAAAACCCCCTACAACTCTTGGGGAAAAGCAGTTCGAAAGCTTCTCTTTATTTCTGGAAAATGCTTTTACAGAGAAGTGAAATGTACAGGAAAAATTCCAGCAAACAATGTACAGACTTATCTCGTTTTCTGTGCTTGCCTCCACCTCGGAAAATGTGCCGGAACAACAAAATATTCAAAATAGAAATTTATTACAGCAAATAACAACCTT
Organism: Pinus albicaulis; assembly: GCA_034641835.2. Classification (NCBI taxonomy): domain Eukaryota; kingdom Viridiplantae; phylum Streptophyta; class Pinopsida; order Pinales; family Pinaceae; genus Pinus; species Pinus albicaulis. The sequence goes on along the minus strand of CM076578.1, from coordinate 352,357,810 downwards.
GAAAACCATGCCCAATACTTAGTTGTACAACTGTACAGAAAAGTACAAAAAAACTTCCTCCTCGAAATCCATGCTTGTTGCCTCAAAAATTGTGCCCAACAACCTCAGAATCCGTGCCTTTAGCTTGCTGTACGGACTACTGCCTCGAAAATTGTGCTACTGTACAGACTTGTTGCCTCGAAAAACATGCAGCCTCTTGCTGTTGTATGGACTGCTCAACTCTTCCTCTCCTTCACTTTCTCAAGCTTAGAAATTCTCCAGCTCTCTCTCCTCCTTATCTCAATCTACTGATGAAAGACTGAATGATCTTTTCCCTACTTTTCCTCCTTTAACCTAACCCTAAGTGACTTTTGGGGAATCCCTAAATCCAATGGCTGAGATAGCTTTAGATCTAGGGCTGAGATTAAATGCTCATTTAAATCTCATTTTCTATTTTTTAATTCACCCCACTTTAATAAAGACCCTCTTAGTCATTTATTTCCAATGTCACTTTTCACTTTCTAATTTCACTTTGACTTTATTAAAGTCACTTTAAAATTAGACTTAGTTACTTTATCACTTAAAGTCACTTTTACATTATATTTGACTTTATAACTTTATAAAGTCACCTTAGGAGAAAATTAAATTCTTTTGGACACTTTTCCCTAGGCCAAAGATCAAAGCCTCAGGGAACCACCTGTCCTCCGGTAACCAAATTTCAACACTCCCTCTTACCGAGTAAGGTGTTCCTCACCACGCCCATCTTGTCTCTGAAGTAGACATGCTTTCCCCGTGGTAAGGCTTTGGTAAGAATATCTGCAACCTGCTCATCAGTGGGAATATACTCAAGCTTCACAGCTCCCTTCTGAACATAGTCTCTGATGAAATGATATCTGATGCCGATATGCTTTGACCTTTCATGAAATAATGGATTCTCCGTGAGTTTAATGCAACTCTGATTATCACAGTAAATCACTTGCAATATCCCCTTTCAGGGATATCTCTCAAACACAGTCAAATCTAAACGAGAGATGGACTGGAGGGGCGTTTACCAGATATTTCACCTCTAAAGAGAGGATGAGATCTGGAGGCTACTTGGCCCTCACCAGACTCCGTCTATAAAGTATGGGAAAAACACAACAGATGGTATGGCAACGCAATGTCTTAAAGTAGTGATGTGGATCATACAATAGTACATGAAATGCTAGAAACAATATATGCAACAGATACACATAAAATAGAGAGAATACTGAGCCATTTTATTATACTGAGAAATAGCAATGAGTACAAGAGGTGATCAGAGTGATGGCACCTCGACTTGCACCAGGCAAGTGTAGGAATACTCTCAGAATATCGATGGAATGGTTGCTCTCTGATCTGCGTCCAAGCTGCTGGAAAACTGCCATGTAGCTGCTACTACTGGAACCAAATGAGTAGTTGGGGCTACTCCCCTACTCGGAATGAGCTGAAACTTTGGAATCCACCTCTACTCACAATACCCAGAAAAGCCCAGAAGGCATTTCTGGAATGGCCGACCCCCGAAAATACCCCCCTTGGGGATCTACGCTATCCTCCAAGGCTCTGCGCTGAGACTGAATGGAATACTCCAAAATATGATCTCCTGCTCAACCAAAAGTCTCCAATAGGAAAGGGCCGGCCCCTTGCTCAATCTCCTGACCAAAATCCTACAGAAGAATGCCACAACGGAGCTCCCTCAATATGGACTGCGTCCTCCCTCTCAAGACTGCGCAGTATATGGATGCACTGCTCCTCCACGAATGCCAAACTCCAATCCTCCCGAAAAATACTGATGGAACAACCTCACCCGAGCAAGCACTCGAAGTCTCCCGGGGCTGAGGGTGAGATCTCTGAACGGAGACACTCAATGCACTAAACAGTGCTGCAGACAAGCTAAACAGCTAGCGTGCTCAAAGTCGAAGTGACCAACTCAATATGCATAAACTCGAATGAGGAAATGAGGAGGCTCTCCTCCTTTTTATAACAATGGGCCTCTCTCAACCCTAGGCCCCACCATCTCCTACGTAGCCTCCATTTGGCCCACGTTGCCAACTAAACTGCGCTGTCATGGCCCACATGGTCTAAGTGGGTTCCCCTCTACGTGGTCTCTTGGTCCCCCTTGGCCCACTTAAGTCACAACGTTGAGTCTACTAGGGAGTGCACTTTATTTTAGTGAGTTATGTCCCCCTCTCACTCACTTTATTTATATTTCTAACTATAGAAGGCAAAATTGATCAAAATTAATATTTCCAATTAGCTATCGCTAATTGGGAATATTACAGTCTCCCCTGGAAAAATGTTGCTTGACCCCAAGCAACTGTAGTGATGGATACTGCAAGATCTTCTCACTCTCCCAAGTGGCATCCTCATCCGACAAATTCTTCCACCTCACCAAGAATTCCGGGACTATCTTGCTCCGCAACTGCCTCTCTCTGACATCAATGATGGCCTCCGACTGTAGCACCAAATGCCCCTCATCATCTGTAGGTGGAAGCTCCTCTGTCACTGTCACCTGCTGTCCCAAAGGCTTCTTTAGGCATGATACATGAAAAATGTTATGAATCTTGCTACCTTGGGACATCTCCAACTCATAGGCAACCTGTCCAACCCTGCGTATCACCCTGTATGGTCCATAAAAGCGAGGCTTGAGCTTTTCAGCCCCTTTTTGCTTCAGAGTCGACTGTTGGTATGGCTGCAAGCGTAGGTAGACCAAGTCCCCTACCTCAAACTGTCTCTCCACCCGACCCTTGTTGGCATACAACTTTTGCTGATTCTGTGTTGTAGCCAGGTTATCCTTGAGAGCTCGGAGGATGTCCTGACTCTCTTGAATCAAATCTTGGTTCTCGGAGCCTTGCTGGCACCAAACATCACATCAATGAAATATAAAGCATGATAAACATACAATGCATAAAACGAAGACAAACCAATAGACATGTGATGGGTGGTGTTGTAGCAGTACTCTCCTAGGTGCAGCCACTTCAGCCACGCTCTCTGCTGCCCACTGACATAGTTACGCAAGTAGCCCTCCAGCCACTTGCTAACTATCTCCGTCTACTCGTCTGTCTGTGGCTGGTAGCTGGTACTTGGTGTCAACTCTGTCCCCACCAACCGAAAAAGCTCCTGCCAAAATCCGCCCATGAAGCGGCTATCCCTGTCACTGACAATGGTCTTGGGAAGACCATGTAACCCTAAGATATCCCGGAAGAACAGCTCTGCCACCTATGCTGCTGTATAGTGCGCGGATATGGCGAAAAATTGTGCATATTTCGTCAGTTGATCGACGACGACAAATATACAGTCCTTGCCCTGCACCGTGGGCAACCCTGTGATGAAATCCATCGAAATACTCTCCCATTTCCCCTTCGGAATGGGAAGAGGTTGCAACAACCCTGTTGGATGGTTCATCTCCCCCTTGTTGCGTTGGCAAACTTTGCACTCCATGACATGCTGAAGTACGTCCTCCTTGAAGCCCTTCCATGAGAACCTCTCTCTGATTGCCCTATAGGTTTTGGTAAACTCGTGGTGACCAGCCAATGGTGAATCATGAGAAGCCTATAGTATCTTCTTCTTGAGCTGAGAGCCCTCAGTCAAGAAGATCCTATCCTTGTAGTAGATGATCTCATCCATCACCCTGTATCGATCATCCGTCACCTGTCCATACAGAACCTCGCAAGAAAACCTGTCCTTGGAGTACTCCACCGAAAGTCGAGCCCTCCAATCTGTGTTTAGACTCATCAAGGACAACGCGACTGGTCTCCGTGAAAGTGCATCAGCCACCACGTTGTTCTTCCCTTTGACATACTCGATGTCAAACTCGTAGGCCTGGATCTTGCTGACCCACTTTTGCTGCCTCTCCTGTAGCTGCTTCTGCTCTAAAAAGAACCTGAGGTTGTTGTGGTCAGTCCTTACCCTGAACCTGTTACCCACGAGGTACTGCCGGAATTTGTCCAAGGCATGCATGATGGCCAACATCTCCTTGTCATATATGGCATATAGCCGCTCATGAGGAAGGAGCTTCCGGCTCTCAAAAGCTATCGGGTGACCTCCCTGCATCAATACTGCACCGATCCCCTCTCCCGATGCATCACACTCTAGGAAAAACGGCTACGTGAAATCCAACAATGCAAGTACTGGGAAGCTGCTCATCACCTCCTTGAGCCTGTCAAAGGCCTGCTGCGCTGTATATGACAAACTGAATGCCCCCTTCTTCGTCAAATCTGTAAGGGGTGCAGCAAGCTGAGAGAAACTCTTGACGAACTTCTTGTAATAAGTGCAGATACCAACAAATCCTCGAAGTTCCGTCACGTTCCTCAGCTCTGGCCAATCTCTGATGGCCTTGATCTTCTCCTCGTGGACCCTCACTCCATCCACTCCTATGATGTGTCCCAAATATAGCATCTCCGTCAACCCAAACTCGCACTTGGAGAACTTAGCATAGAACTGCTGCTCCTCCAAGATATGCAGCACTGCCTCTATGTGCTGGAGATGCTCCTCCCAAGTCCTTCTATATATCAGTATATCATCAGAAAATACCAACACAAAATTTCTCAAGTGACTGCGGAAGATGTGGTTCATGCATGAATGGAAAGTGGCTGGTGCATTGGTTAGCCTGAAAGGCATAACCAAGAACTCAAAGTGGCCATAATGGCACCTGAAAGCGGTCTTGGGAATGTCTTGTTCCCTCATGCGAATCTGCTGGTACCTGGATCTCAAATCGATCTTCGAGAAGAACTGTGCTCGTCTCAACTCATCCATCAGCTCATCAATCCGCGGTATAGGGTACCTGTTCTTCATGGTCTTTTTACTCAAAGCCCTGTAATCAATGCACATTCTCAATGTGTCGTCCTTCTTCTTCACCAACACTACCGAAGAAGCAAAAGGACTGGTGCTAGGCCGAATGTGTCCAAGAGCCAACAACTCCTAGATGGCCCGCTCAATCTCGTCCCGATAGGCCTTGGGGTGCCTATAGGGTGTGGTGATAATGACCTGAATGCCCTGCTCTAACTCAATAGTATGCTCAAACCCCTTATCTGGTGGCTGTATCGGTGGTATCTCCCCAAACACCACGACATACCTGTCAAGGATGGTCTGTATATCAGGATGAACTGACTGCCCGGTAGTCCCTGCCTCTGATGCACGCAGTGCTACTGTGCACTCTATGTCTCCCTTTCAGAAGTCTGCCTCCATCCGGTGGGCTGAAACAGTCTGGGGTGGGTAAGTGTGCATCCCACGTATCTTCTCATGCTTCCCAGTCTTCTTATCATCCCACTCCATCTCCAAGGCCTCCCAATCTGTGGTGACCTTCCCTAGAGTAATCAACCACTGTACACCCAATACCACATTGTTATCCGGTATGTTAACCACAAAAAAGTGGTCAGTCACTGTGTAGGTGCCCATCGTCACAGCCAGCTTTGGAACATATCTGGCACTCTGCATCGTCTGATCCACTAGGACCAACACTGGAAATTCATCGAAGCTCTCTATCAATATGCCTCTTCGCTCAACCATCTGTGCATCGATGAAGTTGTGGGTTGCCCCACTGTCTACCAGGACCGAAATTCACTGCCCATGTTCTGTCCCTCGGACACGCAGAGTCAAATACTTGGGGACTCCCCGCAATGCTGCAAGGGTCCCCCCTGTGGGTGCAAAAGATGCACCTCCTGCTCCTGGAGGTGCAGGCGGAAAATGGTCCTGCGTTTCTTGACTGTCTCCTGCTTCCCCATCCTCATACTCATCCTCTTCCTCGCTGCTCTCGGAGAATACCTCGATAAAATGTGCTTTGCCAGCAGCACATCTGTGTCCCGATGCCCACGACTCCTGACAGGTAAAACACAACCTCTTCTTCTTCAACTCCCTCCTGGCATCATCATCTAGCTATCCCCTACCCGAATTCCCCTTAGGAGGCGGAATCCTCACAACCTTCCCCTTTGGCTGAAAAGCATGTCTTTGGGGGTAAGGTGTCCTGGTTCGGGGTAAAACATCCTGAAAATCCTAGGTCCTGCCAACTACGCCTTGGAGTGTGGCTGGTCTGGCGGATCTGACCAAATCTCGAAGCGGCTCTACTAACCCCTCAATGAACATGTATATCATCTGTGCTGTGGATAGATCGGGCACCATCACTGAAAGTCTCAAGAAATCTGCAATATATGTCTCTGGGCTCCCGCTCTGTTTAAGCCTCGTCATCTCCACAAAGTGCTCCTCCGGATCCCTCCGATCAAATCTCTCTATCAATCTCTGGGTGAAATCGGTATATGTGGTCACTGTCGAATGTCCGAGTGTAACCATCCCATGGAACCACCAATCCCGGGCCTCACCATCCAAATGCAGCATCGCCACCTTGATGGCCTCCGTCTCTGACATCTGGTTGAGCTGGAAATATATGTCCAGCTTCTCCACCCAAAACTTTGCTGAACTGTTTGATGAGCCATCAAACGTGGGCAAATGGAATCTGCTCACTGTACGCTGGGTATCTCCCTCATGATAATGCCGATGTCCTCTGTGATGGTCACGGGGTCAGCTGTCCCGCTGGAGCTGAACAAAATCTCTAAATGAAAGGGCATCCCTGAACTCCTGCCCATATACCTGATACTCAGCGAAATAATCACCCATGTGGCCAGGCTCTGGCTCCTGCTGTGCTCCTACCCCAGTTTCTGCACCCAAAAAAAGTGGGCATAGTGGAACGAGTGGGGGCATGTGATGCCTGGTGCGAAGTGGCATCCCTCTCCTTCAAATGGTAGGATGTGCCCGACCCCTCACCAACCTAGAAGCCCCTTGGGGTTTCACGCTGTCTAGCCTCCATAATAGTGAATCTCTGACCCATCATCTCGATTTGCCTCGCCATATCCTGCACTAATTTGAGGAGTGCTTCCCCAAACTTTTTTGCATCACTATCATCTGCCATTGGCTCCTCCTATTCTGCATCTACTACTGGATCCTGTTCTACGTCCACCACTGGTTCCTCCTGTTCCATGTCCACCACTGGAACGCAATCACCCTCTCCGTAGGTGATTTGCAACCTACGCTCTCTATCATGGTACCTTCTACCTCTATAGCAAATATATGGCTTCTCCCCCAGTGTCATAGACAACTAGCTCCACAGGCTGAGCCAGATCTATGAGCTCTAATACCACTATAATATCCCTTTTTAGGGATATCTCTCAAACACAGTCAACTCTAAACCAGAGATGGACTAGAGGGGCATTGACCAAATATTTCACCTCTGAAGAGAGCATGAGATCTAGAGGCTACCTGGCCCTCACCAGACTCCGTCTATAGAGTATGGGAAAAACACAACAGATTGTATAACAACAAAATGTCTCAAAGTAGTGATGCGGATCATACAACAGTACATGAAATGCTAGAAACAATATATGCAATAGATACACATAAAATAGAGAGAATACTGAGACATTTTATTATACTGAGAAATAACAATGAGTACAAGATGTGATCAGAGTGATGGCACCTCAAGTTGCACCAGGCAATTGTTGGAATACTCTCAGAATATCGATGGAATGGCTGCTCTCTGATCTACGTCCAAGTTGCTGGAAAACTGCCGTGTAGCTACTACTGTTGGAACCAAATGAGTAGTTGGGGCTGCTCCCCTACTCGGAATGAGTTGAAACTCTGGAATCCGCCTCTACTCACAATACCCAGAAAAGCCTAGAGGGCGTTTCTGGAATGGCTGACCCCCGAAAATACCCCCCTTGGGGATCAACGCTATCCTCCAAGGCTCTGCGCTGAGACTGAATGGAATACTCCAAAATATGATCTCCTGCTCAACCAAAAGTCTCCAATAGGCAAGGGTTGGCCCCTTTCTCAATCTCCTGACCAAAATCCTCTGGAAGAATGCCACACAGGAGCTCCCTCAATATGGACTGCATCCTCCCTCTTAAGACTACATAGTCTATGGATGCATTTCTCCTCCACGAATGCCAAACTCCAATCCTCCCGCAAAATACTGATGGGACAACCTCACTCAAGCAAGCACTCGAAGTCTCTCGGGGCTGAGGGTGAGATCTTCGAATGGAGACACTCAATGCACTAAACAGTGCTGCAGACAAGCTAAACAGCCAGCGTGCTCAAAGTCATAGTGACTAGATCAATATGCATAAACTCGAATGAGGAAATGAGGAGGCTCTCCTCCTTTTTATAACAATGGTCCTCTCTCAACCCTAGGCCCCACCATCTCCAACGTATCCTCCCTTTGGCCCACGTTGCCAACTAAACTGCGCTGTCATGGCCCACGTGGTCTAAGTGAGTCCCCCTCTACGTGGTCTCTTGGCCCCCCTTGGCCCACTTAAGTCACAATGTTGAGTCTACTAGGGAGTGCACTTTATTTTAGTGAGTTATGTCCCCCTTTCACTCAATTTATTTATATTTCTAACTATAGAAGGCAAAATTGATCAAAATTAATATTTCCAATTAGCTATCGCTAATTGGAAATATTACAGTCTCCCCCGGCAAAATGTTGCTTGACCCCAAGCAACTATAGTGATGGATGCTACAAGATATTCTCACTCTCCCAAGTGGCATCCTCATCCGGCAAATTCTTCCACCTCACCAAGAATTCCGGGACTGTCCTTCTCCGCAACTGCCTCTCTCTGACATCAATGATGGCCTCCGGCTGTAGCACCAAATGCCCCTTATCATATGTAGGCGGAAGCTCCTCCGTCACTATCACCTGCTGTCCCAAAGCCTTTTTCAGGCATGATACATGAAAATTTTTATGAATCTTGCTACCTTGGGGCAGCTCCAACTCATAGGCAACCTGTACAACCCTGCGTATCACCCTGTATGGTCGATAAAAGCGGGGCTTGAGCTTTTCAACCCCCTTGTGCTTCAGAGTCGACTGTCGGTATGGCTGCAAGCGAAGGTAGACCAAGTCCCCTACCTCAAACTGTCTCTCCACCCGACCCTTGTCGGCATACAGCTTCTGCTGATTTTGTGCTGTAGCCATGTTATCCTTGAGAACTTGGAGGATGTCCTGACTCTCTTGGATCCAAATCTTGGCTCTCGGAGTCTTGCTGGCACCAAACATCACATCAACGAAAGATAAAGCATGGTAACCATACAGTGCATAAAACGGAGACATACCGATAGACATGTGATGGGTGGTGTTGTAGCAGTACTCTCCTAGGTGCAGCCACTTCAGCCACGCTCTCTACTGCCCATTGACATAGTTACACAAGTAGCCCTCCAGCCACTTGTTAACTATCTCCGTCTGCCCGTCTATCTGTGGGTGGTAGCTGGTACTCGGTGTCAACTCTGTCCCCACCAACCAAAAAAGCTCCTACCAAAATCCACCCATGAAGCGGCTGTCCCTGTTACTGAAAATGGTCTTAGGAAGACCATGTAACCTGAAGATATCCCGGAAGAACAGCTCTGCCACCTGTGCTGCTGTATACTGCACAGATATGGTGAAAAAGTGTGCATATTTCGTCAGTCGATCAACGACGACAAATATACAGTCCTTGCCCTGCACCGCGGGCAACCCTGTGATGAAATCCATCGAAATACTCTCCAATTTCCCCTCCGGAATGGGAATAGGCTGCAACAACCCTGCTAGATGGTTCATCTCCCCCTTGTTGCGCTGGCAAAATTCGCACTCCTTGACATGCTGGAGTACGTCCTCCTTCAGGCCCTTCCATGAGAACCTCTCTCTGATGGCCCTATAGGTTTTGGTAAACCCCTGGTGACCAACCAATGGTGAATCATGAGAAGCCTGTAGTATCTTCTTCTTGAGCTGAGAGCCCTCAGTCAAGAAGATCCTATCCCTGTAGTAGATGATCTCATCCATCACCTTGTATCGATCATCTGTCACCTGTCCATCTAGAACCTCACAAGCAAACCTGTCCTTGGATTACTCCACCAAAAGTCGAGCCCTCCAATCTGTGTCCAGACTCATCAAGGACAACGCGACTGGTCTCCGTGAAAGTGCATCAGCCACCACATTGTTCTTCCCTTTGACATACTTGATGTCAAAGTCGTAGGCCTGGATCTTGTTGACCCACTTATGCTGCCTCTCCTGTAGCTGCTTCTGCTCTAAAAAGAACCTGAGGCTATTGTGGTCAGTCCTCACCTTGAACCTGTTACCCACCAGGTACTGCCGGAATTTGGCCAAGGCATGCATGATGGCCAACATCTCCTTGTCGTATATGGCATATAGCCGCTCATGAGGAAGGAGCTTCCGGCTCTCAAAAGCTATCGGGTGACCTCCCTGCATCAATACTGCACCAATCCCCTCTCCTGATGCATCACACTCTAGGACAAACGACTACGTGAAATTCGGCAATGCAAGTACTGCGCAGCTGCTCATCACCTCCTTGAGCCTGTCAATGGCCCACTGCGCTGTATCTAACCAACTGAATGCCCCCTTCTTCGTCAAATCTGTAAGGGGTGCAGCAAGCTGAGAGAAACTCTTGACGAAATTCCTGTAATAGGTGCAGATACCAACAAATTCTTGAAGTTTCGTCACGTTCCTCGGCTTTGGCCAATCTCTGATTGCCCTGATCTTCTCCTCGTGGACCCTCACTCCGTCCACTCCTATGATGTGTCCCAAATATAGCATCTCCGTCAACACAAACTCACACTTGGAGAGGTTAGCATAGAACTGCTGCTCCTCCAAGATATGCAGGACTGCCTCTATGTGCTGGAGATGCTCCTCCCAAGTCCTGCTATATATCAGTATATCATCAAAAAATACCAACACAAACTTTCTCAGGTGACTGCGGAAGATGTGGTTCATGCATGACTGGAAAGTGGCTGGTGCATTGGTTAGCCCGAAAGGCATAACCAAGAACTCAAAGTGGCCATAATGGCACCTGAAAGCGGTCTTGGGAATGTCCTGTTCCCTCACGCGAATCTGGTGGTACCCGGATATCAAAGCGATCTTCGAGAAGAACTGTGCTCCTCTCAACTCATCCATCAGCTCATCAATCCGCAGTATAGGGTACCTATTCTTCATGGTCTTTTTATTCAGAGCCCTGTAATCAATGCACATTCTCAATGTGTCGTCCTTCTTTTTCACCAACACTAGTGAAGAAGCAAAAGGACTGGTGCTAGGCCGAATGTGTCCAAGAGCCAGCAACTCCTGGATGGCCCGCTCAATCTCGTCTCGATAGGCCTTGGGGTGCCTATAGGGTGTGGTGATAATGGCCTGAATTCCCTGCTCTAACTCAATAGTATGCTCAAACCCCCGATCTGGTGGCTATCCCGGCAGTATCTCCCCAAACACCACGGCATACCTATCAAGGATGGTCTGTATCTCAGGATGAACTGACTGCCCGGTAGTCCCTGCCTCTGATGCACGCAGCTCTACTACCCACTCTGTGTCTCCCTTCTGGAAGTCTACCTCTTTCTGGTGCGCTGAAACAGTCTGGGGTGGGTAAGTGTGCATCCCACGTATCTTCTCATGCTTCCCAGTCTTCTTATCATCCCACTCCATCTCCAAGGCCTCCCAATCTGTGGTGACCTTCCCTAGAGTAATCAGCCACTGTACACCCAATACCACATTGGTATCCAGTATGTTAACCACAAAAAAGTGGTCAGTCATTGTGTAGGTGCCCATCGTCACAGCCAGCCCTAGAACATATCTGGCACACTGCATCGTCTGATCCCCTGGGACCAATACTGAAAATCCATCGAAGCTCTCTGTCGGTATGCCTCTCTGCTCAACCATTTGTGCATTGATGAAGTTTTGGGTTGCCCCACTGTCTACCAGGACTGAAACTCGCTGCCCACGTACTATCCCTCAGACATGCAACGTCAAATACTTGGGTACTCCCCGCAATGCTGCAAGGGTCCCCCCTGTGGGTGCAAAAGCTACACCTCTTGTTCCTGGAGGCGGAGGCGGAAAATTGTCCTGCGCTGCCTGACTGTCTCCTGCCTCCCCATCCTCATACTCATCCTCTTCCCCGCTGCTCTCAGAGAAGACCTCGATAAAATGTGCTTTGCCAGCAGCACATCTGTGTCCCGGTGCCCACGGATCCTGACAGGTAAAACACAACCTCTTCTTCTTCAACTCCCTCCTGGCATCATCATCTAGCTGTCCCCTACCCGGATTCCCCTTAGGAGGCGGAATCCTCACATCCTTCCCCTTTGGCTGAAAATCCTGTCTCTGGGGGTAAGGTGTCCTGGTCTGGGGTAAAACATCCTGCAAATCTTGGGTCCTGCCAACTGCGTCTTGGAGTGTGGCTGGTTTAGTGGGTCTGACCAAACCTCTAAGCGGCTCTTCTAACTCCTCAATGAACATGTATGTCATCCGTGCCGCGGATAGATCGGGCACCATCACTGAAAGTCTCTGGAAATTTGCAATATATGTCTCTGGGCTCTCGATCTGTTTAAGCCACGTCAGCTCCACAAAGTGCTCCTCCGGGTCCCTCCGGTCAAATCTCTCTACCAATCTCCAGGTGAACTCGGCATATGTGGTCACTGTTGAATGTTTGAGTGTAACCATCCCATGGAACCACCAATCCTGGGCCTCACCATCCAAATGCAGCTTCGCCACCTTGATGGCCTCCGTCTCTGACATCTGGCTGAGCTGGAAATATATGTCTAGCTTCTCCACCCAAGACTTTGCCGAACTGTTTGATGAGCCATCAAACGTGGGCAAATGGAACCTGCTCACTGTACGCTGGGTATCTCCCTCGTGATAATGTTGATGTCCTCTGTGATGGTCACAGGGTTTGCTGTCCCGCTGGAGCTGAAAAAAATCTCTGAATGAAAGGGCATCCCTGAACTCCTGCCCATATGCCTGATACTCAGCGAAATAATCACCCATGTGGCCAGGCTCTAGCTCCTGCTGTGCTCCTGCCCCAGTGTCTGCACCCGAAAAAAGTGGGCATAGTGGAACGAGTGGGGGCATGTGATGCTTGGTGCGGAGTGGAATCCCTCTCCTAGAAATGGTGGGATGTGCCCGACCCCTCACCAACCTGGAAACCCCTTGGGGTTTCACGCTATCTAGCCTCCACAACAGTGAATCTACGACCCATCATCTCGATCTGCCTCGCCAGATCCTGCACTTATTTGAGGAGTGCTTCCCCAAAATGTTTTGCATCACTATCATCTGCCATTGGCTCCTCCTGTTCTACATCTACTACTGGATCCTGTTCTACGTCCACCACTAGTTCCTCCTGTTCTGTGTCCACCACTGGAACGCAGTCACCCTCTCCGTAGGTGATTTGCAACCTACGCTCTCTGTCACGGTACCTTCTACCTCTGTAGCAAATATACAACTTCTCCCTCGGTATCATATACAACTAGCTCCACAGGCTAAGCCAGATCTATGAGCTCTGATACCACTGTAATATCCCCTTTCAGGGATATCTCTCAAACACAGTCAACTCTAAACCAGAGATGGACTGGAGGGGCGTTTACCAGATATTTCACCTCTAAAGAGAGGATGAGATCTGGAGGCTACCTGGTCCTCACTAGACTCCGTCTATAGAGTATGGGCAAAACACAACAGATGGTATAACAACGGAATGTCTCAAAGCAGTGATGCGTATCATACAATAATACATGAAATGATAGAAACAATATATGCAACAGATACACATAAAATAGAGAGAATACTAAGCCATTTTATTATACTGAGAAATAGCAATGAGTACAAGAGGTGATTAGAGTGATGGCACCTCGACTTGAACTGGGAAAGTGTAGGAATACTCTCAGAATATTGATGGAATGGCTGCTCTTTGATCTGCGTCCAAGCTGCTGGAAAATTTCCGTGTAGCTGCTACTGTTGGAACCAAATGAGTAGTTGGGGTTGCTCCCCTACTCGGAATGAGCTGAAACTCTGGAATCCGCCTCTACTCACAATACCTAGAAATGCCGAGAGGCCGTTTCTGGAATGACCGACCCCCGAAAATACCCCCCTTGGGGATCTACGCTATCCTCCAAGGCTCTGCGCTGAGACTGAATGGAATACTCCAAAATATGATCTCCCACTCAACGAAAAGTCTCCAATAGGCAAGAGCTGGCCCCTTGCTCAATCTCCTGACCAAAATCCCCCAGAAGAATGCCACACCGGAGCTCCCTCAATATGGACTGCGTCCTCCCTCTCAAGACTACGCAGTCTATGGATGCACTGCTCCTCCACGAATGCCAAACTCCAATCCTCCCGCAAAACACTGAGGGGAATGCCTCACCCGAGCAAGCACTCGAAGTCTCCCGGGGCTGAGGGTGAGATCTCCGAACGGAGACACTCAATGCACTAAACAATGCTGCAGACAAGCTAAACAGCCAGCGTGCTCAAAGCCGTAGTGACCAGCTCAATATGCATAAAATCGAATGAGGAAATGAGTAGGCTCTCCTCCTTTTTATAACAATGGGCCTTTATCAACCCTAGACCCCACCATCTCCAACGTAGCCTCCCTTTGGCCCACGTTGCCAACTAAACTGCGTTGTCATGGCCCACGTGGTCTAAGTGAGTCCCCCTCTACGTGGTCTCTTGGCCCCCCTTGGCCCACTTAAGTCACAACGTTGAGTCTACTAGGGAGAGCACTTTATTTTAGTGAGTTATGTCCCCCTCTCACTCACTTTATTTATATTTCTAACTATAGAAGGAAAAATTGATGAAAATTAATATTTCCAATTAGCTATCGCTAATTGGGAATATTACATCACTGAAGGTCTCAACGGCTGACCAAATAAGTCAAACAACATCTTGCGAAGCCATATGGCCTCACAACTAGCTAGACTGGCTGCCATGTACTCTGCTTCCACTGAACTCAATGCTACTGACTGCTGCTTTCAGCTGAACCACGATACCACTGCCGAACCCAACCTAAAACAACACCTTGAAGTGCTCTTCCTATCGGAAGCACAACCTGCCCAATCAGAACCAGTGTAACCTGCCAATCTCACTCCATCTCCCTGTTTATAATCCAGACCATACTCCACAGTCTCCTGCAGGTATCGAAAACTTTGTTTTGCAGCAACCTAGTGCACCATCCTGGGCTCACCCATGAACTGGCTCATCGTATTGACTGCAAAACATATATCTGGTCTAGTGTTGAAAAAATACATCAAGGAACCAATCAGCTGTCTATACAATGTGGGATCCACCAACTCGGAATCTGAAGCGTGAAGCTTCTTCCAGTTGGTGATCATAGGTGTCGACATGGATGTGAAATCCTCCATCTGGAATCTACTAAGGATGTCCACAATATACTTCCCCTATCCCAGGAAGAAATTTCCCTCCTCCTGCCACACCTCCAAACCCAAAAAGTAATGCATCAAGCCAATGTCCTTCATCTCGAACTCTGACGCAAGATCTCTCTTGTAGCTCTCTATGAGTCTCTCTGCACTCGTAATGGCCAAGTCATCTACATTCAGCACTAGAATGAGAGGCTCCTCACCTATCAGAATAAAGTATAGGTTCGGATCTGCATCACTCTTTGTGAAACCCATCTCCTGCAAGTACGTATCAATCCTGGAGTACCAAGCTCTAGGAGCTTGCTTCAGAGCATAAAGGGCCTTCTTTAGTCTGCACACATCGGACTCCTTCCCATGCACCTCAAAGCCCTGTGGTTTCTCAATGTACACCTCCTCCTATATGAAGCCAATGAGAAATGCGGTCTTCACATCCATCTGGTGGATCTTTCAACCCATCTTTGCTGCTATCGATATGATGGAGCTAATCGAAGTATATCAAGCCACGGGAGCAAAGGTATCCTCATAATCAACTCCCTCTACCTGGGAGAACCCTCTAGCCACAAACCTTGCCTTGAATTTCTCAATGCTGCCATCTGCAACATGCTTTACCTTGTAAAGCCATCTGGAAGTAACCACGGATTTTCCCTCAGTCCTCGGCACCACCTCCCAAACATTATTCTTCATGATAGAAGAATACTCCTCCTACATGGCCTCTCTCCAGACATGCTGGATAATTTCCTCCTCATAGATAGAAGGCTCAGAGTCAATGATGTTAGCAACCATTGCCATATAACTACAGAACCTATCAGGTGGTCTGCTCTCTTTGACCAGCCTCTTCGACCCAGCAACAGATGTGGCCTCTCTCAAGGTATTCTGAAGCCACTTGGGCTTCCTCTTCCCTAAGCACACTTCTCCCACCAAAGAATGAAATTCCTCCTCCTCATTAGGAGGCTGAACTCCTGAATGTATGTCTACTGTCCTCCTGCCTGAACCTGACCCTGTAGATGCTGAAGTATCGTGTGAACTGTCCATCAGTGGACTACCTAGTGAACTGCTCTACATGCTACCCGAAGCACCACCCCTCTGACTCTACGAGCCACTGCTCACTGATGGACCTGACATCGTAATCAATGTACCTCCTGATCCCTACCCACTGGATCCCTGTCACTGACTCAGATGCTCTTGAGGGTCTGGCTGATCCAGATACTCTAACTCCCGTGACCTCCTAAAAGCCCGGTCCTCCTCGAACTTCACATCTCGCCTGACAACAACTCTCCTCTGTGCATGAATATAAATCCGAAAGGCTTTCGAGGTTTCACTGTAGCCCACAAAGATACCCTTCTCTGCGGTGGGCTCTAGCTTGGTCCTCTGGTCCTTGGATACGTAAGAGTATGCAATACACCCAAAGATACGAAGATGACCAACATCAGGCTTCTTCCCAGAAAAAGCCTCCTTCAGAGTCACATGCCCCAAGGCACGATGAGGACACCTGTTCTGCAAATATACAACAGTGTTGCAGGCCTTTGCCCACAAAAATAATGGTAACCCTTGATCATGTAGCATGGCTTTGGCAGCCCCTCCAATGGATCTGTTCTTCCTCTCCGCAACTCCGTTCTGCTGGGGTTTGTAAGGAACTGTGAACTCCCTCCTAATACCTGTCTCCGCACAATAATCAACAAAATCACCAAGGGTGTACTCCCCTCCATTGTCCGACCTTAGGGACTTGATCTTCCGACCTGTCTGAGTCTCCACAAGAGCTCTGAACTCCTGAAACCGATTGAAGACCTCACTCTTGGTCTTCAAGAAATAAATCCAGGTCTTCCTGGAGTGATCATCATTGAATAAAACATAGTACTCATATCCACTCAAGGAAACATGAGACATCTGACTGCTCACATCGGAATGAATCAAATCAAGTATCCCAGTCGATCTGTTGTCACTGCTGGGAAAAGGAGATTTGGCAAACTTGCCCATCGCACATCCTCTGCATGTATCTGGGTGATCAATACTAAAATCTGGCACACGTGTAGTGATCTCCTGCAATGTCCTCAAGGCCCCATGATATATGTGACCCATCCTGCGATGCCAAATCTCGCACAGCTTTGAACTGCTAGCTCTGTTGCCGGTACTACTGCTCAATGCCAAAAGGGGTTGAAATGCAAACTTGTACACCTTTGCATGGCGTACACCAACCACTCTAGCTGACTCAACTGAAGCGCCCCTGGGATATATAAGCACCTGTCCTCTACTGAACAATACCTCATACCCTCTGTCCTCCAATGCTGAGACGGATATAAGGTTCTTCCTCATCCCTGGCACATAAAGAACATCTGACACCTTCAAGGGAGGTTTGGTTTCCCTATCAAATGTCAATGTCCCCACACCGACTACTCTAACAATGTTGTCATCTCCGATTACTACCTCTATATCAGTGCCACTCTTTGAAAGCTCTGAGAAGTACTCACGGACTCCTGTCATATGACGTGAAGCCCCACTATCAACATACAAAATACCTGAAGATGCTCCGCTAGTGGAGGGAAATGCACACTCCCTCTCACCCTCCATGGCAGGTAATCCTGCACTAGTGGACTCACAAACAATGAACCCAAACTCCCGGTCAAAGCTCTCTGAAAAGTCCTCTATCTCTGCTAATGCTGCCATGGTCTTGTTCTTCCCCTTCTTCTTCTTCTCTGGACACACAACTGCATAGTGTCCCGTCTTCTGACAATTCTAACAATTCACCTTGGAATAGTCCTTCTCTTTGTTCAACTGCTTACCTTTACCTTTTCCTTTTCCCCCACCACTGCTTGTGGAAGCTTGCTTCTTTCCTTTGCCCTTCTTGCCTCCTGCTAACAGTGCTACATCCTCATCTTGCTCAACTGGTTTGGCTGCCCCAAGCTGGTTATTTCTGATTTCATTTTGTATGCAATCATCCCAGAACCTCTCCCAAGTGGGAAGGTTCTGACATGCAACAATCCCATCAGCAAAGTTCAGCCATGAACTGGGAAGGCCATTCACTGCAATCTGCACCAACTTAGTGGGTGGAATGACCTCTCAACTGCTGCGAACTCATATCTCACATTTGTGATCTTTGTAAGGCATGCATTAGCACTATCTATCTTTGCCATCTTGATGGCCTTCAACTTCTCCCTTAGGACCATTTTTTTGTTCTCATTGGTACTATGGTAGAGATTGGTCAAGGTTGTTCACATCTCATGAGAAAGTCTCTTTCCTCTCACATGAGGAATGCAATGGTCTTTAATACCATCCAGAATCAGTCTCTTTCCCTTGTTATTCTTCTTATTAAAGTTTTCTAGCTGAACAGGGTCAGCAGGGACATTAACAGGGCGTTGTTGGGTATGCACCATTATACCCCAGACTTCTGCCTCCTCAAAGATGCTTTGCATTCTTTCCTTCCATACGCTGTAGTTGCTATGCCCATCCAACCTATCCTCCACCCTCGAGCTCAAAGACATGCTTGCTGTCCTAATAAACTGAAAATGACACTGCTGTAGTAAATGTATTAATTTTTGTGTGTAAAATCAACTTGCTGTAATTTTTCTTCTTGTTGTCCCAAACTGCACTTTTCAACAAAATAGCTCCGACACCATGTAGAAATTTTGTGACCCAATCCCGGTTTTCAGTTTCTCCTTATTTCTCCCATATAGTTAAATGCCCATTCCCATAGCCATACATTCAACAAGTTGGAAAATTAATTATTTTCTGAAAACACAACTTCTGGAAATTTCACAGTGCTGAAATGCAGAAATAAAAACTCAGAAAAATAAATCAGCCACACACAAAATTTTGACACGCTGGTTTTTGGTTAAGATGACCCTGGAAAAACCCTTACAACTCTTGGGGAAAACCAGTTCAAAAGCTTCTCTTTATTTCTGGAAAATGCTTTTACAAAGAAGTGAAATGTACAGGAAAAATTCCAGCAAACAATGTACAGACTTATCTCGTTTTTCGTGCTTGCCTCCACCTCGGAAAATGTGCCAAAACAGCAAAATATTCAAAACAAAAATTTATTACAGCAAATAACAGCATCAAAAACCGTGTCCAAAAACCACTGTACAGACTATACGGATTGTACGAAAAAGTACAACAAAACTTCCTCCTCGAAATTTGTGCTTTATGCCTCAAAAACTGTGCCCAGCAACCTCATAATCTGTGCCTTTAGCTTTATGTATGGATTGCTATACGTATTGCTGTCCCTCTCCTCGATTTTTGTGCTTTCAAGCTGCTGT
The DNA here is from genome assembly GCA_034641835.2 of Pinus albicaulis. Classification (NCBI taxonomy): domain Eukaryota; kingdom Viridiplantae; phylum Streptophyta; class Pinopsida; order Pinales; family Pinaceae; genus Pinus; species Pinus albicaulis. The sequence goes on along the minus strand of CM076578.1, from coordinate 352,338,404 downwards.
ACGGACTGCTGCCTCGAAAACTATGCTGTTGTACGGACTTGCTGCCTCGAAAAACGTGCAGCCTCTTGCTGTTGTACGGACTGCTGAACTCTTCCTCTCCTTCACCTTCTCAAGCTTAGAAATTCTCTAGCTCTCTCTCCTCCTTCTCTCAATCTGCTCATGAAAGACTGAATGATTGTTTCCTTCCTTTTCCTCATTTAAATTAACCCTAAGTGACTTTTGGGGAATCTCTAAATCCAATGGATGAGATAACTTTAGATCTGGGGCTGAGATTACATGCTCATTTAAATCTCACTTTCTATTTTTTAATTCACCCCACTTTAATAAAGACCCTCTTAGTCATTTATTTCGAAAGTCACTTTTCACTTTCTAATTTCACATTGACTTTATTAAAGTCACTTTAAAATTAGACTTAATAACTTTATCACTTAAAGTCACTTTTAAATTAGATTTTACTTTATAACTTTATAAAGTCACTTTAGGAGAAAAATTAAATTCTTTTGGATAGTTTTACCTAGGCCAAAAATCAAAGCCTTAGGGAACCACCTGTCCTCCGGTAACCAAATTTCAATAGTTTTGGAAGCAGTGCTTCAGATTTTCAGAAGTGCTGGTGGGGTAGAGATTCTGCCGGTGCAGAATTGTGCCTAGCTAAGGTAACAAAGGCTGGAGGAAGACAGTTATTCAACAGATCTGATATCCGGTCAGGAGGATCGGAGAATACTGTCCGTTGAGTTTTGATAGAATATTTCCAGGAGGGATGTCAATTTGTAGAAAGAAGCAGTCACTAGAGGGTTTATAGTCACCAAGAAACCCAGATCTGGGGGGAGAAGTACTGTTTTTTTTAGGTTTGAGCAAATATGGCATGATATGGACTGAGGGATCAAGACAGATTGGATGGCATGTCCAAATATGTCGTCTGGAAGGCTAGAATCCTCTCAGTTCTAGATGAGTATGGTCTCAAGGATCATGCAGAGCAAACACTTACTGTACTAACTAACGTAGATCCACTCAAGAAGTATGAAGAAAATCAGGCACGGGCAAAGCTGTTGATCATAGACAGAGTCAAGGACCATGCGATTCCGCATATTGATGATAAGAAAACAACAAATGCCATGTGGAAGGCTTTGGAAGTGATGTACCAAGGAGGCTCTGTGCAAAGAATAATGCTTCTTGAGAATCAGACACAGATTTTCCAAATGGTGAAGGGTGAAGAGATAGATCCATTTCTCTTCAGACTCCAAGCTATCTGTGACCAGCTGATTGGCATGGGTACTACTCCAGACGAAGGGCTCCTAGTGATGACAGCCCTGAATGCTGTCTCTGAAAAATGGGAAACATTTATCCAGAGAATTCTGGGAAAGGCAGTGTTACCATCATGGGCAGATATGTGGGGTATTCTCCGCCAAGAGGAGATCAGGAAGATCACCAAGAAATAGTCTATCAGTGGAGGAAGCGAATCAGCCAGAGTAAATAAAGAAGAGGCGGAGGATGCAGATCTTGCATCAAGGGAAAAGAAGCAAGGGAAGAAGAAGAAGGACCTCTCCAAGGTCTGATGCTTTAACTATGGTGATCTTGGTCATTTCGCCAACAGTTGTCCTAAGAAGAAGGACAAAGGAGATTCTGATTCCAAGGCTGCAGCAGAAAATGAAGATGGCTCTGATGATAATGCAGCCATGAGTGCTCATGCACCTCGATAGAAGAGGTGGGGTGACATGGATATATAGAGTATCCATAGGCAGATGGCAAGATCGTTGAGTTAGCCCTACTCTTGGATCACATACGAGCTACGAGAGTCTTAAGACGGTAGCGGGGTGAGTCGGGAGATGGTTGCAGGAGGCCACATTGAAGCAGAAGAGGGAGCAGTGTAATGCAGAGGCAGCGACAACGTGGAGGCAGCAGCATAGAGGGGCTGATGGGAATTCAACATCGTAGAGAACGTAGGCTCACGCAGTGCAGTGTTGGAGCATGATAGTGTCTCCAAGAGGACAACGTAAATCAACATCTAGGGAGCTTCATTGGTGGAAGGCAACTTGACTTATCTGTCAAACAGTTGGGCAGAGTTCTTCAGTTGCTTACTTCTCAGCAACTGAGTTGCAGTGTAGCAGTTAGCTGTGGCAGTGCTATGGTCAGCATGATGCAGCAATTTGAGAGGGAGCTGCAGTACATATGTGGCAGTGGCATGGGCAACAGTACAGAGAGAAGCAATGCAGTAGATGGAGGGCAGCAGGCCAAGAATCAGTAGCACAAACCAAGTACTCAAGATCTTGTAATGCATGGTGTGATGTATTGCTAGGGCACACTTCTGATGCTAAGAGGGAGTGTTGAGATTTTGTGTATTTGGGGTAGCATCAGTTATGCTCTAGATCCCAAATTTTGTGGAGGGACTAGAATACCCCTGATCTACAAGACCCGGAAATGGATTTGAGAAATTTCAAGTTGTGTTGAAGTTATTCAAATAATTAATTATTTTTAATGGATTTCCTAAGTCTAACTTAGGAAATAAAATAATTAAAGTGAATTAATTAACACATGTGCTGAAATTGTCTTAAGTCATATGGATCAAGCAGTCTTTTAATCTCAGCCATTGATGGATGATTTAATCTTGGCCGTTGAAGGGTTCAACGAAAAAATATAAGAGAAAGGCTTGAGGGTCAGTTGATGACACACAATTTCTGTAGAACTGAGTAATAGATCTGGAATTTTAGGGCGGGTTTGCTAATAATTTCCAATGGAATTTCCTGTAGTGAGGGATAGTATTGGCCAAGGGAATGTTCTGATTCCGGGGCCAAGAGACAACAAGAGGCAAAAGGAGCAGGCACAAGGACAACACAGAGAGGCTTCAGAGCCACACGGAGTAGCAAGGACGACACAAAGACAACGTAGTGGGAGCTAGGGCCACGTTGAGCTGACGCTGGCCAAGTAGAGGCAACACAGGGGCAACGTAGACCCTCCTAGGGTGACAAAGGCCCTCCTAGAGCCACGCAAAGGCTGACGCAGTCCCTCCAGGGCAACGTTAGGGTTTCAGAAGCAGCGTTGAGGGTTTCTAGGGTCAGATCCGGGCTAAGTCCTGTAAATCCCGTATGAGGGTGTGGATCAGTCAGATATTTGGCACTAGATCTTCAGGTTAGCTGTAGATTTTATATATTTTATTCTCTGTCGGGTTTTCCAAGGTTGGAACCCAGATTTGTTGTACTCAGAGCCACTTAATAATAAAACCCTCATATCTGCTGAACCGATTTTCCCGCTTTGGGTTTTTTCCGGGGACTTATGTCCAAAAATCCATGTGTCACTTTGTTGCATGATTGAATTATTCAGTAAATGATCTGCATGTGTAGATTGTAGTTATGTTTATTTTGGTATTTTCTGAATCTAACTTCTGAAAATAACTTGTATAAATTAAATCAAGTAGGAGAAAATAAACCAGTACACTGCAGTAGAATTTTCACATGTACTGCTTCTGCCCAGCAGGTTTGGGGAATGTTTCTTTCTTGCATCATTGCTCTGGCAATCTGTTGTACTGACCTGTTTTGTCTCTCTGCCACTCCATTTTGTTGAGGTGTACCTGCAACTATAAATTGTTGCTTTATACCACATTCATTGCACATGTCTGCAAAATCATCGTCTGTGAATTCACCTCCTCTGTCTGATCTGATGCAATTTAGTTTACATCCAGTTTGATTTTCTGCCAGTGCCTTGAATATCTTAAAATTTTCAAACGCTTCAGATTTGTATATGAGAAATTCCACCCATGTTAATATGGAAAAATCATCGATTATTAGCATGAAATACGATTCTCCACCTGGTGCATTTTTTCTTGAAGGTCCGCCCAGTTCCATGTGTACAATCTGAAGAGGCTTACTTGTAGATAGTTGGTCTTTAGCTTTGAACGTTGTGCGAGTTTGTTTTCCCAGTTGGTAGGACTTACACATGGTATTTGGTGGCTTCTTTATTTTAGGAAAATCTTTGACAACTTCCTTTTGCTTAGTTTGATGATGTGGTCAAAATTTAGATGTCCTAATCTTATATGCCATAACCAAGATTCGTCAAGTTTGTTGATGTGGCATGCTTCATTCTTTTCTTCTAATATATAAACATTAATCTTTGTTCGAACACCTTCGACCAAGGTCTTTCCTGTGGTGATTGACCTTACTTCACAATATTGGGCTCTGAAAAGGACCTCACAGCCTTTATCACACATTTAACTAACACTTAGCAGATTGGCTTTTAGATCGTCTACAAACAGTACATCCTGAGCCTCTCCTCTTCCATTATTAAGGCTGACTATGCCTTTTCATTTGATTTTCTCTGCTTTATCATTACCGAATGTTACATTCCCATATTTATTTTCATCAAAAGATACAAACTTGCTTCGGTCTCCAGTCATATGTTTTGAGCACCCATTGTCCACATACCATTGATTGTTTTGATCTTGAGAAATTAGAACCAGATCACATTTATTTAGTTTCATTTTCCATTGCATGCAGCTGTTTTCTCTATAACCTTTCTGAGGAGATGGATCACAGTATTTGAGAGGACATTCGTTAGACTTGTGCCCATTCTTATGGCAGCTAAAACATTTGATTGTATTTCTGAATAGATTGATTACACGAGTGAATCCATAATTGTTCCTAATTCCCCTTGAGTTTCCATACTTCAGTATCTATATATACGTTCTTCACTCCATGGATTAATGGCCGAACCCTTTACAACAAAAACAATACCCATGGAAGTAGTATTTGTCTCTAACAAAGACAGTTGTTTGAGGTAGTATTTTTGTTTGTTGCATCTTTTGCTGGTTGGACTGGATTTGGTTTGTCTTACAGTATGCCGCAATATGTCCAGGTTTGTGGCAGACAAAGCAGGTGATGCTTCTTCCAGGGGGAAGGAACCTCCTTTGACATCTTCCGAATTTGTTCAATCATCCTTATGAGTGTATGAGCCTTTTGTAGTTGACTGATTCTTCATTTCTTTCTTTGTCACTTGAGGTTGCTCCTTGTTTCTGTTTGTTTCATTATATATCATGGTCTTGTTGGATTCTAATTCTGTGGATTCCCTTTTTTCTCCTTCATTATCCTTTATAGCTTTTACAAAAATGATATTCTTGTTATCTTCTGCCTTGGATTTGCAGGTTTCTCCTTCATAGCCTATCCCAGCCTTTATATGAGGAGGTCTTTGAGCATTTAGAATTTTGTCCAAATGTCCAGAGCTTTTCATTTGAGAAATATTCATAGTTAATTCAATTTGGGCCTTTTCTAATTTCTTCCTCAGGCTTACCACTTCTTCTTCCAGTTTTTCTCGCTCCTGATTTTTCTCCTTTATTTATTTTCTGAGAATATCCTCTATTTTCCTTGATTCTTCTAGTTCAATCTTCAATTTAATAATATCTTCTGAATCTGGTTCAGTGTTTGCATATTTCAAAAGAATCTCTTTCTGTTTCTTACTCTTAAGTTTAAGTTTGTTTATTTCCTCCAAGGCACTAATTAGCTCCCCTTCAAGATCTACCTCACCTTCTTCTTCAAATTCCCGGAGATATTCCTCAAGCTCTTCCTTGGCCATCAAGATGAATTTTGATGTTCCTTCTTCATTGGGGGAATCATCCGAGCTCTCAGAATCACTGTTGTCTTGTTGGGCATAAAATGTTCTTCTATTAAATCTGTTCCCTTTCGGCCTATTGTTGAAATTGGTTTTCTCTTTCCCTCTTGACTGATTCTCCATTTTCTTATGAGGACATTTAGATGCATAGTGCCCCACTCTTCCATAGTTAAAGCACTTAAATGGAAGTTTACCTTTATACTTACCTATGCCTTTCTCCAATATTATGACAAATTTGGCCTCTTCTTCATCAGAGCAAGAGCATGTACCTTCCTTCTCTTCTCTGCACTTATTTTCCTTAAAGGCTACCTCCCTCACATTTGAATTTCCCTTTGGAAGTCTCATCTCATAGGCCGTTAAGTTTCCAAGCAATTGGTTCATGGTCAGTGTTTCCCATTTTGTTGTTTCTTCTATGGCAGAAACCTTAGGGTTAAACCTGGATGGTAAAGATCTCAATATATTTTGTACAATTACACATTCTTTAATGCTTTCTCCTAGAGCTTTCATGTTATTCACAACTTCAGCAACATTTAAGAAGAAACTGGCTACATCTTCATCTTCATTCATTTTTACATTTTCAAACTGAGCTCTATAGGCTTGCAGTTTGGCCATATTCACCTTTTATCTCCCTCATGGACATTTTATAAAGTATCCTAGATATCCTTAGCAGTCTCACTGTGCATTACTTTGATAAATTATGTTTCACACAAACCGCTCAAGAGTGCATTCATGGCTTTTGCATTAGCTATGAAATTTTTCTTGGCTTCTTTCTCTGTGTCAGTATCCTTTGGAGCATATCCTTCTTCCACAGCAGCCCAAACTTCTATTCCTAGAGAAATTATGTATGTCCTCATTCTTATTTCCAGAAGGCATAGTTTGTGCCAGTAAACAATGGGGCTTTATTTGTTGAGCATCCTTCTAGGCTAGCCATTTTGGGGACCTAGGATCTCCTTCTAGTTGTTAAACTGATACAGAAGGAACTTGCTCTGATACAATTGATGAACCCTTAGTTAAACTGAGGGGGGGGGGGGAGTGAATCAGTTTAATACATTCATGGACCTTTAAAACTTTTTCATTCAACTCATTTACACCTTCATTTAATAAGCAAATTAATACATAATGGATCAACAAATATAATGTGTGGACACCAAGTAATTAAACAAATTAAAACATCACATCAGCACTTCATCATCAAACACATAGACAACATATATAAATGGAAACCCATAAAGAGAAAAAACCACATCTTATTAATGTTGTGATGCAAAGGCAAGCTCCAACTCCCTCTCACAACTGATTTTCTGCAGGCTCCAACCTACAGGAGGCTTATACCCCAAATTCTACAAGCTACAACTTGAAAGGAAGCTCCAACTCCCATCTATTTTCTGTAGGCTACAACCCATAGGAGGCTCCTACCTCAACTAGCTACAATTGGACATCTATTAAGCTACAACTTGATATGGAAGCATCAACTCCCTCACACTACAATAAAATCATATGCTGATTTACCTGGATATCAGCTCTGTTTTTCTCCTTCTTCAATGCTGCCCTTCCAACCTTCAAATCTGCTTCATATTAGCTTTGGATCTGCACAACATCTCTATCTGTTCTCTCTCAGTCTTCCACTCTCTAACCTCTCTATGCATATTACAATAACATCATTTATAGAGATCACTTCAGGGATGTTTGCATTCTATATGGGAATATGAAGTGAACAGGCATGACTCTTGCCTTCCACCCATTCATTTCCTCACTCAACATATTCAGGATGTTAAAAATATATACAATTATTACAGTGTCAAATGGAGTTTTTCTTTCCCTGGGAGACTTGCCTTTGCATCACAAACAATATAAAACAAATAATACATTTACAATTACATTCAAATATTTCATCCAGCCCTTTAAGCTTCTTAGATTTGTTGTGTGTTTTTCCTCTTCTGCTTGCTGTCCCTTTGTCTTTTATGTTTATGCAGTTATATTCCAACTATGCTGTATGACTGCCTTTTTGCCCGACTTGACCCATGCTGTTGCACTATTCTGCACGAGCTCCGGGTCCTTTTTCTTACTTGAGCCTTTTCTTGCACGTTCAACCTTTTCTTTTAACACACAACCACATCTACATGATACTTTTCATCTTGGCCGACTTCTTTAACCAAACCCGTGGATCTGTGGGTTTTGGCCCACATAACTCTCCTTTTACACGTAGCCGAATACAACTTCAGAGTTAAATACAACATACATACATTAGCGATCAAACAACGCTACTTTAAACCAGACTACACATAAACCCAAATCTCTTGCATACATGTGGAACTTCCTGCTGGAGGGTTCACAACACATCACATTTCGGCAAACTTACCAAACAACCTTAACAACGAGCTTATCATTTCGCCGATGCGTAGTTGCATTGTAATCTCCACTGTAGATCTTCGCCAGATCTAAACCTCTTTGTCTTATCGCAATCGCTCGCCTGCAAGTTTAACTCTTATCGATAATGCTAAACCATATAATCTACGATGTGCACTAGTGCGCAATGCTGACACGTGGCTCCTCCCTCATCACATCGCATCCTTACATCCTTCCCACACCGCATCGCCAACAACTTACCATACAGTGCGAACTCTTAACAGTAACCTCTAAAATCTGCAATGTGCGCTAATGCGTAATGATGACACGTGGTTCCTCCCTTTCACTGCATCGCATCTTTCTAACCTTATCGCATTGCAAACTAATTAACATACCTTGCGAAGCCTTAGCACTGTCCGCTAAAATTTGCGATGTGCAAACTCGCGATTCGTCGTCCGCTGTTGATCTGCCATACGATCTAGCGGTCCTCACTGCTTGCCCTATCGTGCCAACATGTGTCCCTTCTCCACTTCGCATCGCACACAAAATAACTTACCCTGCGACGGCTTTAGCACTTAAGCGCTAAACTTTGCGATTTGCACTTTCAATCTCCGCCGTTGGTCTTTGTTGGATCCGATGGTCCATTCTTGTCTCCTTGCTGATCCACTTCGCATCGCATGTTAAATATCTTAACTTGTGAAGTTCTAACCGTAAACGTTGTACCCTGCGATGTGCGATATGTTCACGGTTGCGATGTGATTGTCACTGTTGATCTGCACCAGATCTACGGTCCTCACTGCTGCTTGCAAATCTAATTGTCCTTCCCGACTCATCTTGCGGTGTAATCTCATTCGTTCATCTCTTGCCTTCAATTCTGCGATCTAATCCTGACCATCCGCTCACCTCCCTTGGAATTATTCTAAGTGTTCTTTGCCTTAGTCGACTTTTCTTCTTTCTGTGACCACCGCTACTCTGCATCTCCGCTGTCCTTCCTGAGCTTTATTCGGTTTCTAAATGTGTTGATCTCCCCTGAGCTTTATTCAGTTTCTAAACGCGCTAATCTCCCCTGAGCTTGTTCTTCTATTCGTTATTCACTCAGACTTGGGATTATTACTCTTGCTGCACCCCTTACGCACTACTGCCTTGTCTGCCTTAGCTTCCTTTGCTGCCTTTGCTGCCTTAGCTTCCTTTGCTGCCTCTGTTGCCTCTGCTTCCTTTGCTGCCTTCTCTCCTTGTCTGCATTTCTTTTTAGCTTCCTTTGCTTCCTGTGCCTTTTTGATAGTTCAGGTGCTGCTCCTTTGTGCTCCTTTGCCATCAATGACAATATTTCCAACAATCCTCTCCCAATCAAAGACAATAGCATTGTTTGAAGTTATTTCCCCACTATGATAAGTCCTCAATGGTTCTTGTAACCCATCTATCCAGAATTAGAAGCAAAGATCCTTTTATCCCTGGAAGAATATCTCATCTCAAATAGGCAAGAAGAAATATATCATGCTCTTCGAAAATCACATCAACAATCTCATGTAGTCAGCAACAAAGTAGGGCTAAAACCAACAAAGGATAAAAGGGAAGAAATAGCCAACAAATAAAAAACCTTGGGCATTCAAACTCTTATTGGAAGCTATTTAGGAGCAAAAACAAAGCTTTACTCTTTGAAAAGTTAAATATCTCAAGTGTTGTTGTTAAGCCAATCAAGCAACAGATCTAAATCACCATCGGTGAAATAATGATTTTAATATCCTGAAATTGCAATGTTATGGGCAGGAAGTTCAAAGATAAAGCACTTAGAAATATTATCAGATCTAGAAAGCCAATCTTAATCCTCATCCATGATACTAATTTAGCAGTGGTATATATACTAAAGATTAAGAAAAAGAAGTAGAGAAATAATGTTGATACAACAAAGAGAATTAGAAGAGCTTCACGAGCAATATGTATGCTCTAGTTGGAATTTGTTCAAAATACTCAACACCAAGTCTCGACTTGCCTTACTCATCGAGATATGTCATTAATGTCTACATACCAACTCATTACAAAGGAAATGAGGAATGTTGGCAATCCTTGCAATTTATAAAAAGCACAGAGGTTACTAGTTACAATATTGTGGCAAGATACTTCAATGTGGTCTTATCAAATAAGGAGAAGAGAGTAGGTAGCATAACAAGGGATCTCCCTTCAAGGAATGTATTGAGGATCTTATCGTTGATTAGGATCTTGTCGAGGTCAAGCATATGAAAGAAAAATTCAATTAGAATAATAGAATATTAGGGCCTAGTCATATTGCGGTCATGTTGGACAAATTTCTCATCCACAGTGACCTCCTCCTTAATCCTTCCAATTTATCAAATCGCAAGCCTTTTTTACTCATTTTTCATCAACCTTGAGATTTGGGTCCCATCCCCTTTAGATTTTGTCCACATTCGCTTCATAATCCTAGAGCTATAAATGTTTGAAAATGCAATGTAGCAGCTATTAATTCGGATTTTCTTTATTCCCTTATACTTGTTTGTGAATCTTATTTATCTTCTTGTGTTTCTTTACTAGATCTTTTCATAAAAAAAATATCAAGATCAAAACAATAAAGACAATGGACACATAAATTAGGATCCAAACACGGGCAAAACCCCTCCAAGGGGAAAACCCAAAAAAAATCTTCTCTTCTTATAGAATCTACTTCAAATGAGACAACAAGGACCCAAACCCTAGACCAAGTCCTCCCTCCAGCACCAAGTAAGAGTGCCTTCCAGCTAGGTCAAGGTCAAACCAAGTTATCCAGAGACAAACCCTTCTTGTACTGCACCAGTCTCAGAATTTTGGCCCATGCAACAGAATTTCAGCCCCACTGCAACAGAATTTTGAACCTCTAGTTACTATAGAAATTTCAGCCCCTACAACTGCTCCAAAAATTCGCACGCGTGAGAGAAAAGTGCCCAAAACTCGTCTTCTTTTCATCGCTAGGGTTTCTCCTTTCTTTACTTGTCCTTCGCTCTTCTTTATTCATCCTTCTATTGCAGATCAAACTTGTAAGTGAGTGAGTTCCAAATGAGGTCGTAGTGCTTCTATTTATACTGTTTTGTGTGGGTCGAATGCCCTTTTCTAGGCCGACTTATCTCCACCAAGGCCGACCTATGCTAGTAGGCTTCCAAGACTTTCTAGACTCAAAAATAAATCCTTTTACAAGTTACTTCTTGCCCATAAGGTTCTCCTAAACATGATGTTGAATCTCTTGTCTCATGACAATAAATCCTATGACCTAACAAATGCTACAAGCACGAAGAACATGCTTTCACCTCGAAGACCATCAATAAAGAGCATGGAACCCATGCTTTAAAATAATATCTTTTTATTTTTCTTCTTTTGTTTGTTACATAAGATACATATTGAAATTAGTACAATATCAATTATGAAGACTGAAACTAGTTACATTTCCAACACTCCCTCTTAACTAGGGAGGTATTCATAATTGTACAACCAGAACAACACCATTCTCAAACTAAAGAGTTCTCATAAGAAGAGTTGGATTTCATCATCACATCATCATAACCAGCATTGTCAACATAGCAAGGCCTTGACTAACAAGCTCTATATCTTCATAAGATCAGAGCACAATGTTGAGAGGGTTTACGTGGATACCACACTACCTCTCAAGGCACATAACCCATCTGAATGTTCACATGGTATGTCCTTTTAGGACTACCCTTGTCTCAAATTCCCAATCCTCAATGAATATTGGTCCTCTTCGACCACTCTTGTCTTGGATATCCTATCCAATCCTCAAAGAATATGGGACCTCTTCGACCACTCTTGTCTTGGATATCCTATCCAATCCTCAAAGAGTTTTGATCCACGAGACCATTTCCCTATCTTGGATTCCCAATCCTCAAGGAGTACCAGTCTCAGTTGCTTACCCAATCCTCCAACATCCTCTCTTTAATGCCTTCACTTAGACTTACAGTTGTTGGTCCTGGTCAAGTGCATGACACATGAAGCAGAGAATACATGTCATGTCCAACATCACTCCCTCTCACCTAGACATGATATCCCTATTCCCTTCTGACTAGGGAGTATATCCTTGCTCCTATTAAAGGAGACTCCTTTACTCCCTCTCAAATCTAGAGGAGATTCCAAACTTCCTTTTTATTTGGGAAGTGAACACCACAAGCGTTATGGCTTGTCTCCCTAAGAGTATCAACTACTTGTACTTTACAGTTGCATGGCTCCCTCTTTCCTTCGCATCTCATTATTGAGCTTGCTTCCTTCTAAGGTATCATGGAGCCATATTTATTCAATCTTGTGACAGGATCCAAGTCATCAATCTTGCACATCACTTTCATCTCATCATCAACAATTAAGGCATTATACTGAGCCTTTTCAATCTTCAAGATAATCATAGCTTCCTCATGAAAGCGATCTCCTTGTTATTGTACAAACTTTGACCTTCAGGTTATCTTCTCACACTGCTACCTTTCAATTCCAAGTTGAAATCATCTTGACTTCAAGTTTTCCAAAATCACATATTCAATCCATACAGTTGAACTTGCCTCAAATGTCATCATGTATTCCTGCAATATCCTTCTAGGTAGCATAACAATATGTTAACCAGATAATCAATAACAAAAATATTAGATTTACCTTGTCATGATGACCTTCTCATCACAACATCAACATCTTCATGATCCATCTCCACACGAATATTCCTTCATGCATCAAAGTGCCCAAGGATCGAACTTGATTACTTCTTCCGGAGACTACTGTATGTTGAGATTTTGTGTATTTGGGGTAGCATCATTTGTGCTCTAGGTCCCAAATTTTGAGAAAGGACTAGAGTTCACCTGATCTACAAGACCCATAAATGGATTTGGGAAATTTCATCTGGTTTAGGAGATATTAAATTGATTAATTATTTTAATTTTTTTCCTAAGTTAAAACTTAGGAAAATAAAATAATTAAAGTGAATTTAATTAAACATGTGATGAAATTGTCTTAAGTCACACGGATCAAGCTTTATTTTAATCTTAGCCATTGATTAACAATTTAATATTGGCCGTTGATTTGTCAACGAGAAAAGTATAAAGGAAAAGCTTGGGATCATTTGTAAGACACACAGAGGCAGAGCACTAAAGCTAAGCTCAGATTCTAGGGCGGGGTTGCTAAGAATTCTCAAGTGTTTCAGTTGCAGAGAGGGGAATTTAGACCAAGGGGATGATCTGATCTCGGGGTCTAGAATACATAAGAGACAGGGAAGAGATCATGAAAGACAGCGCAGAGGAAGGCGGCAGCAAGGACAATGCTGAGCATTTGAAGGCCTTCAGACGCTGACGCAGTGTCTTTCAGGGGCAGATCTAGGGTTTCTAAGCCTAGATTCGGCTTAGTTCTGTAAATCCCGTTTGAGGGTGTGGATCAGTTAGTATTGTTGGTCTTAGATCAGCCAGGTGCTGTAGATATAGAGTTTTCTCTATAGGGTTTTCCAGATCTAGAACTTAGAGTTGTGTATTCAAAAATATTCTTAATAATAGAGCCCTCCAGCAGCCAGAGACCGGTTTTCCCACATTGGGTTTTTCCGGAGACAGTTTGTCCAGAAATAACTGTGTCACTTTGTCTATGTGTGCATGTGCTTATTATAGATCTGAATTGGCAGAGATCTGTTATGTGTTTTGCTTTGATGTTAACTTGAATTTATTCAGTTGATAACTTGTATAAGTAGGAGAAGCTTAACCGGATTAACAGAAATAATTTATGCATAAGAATTAAGATTCCGAAATTTCTACATGGTATCAGAGCAATTGCAGATCTAGAAGGGTCACCAGTTGAAGAATCTGAAGGATCTAGCTGCAAAAAGCAGCTGGAAAGGGAGCAGAAAAGAAAATCTGAAGGGACAACATAGTTTTCAGGAGGAGATTCACATAGACAGCAGCAGCAGCAGCAGATGAAAGCAGCAAGGACAACGTGATTTAGATCTGCATCTGTTAGATCCAGGAAAATCTACAGAAAAGTTGTAGAAATTCAGAAAGCGCTGGTGGGGTTAAACTTCTGAAGTTTTCATATTTTTAACCTTAACACAAGTGACAAAGTTTGGGAAGAGATCAGCTTCTCAGAGAGTTTATTGCCAAAGGAAACTTGCAGTTTGGTCAGAGGATCAAAGAAGAAGCTGAACCATAGTTGATTTGGTAGATTTCCGAGGAGGGAAATCAAGTGTCAGAGGGAGCAAAGGGTTCCCAGTTCAAAAATGACCCTAAATCCAAGATCTCTAGCATAGAGAAGAGGAGCTCCAAAACATTCTAAGCAGATGGCTCCTCATGGACAGCATGATCAGGATAGGCTAGAGGGCCTCTCAAAATTTTCGGTGTGGAAAGAAAGGATCCTGATCAAGAAGAAGAAGAAAAAGAAGGATCTTTCAAAGATCAAGTGCTTCCAGTGTGGCGAAATGGGACATTTTGCCAACCATTGTCCAAAAAAGAAGAAGGACAAGGAAGCATCTTCTTCCAAAGCAGCGACGACAGATGATGGGTCAGGAGATGATGTAGCCATGAGTGCTCATGAACCACGGAGGTGGGGTGACATGGACATGTAAAGGAGCTACATGGAAAACAATGGAATCTTAGATTTGCTCAAGATCTTAGATTTCATATCCAAGAAATTGACTCCCATTGCGAAGCCATGAAAAAACTAAATATTGTCTTTGGCATTCAAAATGAAATCAAATCCCACCAGCTTGAAAACGAGTTGCTTACTTTGGACTCCAATAATTTCTCCTCTATTAAGGATTTTTTGTCCAAATTCATGACCCTTAGAAACTTTTAGAAGGTTTGTAAAGTCAAAAAAGAAGATGGTAGTCTTATCTATTCCATTATTACTAAGTTTGGCTTGCATACTCTGTATTTGTTTCCACCTTCCATTCCACTAGAGAAGCCCTCATTTCTCAAGGAACAACCTGCAAGTCCCCCTCTTTTGATGATTTTCGCGATTCTTTGATAAGAAAACAAGAAAAACTCTTACACCTTGGTCTTATTAATACTAGAAACTCCTATAAGAAAGTTTTAGCAACCCAGCAGCAACCATATCCAAAGAATCCTAAGAAGCGGCATCCAAAAAAGAATGGTCCTAAACCAAACAAGGGTTTTAAACAATTTCAGCCGCAAACTAAAAAAGCAACTCAACGAACTAATAAGGCAACTAAAAACAAAGGGAAGAAGACAGATAAACATTGCAATTTTTGTCCAAAACGACTCTAGCCTTGTTTGTCACCTTAGGAAATCTCTCTATGGTCTCAAACAAACCCCTCGGGCTTGGTATGCCAAAATGGATAGATTTCTCTTAGATAATGGCTTTTCTAGATGTCATTCCGACAACACTGTCTACACCAAGAGTGTGGGTAAGTCCTTAATCATCCTTGTTCTTTATGTTGATGATCTTATCCTTACTGGTAGTGATCCCAACCATATAAACCATGTGAATTTTAGCCTCAAAAAGAAGTTTGAAATGACAAACTTGGGACATTTGCATTATTTTCTTAGCCTTCAAGTCTTGCAATCCAAAGAAGGTATTACCCTTTCTCAGTCCAAGTGCACCTGTGATCCTCTACGCCACTTTCACATGGAAGACTGTAAGTCAACCCCTTCTCCCTTTTAGTCTGGAGTCAAGCTTTCAGTCACTTGTACTTCCCCTAAAGTTGATGCTACCTTATACCGTCAACTTGTTGGTAAACCTCTGTATCTAACCCATACCCATCCTGACCTTTCCTTTGTCGTTGGTCTTGTTGCTCGGTTTATACACAAACCTCATCAAAGTCATGGAAAGCAGTTAAAAGAATACTTCGATATATTCGAGGTACAGTTCAGTTTGAGATTCATTACAGTGTAGGAGCATCTCCATTGTTGATTGGTATCACTGATTCTGACTGGGCTGGTGACCCTGATGATCAAAAGTCTACTGTAGGTTATGTATTCACTCTTGTTTCAGGACCTATTACATGGTCTTGTAAGAAACAAAGTACCATCTCTTGTTCTTCGGCAGAAGCAGAGTATCGTGATGCAGTTGAAGCCCACAAGGAAGCCATGTGGCTTCGTCAAATCCTGTATGAATTTGGTCTTCATCAACAGCATCCAACTACACTTGGTGTGATAATCGGAGTGTCATTCAGTTATGCAAAGATTCAGTTCAACATTAGCGCATGAAACACATTGAGCTACACATACACTTCATCGGAAAGTTCATTCATGATCATGTTCTTGAAGCGCAGTATTGTTCAACCAATGATTAAGTTGTTGATATATTTACAAAGGCTCTCACAGAAGCAAAGTTTACCAAACTTCGATCTATGCTTGGAGTTCAAGAAAGTTATCATTAAGGGGAGATAGGCTCTAATGCCGCCTCCTTTCTCCTATTGTGTCACCTTTGTAAATCCTTCAATCCTATCCCAAGTTGTTCTTAATGGGGGATGTTAGGATATTCCGACACAGGAAATAGTTAAGTATAGCTCAGCCTAGCATAGAGTTAGGTAAAGTGTGTTTCTTTACTATGTACATTTGTAACTTATAATCCGACAGTGACGATATGTAGTGATATGATGGTTCATTCTCTCCTCGGTATTACCGACACTTGATCTGTGACTTAACACCCGATTGATCCATGATCTCTATTTAAAGAGCATGGAGGGTCATTTGTCTGATAACCGTTTATGAGAGAAGCTTATGTAAATTTTATTTCTTTACATTAATAATTTGCCTGAAGTGGTCGCGTTGGCTCAAGTCGTGCACTGTTTCCCTCTTCGAGGGTTTTAACCATTGGTGTATTGATCTGTGATATGTTTGTGAGTAGTGACCTTTGGTGTTTGATCTAAAGAACTTACCTTGTAAATTCCTACAGAAACAATTTTGGAAATCTAACTTGCCATTGTGAGAGAACAAAGCATAGGCTGAAAATGTAAATTTGTTGTGTGCAACTGAAAATGCCTTATCTGCTTGTTGTTCCTGTTTTTAAATTGGTATGGAAAATTGACATGAAAATCATCTTTGTTTAACCAAATGGTGTTGTTTTCCATTTTACTGTAGGAAACAAATAACTTAACTGATCTAAAAACATGACTTTGTTCAACAAAATCTTTGTTTAAGATTTGTCAATCTCTGTAGGCCTTAGCAATCAAATTGCTGCGTGACGCAGGATCCCTTGTTCCACAAACAAAGGGGTCTCATACACCAATTTGGTGTCTGTCCTGGCCATGATCTTATAATAAAATTATAATTATTATTATTTGTTATAATCGAATACTCACCTTTGGTGAATGCACTGACTTGTAGGGCTGGTGACACTGCTCACTTTTCAGTATTTTGATAAAAATTAAATTATTATTATTATTTGTTATAATCAAATACTCACCTTTAGTGAATGTACTGACTTGTACAGCTGGTGAGACTGCTCACATTTTGGTGATTTGAAAAATGTTGAAACAAGATTCGACCAATTTCATAACCACTGTGATTTTACTCTTCTGCTGTTTTTCAATTTCTATTATCAGTACATAAGGAAGTTGCAGGAAGAATAAAATGCCTGCCCTATTTGTTTTGGATATAGTTGACATAATTTACAATTTTGTAAAAATCTCTTAATGTCTTTGGCAACCATCTACCAGACAAGGGCGAAAGCTGTATACTTTGGTAGAGAATGAAGTCTGCCTTTGATCCCTGAAACATATTTTCATATTATGCAAAGAAGACTATTCAAATTCGTAAGTTTTAATACTGTGACCATAACAACCTGAACGGTATTTTGAGAATGTAGATGATGACTTTCACATTACGCAAAGGCTCTTCAAACTGCTGTGACCATAGCAAGGTGAACAAGTATTTTGAGAATATGAATGAAATGGATCTGCAAGAAATCAACAGACTGAGAATAGACTTTAGCATCGCGTGTACAAATGTTCTGCCATTTTCTATGGTCTGACTTTATCTGCTCTCTTGGACAGACGGATTGCTTTTACAAGCCATAAAATGTTTAAAATTGCTCATGAATAACACAATTGAAGTCTATCTTCAATTCCATGACTGGTTTCAGAAATTGTAAGCAGTTATTTTTGGTTGAGATACCTCCTAGACAGCCAGATATTTGAGCCAAAACATTGTCCATGGCTGGAGAGCGAGTTAAAACTTTGAACAGGCAAGCGAATTTAAAATTTAAAACTCCACTATTAAATTAGGGGATCCACGTCTATGGAAACCAGCTTTTTAATCGCAAACAAAGGCATGTGTTTAACAACGTTCGAGTGAGGTGAATGGCCAGGATGGATGAGAGAAGATGCCAGAAAAGGACGAGATTGTAGAATGTTTATAGTACTCCATATCGAATAAGCAGTCACTTGAATGATACAGTAGATGCTTAAGTGTTATTTTGGCCACATCACTTCCTTCACATTCCTCTAGAGCATCCTACAGAATATTATTTATACAAGCTTCAGATTCTTTTACTCATTCACTCATCTAGAAATGCAATATTCAAGACTTCTAAGATAAAATTCTGTCCTTCAACAACAATTTGTCCATATGTCACTGAATAGAAAACTCATCCTTTTGCCCAACACTTTCAATTGATGAGCTTCCATGAAAACGATTTCACTGATGCCAATGCCTATCGGGGTACAAAAACCACAAACCACATTCAATGTGATTAAAATTTTCCCCACTGCAACTGTTGATTTCATAGTCAATCAACACTTTAAACAAGCATTCATGGACAACTTATGTTTTGATAGTCTAACACTTTGAACAAATCATGGAAATCTTGCTACTAAGCTTCCCGCAAAACAAAATAATGCAGACTTAAATCTAGGAGTCCAGGGGTCTTCTTTAACCCCATTGTTTCACAGCACAGAACTCTACCCCTATTGGCCTCTGAAAGAGTACATATATAGAACACAACATTCCAACTACAATGTGATTATATTCTCAATGCTGCAGAAGAAAAATTATCCACACAATGATAATGACAATAGCATGCTTATGCAGTCTCCACCGTAAGTGCCAAACGTATACATTGACCCCTGACATCATTGAGATGGCTTAAAGTGGATACAGGAGGAGAAGGAGAAGCAAGGGCCAACAATATTAAATGGCATGACTAACTACAAAGCAATTCAAATCCACGGTCTTTCTTACAGGACAGATCCAACCCAGTTAATCATGAAGAATTTACACAAGAACCAATAAAATCTTGTTAATATCATGGACTATAAAATATTTATAGGTGGTTATAAAAATGTAAGAAATGATGAGAGGAGTAATTATAGAAATGTAAGAGGTATGTGAATTGTAGAATGAGGAATAGAGTGGGGTTACATTTATTCTTTATTTTTATCTATTATCATTGTTTTTAGAGCCCATAAAACCACACACCAAATGAGGAATGTAGTAAATTTTTTCACTTGGATACGAATTCCATGACAAAGCTATTGCATGTAGGCCGGACAAGAGGGGCGACATGAAATACTTCCAACACTGTGGATAATCGCAAACAAAGGCATGTATTTAACAACAAATTGTAGATAATTGCATGATTGCTTTTAGGGAATTTACACGTCTTGACCCAGGTAGCATCAAATTGCTCAAACTTGGCCCAAGTAATATATCCATACACAACCAGTGTTTTTTATGGTCCTTGGCTATTTTCATCCTGTTTATTAGCCATTCCTACACACTAAACCCAAGCAGTTGGAAGTCGGAAGCACCTTGATTATTCACCCCTCCAAGCCCATCAAGGGGGAGGAGAACACCATTTCCCACTTCATCACCCTCGTAGCCTTTCTCGTAGTGTGAAGCAATGTGGAAGGGATGGGATTTAAATAAAAGTGCACAAGATGCACTCCGGTACAATATCTCAGGGTTTTCCTTGGAGCCTATTACCGCAAGGTTTAAGAAATTGCATAACAAAGCATCAAAGGAGACCAATGTTGCAAGATCTCCTCATTAAGAACACAGACCTTATAGCATTCATAAAATTTTCAAAACCTTTTTGTAGAGGTAATGGAAGAAAAGAACTGGATCATTGAATATTTGGTGTTAGCAATGCAAAAACATAGTTGAAGGAATTATTTCCCACAATGTTGGGGGACTGAGTTCCGTTTATAAAATAAATCATGGAGGCCATTTAGAACATTGTGCTGATGGAGAGTGGAAAAATCCCTGTAGAAATGAGAGAATAAAATATTGAATGTTATTGAACCAACATGAGAAGCTATTTCTCCATAGCATCAAACCATGATAAGAAACAACAAAATGTCTAGAAAGGAAGCATGCGTGGAACCTTCAACTTCATTCTCTTCAGTGAATGTCTTCTACCATGCCCATATAGTTGGTGTTTATGGGAGGTTGTGAGTCCTACACCACAGATTTGGCAATTATTCTAGTTTACAGAAGCAAATAAAAAGCAGGGTATCATGGCACCCAAAAAAAAGTATTGATTATGAGCAAGGTGCTACCTAGACGTGTAAATGCCCTAAAAGAAATCATGCAATTATCAACAATTTGTTGATTTTCCAAGGCCACCTTGGGTGGGAGAGATTAGTCTTTCAACAGTGGTGTTATTAACAATAATTTCAACTCTATAATACTACCTACACAGCTATAAGGTTGAGCTCCCATTGCTCTCCATGACCATCATCAAGACCCTATGTAGCTATCTTACCAAAAAAAAAATGAGATGCTCACAAATCTCAACCAAATCTTAGTCATGCACCCTTTAATTCCTTGCACCAAGGGTGCAATTTAGAACCAACACCATCACTAACAAGCATAGTAGTGTGATCTAGGTGTTTCTCTGGATCTCTTGAATCCTGCAACCTCCCAGCAAAAGAAACCACAGAGCATGCAATGTAATCCTTGAGAAGTAATGCAAGTACCACATGGATCAAGCGTATATTGACACATTGAAGATGAAAAATGGCTTTCAAACTTAAGTATTAGACAACCCAAGTTTCGAATCAAACCATGCCCCTAATTACATGCCTTCAACATAATTATAGTATTCAAATTATCAAATAACCAAACAATATCTACTAATCAACATCAACCACACCCTTTAAAATTCTTTGAACAAAGCTTATCCATTGTCATGGGGCTAACATCCTCCTCCATCCTTGTACCTCATCATGCCATAATTGCTTGATGGTGTAACCAATGTTATCAGAACCGGACTGAAATTGATTGAACCAGCTTGTCCGACCATTTTCAACACCAAATTGGTCCAACAAGTGGCACTGAACCGAAAAAGGCTAGTTCAATCCCAAATTGGCCAATTCTTGTACAGAACCGTTGGTTTGGTGCCAAACCCAACTTCTTTCACTAAACCGACAAGTTTTGTACAATGTGACTAGGGACCATAGTATTCAAAACCGAAACCAGTGACTGGACTGGTCCACCTATCAACTTGGGTTTCAAACCGGAACTGATCAAACTAGGACTGGTCAAATCTCAATGAACCAGTCTTTAAAAAAATAAATGAAATAATTATTTTTTAATGAAAAAATTTATTTTTTAAATTTAAAACCATGATTCCAAACCAATAGAGACAAAATATGCAAAGTTTTCTCATTTATATACCCATGTAAAGGTAAATATATGAAAATGGCACCAAGTGCAATACATATCAGCAACAAAATACATAATCAATGAGGCTCTAAATGGCCTCTAGAGTCCAAAAACAATGTTACAAGCTATGGGGCCACTACGATACTACAAGTCTACATATCAGTGATCAACATGATCACTCCTCATCATGATCAAACTCATCACCACTACTAGACATGGGATCATCAACATGAGCTACATAAATAATCTAACTCAGAATTTGAGGACTCCTAAGACTCCTCTACAACCTAAGTAGTAGTGGTAGTAGTAGCAGCAAAACTAGACATCAAAACTACAAATCACTGATCAAATGATCACTCATGAAACTCATCATTGATTTAGCGCTACTAGAAATGGGATCATCAACATGAGATACATAAACATCATCTAGCTCAAAGTTAGATTGCTCAACCTTATAATATGATAGAAATTGAAAATGTTTAACATGTCTAACAAATGATTTTGGTTTGAGTGAAGGGTTCATTTCCTTAGCCTTATAATGTGGTAGAAAAAGCTTAGCATGCCTAACCACTTATTTTCCTTTGAGTGAAGGGTACATTTTTGTTAAGGTCATGGTAGAAGAGTTCAACAATCAATACCACCAACATCAACAAAGTTAAACAATCAATGCCACCAACATCAAGGTACTTAAAGGGCTTCATGCTCTTGATCAAATGCCAATCTCATACCCTCATGCATGACAAAATCGAATGGAAACAATGCAAACCCCCAAACCAAGAAATCCTGAAAACCATCAAGTCTATTGAATTTTGAGTGAAATCTAAAATTCTAGTTTCTCCATATGAAATCCAACGAGGTCAAAACCACTCTCAAACATCGTGAGTCATATCATGGTGATGTAAAAAATTTAAGTAAAAGGATTTCATTTTCATCCTTTTACTTTAAGATTTTAACATTACCATTGATTGTCAACGTTGCAAGGATTGAGATGTGTGAGGCAAATGAGAGAGGAGGCATGCTTTTCTTGGAGGGCATGTTTTTGGAGGGATACAACCCTGTGTTTCCCTCATACCACTTTAAAACTCACAAAACAACATTCGGTGGAGTCCACAGATGACCTGACAATAAACCAGTTGGTTTTGTCATAAATCGGTCAGTTTATGCTCGGTTAGACCAAAAAACAGGGGGTCTGCTCAAATAACCCGATTTTTTAACTGATTCAGTGGCTTAGGCTAATGAACCATCTGGTTTGATCGGTTTATGGTTCAAACCGGTCAGTTCTGAATATTATGCTAGGGAACCATAAAACTTAAATTTGTTTTAAAAAACAACAATTTATGAGTAGGGCAGCCCAATACTCAAACCTACAGCCCTACTTGTTATAAAGAATCTACGACTACAAACATAATTGTCTTCCCTAAACCTGGTGGCTGAGTCTAGAACAACATAAAGCAAAGAATACAATGTCTTCCTTAAAGTAATTGTATGATGGGATGAGGCCTATACCTGGAATCTGTCATAAGCTTCACTCCTTTCTTGGCTTGAACGCTGCAATCCTAGCTTCGATCACTATAGTTAGAACCTGCACAATCAGACAACACAAGCCAACAAACTACGACATCTATGTAGCATGATCCAATCACTTCATTCAATAGATCAACATGGTATTGAAATACATGAATAACATATCACATATAGGAAAACAATTCTACTCTTTGTATTGAAAAAATTGGAGAGAGCTACAACCAGAAATAGGAGTTGATCTTGTAGAATGGCTCCCCAAGTTGACTTGTCCTTCTTTGCCACAAGGTACACCTATATGTCACCCTAATGCATGGAAAAATGACTCTCAAAGCAGCAGCGTGAGGGTAAAATTAATCTCCAAAAGCCAACCCCTAACCCATGGATGGCAGTCATTATATAGGAAAGGGAGGCAACTCAAGAATTCTTATCCATTTACCAATCTAGCTTGAGATCCACTTGAGATGGGAGGATGAGCTCAAGGGATAAGAAGGTGAATTCTCCAAGGTAGGATCAGATAGGATTCAAATTCTTATCCAACGTAAATGGTTGAAACAACCTCTAGAAGCTTCTAGAAGAGGAAGCTTCGAAAATCTTTTTATTTTTTCTGAATTTCTACAAATCAAAGCACCCCCAAGGAAGGACAACCTGCTGGTGATCAGCGCATGTCCAAAGAAGGCCAACCTAATAGTAAACACTGATCCATAAAGGGCCAGGGTGGACTGAGGCCTTAAAAGCTTGGGAATTCAATAGTTATGGTCAAAAATTCAAGGTTTCAAGAGAGTTGAGCTTAGGGCTTTGTGTAGGAATGATGACAATATGTTGAAGAATGTGAATTGATCCTGCTTGAAGGCCTATTGACCAGATGTGACAAAACAACCTATAACAGATTGCCACCTAAAGCGCAAAGTCAGAAATGAAAACTGATGACTGAAGTGTTGTACCCTTGTGACAAGTCAGGATCAAGAACAACCGGTCTCAATCAACATCTGTTACAATACATTTATATCATGACATCTTCGCTAAGGGAGGCATACCCATGCTCAGAACATAAGCTAACATTACATGTACAATGATCAAGAAGACATGTCCACTGATGACAAAGGGTGGACCCATGACTGGATGACTGTCTGTATGATCATATCCATCATAAATTGTGATCTTTGTATTAATCTTGAAATCGCAGCCCAGATGAATGAAACTAGATCTAGGGTCTTCTATCTCGTTCACACGACCAACCAATGTATGAGTCTAACCATGTGAATTGATGCGCTGAAGTCAAACATGGTAGACACCATTTGATTACTAGCCAATGACGTAAGTCGTTAACAGACACGAGAGAAACCATCGATGATGTTAATGGCTCTCAAGGTACTGTAGTACAATCTGTATGGTGTGAATAAATGAGTTGAAGACGAACACCACACAAAATCTTTCGATCTAAAGACATTGATGTAAACTTGTCGCTGAGAGTGAGGAAACTTGCCATTGATGTATACAACCACCAAGGTACCAATGGGGTGTTTCTAAGTCAACTTCCTGGATAATAAGCTGATGTCGACAAGAAGCGACCCGTCGAAGGAGGACCTTGATGTATCCCCCATCAACGACATGAAATGGGTATGATGACTTGAGACAGAATGATCATAATGATTCTGATACGGAACTGGATCAAGAACGGAAGACATGGAATGAAGGCTTAAGAAGAGTATTGTAGCAGAAATTTACTGAATGGCTTCTCTTGAACACAACAGTGACACTAAATGTAATTGGCAGCATTGACCCAAAACCAAAAGCGGAAGATTTGATACGGTATGATGAAACAAAAGACAAGCAAATTTCCCAACCCAACAGCCACAGAGATGAAGTGGAAGAGTGTCGTGCTCAAGAGCAACTCGCTGCCATCAACAAGTGAAGTACCTTGGTTTCCCAATTTCCCCAACCATTGTTGGTCAGTTTCTCTTTATTTTTGACAAGCTTGAGGAGGACAACATATGCTTGATCTATAAGTTCATCCTTTGAATGAATCCCTCTGTGAATTTTTAACGAACCCAAAGGAGTGGTTCGATCTTGTCATGTTCGACAAGTCCATCGATGTTTGATGTTTTAACGAGTCCAGCGAAAGTAAAACTCGACATCTTTTTCACGTTTAGAGAGTTTGAAAAATAGGCGAAAAAGAAAACTCCAGATTGTTCATTTTCGTAGGTAGTCCCATGAATCTGAAAAGGAAGAAAACAATATCCAAGAGAACGTCTTAGCCATGGTCGACTAAGGTATTCATTTTTTGTAAATAGTCTAGCTCAGTCCAGAAAAGGGTTAAACTTATAATAAGTAGACGACTTTTCTTTTACTTTAATGAGTTTGAAAAGACAAGTGCTTGGCAATCTTTTCATATTTTGGGAGTCTAAAAAGAGTTGAAAGAGAACTCCATGGTGTTCCTTCTTTGTGAGTTTACAAAGCCCGAAAAAGGGATAAAAGTGTGCTCTCGGTCAAAATGGTCTATTTCTAATCGAAACACATCAAAATCCATTAAACAATTGTCGACCTGCTCAGAACACCATGAAAGAGATTAAAAATATCTATTTCATGATAAAAATGAATCACAACTAGGTCAAAACATTAAATATTAATTAAATAATAGAAAATGACCATAAATATCCAAAATGACAACTCATTTTTACCATTTCACGTTTACCCTTTGATATGGAAGCTCTTGAGTGATTTTTACCCTCAATCTTTTGTAGTTGATTGCGATCAATCCGGAGGATAATTTCAGGCGTAGCGACTTCCTGGCAGGAGCTAAGACCTTTCTCTTTAATTTCATGGTAGCCTTTTGTGATTTCATGCTCAATTTTTAGAGTTTTGGAGGTACTAAGGCACAAATACCTTGCACCTGGATCGGCACACCCCCAGCGAGTCGAAAGGAGCATTGATCCAGGGAGATATAAACTAGAGGTTGCATTGCAACGAACTATCCTCCCTTAGGGGGGTGCATTGGGTGCATTTCCCAAGTGTTTTTGCTAGTTCCTCTAAAAGAAATTTAGGTTTTTTGCATGAAATTTATCCTAATGAGTTCCCTTATGATGTTTCAAGTCTTCATTAGTACAAAATGGCTTTGATTTAAAGGGAAATAAAACATGACGAACAAGATACGAATGCATCAAATGACTCTACTACCATCTAGGCATTAAGAGATTGTGGACAGCTAAAATTCTTCTAGCTTCCTGGGATGAGGCAACAGATGGAATTATTGGAATATATTGTACATGCATGGGATGTTCAAGCACAAGGATTCAAACTAGGAGACTCTACTCAAGATAAAGGTTGAGGACATATATTTCTTGACTAGTCTATCTAGACGAGGTACCCCCATCTCTTTCACAGACAGGAGAAGGGGAGGAGAAACAGTCAAAGATTATGTCGCCACTCATTGCAGACCTCGAGCTCAACCTTCCAAAGATAGAAATATTAACATAAAAGATGTGGTTTGATTGCCTCTAAGAATGATCCTATTCATTATCGTCAGATTGGCAGGTAACTCTACACTACATGTGGCCAATAGGTCATACATGCAGTACGCTTTGGAATGCATAGAGCCAACAATTTTCAACTGGAGTGAGGGAGTGTTGGTCAATATGAAAGAACAGCTGACTAAAGCAAAAGATGGAAGATTGAAGAACTTTGGTTATGGATCAATCTTGGTCTCCTTTGCTCTAGAATGAATTCCATTGTTACGACCTCAGCATATCTCACTCAAGCCCGCTGATCCAAGAGTTCCACGGATGAGGTGGTGGATAGATCTCATGTCCTGTCATGCAGGTCAATCATCCATGAGCTTCACAACGATTTTCCTCAAGTGGTTGCGCACGCAGTTTATTATGGTAGATGATTATCCATACGCAGGAATAGATTTCCACAGAGACCCTGAGCTCGCGCTTCCTGAGGGGGAGCAATGGGGTGTTATAGGTAAGATATTTCGACCATTTTTTGTTTTGAGTTTTACAATTTTTTTGTGTTTTTTATGTTTCCGAGCCTAAACTATTGATTTGTGCATGCATATATTGGAGTCGTTCAACCTGTGGGACTCTCATGTCTCCAGCGTGCAGGGGACCCACAATGCGTACCAGCACCAATACATGATGCAGCAGGACTGAAAGTACTACAAGATCTTAGTGTAGCAGAGACCCTAGCAGAGACAGAGTGCCACATGGAGGGGTTGACACATGGCATACTAGAGACCATGGTCAACCAGCTACCTATGCAATTGCAGCAACATACTATCGGAGTGTCGAGTTGTAGAGGTCAGCTACTGTGCAAGATAGCTCGTGCAGTGGCATGTTATCATGAGCATTACGATTAGTCTACTAGGAGGCTTATAGCCATATTTGCATGTATAGGTCGTGTGGCCATAGGTGTCACAAACACAAATTTTGTAAAACCAAACATTTTATATATCTATCTATCTTCAGTGTTTCTTATGTTTCTATTATCATTTTCAATGGATATGATGTGTATTAAAAGTATTTACATGTGTTGCAAATGTCAATCTAAAACATAATTAGCCATTGAATCTGTCAATGTGTTTAGATTTCTAGAAATATGTTGATATTGGATGAAATCAAAGTGTCTTTCTAGAAGGCGTACCCTTAGGAACATGCGAGGCATCGTTGGACCTCTAATTGAATAAACGTTAGTAAACTGTAGTACTACAAGTTGTGAGTCCAGTTTGATAACTATACAGCGAATACCATGTGAAATAGCATCAGACAGAACTTCGATCACTGCGCTATACTCGACGATGTCATTGGTAGAGCGACCGATACAAATTTCTTGTAGATTCACTAACTTTCCATCTGGAGCGAATATAGCCCACGTTGCGGAGGATAGGTTCTAAGTACTACGAATAACATCATCAACATAACCAACATATGGTTAGAGGGATATCGACATCTGCAAACCAAAAGTAAACGAGATTAACATAAACTAAAGGAAACTTTGAAGAGACACACTGCAAACACACTCAACACACCTATTAACAGTAGGTACACAATGCACTACGCAAAGATCAAGTTTAGTATTTTTTCAAGTACAACCCATTTCTAGGTTGTGCCAATGAAACTCCATCAAAATCGACCAACTCATAAGCCCCTTTAGCAAGAACTTGCTTGAAAATATATGGACCTAGCCACATTAGCTCGAACTTTCCTTACCCTAATTTATCATATTCTTGATCATAAAGCAGAACAAGGTCTCCTTCTAAGAAGACATGAGGCTTGATACTCTTGTCATATTGTGCCTTGATACGTCTCTTATGAGCTTCATTAGCCAAAGCAACATCACGTCGGGTTTCATCTAAGCGTGTCAACTACAAGAGACGTTCCTCTTCTACAGAAGTGGCAAGAAGAAGTTCTATAGCAAGTTTCAATGACGAAATCTCACATTCGAGCGAAAGGATAGCTTCCAGACCATAAACCAATTGAAACGACGTAAATCCGGTAACAATCCTAACCAAGGTTTAGTATGCCCACAAGGCAGCAAAAAGAAGCGGATGCTTGTCTAATTTATGAACCCCTATAATACGTTGAAGTATAGTTTTGAAAACTTTATTGATAGCCTCAACTTGTCCGTTTGCCTGCGGATAATAGGGAGTGGAACTTTCATGGGAAAGTCCCAACTTAGCAGTTAGTTCGGACATCATGTGATTGCAGAAATGTTTCCCATGGTCTATAACTAGATTTTGCGAAACACCAGCTTGTGTGATAACATGATTAAAGAAAAAATACGCAGTTGTTTTGCCAGTATTGTTAAATGTAGGCATCGCCTCGACCCACTTGGTCAAGTAATCAATCGCTATGACAATATAGCCATGTCCCCAGGCCAAGTGAGGATTACATGTCATGAAATCGATACCCCATTTCACAAAAGGACCTACGGTGATAACAAGATGTAAAGGTGCGGGCGGAGCATGGGTCTTACGATCATAAATTTGGCATGCATGACACTTTTGGAAAGTAAGAATACAATCGCGAAAGGTGGTGGGCCAAAAGTAACCAGCACGCAAGATCTTTTGGGTGATAACATAACCAAATAAATGTCCGCCACATGCCCCCGAGTAACATTCATTAAGGAATTTCTCAGCCTCCTCATGGGTGAGGCACCTTCGAAGAACTGTATTGATGCCACGACGATAGAGGGTGTCGCCAATGATGATGTAATCTTTGGTTGGTATCAAACATGTCATTGCTCGGAGCGAGAGGTATTAGACCGGAAACTCTGAGTCTGGAGATACAAAAGGATGTCTCCATACCAAGGGTCAGATGAAAAAATCAGAAACAACAACTCGTCTGGAATGGAATTTTCAAACTTGAATTCAAAATCATCAAAGGGAAGGTCACAGATAAGCTCGACAAAAACTAAGGATTTATTTGACTTAGATTTGATGAATTCCAAGTCAAACTCTTGCAGGATAACGATCCATTTGGAGTATTTGCCCCTCGGCAATTAACATGACAAAATGTATGTCATAGGGTTGAAGTCCAAAATGACCATAGTTTTCCGGAGCATAATATAATGTCGAAACCTCTGGACAGCTTACACAGCTGCCAAAGCCAACTTCTCAACTTGAGTATATTTGGCTTCGATATCGTTACGATTCTGACTCAAGTAATAAATAGGATGTTTAGTCCCTATATCATCTTCCTGGACCAACACCATTGCAATGGTGGTAACTGCAGCTGCCAGATACAAGAAATAGTCGCATTGATAATACGGGGGATATAATAGAGATGCTCGAATCAATAAATCTTTTAGGGCATCAAGCGCTTTCTAAGCAACGTCATCTGAATGGAAGGGAACCCCTTTCTTTAACAGGTGAGTGAATCTTTTGGTCAACTCAACGTAATTAGGGACAAACCTCAAAAGAAAGTTAGCTTTCCCCTCGAGTCGTTGAAGCTGAAGAAGGGAAGGAGCAGGCAGATTGATGGTCGCCTAGACTTTCAGAGGATCGATACGAATTCCATGTTTTGATATACCAAAACCAAGAAGTCGGTCAAAGCTAACGCGGAACACACATTTGTGAGGATAAGTAGAATATTGTAATGTCTACACCTTAGAAAGATAGCCCTTAAATGCATCGAGTGATCAACCCGATGTTTCAAATGAGCAAGAAGATCATCCAGATTGTCTAATTTGTTATACGGAATCTACGACTGCGGACAAAAGTGTCTTCCCTAGACCTAGTGGTCGAGTCTAGAACAACAGAAAGCAAAGAATACAATGTATTCCATAAACTAATTGAATGACGAGATGAGGCTTACCTGGAATCCGTTGTAAGCTTCACTCCTTTCTTGGCTTGAACGCTCCACAATTATAGCTTCGATCGCTATAATCAGAACCTGCACAATCAGAGAACACAAGCCAACAAACTACAACATCTATGTAGCATGATTCAATCACTTCATTCAATAGATCAACATGGTATTGAAACACATGAATAACATAACATTGCATATAGGAAAATAGTTCTACTCTTTGTATTGATAAAAATGGAGAGAGTTACAACTAGAAATAGGAGTTAGTCTTGTAGAATAGCTCCCCAAGTTGACTTGTCCTTCTTTGCCACAAGGTACACCTCTATGTCACCCTAATGCATGGTAGAATGACTCTCAAAGCAGCAGCATGAGGGTAAAATGAATCTCCAAAAGCCAACCCCTAGCCCATGGATGGTAGTCATTATATAGGAAAGGGAGGTAGTTTATGAATTCTTATCCATTTACCAATCTAGGTTTGATATCCACTTGAGATGGGAGGATGAGCTCAAGGGATAAGAAGGTGAATTCTCCAAGGTAGGATCAGATAGGATTTGAATTCTTATCCAGGGTAAATGGTTGAAACAACCTCTGGAAGCTTCTAGAAGAGGAAGCTTTGGAAATATTTTTATTTTTCCCGAATTTCTAGAAATCAGCGCACCTCCAAGGAAGGAAAACCTGCTGGTGATCAGAGCAAGTCCAGAGAAGGACAACCTAGTAGTCAACGTTGGTTCCTAAAGGGTCAGGGTGTGTTGAGCCTTAAAAGCTTGAGAATTCAACAGTTAGGGTAAAAAATTCAGGGTTTCAAGAGAGTCAATCTTAGGGATTTGTGTAGGAATGATGACAATATGTTGAAGGGATGTGAATTGATCCTGTTTGAAGGCCTATTGACCAAATGCAACAAAATGGCCTATAACACTACGAATGCTACGTAATTAATGGCAATGTTAAATTCCTAAAGTAGAGTTAAATTTTTAACATTAACATCAATTATTTCAAGATGTTTGAAAGTGGTTCCAACTTCATTGGATTTCATATGGAATAAGTAAAATTTTAAATCCAATTCAAAATTCAGAAGAACAGTTTTCAGGATTTTAGGATTGGCAGGCTTGCAATGTTTCCATTGCATTTCGACATGTTTGAGGGTATGGAACTAGCATTTAATCAAGAGCACCAAGGCCTCATCTCAATATTGATAGCATTGATTGTTGAACTCCTCTGTCATGGCCCTAGTAAAAATATACCCTTCGCTCAAGCAAAATCGCTAATTTGGCATGTTAAGCTTTTTCCATCTTATTTTAATGCTTAGAGGGTGATTTGATAATGAGGATACCAATATAGGCAATGATTTTGATGATATGTGATTTTTGTTGCAACATGATTTAGAGCCTCTTTGTTAATGTATTTTTGGTTCAAAGATGGATTACACTTGGTGTTATTTTGTTTAAATGCACTCTTGCTATATATCAGAGAAATTTTGCATATATGTGTATAATGGTTTGGATTCAAGTGTATGCACATGAATATATGTTTTTTTTTCAAATTTTGAATATTTTATGTATTTTTTGGTTGACCAGTTTTTTGTCCAGTTTTTTCCATGTTTCAATCTGGTTCCCAATTATGGGGTTAACCAGTTCGATAACTAGTCCAGTTCTAATAACATTGGGTGTAACTAATTGCTTGGTGGTGCAACTCTTTCACCACATCCACTTTGCCTCCAAGTTCCCACATAACAAATCACACTCTCTTGATCCTTAACATTAATATAGTGCTTTAGTTAGCTCCTTCTAGGGCTTTAATATTTTCCAACAACTCTTAATGACATCTCTACCATTGACAAGTTTCGTCCCTTGCTACTTGGATTTCCTCCTCTCGTTGTTGATGGGAATATGCTACAACAACTTTGTAGAAGAGTTGCTAAAAGCTAACCAGAGTTTAATGTACATGGAATCAGCATTAGTCCTCAAAGGCACAAACCTTTTTGTGCCAATCCTTCTAGTTTTCTTTGGCAGCCTCTTGCTATGCCCTTCAAATAAAACCCTACACAAATGGCACTTACGCTACTTACAGTGAGACAACCATTCAATACTTCGATCCCCATAGATGTTTGTTATCCAGAAAAAGAGTCTGGAAACTTACCCTAAACCCTGATATCACTTACTTTAGGCAGAAAAGAAAACAAAATTGTAACACTTCTAACAAAATGATCACAAAAATAAGTATATACTCAAACAGAGCTCTTCCACTAATGGTTTCTTCATTTTCTCTACACGGATTTTGGTTTAAAAAAAAAATCAGATGAGAACAATAGAGGGAGCAAAATATTGGGTTAAAAGCTTGTCAATGAAGCATCCAGCCATTGAGTAATGTGAACAGATAAATTAATATGCTTGATCATTTGGATGAATCATCTGGGATCACATTTCAAATGCTAAAATCGACTTGGAGATCACAAACAAGCATAAAACACAAGCCCAACAAAACCAAAACTTAAAGAGTCAAAACTAATGAGGACACAGTTGCACAATAGATCAAATAGGTGCTAGATAAGCCCAAGTCTTCAATAGACGTTTATAAATGTATGGATTTTCAATATGTGGATATAACATCAACTGTAAATAAGCTTAGATCACATTTAAGAGAAATAAATCAGAATTAAACAATTCAGGAAATTTACAATTCAATAAACCAAACAGGAAAGTTAAAACCCTTGTAGTCTCTAAAATGCATCCAACATTGACACCATGAAACAACTCATTATAAGAAGGGGAGACCAACAAAATAAAAATAGTAACATGACAATTCAATTCGGGAGCCACTATAACATTCCCAAATAATGTGCACATTTTTTTCTCATAATATCCTAACCTTATAACGCCCAGCGCATGACATTACAATATCTATAAATATATGCACACCCATTCATGAACTAAACAAAAGCCCTGACGATCCTGAAATGGATAAAACTTGATGTAATATGGATACCATTACAAATCCTCAACATCAACATTCAATACAAAAGTCAATCCTCCTCGTGAATACCCTGAAGTTATCACTAGTACGAGAAGGAAAAGATTCAAAATAATTTCGAACAATACCGTATGAGCCCTAATTGTCATAATCAAGAAAACCGTCAACATGAAAATGTCTCCTCATGGGGAGCTTGTGCCATCCGTTACTGTTTTCCGGTTCTTATTATTAAAATAAATAAAAATCTTAAATCCACGTTATCACCGCAAAACTGTGAAATCAGACAACGAACAGAAGGAATCCGAGGAGGAGCCCAGCATTTAAGGACAGTTGGCTGGTATACCAACCAGGAAATTGATGACTTACCCACACGAGATTACAACTATGCACATACACTGAGACAAACCACAACTACAGAGAGAAATTTGAGCACCGCTGTAAAACAACCAAATTTTGTAGCAGACAATAACTATCCCACAATTTCAGCACTTCCATTCAAAACACATTAACCCTAAACCTTAAAACTCAAGGTTCACATTAAAGCTCAAGAAAAATCGAGATTATAGAAAAATATTGATTTTGGCACCACGATAAAAAGCCCAATATAATATTAAAACAATAACCATCTCCATAGTTTTCTTTTCTGAAATGAAAGTCCTATGGATTTATGATACGATACACCATAAACAGTTAGGGTCTTGTGGGTGCAATATCCATGATACTCTTGACCTTGGGGGTATACAGAGAATACACCACGGCCTGCCTTGACGCCACCTCTAGCTGGGATTTGCCTTCGGCGAAAGCAGAAACAATAGCAGCCGGATCTGTCAGTTGTTGGTTTTGCCTGAAACCCTCGGTTGTCCGTCTTTTGACGTATTCTCGTATGTTGTAGTCGGGAAACCTGCGAGCTGTCCGCAGCAGTGAGCGGAAGAGGGATCGAACCTGTGAAGTCGAGGGCGGGAGTCCAACCGCCGTCGCCATTCCTGACGATTTTCCCTTCAATCTACGGTCGTTTGTTCAAACCGTTGACGTATGTGCGGAATCGTCAATAACAAATAAGAAAAGGGCAGAATTTAAATTTATCGGAGAAGGAAACTATTATAAAAGAGGAGGGGCTTAAAGCTAAAACGTAAAGGAAAAGTCTCTGCTATGTTTTACTTGCTCTCAAAGTCACTTACAGTGAGTGATTTCACAGAATCTCTATTTCAGATTGGAATTGGGCATTGTCACAAAGTGCAGAGGAGGACAAAGGCAGTGGGGAGTGTAGAAGATTGAAACATGCCAACAGTGGGCATGGAGAGCGTTAGTAGAAGGGGCAAGTGAACCGATACTCAAAAAATGGGTACACGCAAGTGACTCGAAGGCAAAGCGATGTTGGCACACGAAAGTGCGTGGCCCAAGGCCCAACATAAAAATGTCGAGCAAATGGCTGCGACGACGGTTTGCAACGTGAATGTCTCAATGCGACAAAGGTGCCAAGGAACGTCTCCAAACGGGGAAGGTAATAGTTTATACATTGTTATTTTAATTATTTGACCAACACATTAAAGGTGCATGTCTTATGTTAATTTTATAATATATAATTAAAAAATAATTTATTTTTTGGATTATTTTAAATTTATGTTTTTATGTTGTGATTTGTTGTTTGGAGTCTCATCTTATTGAGTTATCATTGTAGGTTTGTACTCTGTCGGCTAGTACTACCAACTTCATTGTTCTAGTACTACCAACTCTATTGTTCATTCATGAAATAATAGTATGATTATTTTGATATTTTATTTATGTGAGTTGATCATTTTAGCTGCTATAAGTGTTTCTAGATGATTTATATTATTTTTATTTAATTTTATTACCATCAACTCAAACCTGGTAACATGTAGATACTCAACATCTCTATAAAAATTAATTCTTAAATTAATACATGGTTATGTGTTTATTTATGTACTATCCATATCTTTTACTTGATTAAATTATGTTCTAAGTTGGTATGATTATTGATATTTTATTTATGTGAGTTCATTATTTTGGTTGCTATAGGTGTTTTCAGACGATATATATATATATATATATATATATATATATATATATATATATATATATATATATATATTACCATCATCTCATTTCTTGTAACACGTAGATACTCACCATCCCTACAAAAAGTAATCCTTAAATTAATACATGGTCATGTGTTTATTTATGTACTATACATATCCTTTACTTGGTTAAATTATGTTCCACGTTTGTACTTATTCGCCTAACCAAATCCATCCAGGTTTTAATGAAATTGTATTTTAGCATCCAAGTTAAATGCGCGGTAAGTAACAACTTCAAGGGATAATCGCTTAGAGCATTCTTATTGTCAGCCATTCCGACTTGAATAATTGAATTCTAGTAGGTGATCAGTGAGACTAATTCTTTCGACGGGGTTTCATTCAGATTTAACTTCTCCAAACATAATATCACTGTAATAAAGCCTAATGTATAAAGCCTAATTCAAAAAATTATAGGTTTATTCTTACAAGTTTATTCAGATTTAACTTCAAATTAATTTTCATGGTCTTTTCATTTACATATTTTTTATATTTTATTTATTAAATTAATATATACTCTTTTTTTTTTTGGAAAATACATTATGATATTATTTGTGTAATAATCATATTTTCTCATCATTTCTATTATAGTTAAAAAAATATCATAAATAGTTTTAGAACACATTTTATTTTTTTTTCGTATGAGTGTGTTTTTATTGTTTTATACTCTATTTTAACTATATTTAAACTAAGCGAGAGTAGCTACTCTGTAGCCCTTGTTCAAATGGGGGAGTTTATTCATACCTTTCAAATTTCAGTAATTAAACTAAGTGGCACAAAATGCTAGTTATACAACCTTATTTTGTGTAATATTGTGGGGTTGTATGAAGTTCTATAAGTTGAATGATTGCAATTAGCGCATCATAGGCTTAATAATTAGTTGTCAAATTGTAATGGAGAGGGAGGAAAAACTTTTGCAGATAAGAGTAGGAGAACGTAAATCTGGTGTCATTCTAGTCAAAATAGGCATCTTTATCATATTGACTAGAGTTTTGTGCAAGCAAAAAAACAAAATTACATCATAAATTTTGAATGGTTGATTTGTAAAGCTCATACAATTAAAAAAAATTGAAGTGTTGTCTAGTGATGAGTAAAGTTACATAACACCTCAATATATTGCAAACCTGAGTCTAACTACAAATCATCTAAAAAAGTTCAAAGA
Organism: Pinus albicaulis; assembly: GCA_034641835.2. NCBI lineage: Eukaryota > Viridiplantae > Streptophyta > Pinopsida > Pinales > Pinaceae > Pinus > Pinus albicaulis. The sequence continues at coordinate 352,301,833 of CM076578.1, read as the reverse complement.
ACAAATAATCATTGATGAGAAGTGTACATAATCATAACATATGAGCATAATATCAATGTATAAAATGAACATCTACCCATAGCATAACTAAGCACCAGAAAGATTGTATATCCTATAGGTCATTCTCTAATTTATTCCAATGTTTCCAACTTCGGTTCATTTTTTTGTTTCAATTTGAAAATATAACCTGATAGTAAAGATATAAGAAAATGTCATGATCAATATTAATGAAAAACTAGTATTATCACCACTATATCTAACATTGTAACTCGATAGAAGGTTAATTACATTCAACTAAATGTTTTAGAGGTCAATATACTGTTAAAGAAAATTATGTGATTACTTGAAGGAATTATGTTGTAACTAAATTGGAAAGATGGTGGTTTGTTTTGTCACCCTCTTCTTCGGCCATCTACAACATGATGGATTGATTTTTTCCTTAATCCATTTATTGAATACATTACAACCTATGCTCTCTCTCTCTCTCTCTCTCTCTCTCTCATGTACTTAAATTATTTGGGTGTGGATGGTTGTAGAAAGTTATGGCATCTATGTAGTACATATATGTTTATATGTTAATAGTATGAGTGATGCAACAAGCCTGGTATTGAATATCATGATTTTGAAATTTTGTTTTAATAGATTTAGTTCATTAATCTCCAATAGTAATTTTACAATGGAAGTTTTCCTTTGATTAATTTGATTATGGTTTCTTTGAGGACAAACTGTCCTTTTTATTTTCATTTATATTGTTTCCTCATTATTTATAGAAGAAAAGTGGGTATTTTTCCCATCAGTGGATGGTGACGACATCTTCTAAACTTGAATTTCCTTAACCCAAAATAAAATAATAACTACAAAATACAATAATGTTGTGATAATGTTGTTGAAAACATAACCACTTTTACCTTGTTGTGTAATTTGGTAATTTCAAAGTTGTTTTATCACATAGACAAAGATATTTCTTTAATACAAAAGGCAGTATATTGGCCATACCACCAAAATAAAATATTCCTATGACAATGTCGATGAAAAAAAAACCACTTTTTATCTTACTGCATAATCGGTAATTTCAAAGTTGTTTTATTGCATAAACAAGCATATTTCTTAATACAAAATGTGGTATATTGGCCATACCACAATTAGAGATATGTTTTACGGCTAAGCTAATCAATGATGGAGAGGCTTGCACATTTACCTCGAAGCTTCGACTCGTTGATTTGGGACAAAAGGGAGAAGAGGCCATTGTTGGTTTTGACATGGAATGGCAAGTAGAAGGAAACACAAATTCGTTGTGCTCTGGAAGATAAATCATTGCCCTAATGTAGAGGAATTTCCTTCAAATTCGGTCAAGTCCCAAATAAAATGATCCAGGAAGAAAAGGAAGCATTCTGAAGATTATAATATTCCACATTATGGAGACCCTCAATTGTAAACAGTTTAATGTTTTTTTCCAAATCCACTTTTAGGCGCACTTTGGGCTCACATGGAACGAGTTTTGTCTGCCATGAACGAATAAATGTATTTCGAAGTCAATTCACTCTGTAATCATTGATTAACATGTAAATGGATTTCCAAATCTCCTAGCAAATAGAGACTAACCAGAACACACCTCTCAGGTGTTTGTTTCTGCCCTAGATGCCTCCCTATAAAGTGCGGGTTGATATCTTTGTTTAGTTTCTAACAGTTTTATCTACTAGTTTTTTCGTCAAGCAGTTCAGCATGCCTTCAGCAAAGGGAAAGTCAATTGAAGGGATATTCGTAACGGAAACGAAATCAGCTTCGCAATTCATGGTTAGGTTTTTGCAAAGGAGATTCAAATCAAACCCATAGATCATGATCTGGGATCAAACATGGATTTTAAGATATGGGGTATTCGTTAAACAAACAAGTTGCTACCCAAATCTGTGGCTTTCATAGGTGTCGTGTTAACAAAGCAATTCTTATCGGGCATGCTTACGTGGCGGATGACGAATCTAGGAATAGTGCCATGAGGTAAAACCTCATAATAGAATTCCTTCCGCATAATCAACTATGACACATGATTATAGTGTATGGATTTTTGTTTTCTTGGTACATTTTTATGAGTTTTTCTTAAAATAGTTATGGTACGAATGATATATTTGAGTCGTAAAATGTATAGATTGAGTGTCTTGGTGTTCATTGAGAGTTTAAATATATTTATGCATTCAAAAATGCATTTTAATTAATAAAAATTAGTGATCCCGCGAAGAATTGTATTGCCAAATTTTGATAAATAAGAAACTTAGAACATTAAACTTCATCTATATTTATTGGAAGTAAGTAGAGCAAATTATAAATGGTATGATGATCAAAAGAATTGGTTGTCTAGTTAAGGGTGAGGAGAGAATATTAGCAAAAATATTTTGTTGTCTAATTAAGGGTGAGGAGAGAAAGCTTGAAAGAAGGAAGAAGATTGGACTGAGGTGGAAAGGAAACATGGTAAAGTTGATTTTAAACACAACAACAAAAGATTCCCAAATGAGATGCATTATCATTGTAATTGTAAGTACTCTTGAAATAATGAATGAGAATGAGTGGATCAATTCATGAACATGTTCATGTGTATATATCTCTTTAGCTTAGTGCATTGATATAATTTGATATATGTTTGAGTCCATAGTTGTGCATTTCATTGCATGGATAGTATGGTTTGTAAAGGGCATATTACTTCACCCTATGTGAGATTTCATTAAGAGCTCACTGTGCACAATCTTATACCATATAGGCATTTGTCTCATCATGGTCTAGCAATGAGTGTTTTTTGTGAAGACAATATTTGATTTGAATATATGGACAAAATAGTTTTGTTGTGCTAGCTTCCTCATCAATAAAATAAATGTGTTTAAGATCGTCTCAAATTAGCAAGTTAAGAGAGGGTTTATGTGTCAAGTTTTGTGTGTCTTTTATGAGAACTTCATTAAGTAAATTAGTTGTTAAAACACATGTACAACAAGTAAATTCCAAAGACATAATACACAACAAACACATTACACAGTAGCTAATAACGTAATTCACCCCTCCTAGGCTACATCCTCCATGGAACTGCTTCAATGACTTAGCCCTCTTTGAATTAATGGTCAATTCTTTGATTACATGCACCTACATTTCTCCAATGTCTTTGCAACTTCCTCCATTGGATTCAAAATACTCAAAAACCTTAATATAGACTCTTATGGCTCTGAAAATGGTCTTCAGGTGATCTAGACATGGCCTCCTCTCCTGGTGGCCCTAGGCTTCTTTAATCTTCAAAGTGAAAAAAAAAAAACTTACAAAAGTGCTCCTCTGCCTCTGCAACCAACACCATCATGCTTAGAGAATCCAAATCATCTAGGATTGACTCTTCTTGAGCCTAATTTGGTTGAAATATGCTCCAGTTATGGTTTCCTCAATTTTGGCCTAGGAAACCCCTCCAAATCTAGAGAAACTCCAGTTAACTCTGCCGCATTTGGGAGTTCCACCAAAAATGGCCGACTCCGCCATATTCTCTGCGAAGTTAAGTGCGTATTAATTAACATTAAGTGGGGGTTAAACTGTAGTTAGCGTTAAACACGCGTTTATGCAAAATTGTAATTAAAAATCAGATTAGCAGAATTAAACTTGGTTTAAGGGTTAATAACCCGCATCAAAGTTTTAATCTGCCATTAGACTTTGGAGCGCTCCGCCTGGTCATGTTGCGTGGTCCTATGGATCGAGGGCTAGCCCTTCAGGGTTGGCCCTCTTAACCTTCGCCACAAACCTTTGTATAACATAAATATGTGCAGTCGGCTATATATTGTAAGTCATTTGTGTAGCATGGTTGGTAGGTCGTGTGCATAGTGTGGTTTATTTGGTTTATTTTTTCCACCATGTAAAAATGAATTCGATCATACCATAAAAACTCATCCTTTGGGAGGGGCACGTGGTAGCCTCCGGGCTAGCCACGTGTCGACATACCATTGGTTCATTCCAAACCAAATAAAAAACTGCCAACGAACCAGAAATTTAGGCTAACCATCATTCGAAAAGTGTTGGCACCCCATTAGCTAGAGGAAAATCAACTTTGATAAAGAGAATGCCCCCTTTGACCCCTTTTTTTTTTTTTTAATTTCCTTGTTTGGTCAAGCAGACAATAGGCTCTAACTTTCACATATGCACTATGTTTTGAGCAAAACGAAGTGCGCTAGATTCTTGGAAACGAGACCTATCTAGTTGTTCTAGTTTGGAGCGATTCTAAGCACTTTGATTTTTTAGCAAATTTTTACCCCTAATCGAGATTTTGATCAATAATGGTTCAATAGTGAGTTGAGGTTATTCTAGTAAAGATAGAGGTGGTTTGAAAATAATTTGGAGCATTTCTCAAAAGGATGATAGTGGTGCAGCATTGAGTTGGAGTGTTTCTCATAAAGATTGATATTATTGTGTGGGAATGAGGTTGAGAGTTTCTTGTAAAGATATAGGTGGTAAAGCGTAACTTTATGCTAACACCAATTTTGGCTCTAATTTTTTCCCTATTTTACTAGGGAAGTCACCCTCTTGAAAAGAAAGGCTAATCCCTTAAATATGCAAATGGAATCAAGAGTGCTTTGACTAAGATTTGAGTAACCTATCGAATTGGAAATAACTATTAGGTGAAACTTTCATTTTTTACCATGGTTGATCATAACGAACACCCCTGATGTTTTGCAAGCTTCATGGCCTGATTGAACCAAATGCCCAAGTCAAATATCTCCAACCATTTTTCCCATAATCTTTTTTCTTGCATCCATACTAAAATATGTGAGAGATCATTCCATCACTATGACAACACATTAAACAATTTTATGACATTTTTTTCAATGAAAGTTTGATTTCTCTAATCATTATGGTTTATTTTCCTAAGTATTCATAAATAAATTATTTATTGTTGTTTAGGGAGATTGTTACCTTTATATATGTCACCCAACCCAAGACCCATCATGCTTAACTTGAAGTAAACCACCTTGTGCCACTCTATGAAATTTTATTATTCCAACACTAAGCCAATTCAAAGGGAAAAAAAAACCATAAAAAGGTACTCCTGGATAGTGTGCTCCTTTCCTTGGAATGTTTGAATCATCATCGTTCCTACTAAACACCAAATATTAGGTTTTAGATTGTCATGTTGTTATTGAAATCCTTGATAGAGTGCCTCTCATTCAATCAAAATCCCTCGATAAAACAAATCTTTGAAACCTCTTTTTTTCCATGGATTTTTTTTTTACATGTGATATTTCTAAGAGGAGATAAAAATATATATTTTTGACCCAAAGAATATGATATTTTTTTCAATAACCTATCCTAGAAGCTACAAATTATCATCCTCCAAAAAAGATCAAACAAACATTGAAGCATCACAAACCTTGTCTTGAATACTTGGTCCTACAAACCCTTTCATAGCACTACTAATTTTTTTATTATAAATTCCATCTTCGAAACTATGAATCAATGAATCTCGTTGAGTTTGGAACCAAGATTCCATCTCTAAATTATTGCAATCTCTTTTACAAAAGGGAAGCTTACAATATTGAAAGTGAGATGGAATTATTGTTTGGCAAAAAAAAATTGCATTATTAATATGACCATATCATGAAATAATAAATATTCATTCACTTCATTGTAAAAAAGAACGCTTATAATTTGGGGTGCCAAGAGCATGTGGGGTTCTCATTAACCCAAGAGAGGATATTAAATGCTCATATGCTTGGAATATAGGAATTTGTTCTAACAATCTTGTTGAGGAAAATGTCGTTCTATAAGAATTGAGACTTGCTACTTCACTAAGGATCCCAAACTTAACTGTGGTGGGTGACTCAAATAATGTCATTCAACATATGGTTCTTCACACAAATCCCATGGATAGTCGATTAGCATTAGTTTTCATTAGGATTTGCAAGACTTAACCCACATTTCAAAAGCAAAAAAAAAATCATGTGTTATATGAAAACAACCAACTAGCAGATTATTATGCAAACGAAGACATGGGGAAATGGGGGGAAATTTGTTATCTATGGAAGGACTTATTTTCAATCAATCCCATGATTTGGAAATAAACATAGTAGCGCAACGGGAAATTATTATGGGAATTATGGTTATGAAAAATAGGTAAATCAACAAGCTAGAAGCAAAATGTGAGGCTTTGTGTTATGCTCTTTTGTAAATTGTCTCAAGAGAACCAAGTTGGCCCCTTCGTGAGCAAGGAAACATTGACAATAAGAACAAGGATGCACCAGTGCACTCTCTTCTAGATTCAAATGAGTAGGTACAAGACAATGATAATGGAGGAGGAAATTAAATATATTATAACAAGTTACCCATCTTCAATTAGTTTTTAATGTTTTTCAAAATAGCAAAATTTCTAGATACTTTTGTAAAATCTAAATGCTTGAATTCATCTTGAAAAATTGTATGTAGAATTAAATACTCTTTAACAAGATTCAAATTATATTATGAAATATAAATATAGACATCTAAACTTTCACATATAATCTTGTTATAACTATTTGATATAATTTTTTTAATTGATACACATTTACTCATTTAAAAAAAAACAACTTAACTTTTTTAAGTTAATATCAATAATGAGATACATAATTAATGGTTAAATGTACCATTCTAATTCTAAGACATGTAGCTTGTGCATCTCCACTCTCACCTTTGAATGTTTAATCATGTTACCTTTTGTACGTGAATTCATAAAAATATATATAGGTCTAATTTAGTTTTGAGCCTATTGATTACATTAACTTCCAAAAACAAATGATTTTTAAGTTAGAAGAGAGTTCAAAGATAAGAGATGGGATCATTGAGAGCATGATTACGGTGAGACTAAGTGTTGTTACCAATAATTTTGAAAAAATAGTAAATTATATAACTAGCAATTGCGCCACATGTTACAAAGGAAACGTCGTAAGACAATATCATAGGAAAATCAATTTTAGAGATCATTATATAGTGATGTTTAGTAGTTGCAACATGCAATATCTACTATCACTCCCTTAAAATAAATCTCATCCAAGCAATTAATTTTCTAAATTCAAGTTGTGAGTGCATATAAATATCCTTCTAGATCGTCATAGAAGGGAATAAAACTAGCAATTGCACCACATGTTGCAAAGGAAACTCTGTAAGACAATATCGTAGGAAAATCAATTTTAGAGATCATTATATAGTGATGTTTAGTAGTTGCAACATGCAATATCTGTTATCACTCCCTTAAAGTAAATCTCATCCAAGCAATTAATTTTCTAAATTAACACTGTAATTCCTAAGGTCCCAACAAAATAGGATCAAAGAGACCATAGTAAGACTTGTGATGATGCAGTTTTCCTGGAAAATAAATTAGAGAAACATATATTGAATTCTCAATTTTGGACATAGAAAACAACCCACAATTAGACAGAGTTTAGGCATTATTTTTAACCTAGCAATTCCTTAGAGTTTGTTGTGCTTCACATTTTTGGTTGGTACTATGAAACAAGAACAAAACCATTGACTTAAACAAACCAAAACTTACCGTAAAAGTAGTCAGTCCTATTGTTTAGATGTCTATTTTTTCCACTAGAATAAGGGTGTTGGAATCAGGTCCTCGACATTGGAAGTTTTCCAGCAATACTTGTCAATCTTCTTTAACAAAATTGTAATGAAAAAGAATGGTATATAAATTGTATTAAAAGAAAAGTTAAGTAATTGATCAATAGCTAATCCAAAAATGGATAATAAAACAAAGTATCCTCTTCCAAATCATCTGCCAAGCACTAAAATGAGTGAAATCAAGTTAGAAAATTGCAGAGAGATACAAATCTTTCAAAAAATTACATATACTGGGGACTCAGAGTGGTGTAGCAATTTATGCTCACCTCAAGGGCTGAGGAAAGTAGTTTATCTTGAACACTATCACTAGACAAACTCCATAAATAGTAGGAACCTAGCTTCTGTAGTAGTGTGCCAGTTGTTGAACCTTTTCTATAGTGCTCGAAAGTATACTAAATGACTTCTCTCTATACAAACCACACGATGGAGTCTAAATGTAGACAACATGAATCCTAATCAGAAGACTACTGTTACACAGTAATTTGTCACCGTCCCTACCATTCCCCGTCCCGCACAATGGAGGACCCATTTTGTGACCTGTGAACATTGTCATGCCTTGAAAACATCATCAATGCATTCCTCTAAGCATGAGCTTCATTTGCCCTAAAGACATCTCCTTGCAAAAATAATGAAAAACATCCCTTTTTGCATTGGCGTGGGCAGACAGTTCATCACTCGCACCAATGAGGAAAATCCTGCAAAGAGGTCGCGCCAACTGGCGCTCTGTCCCAGAGCAGTAATCGCGCCACCCAATTTGAGGAATGTTTTTTAAATAAAGATGGCAGAAGTTGAGTTCCAACAAACTCAGAAACCATTGCCTATCTTGAGTTGGGAGGTTTGGCTGCAGAAGTTCTATGGAAGGGAAGTGGTTTTGCCACCTCCCATGGAACCTTCCTTGTTGATAGGGCCAATCCCACAAAAATAGGGATCCCAACTCCCTCCTTCCCCATCTATAAAAGCCTGCTCAATTCCATGGCAAGCTAGTCTTGAAGTGCCTAAGCTTTGAATCTCCAAATTCCCAAGAGCCTTCGTGCTGTAAGAGCCCTCTTTCTTCCCTTAAGGCCGACTCAAGTAAGGAGACTATCGTCGAGAGACTCAGGAGAGGTTTTCCCTTTCCCTGGCGAGCTTTGCGAGACGTGAACGACTGGAGACCCATTCAAAGGAGACCACGACGTCAGAACTTTGGTTGTAATCTCTTTCGATCGTTATTTAATGAATGATTACGATTATGGTTCCACTCTGTTTTCAATGATGTTAATATGAGTAGTATCCTTTCTGACTGATATTGAGTTACGTATGCCGGATTTTATGCTTGTATCTGTTTGTTTCTTGCATGTGCAGGTGTCCACCCACGGAGATCGTTGGAGGATTGTGATCTGCCGAGGCTGAGGAACGGGAACGCTCTCTTCTTTAGATCATAGCGTTGGAATCCAGGCAGGCTTCTGTCTCTAGTCTTTTCATTCGTAACTAGGAACTTGCGTCGTGACATTTCTGATTGTTGCTAGACCCCTGCTGGGCTAGTAGGGATCGCCTCTGTCCGTAGAGGGGATTTACCTCCTCAACAATTTGGTGACTCCGCTGGGGATCGTCTAGATTTCATTGTCTCGTTTTGATTATTTTATGTTTTTCCTTGCTTGATGAGCCTTCTGGGTTGGGTTCTTTTGCTGTTGTTTACTTCTTGGTTTTCTTAGTATGCATTGATCTGCTTCTGGAGTAGTTCTTTTTCTTTTTTGGCTGAGAAACTCGACTGGCGCGCTTTTTAGCTCGACAGTCGCGCCAATTGGCGCATGTTGCTTTTGTTTAGCCCTCGCCAATTGCTTTCTGGCGCCAGTTTCGGCCTTACAGTCGCGCCACTTCTGTAAGGTTTTTGAGTTTCTTCATTTTTGAGCTCTCTGAGTTTGGTCAGTGTTTTTCTTCTTGATTTTCCGACTGCCTGAGTGTGTTGGAGTCCTGTTCGACTGGGAATTCACCTATGTCCTTTGGTTGTTTGCTTTTATCTACCGATTTCACGTTTTGAGCCCTAGGGCATCTAGTGGCCTAGTGTATCGTGCCCTCCTTGGGAGTTTTGGTGTTTTGTTTGTCCGGTTGACTTTCTGATTGATTCTCCACATCCTCTTAGTAGTTGTTCATTGTTTTGTTGCGATTTTTGGGTGATTGTTCATTCCTTCATTCGAATTTCGTTTGGTCTTGCATTGGGCCTAGATTACACAGCCCATTGGAGCCTTTTGAGTCTTTTCTTGTTTTTGAGAGACTTTGGTCGATGTGGGATTTGATTGCTTGCGTTGTTGAGTGAAATTTGTTTGTTTTTCTCTATCGAATATCGTTTCTCAAGTTGTTCCGTTTGTTTTCAGTTTGTTTAGTGCATATTAGCTATCAAACATTGAAAATTGCAAAAAAAAAATCTCTTGTGCTTTTGGTTGAATTAGTGCAAATTGTGATCTTTTCGATTTTGCTAGTGATTAGTGATCTGAATGAAAAGTTTTCAATTTCATTAAGTTGCATTAGAGATCTCATTGTTGTCTTCCGTTCATTTCGTTTGTGTAAAAGCTCTCAACTCTTCTCTAATTAGTTTTCATCGAACGAAATGTTGGACTGTGGCATGTAGCTTTGCATTTAGGAGTCTTTTAAGACACTACATATGATAGGGCCTGAAAATTGAAACTTAATCGAAGATCAACTTTAAAATCTATTCAATTAACCTAAGGCAGCATTGGAACTTAACGAAACATTTTTAGAGGTCTAGGCTAGAGACGTATTCCGGCGTCTTTAAACCTAGCAGCTGTCGTTCGCCTTCTGGCTTTAGACAGCGCTAGTACGGACTTGTGCTCCCCGTACTGTCGCATATATAAAGGGAGACCCCTCTAGGTTTTCAATCCTTTATCCACAGGAAGCCGAGTCTGCCGCCCTATACCCGTGATACACCGAACACAACATTCGGGGAGACTACCTGCACGTACGGAAAGTCCTTGGTCGATTTCTGTTTCATTACTGAAACCAAGGTGTATATGGCAGTTCACGGATATTTGGTACACCCTTTGTGCCTAGTTTTCTCCTGAGCAGTCATTTGGTCTTTTCTGACTCCCTAAACTTGAAAAGACCGTCAAGCGCTTGTCCTTTCACGCTTGCGTCAAATCTGAAAGAGATAGAGTCACCTTTTTATCGTTTCTCCACTCTTAAAATATGAAACGGTAGAATTTCTTACTTTCCAATGTGGTAAAATTAATCGCCCACGATTACACACCCGTTTAGACATTTCTTGTTGACCGTTTGATCGTGTGTCTTAACTCGTTTTCAGCCCGTGTGTGTGCTTGTCCTTTTTTCTCTGGTCTTTTGCCACAGTGGCGGAACCTTCGGTTTCGTCTACTGGTAGTCCTTACACGGACGATTCTTCATAAGCTTCTCAGTCTTCTGTTGAACCACATCAGCCTGTTGTTTCCGAGTTTCCTGACGGGGGACCGGTTCTCGCCGAGAAACCCTTTGGAGGACCAGTTGAGTTCAATTGGCCCTTTTCGGACCCTGTGTCTGAATTGAGATTAGGAGATGATTTCCTTTCTCTTACATCGGGTTCGCCCTTTGTTGCCGCTGTATTTCCTCCTAGTCCTCGCCGTCTTTTGCGTGATTTAACGGCAGGATCAACCATGACTGATTCTGGTGAGGAAATCCCGACGTCCGGTGAAGAATATCAGCTCTTCCCGCGTAGATTGTTCGAGGGAGACAACTCTGAGCTGGCTAACATGTCAACAGCCAGTCCTTCTTTACCACAGGGATACAGATCTCTGGGTCAGATCATTTCAGCTGCAGCCTCTATGGGAATATCATCTCCTGCTTCGAGGCCACCACATAACACCCGGTGTCTCTCGTACGGTCACTTCTGCTCCCGTTCGGCCCACTGTTCTCGTGGCCGCTTTCTCTCCCCGTTGTCTCAAAGATTCGCTACCGTAGCCGGGGCCAACTCCTGAAGATGTTTATCTGGCTACTGCTATACCGGAGAATATCTCTCCGGAGGAGTATCGGTTGTCTTTGCAACAGCCGAACGCCAAAGCTGGACCGTTTCCCCAAGATCCTTACCGATCTTTCTTTTCGCACCATGCACAGGATGGTACTCCCGTGTATGCTTTCCCAGGTCAGTATGACGAGCACGGGGAGGTTTTGCGTCTTCTCGCTCCTGAGGCTTATTTGTATGCTCAAGGCTTACCGTACAACCAGACTTATAACCCGCAGGGACAGCCCTTCCAAGGCCAACCTGCGGGCCAACCTGGCTATCTGTATGACCCACAGGGGCAGCCCATTCAGGGCTACCCTGCGGGCCAGCAAAGGCCATTGTACAATCCGCAAGGACCGTATTATAGCCCTTCTGGTCAACCTGCTCAGCCTCAGCCGGGGTATCAACCGGGACCGGTCTATGGTCCTGGGGGGCAAATCCAGCCTTCTTTACCGATGCAACCGCAGTATCCTGTTGTTTCTAACGTTGCATATCAGCCAGGACCATCCTATGGTTCTGCTTCAGGTCAAACCGGTTTCCAGCAAGCACCTGGTCTTGTTCCACCACCGGGCCAACCGGTTCATCCGGCACAACCCGGTGTCCCGCCTCCGAACCCGGCGGCCCATCGGTGCAACACAGGGCTCACCACAGCTTGAGGTCGGCCTGCGCAGCCGTGCGCACATTTGCTCCAGGGTCGGCGGTCGTCGGGTCGGCCACTCTCGGTCGGGTCAACTGTTCATTCGGGCGGCCCTCTCATTTCGTTCACTCACAGCTCAACGACTGTTCATTGATACGCGGCCAAATCCAACGAGCTGCGCCCTACGGCTCATCGAGGCTCATGATTTCACTGGCCAACCTACTCATCCTCAGGGTGGTTATTATCCTCATGGTCAGTCTCAACCAAACTATAACCACCCCAGAGGCTCTCAGTATTATCCTCCTCCACCCGGTTCTACCTACACTCAGCAGCCAAATCCAAACGCTGCTTATACAGGGCCGACGCATAATCAGGGTCCGTACCCTGGTTATCAAGCCCCACACTATGGTTACCAACATCCAAATCAGTCTGGTTATATGACCTATGCCCCCTACGGTCAGAATCCTGCGGGACAAAACCCGTGGGGGCAAGGATATTCGCAACCATCGTGGAGTATGGGTACCGGACCTCATCCTGGGCCTGGCATGGCAGTTAACCCTCCATTGCCGTTCCTGGCTACCTTGGAACTGCCGGACGTTTCAAAGTTGACCAATGATCCGATTTTACAGAATCCATATTGGCCTCCGGTTCCCACCAAGATACCAGGTGACTGTCCCAAGTTTGAGGGGAAAGCTGGGGAGGACCCTCAGGCGCATGTGATGACGTATCACCTTTGGTGTTCGTCTAACTCTTGGGTCGACGATTCGATTCGCCTGTGCCTCTTCCAGCGTACCTTAACTGGAGCTGCTGCTAAGTGGTACATAGAGCTATCCCGTGGAATTTTTCAAGATTTCAACTCTTTAGCCATGGCTTTCCTCACGCATTTCCAGTTACTGGTTCGGTATGAAGCCGGGACGCACCTCCTGACTTCCCTGAAGCAGGATAAAGCCACTCACATCTCAGATCACATCCATGAGTGGCGGTGCCGTCGTCGACTGATCAAGTTTCACATACCTGATCAGATATTGACTCACTGGTTCACCACCTCCTTTGTGAATAAAATCGCTCAGGATATCGCGATGGGAGCGTGCGTGACTGAGGAGCAAGCCATCGCGCGTGCCCAGTACCTGGATCTTTTCTATTCATAGTCTGGCACGCTTTATGACATCTTGACTGATGCTCCACGGCCCGGAACCACTAAGGCCCCGCCCACCCCTGCGGTGGATGGTGTCATTGGTTCTGTCTCTCAAAATTCGAAAAAGTCTTCGAATGGGAAGCAGAAGGCTAATTCTTCCAACAATACCTCTGCCAATTCCGCCTCATCTGATTCTGGTAAAACTGTGGAGGTGAATGTCGTTCAGGCCAATCCTGTGGACAAATCCTCCAAGGGGAAGAAGAAGGGCAAAGGCAAATCAAAATCTGATGCCTCGAAACCAGAATCTAAGTCTCGTACTGAGGATGGCTCCCAGCATAAACCGAAGTTCCCTTGCCTCATCTGTGAAGGTGACCATTATACTAAGGATTGTCCACGACGATCCGAGGTTAGTCAACTTCTTAAAGGCCCTAAGGGGACTCCGGCTGTTTTGAAAGAGCCATTTCCTTCTCAGCAGACCCAGATGGTCGAACAGGCGTCACCATCTGTACCGTTTGGGTCTCAGGTTTTCATGGTGAAGAGTGTTGCACCTATCTCTGTCGCTACGCGGTCGAAGGATTACAATGAACTGCGGCAGGCACCTGAGAAGGCAGTTGCGGATGGGCCGCCTCCCCCACCTGTCTCCGGTCCATTGGAAATCGAGAAGCCTTCTCTGGAACCCGTTGTGAAGCCACCTCCCAAGGGTGTTCTTCGAAGATCTTCTTATAATCCAAACGCTCGTGCCGCTCAACATTACAGTATTGTTGAGGATCTGGCACAGGCGCCATGTGCTATGTCTGCACTTGAGGTTCTTCAAAGTTGTCCTTCACAACGGAAAGCTTTACTGTCTGCAATCGGTGGCATCGATCCCGCCGACTCGAGCCTTCTCACCTTCGATCTGGAGAATTTCACTCCCCGGCTTCCACAACAAATCTCTTTGGTTATTCAAGTCGGGATTAACGGTCTGAACATTCATAGGGCCGTCATAGATGAGGGTGCATCTACCTGCGTTATGTCCTTCGCTTGCTGGAAGGCCATCGGCTCTCCAGCCTTGTCGTCATCTCCTAATGCCCTCGAGGCATTTGATGGTCGGGAATCTAAACCCTTGGGCGTTCTCGAGAGTCTAGCGATCACATTACAGGGGAAAAATGTCAACGTAGAAGTGGAAGTGGTTGACGCTAAACTCAACTACAATATACTTCTTGGCCGCAGCTGGACCCATGCCATGCTCTGCGTGCCGTCTACCGTCTTTCGATTCATTAAGTTCCCTCATGAGGGCAAGATTGTCACGGTGGATCAGTTGTCATTTTTCACCTCTAGCTCTGAGAACAACGTGCCATACGTGGATCAAATTCTGAATCCCCCAGACAGTGTAGGACCTGGTCTTTTCAAAGACCCAGTCCTCATGGGTATATTCCCCGCACCGCCACCGAATACCGCTCAAGTCAACATGTTGTCCAGGTCTGATGACCCCTGGCTTATTCCTACACCTGAGCAGGTATATGAGTTTGGAGAATCCATGCCTTTAACGCCAGTAGAGATTAGCTACTGTGAGATTGTTGCCGCATCGGATCCTCCGCCTCCGCAACATGCTCCGTTGAGCATGGCTATGGACGTCTACTCCCAATCCCCCTGGCTTGGTCAGGCTGATTCACCTGATCCTCTCAGAGAGACTTTTCCTTCAGATGAGGCTATCATTGAAACTATGTCTCTTGAGGAGCTGCCCTGGGGCGATGGACATCATCGCTCCTCATTTATGCCCAGCTTGGGGGCAATGACTGATTGTCTGGAGCGTTATGCTACTCAGGTTCCCTCCCCTCCTCTTCAAACACCGATCTTGACACACGAGGTCTTTTCGGAGGGTAATCTGAGTAATATTACTCAAACTGTTCCAATCAACATCTCCGTTAAACCGAGGATTGTTGAGAATATTCATGTGGGTGTGATTTGTTCTCCCGAGGAGATTCAAGTCTATACTGAGCTTTTCAAAGAATTCAGAGATGTTTTCGCATGGTCTTACGAGGAAATGTCGGGGATTGACCCTAGTATTATAGTGCACGAGATTCCAACCTATCCAGGTGCGAAACCTGTGCGCCAACGCTTATGTCCCATGCATCCTCGGAAAGCCGCCGCTATCAAGGCAGAAGTTGAAAAACTTCTGAACGCGAGTTTCATTTATCCCATCCCCATTACAGAATGGGTGTCTAACATTGTCCCTGTCAATAAAAAGCAGGGTACAATTCGAGTCTATGTGGATTATCGCGACATCAATCGCGCCTGTCCAAAGGACAATTATCCCACTCCGTTTATCGACCAGATCATCAACGAATGTGCCGGGAGTGAGATCTATTCCTTAATGGACGGTTTCTCAGGATATAACCAAATCAATATTGCACTTGAGGATCAACATAAGACCACATTCATATGTCCATGGGGCACTTTTGCGTACAAAAAACTCCCGTTCGGCTTAAAAAACGCTGGAGCCACGTTTCAGCGTGCGATGTCCTACGCTTTTCATGACATTCGCCATATCGTTCAGCCTTATCTGGACGACTTGCCAGCCCATTCGGGTAAGCGAGAGGACCATCCTGAGCATCTCCGCCAGATCTTTCTTCGTTGCAGACGCTACAACATCAGGCTCAATCCTCATAAATGCGTCTTCTGCATTGACGCTGGCCATCTTTTAGGATTCATAGTCTCGAAAGACGGAATTCGCCTCGACCCTCTAAAGGTCGAGGCCATCGTAAATCTCCCATCACCCTCCTCCCTGTATCAGTTACAGAGTCTACAAGGGAAAGCAAATTTTCTTCGGCGCTTTATCCCGAATTATGCCGAGGTGGCCAAAGGATTCACTCGTTTGTTAAAGCAGAACGTTCCCTTTCACTGGGACGAAATTGCTCAGGAATCCTTTGGAAAGATGAAGACATTGCTAGTCAATGCTTCGTTGCTTCGTCCTCTGGACTACCACCGCGACTTCACTTTATATCTAGCCGCCGCATTTAGCACCATAGCCATGGTCTTGGTGCAGGATGACAATCACGGTGATGAACATGTTGTTTATTACCTATCTCGGAACCTTCTCGACCCGGAAACGCGTTATGCACATGTCGAGAAATTGGCTTTAGCAGCAGTACACGATGTACAACGCTTTCGCCATTACATCCTTTTGCGCACGATAACAGTGGTTTCAGACTGCAACCCTATGACGTATATTCTTTCTAGACAATTACTAGGGGGAAAGTACTCCAAATGGATTGTGATCCTACAGGAGTTTGACTTAGAGTTCACCACCGCCAAGTCAACTAAATCACTGGTCTTCGCGGATTTGATATGTTCTCTCCCTACAGACTCTGTTCCCTCACACGCTGAAGACCATATACCGGACGAAACGCTTTTCCTCATCAGTACTCGTGATCCTTGGTACGGTGACATCATAGTGTATCTTCAGACCTCGACATTTCGGTCTGAGTTGGATAAAGCTGCCCGCCGTCGGATTCGACACCAGTCCCAACCCTACCGTATAGTAGGAGATACCTTATATCGCATTGGAGTAGATTCGGTGCTCCGGCGATGCCTAACCTTGGAAGAGGCTGAGAAGGTCCTAAATGACTGCCACAGTGGCGCCTGTGGCAGACATATGTCCGGGTATGCTACTGCCCAGAAGATTCTGCGAGCAGGTTATTTCTGGCCTTCTATATTCAAGGACTGTATCACTGCAGTCTGTAAATGTCATCCATGCCAAATTTTTCAGCGCAAGATGCGCGCGCCGCCGTTGCCATTGCATCTCGTTATTACCGTCGGCCCTTTTGCGAAATGGGGCGTGGATTTTATGACGTGTAACCCTCACTCGGCCGGGGGGCATGCGTATATTATTGTCGCCGTCGACTACTTTACTAAGTGGGCCGAGGCGATGCCTACACTAGCTGCTGACGGGAAAACGGCTGCTCAATTTATATTCAACCACGTTATCGCACGGTTCGGGGTTCCTCAAGCCATCGTCATTGATCACTGTACTCATTTCCGTGACTACATGATGGCGAAGCTGACTTCAACGTTGGGCTTGCGTCACGACAGCTCAACACCATACTACCCTCAAGCGAATGGTCAGGTTGAAGCAGTGAACAAGGTCTTGGTCACTATGCTTCAGCGAACAGTTGGTATTCATAAATCCAATTGGCATCTCCAACTGTTCTCAGCTCTCTGGGCATACCGAACATCTGCTAAGAGTGCAACTGGATTCACACCATTTCAATTGGTGTACGGTCTGGAAGCCACTCTGCCGATTGAATGTGAAATTCCTTCATTGAAATTAGTTGTAGAGCTTCTACCTGGTACTTCTGTCGAGGAAGAACGTCTTCTGTATCTGGAATGGTTAGATGAAACATGTCTTTTGGCTGCTTTGATTATCGAAGCACAAAAGAAGAGGGTCAAAACGCATTTTGATCAATCTGTTTCTCCCCGTTCTTTTATCGAAGGAGACCTCGTCCTCCTGTACGATCAAGCGCATGATAAGCTTGGAGCCGGTAAGCTCCAACCTTTGTGGCACGAGCCCTATATAGTAAAGCGCGTTTTGAAAAATGGGGCCTACGAGCTTATAGATTATGAAGGAGTTTCGCTGGCGCAGCCCAGAAATGGGTTGTACCTTAAAAAGTACTATGCCTGAAGTGATTTCTTGGTGTGGTGTGTGTACATAGGTGTGTGATTTTCATTTGTGTGCATGTATTGTGTGGTGTGCTTTGTAAACATCTTTCTGTTGATCAGGTCTTCCTGTTTGTGCAGATGTCTTTTCATCCATTTGTCGGTTTCGCGGATGGTGCCTCCCGCAGTACCAGGAATCTGTCTTCAGCAGCCTGGGTAATCTATGATCCTGCTGGTGAGTTGATCGATCTGCAAGGAGTGTGTCTAGGACGTACCACGAACAATATCGCGGAATATAGTGCTGTGTTAGAATTATTAACCGAGGCAGTAAACCTTGGTATCCGTGAATTGCTCGTGTATCTAGATTCGCAACTTGTGGTGTTACAACTGAACGGACACTATTCGGTAAGGAACCCGTCCATCTTACGTCTGTATCTGCGTATTCGATTACTGGAAAGAAATTTTGACTACATTACATATCATCATATACCCGGGCATTTGAATACACTAACAGATGCAGTAGCAAATTTGGTATTAGACAGACATTTGCGCAATTTATAAATCATCATCACATGTAAAGAAAGATCCATCCAGAAATAGATATGTATATATATAGATATCAAAATGTTTACATAGAGTGTGTCACATAAAAGTCAAAAATATACATAGTCGTCTTAAATACATCCGGAGACGATACGTCTCTCAAAAAATAGGTGTGGTATAAATCCTAAGAGCTAATCCGCATGGTGCTCATGATAGCACGTGACTGCACGCACTAAGCGTCTCAGGATTCGGTGGATCCGACTCGGAACTCCCACCGTGTGGCGCTGGTATGCCATCGGTACGTCTGCCAGCCGAGCATAGTCTGGGATCCCATGGGCAATGCCCACGAGATTCTGGATCAGCTCCTCTCCTCCGGTGCCCTCTCCCTGAGGATCAGGGGCGAGTTGTGTCCTCCGTGAGATAGGAGACATCCCAGCTGGTCTCTCAGGTCCTACATCTGCATGCATATGAAAATGTGTTAAGACGAATGTGTATTAACAAAAAAAAACATATAAATATAAAATCAAAAAACATGAGGTCTTACCCAACTCCTCGTCCCAATCGTCTCCTTCTGGTAGTGGGAGATCTGGGTCCCCGGTAAAGTCAGTTCCTGCATAGGGCCAGTCTTCCACGACAATCAGCTAGCGCCGTAACCACCTAAAGAACTCCGGCCTCCAGGACATCTGTTGGCCGCCTCCAGATCTGGGCATCAATGCTGCCCAGCGAGCCATTCTTGGCTCTCGTGGTATCGGGTCTGCTACTGCGGCCCCTTGGCCCTGGAAGATTGGTAAACGTTCCAGAATGAACGATGCCAAGATGGAACCATAACCGAACTGTTTCAGTTTACCCTGTTTTCATTTGAGCTGCCTTTTCATATTGATTGTTACTGCTGTTGCCCAGTCGTACAGCAGGGGACTCATGCATTCTGAAGCTAGCAGGAGTTGGGCCTTTGTGGCCTCGTGCGATGCTTGCGACCCAGCAGCCCGCGTGATGGTATGGAGAACCACTCTCAACGCCAGATCAGGGATGGTGTGGATATCCACTTTCTTGCTACCTGATCCCGTTTGAGCTCCTTGGCACACTCGTGCCATCACTTCTTCCATCTTTTCCCCAGATGGTCTGCTTCCAGTCAACACCGGGATCGGACCTCTGTGGGACAATCCAGTGATAAAATAAACATCGGAAACCTCCAGCTCTAATACCTGGTCTCGTAACCTGAACACCTGGTCACGTTCATCCCAGATACTGATTAAATACTGGAGGAGCTCGGGCTGAGCTCGTAAACACGGTGTGAGGAAGAACTTTTTTAGTCCACAGTTTCTAAGTGCATTCATGCAAGCTTGACTTTGCATGGCTTGTTCATCCTCTTCTCCATGTTCTCGTTCTTTCCATTCAATTGCCATTTTGATTGATTACCTGCATTCATATGGTCATTAACCCTTAGTTAGATCTCTGATGAGTCTCAAATCCCATACAATTTGGTCTAAATGTCGAAATTTTAGGCGTATTTTAAGGTTCGGCCGCTGGCGCGGCTGTTTCGTGAACAGTCGCACCACGTGGCGCGGGCCCTTTGTATAAAAGAGCTCATTGGCGCGGGTCCGTGCCCGATACCCGCGCCAATGAGCCCAGCCCTAAATTTTCAAAAATGGCTCTAGAAGACTGATTTACAGGGTAAAACTATTAAAATTTGAATGAAATGAAGAGCAAGGGAGCGCCTCTTACCTGTGACAGACGAGAAGCTGAATGGTCAACTGGATTTGTCGCAATCACCGTCAGAATTTTCTGCTCCAAATGGACCACTGTTGCTTTTTACCAAGGTAAATAGTAAATGTAATTTTATTTTTTACCAATTTGACATATTTATAACTTTTTGACATAAAATGAGCTGTAAAAAGTCATTTTTATCGAATATTTTTATATGTTATGTCGAAAATGGATTTTACGCTTGCTTGGTATGTGCAGCAGCAAGTTTTTGCGACTTTAATGACGGAAACGAGTTGTATTTTATACTTTTTCGGACTCGGTAAATACACGAAAAAGTCACTTCGGAGTCATCTTTCAGCTCTTTTCTGACTCTCTAAATATGAAAAGATTGCCGAGGCCCTTGTCGTTTCGATCTCGTTAAATTGGACACGAATCAACATCTACCCAGTATACGTTTAACCCTTTTTCGGGCTGGGATGGATTGATTACGAAAAAGGAATACCCTAGCCTATCACGACTAGGAGGTTTTCTCGGATATTGTTTTCTACCTTTTCGGATCTGAGGAACTATTCACGAAAAGGGACCTGTGGAGTTTACTTTTCCGCTGTCTTTTCAAACTCTCTAAACATGAAAAGACGCCGAGTTCTTCCTTTGTCAGACTCGTTAAACCCTGATGACATTGGATTTCGTCGAAATGACGTTCTCCAAGTTTCTCCTTCCTAGGACTCGTTAAATGCACTAGGATGGATTCGCCCGAAGGGCAGACTTATATCACAAGCATATGCTATCCCCTTCAAGCTTGTTATCAAAAATAATTGGGGTACTCGCGAGAAATGGTGGGGGAAAAATGGAACCATCGTCGTTGTCGTCGGCAGTATGTCGCTCTTGAACATGGCACTTGTCTGCATTCGTGTCGGGTTGGGGACATCTCATCTCATTTTTTCACTTTGCCTCCGTGGGTTTGGATAATCCCTTTTGACCTCTCCTCTGCTCATTGCCTTGTCACCATGACCTCTGATCTACTGATGTCAAATACTGCCAAATCCACTGTCATGCCGTTTATATGTTCAAGAGAAGTTGGCCTCTGCTAGTATCAACCTTCCTCTGATTCTCATAGGATTCTGATTCACAACAAAACATCATGTTCCTCTGTCTCGTGTCGATGATGTGGGAATCATTATGGCCCACCTTCAATCAAGGTCACTTCCTGTCGACATCAGCTTATTATCCAGGAAGCTGATCTAGAGACTCCTTTATGGTACCTTGGAGCCTGCATGCCTCAATGGCAGGTTCGTCGCATTCGACGTGAGTTTTTCATCATTGGACTCCGATCTAGTGATTCTACGGGTGTTCGACGCCAAATCATTGATTCACAGGCCGTAGATTGTACCTGTAGTACCTTGAGGGCCATTGTCATTATTGGTGGTTCCTCTCGCGTCTGTTAACAGCTTTCATCATTGGCTGGTAATCAGACGATGTTCCTGCATGTTCGACTTCAGCTCACATATTCACATGCTCGAATTTGTACTTTGTTTGGGTCGAGATGGAGCGCAAGACCCTGGATTGTGTCTGTTGTAATCCAGGCTGCGATTGTGGATTATTATCATTATGTATATGACTCATTGCTTGGATGGCTGTGACCATACCTGAGTCTATTTATTTGATCCTCGCTGGATGGCTGCGCCCATACCCTGGATCCGGATTATAGTGTACTCTGTTTCGGATGGCTGCGCCCATACCACATGTACTTGAGATATCAGTTGTATTTTTCTACGCAGGTTTTCCGACGGCGGGCCTTCAGTTGAACATGTTCTCGTAAAGAATTTCACCCCTCTCTCTCTCGGGCCTCATACTTTAGGGGGCATCTGTTACACAGTAATTTGTCACCGTCCCTACCATTCCCCGTCCCGCACAATGGAGGACCCATTTTGTGACCTATGAACATTGTCATGCCTTGAAAACATCATCAATGCATTCCTCTAAGCATGAGCTTCATTTGCCCTAAAGACATCTCCTTGCAAAAATCATGAAAAACATCCCTTTTTTGCATTGGCGCGGGCAAACAGTTCAGAACTCGCGCCAATGGGGAAAATCCTGCAAAGAGGTCGCGCCAACTGGCGCTCTGTCCCAGAGCAGTAATCACGCCACCCAATTTGAGGAATGTTTTTTAAATAAAGATGGCGGAAGTTGAGTTCCAACAAACTCAGAAACCATTGCCTATCTTGAGTTGGGAGGTTTGGCTGCGGAAGTTCTATGGAAGGGAAGTGGTTTTGCCACCTCCCATGGAACCTTCCTTGTTGATAGAGCCAATCCCACAATAATAGGGATCCCAACTCCCTCCTTCCCCATCTATAAAAGCCTGCTCAATTCCATGGCAAGCTAGTCTTGAAGTGCCTAAGCTTTGAATCTCCAAATTCCCAAGAGCCTTCGTGCTGTAAGAGCCCTCTTTCTTCCCTTAAGGCCGACTCAAGTAATGAGACTATCGTCGAGAGACTCAGGAGAGGTTTTCCCTTTCCCTGGCGAGCTTTGCGAGACGTGAATGACTGGAGATCCATCCGAAGGAGACCACGACGTCAAAACTTTGGTTGTAATCTCTTTCGATCGTTAATTAATGAGTGATTACGATTATGGTTCCACTCTGTTTTCAATGATGTTAATATGAGTAGTATCCTTTCTGACTGATATTGAGTTACGTATGCCGGATTTTATGCTTGTATCTGTTTGTTTCTTGCATGTGCAGGTGTCCACCCACAGAGATCGTTGGAGGATCGTGATCTGCCAAGGCTGAGGAACGAGAACGCTCTCTTCTTCAGATCATAGCGTTGGAATCCAGGTAGGCTTCTATCCCTAGTATTTTCATTCGTAACTAGGAACTTGCGTCGTAACATTTCTGATTGTTGCTAGACCCCTGCTGGGCTAGTAGGGATCGCCTCTGTCCGCAGAGGGGATTTACCTCCTCAACAACTACCATTGTCTTCTGAACTGAATCCAACAAAAACATGGAGAGTGAAATGGAAATCAAACACCATTTATAGTTACATTAATAAGCTATTAACTTCTTAAAATATTTGTCCAAGATGTCACATTTTCAATCTGAAAGGAGAGTTATATGGGGAAGATGGCAGATCTCTGATACTCATAACACGTTGTCCAAATGTAAGAAGGCTTGGAGTGTTTTTTTTAGGAATTTGGTGAAAAATATTTTAGTCAATATTTTTGTTGTTGTTGTTGTCTAAACTGGAATTTTGATGGCATACATGAATTATCACTCTAATTGTATAGAAGATTCACAAGTTTAAACTTGTGATTCTAACAAAAAAAAACAGATAAATTATAGGTAAATTGATTGCAAAAGATATAGGAAAAGCTCAAAAAAATATATACTACTGCAGTACAACTCGATAATATATAACAACATTCTGTTTGATTTATTTGCAGTACAACTTGACAGTATATAACAAGTTGACGGTTGTCTAACTGTTAGTGTGTAGATTTGGTTCTCACAAGTCCGGTGGTCTAATTTTTTTTATTAATATAATATTGAACAAAAATCTATATAATATTGAATAAAAATATTTAGTCCTAAGGCTGTGGTCTAACTAATAGTGTGGATATTTGGTTCCCACAATTCTGGTGGTCTAAACTTGGGAAGAGTTATGTACACCTGTTAGCTGCTCCAGGCCTGATTTCTTAGGTTGAAAAAATTGTTAGCTACTCCAAGCCTGATTTCTTAAGTTGAAAAAAAAAGAAAGTATATACCTTACTTTACTTTATCATAGCCTGTAATTGATTGGATCCAGATCAATTTTGCTCTGATATCACATCCCCACCAAGATATTTTTGTTATCACATTTTTTTTGAACCTCCCTTATGATGGCAAGAATGAGCAGAACATAAATGGTGGTAGACTGTGGTGATCGGAGTCCCTCAAATAAGCTTTAGTTTTAGCAATCACATAGTAAATTTCTAAGAAGGCTGTAGAAATTATATAACTGATATGTTATACATCCGAGATTCTCCTGATCACACACTATTTGACTTCATGCACAATACAGAATCTCTTCTACCATTGATCATTACATGCGGAAATTAAATCAATTGCATGCACACATTAAAACCATAAAAATTCACACATATGAACACAGTAATTTATGGGAAAGATTAAAGCTGAAAACCCCCAATTATCTGTATATTATATATGTCATAGAGATCATGTAACAATCATAATACAAATATCCTCACAATCTCTTAGTACAATCTCCAATTGCTACACACTAATCAGGCCCTAATCTTGCAAATCCATGCACCGATCTTTGCCAGCCCTTAGCCTACCTCTACTGTGCAATCCCTGCTGAAGAATGGCTCTGGATGAGTTCGGATTTCCCCAGCCTTGCTCATGCAATATTCATAGGCATCTCCAACCACCGTGTGTTGCAAATCATGCAATACTATAGTCACAACTGATAGTCACACTGCTCTTTCACCTACCTCTTCACTGGTCTCCACTGAAACTGTCCATGCACTGTAGTTAACTGATGTATTCTTTAGTTGATTAATGAGTTAATAATTAGTGAATTAATTAATAATTAATTCACACCACTCTCACTAGTGTATCAATCGGTTAGACTAGATACAACTAGCTCAACTATGTTTAACTGAGTTAAACTGAATACAACTCCACTAACTTCCTCAATCAACTCCACCAAACTCTGTCACATGAGTTCTAACTGAAGTATCCATGCAATAGCTCCACATAACCCTTAGGAATAGCATAATTCCTTCTATCAGCTCCTGTGCCACATCTGTGCACTTAACTGAAGTGCTCCAAGAGAATAAGATAATGTTTAGAGTCCAAATATTATTAAGAGCTAATAATATTCGACATATCTATTTTTAGACTGGCAATCTAAAAATAGATTCTGCCCAATATGTCTAAAAATAGAAGTCCATCCATTTTTCCAACTTGAAAAACCATCCAAAAATAGCATCCTGCAACTCATAGAATATGATCGACATGTCTAAAAATAGACTTAGTCTAAAAATAGACTTTGCGACAAAAATCACCTGTGTGGGCCCCACCTAGTTTAGGTGATTATTTTCCAACTAGGATTAGGAATGATGTTTCGGGATGCCTCCTTCACTGTTTCTTGTTGCAATCTTCAACACTCCCTCTCAACAAGAAAGGACTGTCTTTGCATGCGACATGCAACTCCATGCATTCACCCTGCAACTTTTGCAAGCGCCATGCAACTCCATGCATCCTTTCTGCCAGCTCCTACGAGCCAGATAGGCTCCAAACAAATCCAATCGATATAATGCATCTGCTCCAAAGTCTTTGAACTTCTGCTTTGGTACCAAGTTTTGCACATGTCTTGAGGAACAACTATATTTGTTGAAATCTGCACCATGCACTCCCCACCCTTCTTGTCCAAATCTGATCCGCACTCCGTATCGACTGCTTTGTCACTGATCTACTGCATCAATCCAAGCGATCGGTGGTGCTGCTGGCTGCGGCTGGGCCTCCTTATTCTAAGTTCAATTCATGAGATCCACACAATCTCAATGAATCCTTCCCAGAAATCCCTCCTTGGGATTACTCATGCATGTCGCCCCACCTCTCACCTGGTGGTATAGCCGCATGCACTCCCTCTGCCCATCTGGCACGAAATTTATCTGCATGAGTGATTTCTTCCACTTCATGATCCTCATATCATGGCTACTCCACATCATGAGGTTCACTATGACCTGCATGCAAAACTTTCTCCCTCTCAAGCATCAATTGCATGTCTTTCTTCCACTTCCCAGTAGTAGGAAGCTCCGTAGACATCCCATCTACTTCAAGTCTGTAGAGATTTTTTGCTCAAATCCCAACCTTCTTGACTTGTCATGTTTCCTTGTGCCAAAGGAAAACTTTTCCTTCACTAAAGACAACATCATACCCTTTATCCTCTAACATTGCGACTGAGATTAAATTCTTCTTTAGACCTGGAACGTGCACTACATCTTGTAAAAGAATGAGTTTACCTGAATCCCTCTGAAAGGTAATGGTACCAATTCCGGTCGCATTGTATCGTCCATTGTCGCCCAACTCAACATGCAACTGGAGATCTTTCTCCACCAAGTCACTGAAAAGATTCACATCTCTGGTCATGTGAAAGGAAGCGCCACTATCAAAATACCACCCCGATCCCAATGCACTAGACACCATGCATGCGATCAATGAGAAGTCCAGCTCAAATTGCGAGGCAAGAGCCTCACCAGCTGCAGCTCCAGCAACCTGCTTGTTCTTCTTCTTCTATGGAAAATGCGTGGCGAAATGCCCATGCTCGTGACAGTGAAAACACTTCACTTTGGACATGTCACACTCTTTGCCATCCGTACCGGATTGAGAAGGATTTTTCTTCCCCTTCCCTTTCCTTGCTTTGGCAGCCAAAGCGCAATCCTCTTCATCATCATGCTTTGATGAAGATCCATCCCTAGTATCCCGCCTTATCTCCTCCTGCACAAGATCCGACTAAAGTCGCTCCCATCCTGGCAGTTTCTCCCGACCATTGACAGAGTCCTGATAGGAATGCCAACTCTTCGGAAGCCCAAGGAGAGCCAAGCTCACCAATTCCTCATAATCCACACTAACTCCTACACTCCCAAGCTCATCCCTGCAGTGGAAAAACTTTGTCAAGTATACCAGAATAGTGTCATTCTTCTCCATTTTTATTTTCCTGAGTTTATCCTTGAGCGCCAACTTCCTCTGGTCGCTCTTGCTTTGGAACAAATCTGTCAAAGATTTCCACATCAAGAATGGAGAAGCTTTACCATGAAGGCTGGACACTATGTGATCCTTCACACCTTCCAACAGAATCCTTTGACACCTTGCTACCTTCTTTTTCCATGCGTCAAGTGCGACAACATTGCTAGAACCTGGTTTAGGAATATCAGCATCTATGAACTCCTTCAACCCATTGTCATCCAGCACCACCTCTATCCTGTCCTTCCATGCAATATAATTCGAGCTGCCCTCAAGGGCATACTCCAATCGCAATCCGTTGAAAGACATCTCAACTTCGACACCAAGAAATCACTGTAGCAATTTCGAATTCCACCAGCACAAAACTCAAGCGCTTCAATGCTTTGCAATTGCTCCAATGATCAATATCGCTCTGATACCATGTAGAAATTATATAACTGATATGTTATACATCCAAGATTCTCCTGATCACACACTATTTGACTTCATGCACAATATAGAATCTCTTCTACCATTGATCATTAATTGCGGAAATAAAATCAATTGCATGCACACATTAAAACCATAAAAATTCACACATATGAACACAGTAATTTATGGGAAAGCTTAAAGCTGAAAACCCCCAACTATATGTATATTATATATGTCATAGAGATCATGTAACAATCATAATACAAAGCTTATCACAAGCTCTCAGTATCCCCAAATCGCTACACACTAATCAGGCCAGATCTTGCAAATCTATGCACCGATCTTTGCCAGCCCTTAGCCTGCCTCTACTATGCAATCAATGCTGAAGAATGGATCTGGATGAGTTCGAATTTCCCCAGCCTTGCTCACGCAATCTTCATAGGCATCTCCAACCACTGTGTGTTGCAAATCATGCAACACTATAGTCACAACTGATAGACACACTGCTCTTTCACCTACCTCTCCACTGGTCTCCACTGAAACTGTCCATGCACTGTAGTTAACTGATGTATTCTTCAGTTGATTAATGAGTTATTATTTAGTGAATTAATTAACTAATTAATTCACACCACTCCCACTAGTGTATCAATCAGTTAGACTAGATACAACTAGCTCAACTGAGTCTAACTGAGTTAAACTAAATACAACTCCACCAACTACTTCTCCAACTCCACCAAACTCTGTCACATGAGTTCTAACTGAAGTCCTCCATGCAATAGCTCTAGTAAACCCTCAGGAATAGCGTAATTCCTTCTGTCATCTCCTGTGCCACATCTGTGCACTTAACTGAAGTGCTCCAAGAGAATAAGATAATGTTTATAGTCCAAATATTATTAAGAGCTAATAATATTCGACATATCTATTTTTAGATTGGAAATCTAAAGATAGATTCCGTCCAATATGTCTAAAAATAGAAGTCCATCTATTTTTCCAACTTGACCAACCATCCACAAATAGCATCCCGCAACTCATAGAATATGATCGACATGTCTAAAAATAGACATAGTCTAAAAATAGACTTTGTGACAAAAATCACCTGTGTGGGCTCCACCTAGTTTAGGTGATCACTTTCCAACTAGGATCAGGAATGAATTTTAGGATGCCTCCTTCACTGTTTCTTGTTGCAATCTTCAACAAAGGCCAATCCTAAGAGCCTGGCTGACCATGGGGACACCATTCATTGAGTGGGGCTGCTAAGAATAGCTTTAGGAATACAGTTTCAGTGGCCTCCATTAATTTCCAGTCTAATATTTGTTTCTCCAGGAAAGTTCACTCAACAATTACTTCTTCAGTTTAAAAATAAAAAAAATTATATACATTACTTCTTCATAGTTTAAAAATAAATCTCAACAATGTTAGCAATAAACACAAACATCAACATTTTTTTTGGTGAATCTTTAGGAAAGAGAGTAGAGTACATATAGGGAAGCAATTTTTGAAGTTCGATTTCGAATGGGCAATGAAGACAGAATCCCTTTCAAATTTAGAAACTGAAAGATAGTTAATTTTTGAATGTCGCCAATGGCCATGGATATTTGTGATATTCATTCAACCCCTATATTTTAGGGCATGATTCTCTACGCCACATGATTGCACAAGCAGGCGGTTGGAGATATAGGCGCTTAAAGGTAAGTCTAAATGGAAGACTTGTTAAAAAACATGACTATTAAGGAGCCATAAAGAGGCCCATAACTGCTCCCCGGGCATATTGGATTGTTTTTCACCCTCTCATTTTATTTTTCCTAGGCGCTACAACCTTTTCCTATCTGTGATGCAGTTTGTCTGTCTCTGTGTCTCTATTCGATTCCTACAAAACACAAAAAAGGTACGCATTTCAACTTTACATTTAGAACAAAATACATTTGTATGGTATCGATGGCTTTGCTCCCGTAAAAAAAATGTCACTTGGTCAATTTTTATGGAGGAAATGATAGCACATTATGAGGATACAAAGAGCAACACCTTCTTTAGCCAATTGATAAATCTCAAACAAGGGTTGAGTCCTATGAGCACATTGAGGACTTCCAAAAAATGAATATAAGGGTAACTAATATTCCAAAGGAATAAAGGATTGATGTATTCATAGGGAATTTAAGGATAACATCCAACATGAAGTTCGTGTTTGGGAACCTGATTCATTGGAGAAGGCATTCAGGTTGGCAAGAAAAATTGAATGTAAAATTATGGCGACAAGGAAGCCTACCACTCACATCTTTAGAGATGAAAGTGTTGCTACTCCTAGACTTCCACAACCTACAAGGTTGACACCACAACAATTGGAAGAAAAAAGAGCAAAAGGGTTTTGCTACAGTTATGATAACAGATACAGTAAAGGTCATAAGTGCGCCGAGAAGAAATTATTTTACATAGATTGTGAAGAGTAGGAAGAAAATGAAGAAGAAACTTCAAAAGTAGAGGATATACACTAGGAAGAAACCCTAGAAGAAGAAGAAATGAGTCCGACCATATGATGTAATGCATTGGCAGGAATTACCACTCCTCAAACTCTCAAGATATAAGACATATCAAGAAAAAAAAGGTAATAGTGTTGATTGATTCGGGTAGTTCCCATAATTTTATTCATTGTAAGGTAGCCAATGAATTGAATTGTTTCCTATAGCCAACACCATAATGTCAAGTGATGGTTGCAAATGGAGGAACTATAAATTGTTCTGGAAAATGCCATAATATCAAGCTAGCTACGGGGGAATATGTATTGAATAGTCCAATGCTTTCCATCCCAATGGGAGGTGCTGATGGTGTACTAGGAGTTCAATGGTTACAGTCTTTGGGGACGATAGCTTTTAATTTTCCAGAACTTTTCTTGAAAATTTTTTTTGGAAGGAAAGGAAATCGAATTACGGGGTATTGCAGGGAAGCCAAGAAAGATAATAAGCTCTAATTTTATGACAAAGCTTCTAAAGAAATAACAATGGGGCGTAATTGCACAATTATGCTCACTAGAAGTTCCAACATCAAAATCATCTATTTCTCTAGATCTCCAAAAAGTCTTGGACAATCATTCCAAGGTGTTTGATACTCCCAAAGGACTCCCACCTATTCGTGATCATGATCATGCTCTATTCATTTTATTCCACGAAGTGTTCCTCCAAACATCATCCTTATGTCCAAAAGAGAGAAATTGAATGTATGATTGCAGAAATGTTAAAGGCTGGTATAATTCAACCTAGTCAAAGTTCTTTATCTGCTACATTTGTATTGGTGCAAAAGAAGGATGGACCATCATGCATGTGTCCCTATTATAGGGAGCTCAATAAGCTCACTATTAAAGATAAATTTCCCATTCCTGTGATTGATGAATTATAGGATGAATTACATGGAGCAATTTATTTTACCAAGTTGGATCTTTGTTCAAGATATCATCAAATTAGAATGAAGATTGAAGATATTCCGAAAATAGCATTTTGAACTCAATAGGGTCATTATGAATTTTTGGTCATGCCTTTTGGCCTTACCAATGCACCTTCTACATTTCAAGGGTTGATGAATTCCATTTTCAAACCCTTCCTTAGAAAATTTGTGCTAGTATTTTTTGATGATATACTAATCTACAACAGGTCTTGGAAGGATCATGTTCAACATGTTGAAAGGGTGCTCAAACTATTGGAGGAGAAACAATTATATGAAAAAACATCCAAATGTTTCTTTGGAGTACAAGAGGTGGAATATCTGGGTCATATTGTATCTCACGAGGGTGTTAAGGTAGACCCTAACAAAATTAAAGCCATTAAGGAATGGAAAGTACCCACAACCATAAAGAAATTGCATGGATTTCTCGAGTTAACAGGATATTATTGCAAGTTTGTTAAGAATTATGGGAGAATAGCAGCACTTATAACAACATTATTGAAGAAAGATGCATTTTCATGGATTCCTGAAGCAACTAAGGCCTTTGAACATCTTAAAGAGGCAATGTGCCTAGCACCAGTCTTAGCTACGCCAGACTTCACAAAAACCTTTATTGTGGAATGTGATGCCTCAGGAAATGGAATTGGTGTTGTTTTAATGCAAGAAGGCAGACCCATTTCTTTTGAAAGTCGTTCAATCAAAGGAAAGAATTTACAAAAGGATATTTATGAGAAGGAAATGTTGGAAATACTACATGCACTAAAGAAATGGAGACCTTACCTAATGGGAAGACACTTCAAGGTAAAAACTAATCAATATAGTCTTAAACACTTTTTGGAACAAAGACTATCTTCAGAAGAGCAGCAAAAATGGGTCACAAAGATGTTGGGTTATGACTTTGAAATCATCTACAAAAAGGGAAGCTAAATGTTGTTGCAGATGCACTCTCAAGAAAGGATGAAGAGGTGGAAGCATTGCTTTGTGCCATTTCTATTATCCAACCAGATTGGATAACCGAAGCAAGGGATGAATGGAAAAAGGACGAAGAAGTGTGGACACTCATTCAAAAGTTGCAACAAGATCCTAGTACATCTGGTACATTTAGTTGGAAAAATGATTCCTTATGGTACAAAGATCGCTTATATCTTTGTAAGAATTCCCAACTAAAACAAAAGATTCTTCTGGAATTGCACACTTCTCCTTTAGGAGGACACTCAGAATTTTTAAAAACTTACCACAGGGTGAAGAAAGAATTTTTTTGGGATGGCCTTAAATCTGATATTCGAAAGTTTGTGGCGGAATGTTTGGTTTGCCAGCAGAATAAAGTGGAAACAATTAAGACCCCAGGACTTCTACAACCTTTATCCATTCCAAGTCAACGTTGGGAGGAGATTTTAATGGATTTTATCATAGGTTTACCTAAGTCCGAAGGAAAGAGTGTCATCATGGTGGTAGTTGATAGAATTACCAAGTATGCACACTTTTGTGCATTATCTCATCCATTTAAAGCAAGTACAGTTGCTACTACATTTATGGACACAATTCAAAAGCTACATGGAAACACAAGGGTTATTGTGAGCGACAGAGATCCCATTTTTACTGGAAATTTTTGGACGGAGTTATTTTCTTGTTTGGGTACTCAATTAGCTCATAGCTCATCTTATCATCCTTAATTTGATGGTCAAACTGAGATAGTAAATAAATGTTTGGAAGGATATCTTCGTTGTTTTGTATCTGATAAACAAACACAATGGGTCAAGTGGTTACCTCTCGCTGAATGGTGGTATAACACTTCCTTCCATACTGCAGCAAAAATGACCCCATTTGTGGCACTTTATGGATATCATCCACCATCGATCACATCATCTTTAAGGGAAAATTTGAAGGTTCAAGCAGTGGAAGATCACATCGAGCATCAGCAAGAAGTTCTCCAACTCTTAAAGGATAACCTGAATTTGGCACAAAATTGAATGAAACAACAGGCAGATCAACATCGCAGCGAGAGAAGTTTTGATGTAGGAGATACAACCATACAAACAAATGTCCCTCAAGCAAGCTAAGAAGGATAATAAATTATCGCCAAAGTACTATGGTCCTTACAAGGTTTTGCAAAATATTGGTACTATGGCATACAAATTGGAGCTTCCTGCTTCTTCACGAGTGCATGTAGTTTTCCATGTTTCATGCTTAAAAAAGGTTATAGGGGACAAACTTCCAATTCAAACAATATTGCGAGAACTTGATGAGGAAGGAAAAACCATATTGGAAACTGAAGCAGTCACGGAAACAAGAACTCGACAACTACGAAATCGATCAATTTCAGAGTATCCCATCAAATGGAAGAACTTACCCACTGAATATTCTACATGGGAGGATGAGAATTTCATACAAAGGAACTCAGAGCTACTTAAGCGTTGAGGACAACACTTTTTTGAAGGAGAGGAGCATGTTAGGTCCCTATATTACTAGTATAGTCCCGTATTGTTGTTAGTGTAACCCCCTTATTGTTATTGTTGTACCCCTGTAATCCCCATATTGTTATTATTGTGCCCTTAAATTATTATTATTAGGTCGGCTAGGATTACATTGTGGCCCCTGGACTCCTATATATAGAAAGGAGGTTTTGTCATTTGTATCATCCAAGAATTGTTCATTCATGTAATGTATTGGAGGTTGCCCCCTCGAAGTGGCTTATTTATAAGGCATTGATATCTCTTTTCTTCTATTTTTGGCGCTGGTTTCACAACACATTTTTTATTTTATTTTTTCTAATATGGGAAAACAATTTGCAGAAAGCAAAGTATGTACATATTACAAGACTAATCAAAGTCAATTCAAAAATTATGAATCCTATTATTATAGGACCCTAACACCATCTTTGTAGCGTTATGTTATTCACTTAGCCAATGATATAGTGCTCCAATAATTCCTAATGATGTGCTAAAGGGTCCCCCTTACCTTCCCCTCAAATCTATGGCATTTCCTTTATCATCAATGTAGAGATACAAGGCCTCCTTCAGTTAAAATCCAGAGTTTCCTCACAGAATTTAGACTCTTTCAATCAATATAACACAATGTCAACCCTATATCCAAAAACAGAAAGTTGCATTGTGCATAAATTATGTGACATACAGTCTCATTTACCTCCTTCCAACATTCATATTTCTCCCTTGCTCGTCTTCTCAACGCTACAGGGTCATTTTTGTGCCAAATTTGGGGTTTTTCCACCAATATTTTCCTCTTTGTGCCTCTATAGTGCATCACCATTTATTAGTGCAACGACATAGCACTCCCATTTTCCTTATTTTTTCACCATGTAACTCCCCATACCATATATCCAACACTAAATCGTTTTCTAGGCCCTCCTTAAAGAGTTGTAGGGTCAAAATTTGAGGTTTTTTTTTTTTTTTTTTTTTCATTTTTTGGGCCTCCTAAGCCACTGTAGCACAATGTAGGCCACCAATCCAAAAAAATAATACACCATGAATCATTAATACAATGACACATATTTTTTCCAAGCTTCTAAACTAATCATTGGTGATTTCCCCAAAGTTTTTCCACAATTATGAGGCCTTTTCCCGACCTTTCTTGGTTGGAAAGTGACCTAATTTGGAGGTGAATTTCGAAGAAAAGGGGATAATTTATTAACTGGTATAAATCTCATTTAAAATACTTTATTATGTTCGCAATAAACTCGATATATTTTTCCCTTGATTTTCTCAGGGTTTCCCCGCATTAGAACCCATAAGGTTTCATGGCCCAAGACCCGAAATTCTATTTTTAAGCTTAGTTTTTGGGCTCCCAAACCACTTTAGCATTGCATTAATCATTATTATAGAGAAAAAATCACTAAAATAATCATTAATATAATGACACAAAGTTTTCTAAAGCTCCAAAACTGAGCAAAAATGTCTCCCTCAACTTTTTCCATCACTATAGGGGTCTTCTCCTAACCCTTTATTGAGTAGAGTTGGCCTAAATTGAATGAGAAAACTAAGGAAAAAGTGATAATTTTTAAAATACCATAAATTTCATTAAAACATTCTATTATAGCCGAAAAAAAATCCTATATATTATCCTCCCTTAGCTTCTTAGGGTTTCCCTCGCTAGGACCCTAGAGTTCATGTTCGAGGAACACATCATTACCAATTCTCTGTATTTTCATAATGAATTTTAACCAGTCATTTGCCTTCAATATTGAGAATATAAAAAAAAAAATTCCTTCCCATAAACGCTATTTTTCTTCCCAAAATCATAGAGAGGGTCCTCCACCGGAAAATGCACAACCATCTTGGTTAGAATTTTGGATATGTAATTGTGATGGTTAGGAGAGGTCCCAAGGTTAAATTTATCAATATTTTGGTCTCCTCACCACTAATAACCTAATACTTGTGCATATACATATCCATACCATGAAAACAAGTTCCCATTTCCTATGCACATCACATGTTAGGCCAATATATATAATGGGTATTTGTTGTTTTCAATGATTATGTAGGAAATTTGTCCTAAAATTTCAACCAAGATCTATAGCTAACCATTTTGAGTCTATACATATCAAAAAATAAAAACCATAACTGATCCACTCTTCATAACATTATCTTTCGTTGATAATATTAGAATTAGCACATCAAGTTAATCTGAAAATCTTAATTATATCATGGATGATCTTAGTATATCATCCAAACCACCTTTGGGAGAGATTTGCCATCAAGAAATTATGAAATAACCAAAAATCCATCATCGAGAACAACAACCTCCTTTTATAGAATATCTGCTTTCTGATTAAATATTTGTAGATATGATTAATCTCAATGTCCTTAAAGGATCACAAAAAATCAAGAATTCATATATGCTATGGATTTAGGATCATATTGTTTAGAAGGCTTCTCCCTTTGAACCAATCAATTACGACCCTTAAATCATTTGTGATCTTTAGATGATGGATTCCTCTTTCACTGGAAAACACAAAGATATCTCAAAGGGAAATCAATTTAACATGAGTGTATGATCCATAACCTACTCCCATTTAAAAATAAAAGTAATGGTTTTAAGATACGAAGAAAACCATACTAGCTCCATAATGGTTTGGCATCCCCTTACTTGACCCGTCAAAGAAACTCCATGCTATTTTGTGATGAAACTCGGAGCTTCGTGCAAGTAAATTAGTTGATAATAATATTTTTTTAATCCCTCCAAAAAATAAACCTAAACATTGCAAGCTACCAACCCAATTTTTACAATACAATCATTAAAAAGAAGTTGATTTTGATAGAACCAAATTCCCCATATAATATAGCATGGGATATATTTAAATTATTTCAAATAAGGATCTAGTATCTAGCTCCATAAACAAGATTGCAAAGTGGTGAAGGTGCATTGACCTAGACAGACCATACATAGTAAGACTTCATGCCAAACTTGAGTAACATATGAATGATACATCAATTCTTCTTCTATCTTGCAAAGGACAAGCTTTTTGGGACCACACCATCCCCTTCGTTGACATTTATTGCCCCAAGTTAGAATCCTATTCACCAAAGCTAGCCACAAAACAATCTAGATTTAAGTGGGATTTTCAATTTCCACAGACAAGTCCACTGTTAATTTATTTCCATAGTTGCATCATCTAAAATCAAAATCTCATAGCTAAGTTTTTGTTGTTACATTTATCAAAGCCCTATTACAAGTCAACACAAGTTCATCATCTTCATTGACCAATATGACCCCATTGTATGAAAGTGACTGAATGTATAATTTCCATTCATATAATTGTTCTCCTACCACAACAATCTCCTCCTCAAAGGAACATCTTTGCAACCCATTAACATGAATTCTCCATCCAACATCCACTAGGAAAAACAAACCATGAGCATGAATTGGGGTTCTTAAACCCTATGCAAGTAAGTATTGTCACCTTGCACTAGCCTGTAACAACCCTAGTGAAAATTCCATGTAATAAAGTTAAAAATAATAACCACAGTTGATGGGATACTTATTCTAAGTTGAATGTTGGGCAACACATCCTCGTGGGTGTTAATTTGGTTTATCATGTCTAAGGAAATTGACAAAGAAAAAGGCAAATACTTTGAAAAGTCAAAATGGAATTTTTAGCACATTTGTTCATGAAAATAATGGAAATTAGGAGAAAAGGGAGATGAAAGGTCAAAGGTTGCATGTGAGGAGGAAAATGAAGGAGAATAATGGAAATGAAGAAAATAGAGACCTCTTCTATAAAGAGGATTTTGAGGATCAGTTGGTACCCTTTGTCAGTGCATTTTTGGAGCTCTCTCATTATTCTCTCTCTCTTTCTCTCACTCTTGGACACTTTTTTGGAGCACTTTGGCATTGGAGCAAGAAAGGCAAGAAAGAAAGAAGAAGGAAGAAGCAAGTAAGGAGGAGCAGGAATCAAGCAACTGCAACATGATTGTTTGGAGGTATTGATTTGTATTTTTTATTTCCTTGCTATATTTGGCATGCATTGTATTGGATGTGGTTATTTGTTGTCTTGGCACGGGTTTTTTCCAGGTGTGACAGTGTATTCGGCCTAGCCTTGCCATTTCTGGATAGCCATGGTGTTGTGGAATTCTCATGTTTGGTTTAGCCAGATTGCCAGATGGATTTGAAGCTGAGTGAGGTGGATCTCCGAATGATTATGGAATCAGTTCATGGGTTGCCTTAGTTTAGGGCCTCGTAATCCAGGTTTGGATTGCAGTAAAGCTTGAGAGTTGGTTTTATCTCCATTCATGCTGAAGAATGAAACTAGGTTCAGTCTTCATAAATTGTACTTGAGCCAAAACTTATTGTACTTGTCAAAAGAATAAAGAAAATAATTTTATATTATTATTAAATGACTTATTAAAGCATGGGTTTCATGCTTGTGTCATATTTATTTTAGGTCAAAGTTCCTATTGTGGACCTTTAAGTTGTATTATGAATCTATAGGTTCATTACAGATTTAAGTTGATCCATATTGGGTTTTTGAATCATGCAATTAGGTCAAGTATTGAGTAAAATATAATTCATGAAGCCTCCACACCAAGTCGGTGTAATGGTGATCAATTCGGCCTCAACTCATGAAATTCGAACCCATCAGAAATTGTTAGGTCCCTATATTACTAATGTAGTCCCTTATTATTGTTAGTGTATCCCCCTTATTATTATTGTTGTACCCTTGTAGTCCCCATATTGTTATTATTGTGCCCCATAAAACCCCACTATTGTCATTTTTGTGCCATTACATTATTATTGTTAGGTCGGCTAGGATTATATTGTGACCCCATGGACTCCTATATATATAAAGGAGGTTTCTTCATTTGAATCATCCAAGAATTTTTGAGAGTGCAAGCTTCTGTGATCCATAACATATTAGATTATAAATCTTCCAGGAAATCACATGAGAATTTTAGGACCGACGCATTTCGAACTACCAACTGTAGTTCATCATCAGGATAATGAAGAATGGCTGATCAGACACACCTATTTATACCATGAGGAGAGAAGCAACGGTCAAATCCAAGGACGGTTAAAATCAAAATTAACTAGTCAAAAATAAAAATAGAAATAAAAACAGAAAACATAACAAACCCACCCCTAAAAATACTAGTCAAAACTAAAAATAATATAAAACCAAAACCAAAAACTAAAATGACCCCAAAATATAAATAAATAAATAGATAAAAATACAATAAAAACACAAATCCAATAAAAGTCAAAGTCCTCATAAACGAAATTAATCTATAAAACAATAACGTTCAATTAGGATAAAAATAAATAAATAATTAATTAATTAAATTAAATGAATTAAATTAAATATAAAATAAAATAAAATAATAAATATAAATATAAATAAATGAATAACAATAAATAAATAAATAAATAAATAAATAATAATAATAATAATAAATAAATAAATAAATAATAATTTTTTTTTTAAATATATATATATATATATAATAAAATATTTTAAAAATATAAAAATTAAGGAAATAACCAAAAATTAATAAAGAAAAAAATTAATAAATAAAATCAAAACTAGAACAAGAATAATAAAATATAAATATCAAATCATATACTAATAATAATAGGAAAAAAAATAAAAAAATAAAAGGACCTTTACAAGGAGTGAAGAGATGGAATCCAGCACCTGCTAACCTTCCAAGTGCTGGATTCCATCTCTTCACTCCTTGTAAAGGTCCTTTTATTTTTTTATTTTTTATTTTTTTTCCTATTATTATTAGTATATGATTTGATATTTATATTTTATTATTCTTGTTCTAGTTTTGATTTTATTTATTAATGTTTTTCTTTATTAATTTTTGGTTATTACCTTAATTTTTATATTTTTAAAATATTATATATATATATATTAAAAAAAAAAAATTATTATTTATTTATTTATTATTATTATTATTATTATTATTTATTTTTTATTTTTATTTTTATTTTTTTATTTTTAACTCAAAAATTTTTATTTCTAATTTATGTATTTATTAGGATTTTATTTATTAATTTATTTTTGGTAATTTATTTAATTGTTTACTTATTTTTATTTATTTATTTATTTTATTTTATATATAATTTAATTCAATTCAATTTAATTATTTATTTATTTATTTGTTTATCTTTAATCCTAATTTTATGTATTTGTCAGTATTTTATTTATTAGTTTACTTATTGGTAGATTATTTTATTTATTTATTTTTATTCATTTATTTTTATTTATATTTATTATTTTATTTTATTTTATATTTAATTTAATTAATTATTTATTTATTTATTTGTATCCTAATTGAACGTTATTGTTTTATAGATTAATTTCGTTTATGAGGACTTTGACTTTTATTGGATTTGTGTTTTTATTGTATTTTTATCTATTTATTTATTTATATTTTGGGGTCATTTTAGTTTTTGGTTTTGGTTTTATATTATTTTTAGTTTTGACTAGTATTTTTAGGGGTGGGTTTGTTATGTTTTCTATTTTTATTTCTATTTTTATTTTTGACCGGTTAATTTTGATTTTAACCGTTCTTGGGTTTTGACCGTTGCTTCTCTCCTCATGGTATAAATAGGTGTGTCTGATCAGCCATTCTTCATTATCCTGATGATGAACTACAGTTGGTAGTTCGAAACGCGTCGGTCCTAAAATTCTCATGTGATTTCCCGGAAGATTTATAATCTAACATCCAAGAATTGTTCATTTATGTAATGTAAAGGAGGTTTCCCCCTCGAAGTGGCTGATTTCTAAGGCGTTGATCTCTCTTTTCTTCTATTTTTGGAGCTGGTTTCATAACACAAGCCTATATATACAATGGAATCAAACTCACTTGGAGACAAAAATCTGCAACACAGAAATTCAATCTCGAAGCTGCTACAAGGAGAAATTGTGAAATCTTGGAGAGGAAATTTCTGGGTTTGGTTTTTGGCACACTAGTAGAGTTGGAGAAAATCAAAATTTTGGTACTACTCTCACTGCATTTCGAGCTATAGTTTGGGAGATTGAAGTTCTCAAGGTTTTGTTGTTACAGTTGCTACCAGACTGTTGCTGCTAAGTGAAGGAGCAGTAGAAGGTGATTCTGTTGGATGTTGTAGCTTGGAGAAGTTGTATTGGGCCTAAATCGAAGGCTTG
Organism: Pinus albicaulis; assembly: GCA_034641835.2. Lineage (NCBI taxonomy): Eukaryota > Viridiplantae > Streptophyta > Pinopsida > Pinales > Pinaceae > Pinus > Pinus albicaulis. The sequence goes on along the minus strand of CM076578.1, from coordinate 352,261,373 downwards.
GAAGCTAGATCAAAGTATCTACCTCAAGATAGAAGTCTCAAGAAGCAAGGTTAAAGTTATAGTGTTGTTGTTGATGCCAGATTCAGGAAGGATCACAAGGAAGGTTGATTTGGTGTGGAGGAAGTCCGGACCAAGTTCTAGAGTCTCAAGATCACTATTTAAAGGAATAATTATCTTGACTAGGTTTTCCCCTCGAGGGGGGTTTTGCCCTGGCTGCTGGCCTATATCTGGTGTCCTTGATCTATGTGCATTTTCTTTTATATTTGCTTAATTAACTAATAAGAACAAAGATAAGAAGAACAAAATAATAACTAAAGTAGATCACAAGTAAATAATCAATAAGAAGAGGAAATTTGTGCCTTTCTGATTCTCTAACATGGTATCAGAGCTTTGGTGAAAGAAGAAGAAAAAGGCAGTCTCAAGGACTTGATCAAGGAAGGAGTTCACTAGAAGAAAGAAGTCTTCACTATCTTCAAGAAATATGTCTAACACTATCAAGGGAGAGAAAAATCTTGAAGGAGCTTCAAATTATAGGTCTTGGAAGAAAAGTATTGACATCATCCTTGAAAATAACAAGGTCTTAGATCTAGTCAAAGGAAAAATGAAAATACCTACAAAAGAATCAAGTGATGCTGATAAGGTGAAGTACATAGATCTGGAATTGGTAGTTATGGCTTTGATGGTTGAAGGTATAAAGGACAACCTTGTCCCCTTCGTAGCAAATATTGATCATGCTCAGGAAATGTATGAGGCTTTGTCAAAACTATTCACTATCAAGAACATTAGAAAGGTATGAGACTTGAATAATGATCTAATAATGGTTAAGATGAAAAAAGAGGATATCGCTTCCTCTTTATTTTTGAAAATAGCAAAGACAAGGGATGAATTCCTTGTCATTGACGAAATAGTTCTAGATAAAGAACTAGTATTTGCATCCATTCTAGGACTACCATATTCTTGGAGTTCCTTTGCCTCACCCCTCAACAGTTGGAAAGAAACACCCACCATTGAAGGGCTATGGACAACATGTAGTCAAGAAGAGTTAAGAGTCTCCATGGTAGCCAACAATGAATAAGTATCAAATTCTTATGTTTCTAATCATAAAGGAAGATTTAAGAAGAAAGGGTCAAAGAATAAGGTTGACACGCCCAAGATTGAGTGTTATCATTGTCACAAGATGGGACACTATAGAAGTGATTGTCCTGACAACCCCAGGAGCAGGAAAAGAGATAGATATCATGAAAACATTGTTGAAGAGACAACATCCCTGAAGAAAGAAAAGACTGAAGAAGAACTAAGGGACTTGCACTACTAAGCCCCTTCCATCTTATGTTTCATTTTTATATTTTATTTAGTATAGGTTTAACATCTTCTTGGAAATGTATTTCTTTGTTTTATAAGTTTTAGGTTTTCCCTCAAGCTTGGGAGGGAGACCACAACAACTCCTCGAGATAAGTATCCCATTCCCTCTCTATTTGTCTTCATGTACTTATTTAAGATTTTGATTGTAGTATGTATTAATCACTTGTCTACCTCTATTCCTTGTCTAGGAATCAATCTATTGAATGTTAAAGAATCATGGAGAAGGCTCAAACAAGAAGGCCACACAAGTCAAAAGGTTTGTCAAATAATCCAAGGCATGTATTGAAATATATAGTCTTATTACTCTCTTTGAAATATCCATTTCATATGTTACTAACTTTTGATATGTTTAGCATTACTGAATCCTAAAAGGATTCTTGTTTGGGATAACTCATAACCTGATGAATCTACCCACCTTATACACCTTAAATTTCTTGTATACGAACCTTAAGGAGGGTCTATAGAAAACCCTAACCTAAGTGTATGATGTTGATATGTGAAACTCTGAACCTATTTAGGGCTATTTGTGGAAAATGGTTATTATAATTAATGTTTTAAAAAGGTTGAGTTTAGGATTTTGATAAGATCATGGAAGCTCTAAACTTGTTAGAGTTAATATGATGTTGTTCGAAATCTCGAGCCTTTAAGTTTGATATAATAAGGATTTTCTTTGAAAATGGACTGAAACCTTAGGTTTTGATAAGGTCTATGAGAAAAATCCCTGTTATGTAAAGTCCTAGGAGTGAAACCCTAGGTATATGTTCTCTTGATTGAATCCCTAACCTAGTCTAGGTAAATGTGTGTCTAATGTATAAATGTTTTTTTTTACAGAAACGGTTATGAGATATATTAACTGCTGGGTCTAAATGCCAGATTTCGGGTTACAATGAGAGGGAGAAGGGCCCAGGAAGTATCAATAGCCAGAAGTGCTATGAGACTTGTGGACAGCTTCCAGCTCTTTTTGACTACAATTATTCACTCGATTTTTGTGATTTCCCCTAGCTTAAAAATACAAACAAACTGATTCAATAGCAAGCAGTAAAACATTTAAGCTGGCAGATTATGGAATTGGATCCCATGTTTCGTCCTCGTCTCGAATTATTGCTCCAGCAGAGATGAGGACAGCTTTATTTGCTTCAAGGTTTGCTTCTTTGTTGTTGTCTCTCAACACATGATAGTAGCTCAACTTTTTAAACAATTTCCCCAAAATTCTGATTCTGGATATCAGCCTTGCCAATCTAAGATCCCGAGGGGAGGAGTTTGTCACCATAATTTTGATTATCACTTGGGAATCCCCAAAAACATTAACCTCCTTGATTTCGAGATTCAAGAGCGATTTAAGGCCTTGAAGGAGGGCTAGAGCCTCTGCTTGAATGCTGGAGTTGATCCCCAGACCCCATGCAAAGCTGTGGATCAAAACACCTTCAGCATTTTTTACAATACCTCCTGCTCCAGCCCTTCCTAGGTTACCCTTTGATGCCCCATCAAAGAAGAAAGAGTGCACCTGTTTCTTGGAGATCCATTCTTGAAACTCAGCATTGTTCTTCCCCCTTATTTGCCAATCTTCAATGAGGGAAATGTTGCTGGTGGCTTGAAGAAATTGCAGGTTTAGGGAGGTACCCCAGACTGAATCTAATTGAGTGAGATTTGAGGCATCTTTTTGATTATCCAAGCTCTCCTTTAACTGGAATTTTATCTTGGCCGCCACCACCTTGACATCATGCTTAGTATCTCTAAAGATTCTGCTGTTTCGCTCAAGCTAGATCTGCCAGCAGCAGATTTTGGGGAGGGCAGACCACGCCTTTTTTATCACTTTGTTTCTGGGTGGAGGACCGGGGTAACTGTTCTGCCAATTTGCAAAAAGATTAGGAATAGAGGGGGGAAGGACAAAATTGGGGTTCCAGTAATCCATCAGCTCGCTCCAAACCTGCACAGTGAATTTACAATTCAAGATCAAGTGTGTGGCACATTCCACATTTTCTCTGCACAATGAGCACCTGGACGAACCATGGAAACCTCGTTTCTGCAGTTTGTCATCTGTAAGAATTTTCTTGTGGCAAAGACGCCAACAGAACATGTCGATTTTAGGCAGAGAGTGCAGACGCCAGATCGCAGTCCAAGGGGCAGGGTCCGGGGGAACGTGAGGCCTCAAGGTGAGCTTTGCGTAGCCTTGGGCTACCGTGTAACCTGCAGCTAGTAAACCCCAGCCACACGAATCTCTTATGCGCAGATGAATGGGGGCAATACCGTTCAGCATGGAGCGAAGACAATTGCAATCCTGAAGGAGCTCCGGAGGCACATCAAAGAAATTCTAGCCTGCCCAATGCGTCCCATCCCACGTGGAGATATCCCACAGCATAGTTTTCCCAGCAGAAGTCAACCAGCAACGAATCACGTTCAAAGAGGAACAGTCACCAATTGGATCACGACCCAGAATACGATCTGTCCAGATATTTATCTTCTTACCGTTTCCAGGAATCCAAAAGGTGTTGGAGCTGATCAAGGGGGCAGCTTTGGAGCAGAGTCTAGCAAAGGGAGAGACGCCTTGGGGGAGAGGACCATCCAGGCATCTGAGTCTCTTGCCTTTAAAATATTTCTTCCAGAGTGCTAATTGGGCCCAGCAAGGCTTGGGCGCAATGATTCTCCCGAGCAGCTTGGCTCCCATGGCTATGTTCTGAAGAGAGAGATTCTTGAAGTTTAGCCCCCCCTCCCTCAGCGGTTTGGAGACAGTCTCCCAGTTAACCAGTGGGAATTTCCTCTCATTATGTTTGCCCCCCTTCCAAAAGAAGTTTCGAATATGCTGTTCCATTTTCTGAAGGATGCCAATTGGGGCCAATAGAACAGAGAACTGAAATAGGGGAAGATTGCAAAGGACATCTTTGATGAGGGTAGACTTGCCCGCAATATTGAGCCAGGTGAGCCCCCAAGCCTGGAGCTTATTTTTGAATTTTTCCACTTGGGGGAGCCAATCCTTACTATAGGCCCTCTTGAGGAAGATAGGAAGCCCAAGGTATTTGAAAGAAGTCCAAGCTGGAGAGGCTGCAAGGCCAAAACAACTTGCAATGGAACTGAGCAAGCTGGGAGGAGTATTCCAACTGTAAATATGGCATTTCCCCTTGTTGAGGCTACTTTCTGACACCATACAATATTCGTCTATAGCTTCTTTAAAGCTGTTGGTTGAATGTAGTGTTGCAGCCCCCAGCAGCAAAGTATCATCGGCGAAGAGGGCGTGGTTGATGCTTTTAACTCCTCTGGCAATGCAAAGCCCTGTGATCTCCTGCTCTTGCATTTTCTTGTTTAGATAGAAACTGATAACGGAGGCCTGGAGGACAAACAGAAGGGGAGAAATAGGGAAGCCCTGTCTTAGTCCTCTTGAGGCTTTGAAGGATTCCGCTGCTCTGCCATTAACAAGGGGAGCAATCCAAGGCTCTGAGATACAGGCCCGAATCCAGTTTATAAAGTTCTCCCCAAATCCAAATTTTTTCAGAACATTCAAAAGGAAACAATGCCTGACTCGATCGAAGGCATTGGCTAAGTCTAGTTTGACAACCATACCTCTTTCCTTACGCTGCTGGCTTGAGAGAATTTCCTCTTGAACAAAAATGAAATTGTCCACTAGCTGTCTACCGTGAATAAAGCCCCCTTGATTTTCAGGAATGATTGTGGGGAGAAGATATTTCAGCCTGTTTGCTATTACTTTGGTGATCAACTTATAACCAATATTACAGAGAGAGATGGGGCGAAATCTGTTGAAGTAATTGGCGCCTTTCTCCTTGGGGATGAGAGCAAGGAACGTAGAGTTTGTGCTACCTCCTAATTTCTAACAGTCTTGGGATTTTTGAACCATTTTGTAGAGATCTTTTTCCACAATGTGCCAACAGGATTGCAGAAATCTGGCGGTGAATCCATCCGGTCTTGGTGCTTTGTCAGGATCCATGGCAAAGAGAGCATTCTTGACCTCAGTCTTGGTGACTTTTGCTTCTAGAAGATGGTTCATCTCAGTAGAGATTGAAGGGGGGACCCAGTCCAGAAGATCAGAATTTTGAATCAGATTCGCATCCTCACTGTACAACTTCTAGAAGTGAAGAAAAGCTGCTCGTTTAATGCTTGCAAAATCTTTATGATTGGAATTGTCATCCTTAATTTCAGATATGGTGTTGAAGCATTTTCTGGCTTGAGTTTGCTTGTGAAAGAAAGAGGAATTTCTGTCTCCCGCTTTAAGCCATAGACAACGAGACTTAATCCTCCAAAACTCTTCTTCTGCCAGGCAGGCTTTGTGGAAGTGCTATTGGAGTTGAATCTCCTTATCGAGGATTTCTCTAGTTACATATGCCTCTTCCGAAAGCAAGTGGTGTGCTTCCAGTTGACTTTGGAGATTTTTCCTTTCAGCTGCTGGGTTAGGAAGAGTTTTGGCCCAGCATTTTAAAGCAGCTTTCGTTCTTCTGATTTTTTCTTCCCACACGAAGAAGGGTGATCCATTGACTGGCTGAGACCAACTTTCTTTGACAATCTGCATGAAATTGGATTCCTTGACCCAGAGGGGGCTAAATCTGAACGGAATGGGGCCAAGGTCGGGGTGAGCCCGGAGATCAAGCTTGATAGGCTTATGATCAGATATGCTGCAAGGAAGGATTTGCATACTAGCATCTAAACCAAGCAATAGAAAAGAACTTTGAACAAAAAATCTATCCAGTCTTGCTGCTATGTGACCAGGGCCTACTCTTTTGTTTGACCAAGTGAACTTACCTGAAGAGGGCTTGATGTCCAGCAAATCCCAATCTTGTAGAAGATCCTCTGCCCATTCCCTCGCCGAATCTCGCACAATGCAGCCTCCTCTCTTTTCAGAGGAATGCAATGTGAGATTGAGGTCACCTGCAATAATGATGTTGTCAAGGTTCCCTAATTCTGCCTGGCTTCTTATAGAGTCCCAACAGGCCTTTTTTTCTCCAGCATTGACTGGTACATATACATTAAAGAGAAAAAAGTATTCTTTAGTGACAAGATGCTGCATTTTTAGGAGCAGCCAGTGAGTGTTTGAAATTTCAGAAATTAACGAGAACTTGCTATCATTCCAAAGAGTGCCTAACCCTCCAGAGGCTCCTCGGGCTGAGACAGCTTTTGCTTTACTTTTACTCCAGATTCTTTTACTTGTTTGGAGGAAGTCTGCTTCCTCCATCTTAGTCTCCTGGATAAGGAATATGTCCGGGGCTTCTATTCTTATTAATTTTCTTGTTGCCTCTTCCTTGATCTTGCTCCCCATACCCCTACAATTCCAGAAGACTATTTTCATTATTTACCTTTGTTCTGCTGGGCTCCCTTGGAGCCTTGGGGCTGGTTTCTCGCCATCTTCGGCTTTTTTGCTAGTAGCTTCTCCAGAGTTGGTTGGCTGCCCTGTAACTTGTCCTTGTACGTTTCCTGCTCTCTTTTCTCTCGATCTGTTTTGCGACCTCTTGTGGATCTCCTAACAGAGGCCTGAGAGTCGCCTATTTCTCCTTCCTCCTCTGAATCTTCCGACTCCAGGTCCTCTTCCTCGACGTCAACAGGTATTCCTTTTGAGCTTTCTGCAACACTTGCGTCTTTGGAAGACATAGAGGGAGTCCCTTTGACCGGGGATGCTGTCTTTTGAACCTCCACCTCCTGGGTGTCCTCTTGGTGCGAGCTTAGGAGTTCAAACTTGTTTTTAGGAGCGGACTTAGACGAGATCTGTTGAGAAGAGGCCTGTTGGGAACCTTTTCCACTAGGGCCTCCCGGCTTTTGAGCCTTATGGGAGGTTTTGGAGCACTTGACTTGATTCCATCCGTCCTCCTTCCCTTGCACAACCTCATTGTTGGATGGACAGCCTCTGGCGAAGTGGCCATAGACATGGCATTTCCGGCATTTGAAGGGCAGCTGCTCATAGTCCAGTTTCTGCACATGCGTCCAGCTTCCGACTTTGATTTTGATGGCCTCTGGTAGCCCAACCTCCGGATCTACTTCCACGCAGATCCTGGCGCAGTCATACTGGTCCTTGTTGTTTGCTCGATCGATGAACTTCCCAAGGGCATTTCCAATATGCATCAGAGAATCCCAATTCCAACAGTGGACTGGCAGAGTTGGGAGTCTTACCCACACCGGGACTGCTTTGGGTACATCCACAGCAGGGTCGAAGTCTGGAGTCCACTTATTTAGATACAAACCCTGGGGGCCCATGAAGTAGGGGCCATTCTGGAAGATCAGATCTTTGTCATCTTTTGAAGTGAACTCGAAGAGAAAGTAACCTCTCCCCAAAAAATAAGAAGTAACGCTTTCTTTGATCAGAGGCGCCCAGTTTCTGTTGACCCAACTCTCAGTGGTTTTTGGAGATGGCCAAAGCCCTGTGAACTGGCCTATGAGAGCTCGTTCAGCCAGTGATAAAGCAACCTGAATCGGAGTCTCTGCTGGAAGAGAGATCTCAGGTATTTCATCAATTTTCTTAACAAATTTCGCAGCTTCAACATTCTTCTTCTTAGGAAGCCCTGCCAGTAAGCGATCGAAAGCCTCAACAGAAGAGGGCGGGGGAGGGGGACGAGGCCCCTGGGGAGAGCCCAGCCCCTCCATGGGCGCAAGCCCTAGCAAGAACGCGGCCCGGATCAAGATGCGCAGGCAACAACGCGTTCGCTCCAGCGCACAGTCACTTGTTCAAAAATTTCTTGTCTAATGTATAAATGTTGACTAACATATGATGTGCTAATAATGGTAATCTCTTAGATACGTGTGTTGATTTAATTTATAATGGTCCTAAGAATATAGGGTTTGGAAACAAACCTTAGTCAGTGTTTGAAAGATCTAGGATAATGATTGTGCTATCACTCCACCAGATTCCCAAGGCCGAGGAAGGAATCCCAACAGAGGTAACCACAAACCAAGCTTTTGACTTGGTATCTAGCCCTACCAAGTCGGAGATGGCTCTCTCCACAAAAATCACAGCCAAGAGGGCTAGATGAAAAGGTTTTAGGCTAGCTATGAAATGCAGGGGTTGTTTTGTTTTGATTAGGGTTGGGCTCACTGAATGAGGATTAGGTCAAGGGGACTAGGTTAGGGACAATGAGATGGAATTGTAGTCCATTCAATGGGGCAAGGTAGGTAGAAGGCTCAACACTTAAAGGTGATTGGGTGAGATGGAATAAGACAGATGAGGAGCTAGGAAGAGCATAGGGGATGAGTTCTTCCTAAATTGAAGAAAATGGACAGATTATGAAAAATTTCCCAAAACAGAGCATGAAACACATGAATTCTTCCTTTCAACTTGAAATTTAACATATAATAGACATGAAAAGGTTTATGAGCTTACAAAACATTCATACAAATGATCACAGAGAAAAAACTATGCCAAAAATTCATACCACATGAATCCCAAGGAAATAGCTACAATTTTTTATTAATATCCAGGCCAGACTGGTTCTTGATCAATACACTAACATTCAAACTGATGCCAACTTCCAACCCTTGACTCCTGTGAAGAACTGAGCTAAATAGACCTCAAAATCACCTCCACTCATCCATAGGGGTCGAATCCATGAGGTGAGGGATATATTACACAAAAATCTGAACTGATCGCTAGAGTATGGGATGAGGAAAGTGACTCATTCCTATCTCTAATGAACTGATTCATTACACTTAAACTGATTGACTTACCTAATGTATCTATCCTAGATAAAAACAAAAACATGATATTTACATTCATCATGAACATTTACATCAGTAATCTCTCATTTCCCAAGGTAAAAATTCAAACTGGAGTGAAACTCAAAAAATTGCCGAAGACTGTGGAAAATGTAATTTCCCTGTCAAACGCACAGCGTATAGGCAAAAAAATGACTTATTTTCAAGGCTGGTTTTGAGTGCCTTCCCGATGTCAGAATTAGCTCCATGATAGCTCATTGGAAATCTCTTTGAGCCTACTTTCCAGAACTACCTCCAGTTTTCAAAATGGTGCTCATTTTCCCTGTCAAAAACCTTTTCTCCGAAGACTGGTATGCGCAACGACCAGGCAGAATTTGAGGCAGAAACATGAAAATTTGATGGTTTTTGGCACTTTTGATGGACCATTTCTCCTCCAAAAAATCTAAAATTTGCTAGGGTTGATGGCCTCATCAATATGAACATGATTGTGGTGGCCATTTGTCATTTGGAGGCCCCAAAAAAGAGTTCAAAGTCCAGGTCGTTGCACCTTTGGAAAAATTTATGCGTGCAAAAGTACTAAAAAAACACAGAAATGAACACAAGTGAAAAGAATGCCAAAATTTATCAAAATTTGTGAGGATAATTGCTCATTAAGTGTTTTAGGCATGGAGTAACACCTCATCAAGTATTTCTAACTTCTCTTTCTTCTTTTTCTTAGTCAAAGTTTGAATTTTTGCATAGGCTCGTTTGAGCTTGGCCTTTACAATTTTGTTCCTCATGGCGTAGTGTTTTGCCATTTTATTTTGAATGTCATTGTACTTTTGTGCCTTGGCCAAGAGTTGGTTGACCCTCTCAAGCCATGCTTCTTTGTGCTCATTGATTCTTATCGCAAGCTATTCATCTAAGGTAAGCTGGTCTACTAGCTTAGCTTCCCTTTGTTTCGCTAAGGCTAGAGCTCTTTTCAACCCTCTAGTCCTTGGTCTCTGTCTTGGAGGTTGATCCTCCTCATCATCATGTTCACCAAACCTTTCCAATGTTTGTTTCCTCAAGAAATAATTTAGCCTTTTCTGCCTCTCTTTGTGCTTTGATACAATTCACCTCATTGATTACTTGCTTGGTTTTCAGTTGCTGATTTTCTTGCTCAAGGAAGTCAATCACATATTTGGCCCTCTCAAGATTAGTTTGGAGATTTCTAATCTTGGTTTCTTTCTCTCAGATGATCAAGGAAATATCATCATCAATTGTGTCTAAGTTTACAAGTTTCAAAATCTGCCTCTTTCTCATGGAGGCCTTCCTCTTCATGTATGTCCACCTCTGCCATCTTTTATTTGCCTTTGTGTACCTGCTTTGTTGGTGAAGAAAGCAGGGTCCCTCCCACATTCTGTGGGGCAAACACCTGCTTATGACCTCTCTGATAAGTATGTGCCAATGTGTCCAATCATCCCTCTTAGGCTTACGAATTTCACCTCTGCTAGGTTTCCATGATGTATGTGATGTCAAAAACCCTAGGGATGATGGAATGAAATGAAGGAGTATGAAGTGAAGGGGAGTGTTGGGAAATGAAGGAAATAGGAATATTAAGGGAGCCTAGGTAAGTAACCCTAGGACATAGGGCTATTAGGAATGAGATTTTTTAGGGAATAGGGATATGGAAAATATACATGGAAATGGGAAGGGAAATATATATCAGTTTAGGGATTTAGGTTTGAAATGAGAACTAGGGTTTCTTCCTTAGAAAAAACTTCAAATGATTATAAAACACAAAATGTATCACTGAGGTAATGTTTAGGGTTTACTCACTGATCAATAGAGACTTGAAGAAAACTCATACAGAGATATGGAATATGCTGATGAAGTAGGAGGTTGTAAGATGGTTTTCTGTCTTCCTTTTAAAACGCGCAGCGTCCCTGCAACACCTTTTTTCAGACCACATTTGGAGGCCTTCCTGGTGTCCAAATTGGGCCCAGAATATCTCTTTGGAAAGCCTATTCTATCTAAATTCCAAATATACCTTTCGTTTTCTGATTTGAGTTGATTTGCCTTGCAAAAAGTTGATTTTCCCAAGACTGGTCAAAAAGTGATGAATGAGGGTGCAACAATGCAAAGTGTTGTTGCAAGCAACTTTGAGCTCATAATATCTCATTGGAAAGATCTCTTTGTATAGTTATCATTTGAATTATCAAGCAAGTGATTTCGACAATCCATCTATGAGAAAACTTGATTTTCCCAAGGTAACTCCAGAAGTGTAGCAACTCTCCTGTGGCACTTGTGTTTTTTACATTTATCTAAACCACGACACATGTATAAAATGTGAAGGAGGTTTTTCTTCCTTGACCTAGTATAGACAAAAACCTCTCTCACTTTTATCAAATTCATCTTTGTTTGGTCAGAAACATAGTTTGAAGCAAAACTGGCATTATGAGTGGCAAATGACTTGACTCTTGGAATGATTTCTTAAAAAATGATGGAGACATGATCTTATGGGTTGGAATGGCCTCATAATTATTGATATGACCTACCTTATGCCTCCTCTTCTCAAATGTATTTTTCCATATCAAATGATAGCTCAGTGGGAGAGGAAATTAGGGTTTAGTGCTTGTGAACAATGATCACTTGGGAACCCTTGGGAAAAGACAACTCCCTTTGACATTTGATGTGTTGGCATGTGGAATTCTGAGTTGGCAGTCTTTGGGAGAATGAATACTTATTTCATTTGAATTTACATAAAATTACATGAATAAATAAAAATTACATCTTTGTTTTTGAAATAAATATTACATCTTGGAATGAAAATCACACTTGAAATCAAATTACAACTTTGGAAACTGTCTTTGGAGGTCATATTTACAAGGTAAAGAGACATTATTGGGAACAATATCATACTTTTCTAACCTTATGCAAATTAAATGGTTCATTTTTGGACCTTGAACAATGAAACCTAATGACCTAATGGGACCTTGGATGACCTGACTTCCATGGTTGACTTTAACTGAGAGAAGACATGGTGAAATGAGCTTTTCATAGGTGTTATTATGCTCAAGAAGACATGAAGGTGAGTCACCAAATGTGATTTTCTGAGGGAGAGTGAATTTTTATTGAGTAGGGCTACCATCAGTGAAACAATTTTTAGCATGACCTAATGGAATGATATAAAAATTCTAGAACAAGACACCTAAAATGAGAAATGATGAAATGAATCGATTACTGATGGAAGAATGCATATTATGATTCTAACAGATTGAAAAGTATAGGGTCTATAAATAAAACCTAGTAATGATTGATTTCTCTAATATGTATGCTCATTGAATCTATATAATGTGTGCTGAGAATTTATAGATAGAAAATCTAGGGTTTACATCGAATCCTAATGGAAGTTACTTATGATGTATTTATTGAATTCTAGGATGTACAAGCTCTTCATGATATGTTTTTATATTTGATTGGAAATCTAGGGTATGCAACTAACTCTAGTGAAAGCTGATCATGTCTGAGTTGTGGTTAATCTTATTGAATCTTTTATGAAATCTAGGATTTGTATGAATCCCTAGTGGAAAGTCTAACATATGGATTCTAAAAATTTTTAGATGTCTTGTAGATCTATATCGATTCTAGGGTTTACTAAATCTTGTAGAAATGTATATTATACCTTTGAAAGAAACATTTAAACCCTAGATAGAATGAAAGATATTGTGAATTAGTCTAGGGTTTATGATAAAAGTCTCTAGCATAAATTTTGAAGAGTATATGTCTCTTGTCTGGGTATCTGATATGTATAATTTTGAAAATGCTTCCCTAACTCTAATATGGCTAACTTTATGCTTCTATAGTTTTGATTGTACTTGCTATCTAAAGTTGTGGAGGTACATCATGAAGATAAGAAGCTACTAAGTATGATGAAAAGGATGGAAGCCATGAAATATTATCCAACGCCTAAAGAAGAAGTTAATTCTCCCTACATTAATAGGGAGCCTCGATAGAAGTTGATATCCCTAGATTAAAAGGGATAATGGATAAAAGAAGCAATGGTTAAGGTTATCTACCTCATGTGTCATGCGCTAGAACAGAACTAACAACCGTAAGTCTTAGTGAATACCATGAGTAAGACTCATAGTCATGGTTGGAGAATACATTATGAAAAGATATGTTGCCACATGTAAATTCAGAAGAGGAAACTTCTCTTGAAATGTTTTATTGATATTCCTACTGAAATTAGTTGAAGGGAAACATCGAAACCCTAAAGTTTGTTTTGATTATATATTTTAAATTATTGATGGTTGGGGTTTATGTTTGCACATGTGAATATATCGAAGGACTTGATAGGATGCTAGTTACCAATCAGTTTGATTGGGAGATATTTGTTGTCCTTGATCTGTTGGATCAAGGTGTGATGAGGCTTTGTGAGTGAAGCATTGCCTAGAAATACATCAGGTTGACACTTTGTGTTGAGTTTTGGAATTTGGCTTCTGTGATCCATAATTTGTTAAAAACTTCTTTCGGTAATAATCACATATGATCATGAATGGTCGACGCGTTTCGAACCAACCAGTGCTGATGTATGGTTGGGAGGGTGGCATCGGGTGGATGTGCACCAAGTTCCTTGGGTTGATGGTTAGTAAGTAAGCCCGATGGTACCTATATAGTTTGAAATATTTAGTCCATATCAGTCCCACTTAGATAGATTTCCTTGGTCAAGAATCTAGTCCATGGCATTGCGGTGCCTAAATTGTTGAGTGATCAACAGATAGAGTTCCCTAGTCGGGAATATAGTCTATGACATTTAAGTGTCTAAATATTCTTCATATTTCATATATTTCAGATATACCTTGTACTATTGAGTTATGAATACCTCCCTAGTTAATAGGGAGTGTTGAAGAATGTAACTAGGTTTGGTCTTCATAAATTGTACTTGAGCCAATACTTATTGTACTTGTCAAAAGAATGAAGAAAAGAATTTTATATTATTATTAAATGACTTATTAAAGCATGGGTTTCATGCTTGGGTTATATTTATTTTAGGTCAAAGTCCCTATTTTTGACTTCTAGGTTTTATTCTGAGTCTATAAGTTTATTTCATATTTAAATTGATCCATATTGGGCTTTTAAATCATGAAATTAGGTCAAGTATTGAGTAAAATATAATATATAAAGCCTCCACACCAAGTCGGCCTAAAGGTGATCAAGTTGGCCTCAACTCAAGGAATTCGAACCCATCAGAATCCTATATATACAGTGGAATTGAACTCACTTGGAGACATAAATATGCAACACAAAAATTTGATCTGGACGTTGCTACAAGGAGAAATTGTGAAATCTTGGAGAGGGACTTTCTAGGTTCAATTTTTGGCAAACTTATAGAGTTGGAGAAAATCAAAATTTTGGCACTACTCTCACTGAATTTCGAGATATAATTTGGGAGATCGAAGTTCTCAAGGTTTTGACATTGCAGTTGTTGCACCAATTTCTACCAGGTTGTTGATGCTAAGTGAAGGAGAAGTAAATGTGATTATGTTGGATTTCGTAGCTTGGAGAAGCTAGATCAAAGTCTCTACCTCAAGATCGAAGTCTCGAGAAACAAGGTTGAAGTTCCAATGTTGTTGTTGCTGCTAGATTTAGGAAGGATCACAAGGAAGGCTGACTTGGTGTGGAGGAAGATTGAGTCAAGGTATACAGTCTCAAGGATCATTATTGAAAGGAAGAATTATCTTGACTTGGTTTTCCCCTCAAGGGGGTATTTTCCCTGGCTTCAAGCCTACATATGGTTTCCTTGATCTTTTTGTATTTTCTTTGATATTTTCTTGATGAACTAATAAGAACAAAGATAAGAAGAACACAATAATAACTAAACAAGATCACAAGTAAATAATCAATAAGTAGAGGATATTTATGTCTTTTTATTTCTCTAACAATTCAGGCCTAAGAATCCTGTGTTTGGGATATACAGTAAAGCTTGGATAATACGTCTCAGTTTAGGGCCTAGTGACCCCTGATTCGGACTGCAAGTTGCGGTAAATCCTAAGAGACTAGGAGACATGAAATTTCCTCACAATTTAGGTGGAGAGAATCTGGTGATATCCAAGCTTGTGTTGGCCTAGTGATCGGGTGTAGTTCACGATAAATCTTGGTTTATGATTGATGAGGGTGAGGTGGTTTAGCCTCAAGATGCCATGGTTGGTTCTTTCGGTTTGAGTGCCACATTCATGCTTGGAATATGGCACAAGGATGAATGGCTGAATAGATATTTGGCTCAACAAATCTATAGTCGGTTGGAACATGGAAGTCCCATCTCCGGTTGGTTTTTACATTCATTAATGAAAACCTCATTCCTTTGGTATTTGATGCATAATTGCACTGGTTATTATGTGGATTCTATTGCTATTGTATCCATGGTATTTATGTTGTTATTATGTTGGTTATAAGCATGTATTTAATCAATGATGATGTATGGATCTATCCATGTTTTTACTTGTAAATGAAGGCACAATGTATCTATGGTCAAATACATTGTATTACAAATTATGATGTAAGGGAGCAATGCTTCTTAGTGATTCTTAGACAAGTATGAGACCCCTATGTTTAAATTTGTTGTTTACACCTGTAGATGCAATGTTTGTGACATTTTTGACGAAATGCTTGTCATGGCTAGGAGGGGTCCAGACGAGTTCCTAATGATGTGATTGTTTTTGTACCTTTTTTTTAATTTTATTTTTCATCTTTTAAAGTTTCATGAAGTTCTAGGCAGTGACCAAGGCTCTGGGGTTGAAAAGGTGGCACAAATAACAGAGTTGTAGGCACAAA
This sequence comes from Pinus albicaulis, assembly GCA_034641835.2. Taxonomy (NCBI): domain Eukaryota; kingdom Viridiplantae; phylum Streptophyta; class Pinopsida; order Pinales; family Pinaceae; genus Pinus; species Pinus albicaulis. Next base: position 352,245,575 of record CM076578.1, on the reverse strand, counting down.
GTTGACCAATAGGGGCCTTGGCCGCATGATTTTTGTGTATCACCTGCATCTATAGGTTCCCAACCACAACCTTTCCTTGGAATGCCTATGTCTATGGTCCAAAAGGGTCAAAAAGTCAGTCTCCCTCAGGGGTCAAGGGGTCTAGGAGGTTGGGTTACTTCCTAGGGATGTTGTTGATGTTGTGTAAGGTGTGTTTGTCTTATTTCCATCGGTTCCACTTCCTTAAGGTCATCTAGGAGGTTGAATCTCATATTAGTAGCCTCTCATCGCATGTTTACCCCAATTGGTCAGTTACTTGGGTAGATTTGGAAAGAGGGTGTTACAGAGTGGTATTAGAGCATGGTTCAACGCTTGGACTGGATGGGCGGTGTGTTGGTCATGCTTTTGTTGATTGCTTATGTGTTTCTCATACCTATGGTGTATGTGTTTGTTGCATCCATGTTGTGTTGTCCATGGTGGCAGTGGTGTCGCCATGAGAGGACTGATGATGTTGTTTTCAACATGTTTTCATGTGTATATGACTGATTGTGTGTTGTCTATGCTTATGTATTGTACCTACACATTTTATTTCATATTGTTACTTGTTGAATATGCATTGCTTGTTTATGCTACGTCGTATATTGGTCATGCTTGTGTGTTTTCTGTGTATACTTGTTTGAGTGATGTCATATGCTAAACATGCATATGTTGATCGTGTGTGGTTACATGTTGCTTATGTTGGTGTATGGTCTGTGCTTGTGATGGTGTATGGTCAAGTTGCATTGGTATGGTTGTGCATTAGGTGTGCTGTGTATTTGGTATGTGCATGCATTGATGAATGGACTCCAACTAGAATTATGTTTATGTGCTAGTATACCATGTGTTATGAGTTTATATTTTGTTATGATTATATATACACATGTTTTACGCTGATTGGTTGATCTTGCAGAAAGTGTCCTCCCCAAATTACACTTAGTTATGTTGGTTTATTGTTATTTGGTTTAGCTATTATATTATACCTTGCAGGAGAAATATCAACATGGATAGAAATATGGTAGACTACATGGACTCTCCCTATATTCTTATGAGTAGCATGGTGGGTACTCTTTTGATTTAACATAAACATTGAGAAGCCTAAAGGAAGAAATAAGGAATTGTAATGCGGACAATGAAATACTCATATAGGCACAAGAGAAACAAGCATAGGTGAATGCAATAATTCTTCAGAGCTTGTAGGTTTGCTAGTAGGAGGACAAAACTAATGGGGCATATGGAAGTAGGTCTCCTAGTAGACACAGGTCAGACAGAGATGATGCATTGAGAGATGGCAGGTTGTTGGACACTTTGGATATGAGGGGTGATGAGTACAGTTACTATCATAGTTCTCATTCAGACAGACATCATGATCATCATCAGTATCATACTTATAGGAGGAGTGACAAGGGATACATGCCAGATGAATTTATGAAAGAAAAGTGACCTACGACAGGGACTTGAAGAAACCAAAAGAGGCAGAAGCTAGGATACTCAGGATGAATAAGTTCTTTGAATTGCATGAGTACTCAGATAACATGAAGGCCAGGATTGTTATCTTCAACCTTAGAGGTAAAGCAAACATCTAGTGGGAAGATATGAAGCGGGTTAGACACATCAGGACAGATGACTTGAGTTGGCACAAGTTCAAAAGACTTTTCAGGAAGAAATACTTGTCAGTGAGGTACTATGATAACAAGTACAAATAATTTTATGATCTAAAGATGGGATCAATGATAGATGAGGCGTACACAACAAATTTCTTGGAGCTACTAAGGTATGTACCATATCTTGAGGATGAGAAGGTTAAAGTTCATAGATTTTTCATTAGCATTCAAAGATCGGATTGAGTATGATGAGCCTCATACACTTGAGGAATTCATTGGGAAGTTGAAGCATTGCTATGAATAGTGAAAGCGCAAGAATAAGTCTCAGCAAGGATGGAAAGGGAAGGAAAAAGGTAAAGGTAAATGGAAACCTATAAGAGTAAGACCTTATAATTCAAAAGAGAAAGAAAATGTGGCACCGCAAAAGAAGTTTAATGCAAGTGGATAGGGACATAGGCCACAACAACAACATGGAAGTAATGGTATGGGATGGTTGGAGTGTTGGACACGCGGTGAAGATCATCTTAAGAGAGATTTTCCACAAAATCAGGGAGGTAGGCCTAAGATATACAGTGCACAGGAGGTGCAGAATGTTGGGTATGTTAGATAAATCATTCCTCGTATTTATGCAACTATGGACAACAAGTAGGCAGATCACCAAGCTTATATCATTGAGGTTGATGGTAAGCTTTGTGATCAAGTTATTTCTATTTTGATTAACCCTGGATCTAATTATAGCTATGTTAGTCCTAACTTGGTGGATAAGTGTGGTTTGAGTAAGTAAATGCATGCATAATATTGGTTAGTGCAGTTGACCACAGGTATGAAGAAAAGAGTTCACCATTGGGTAAGAGCATGTGCATTTGAGCTAAATGGCATGCCTACAATAATGCACTTGAAAGTATTCCCATTTGGTTCCTACATTATGCTATTGGGTATGGATTGGTTATATCTCCACACGACCAAGTTAGATTGCTATGAAAAAGCTAAAGAATTCTTGGATGACAATGGGGAACCAAGAGTTTTACAGGGAAAGAAGAAATCCATAGCAGTTAGGATGGTGACAACCATGCAGGACAAGCGCAGTCACAGGAAAGGGTGTGTGTTATTTGTAGTTCATATCTCTAGTGATAAAGGTAAGGAAGTGGAGGATGTAGATGTTTTGAGAAGGTATCCAGTTTTGTAGCTATTTCAGGATGTGTTTCTAGCAGATAGTTTAGAGCTGCCACTTCACAGGGAAGTATTATTTTCTATTGAGTTGGTGCCACGGGAAAATCCAACATCCAAATCACCTTACAGAATGAGAACACCTAAATTGGTAGAGTTAAAGTTGGAGCTGAAAGAGATGCTTGAAAAAGGGTAAATTAGGCAAAGTGTATCGCCATGGGTTTCACCGATGTTGTTCATGAAGAAGAAGGATGGTACTCTCAGATTGTGCATTGACTATAGACATCTGAACAAAGTGACCATCAAGAACATGTACCCATTACCAAGGATCGATTATTTGTTTGATCAGCTGAAGGGAGTAGCAATATTCTCTAAGATTAACTTGAGATCGAGATATCATTAGGTACGCATCAAAGAGCAGGACATCTACAAGACCATATTTAGGACCAGGTACATGCATTATGAGTTTATTGTAGTTCCATTCTATTTGATTAATGCCTCAAATACATTTATGTGTTTGATGAACAATGTGTTGTGTCCTTATTTGGAAATTTTTTTGAATGTGTTTATTGATGAAATGTTGTTATATTCTAAAAATGAGGAAAAGCATGTTGAGCATTTGGAAACATTGTCGAGGTTGTTGAGAGAGCATTAGTTGTATGCTAAGCTTAGCAAATGCAGTTTCTTCAAGACTAAGGCACACTACTTGGGACATGTTGTCTCCAAGGAGGGCATGTAGTAGATCTAGAGAAGATAAGTGCTATTATGGAGTGGGTAGCTCCTAACATTGTAGATGAGGTGAGATCATTCATGGAATTGACAAGTTACTATAAGAGGTTCATCAAGAAATTATCACATATTGCTTATCCTATTACATCATTGTAGAGGAAAGGTTAGAAGATTTATTGGACAAAGGAGTGCGAGGATAGTTTTGAGCATCTTTTATCAGTTGTTGAAACATGCTCTAGTGTTAAATATTGCAAATACGTACAAGGAGTTTGTAGTGTGTACAGATAATTGCAAGAGAGGACTTGGTGGGGTCCTTATGCAGGATGGACAGGTGGTATGTTATGAGTCGCGAAAACTGAATGAGCATGAGCATAACTACTCGACACATGATCTTGAGCTAACAACGATCATACATGCATTGAAGATGTGGATGCACTATCTTCTTGGCAGACTATTTGTATTGATGAGTGACCACATTGGGTTGAGGTACTCGTTTGACCAACCAACTTTTAATTCTAGAAAGCTAAAATATTGGGCACGATCAATGAGTTTGACATCAAGATCAGGTACATCAAGGGAAAGGAGAAAAGGGTCGCAGATGCTCTTAGCATGCGAGTACAAGTAAATCACTTAACATTGATGAGCTCCTATGGGACAGACTTATAAGATAGGATCTTGCAGGTAGGTTAATAGGATCACAGGTATATGGATATTATGCACAGGTTGCAACAGAGTACATGTGCAGGCACAGGTGTTGGTACAAGTATAGGTACATGTGTTGGTACGCGTGTACAGGATTTGGACTACTGTCTCACGATAGATGGATTGGTTAGATTTAGAGAATGGATATATGTACTAGAAAAATACGAGTAAAAGAGGGTGATCTTGAGGGATTTTCATCCGAAACCATATTCGAGTCACCCAAGATATCAAAAGACATTGACTTCGGTAAAGAGGTTCTATTATTGGATGAATATAAAGAGGGATGTGGCAGAGTTTGTAGGCAGATGTTTGGATTTTTAGATGGTTAAGGCAGAGTGTAAACATCCAGGTGGATTTCTACAAACCAGAGTGGAGATCAAAGGTCATTTCCATGGACTTCATCACAGGTTTTCCTAAGACAAGTAGACAAAATGATTCCATCATGGTAGTGGTGGACAGGTTGACAAAGGTTGCACATTTCATTCTAGTGAAAACTACTTATTCAGCTAGCGATGTAGCACAAGTGTTTATCAGAGACATAGTCAGATTGCACAGTGTTCCCAAGAATATTGTTTCTAATATGGATGCAAAGTTCACTTCCAAGTTTTGGAAGGAGTTGTTTGCACATTTCTCCAGTGAGTTGGCCTTCAGCGTAGCTTATCATCTGCAGATAGATGGACAGACTGAGAGGGTCAACAGGATACTAGAGGATATGATGAGGATGTATGTGATGCATCAACACTACAAGTGGGGAGAGTATCTTCCACTGGTAGAGTTCACTTACAACAATGGGTATCAGGAGTCATTGAGGATGAGTCCATTTGAGGCTATGTATGGGCAGAGTTGCGACACACCTATTAGTTGGAGTTGTTATCACTCCGCCATATCTCTAAGGCTGAAGAATAAATCCCAACAGAGGTAACCAAAAACCAATATTTTGGCTTGGTATCTAGCCCTACCAAACCGGAGAGGGCTCTCTCCACAATGTCACATCTAAGAGGGCTAGATGAATTATGGTTTTAGGCTAGGTATGGGGTTTTGATTTGATTTGATTGGGTTGCTGGATGAGGATATTAGGTCAAAGAGGCTAGGTTCGGGAAAATAGGATTAGGGTTACAGTCCATTTAATGGGCTAAGGTAGGTAGAAAGGTTAGCACATTAGGGTTCTTGGGATGGAATGATTGAGACAGGTGAGGAGTTAGGAAGAGCATGAAATATGAATTCTTCCTAAACTAAAAGAAAGATGAACTGACTATGAAAACTTTCCCAAAACAGAGCATGTGAGATGAATTATGTTTCTCTAACTTGAAAGTGATCATACAATATAAATGAAATGGAAAATGGACCAACAATACATTCATATAAATGAAACAAGAGAAGAAACAATTCTAGACAACCATACCACAGGTATCCCAAAGAAATATCTGCAACACTTTTATCAAGCTCCTGCCAAAATGATTACAATAGAGTCTCTGATCAATATGCCAACATCCAAATGATTCCAAGCTATGAAATGATTGAAAAATTACATGATATAGGCCTCAAAACCACTTTCTCTCATCCTCAAGGGTCGAATCCCTGAGTTGAGGAAGAGATCCACAAAAATCTGAACTGATAGCTGAAGTGTAGGGAGGTCTAAGTGACTCCTCCCTAATTATAATGAAACTGATTCATTTGACTTCATGATGAAATTTAACCAATGTATTTACCCCTATATAACTTATCCACATCATATTTACATTTACTTTCATCAGTTACATAGGTAAAATCATCATTTCCCAAAGTGAAAATAAAAAATGCAGTGAAAACCAAGAATAATTAGAAATTTGTTAAGGGTGCCATTTTTGTGTCAGGCGCATAGCGTACAATGCATACACGCCCTCCATGTTACATGCCACTTTTGGAGGCCTTCTCGGTGTCCAAATTGGGGTCAGGATGGCTTGTTGGAAAGCCTATCCAATATACTTTCCAGATATGTATTTACTTTGCAGAATGGAGTTGATTTTCCCTATAAATAAGTGATTCTCCCATAGATAGTTAGGCGTGCAGCGTACAGGCAAAAAAGGAGGCAGAACATTGATTTTGTGTGTGTGTGTTTTTTTACCTTTTCACCAGCCAGTTGTCCAAAACAAGGCTAGAAAAGTTTCTGAATTGGATGTATTCATCATTTTACATCTTGTGGTGGTCTTCATTTGGCCAAAAAGTGCCTCAAACAAGAGCGCAATTCCTAGGGAGTTGCGCCCTTGACCGTCCAACTGTAACAAGACTATCTAGGAATGCTAAAAAACATAAAAATTTCAAAAATTACCCCCAAAAATTTTCAAAATTAGTTAACTGGCTACTAATCATCTGGCTTAGGCATGGATTGAGGCTTCAACTAGTATGTCAAGCCTCCTTTTCTCTTCTTGCATGGTTATAGCTTCAATTTTTGCATTGGCTCTTTTAAGCTTGGACCTTGCAATTTTGTTTTTCTTGGCACAATGCTTGGCCCCCTTTCTCAATATATGATTATCTCTATTTACCTTCTCGAGAAGCTTCTCTAGGTGCTGTCTAGATCTGTCAAGCCATTTCTCCCGGTTCTCATTAATTATCATTGAAAATTGTTCATCAAAGTGAGCTGATTAGCAAGCTTAGCCTCCTTTTACCTCTCTAGTTATAGAGATCATTTCAACCCTCTAGTCCCAGGCCTTCTTCTTGGAACTTATTCTTCTACCTCATTGGTTTCACCGTATGTTTCTAGTGTCTCTTCAAGCAAAAATTTGGCTTTTTCTGCCTCTCTTTTAGCTTTGATGAATTTCACTTCATCAATGACATGTTTGGTCTTTAGTTGTTGGTTCTCCTACTCAAGAAAGGTAATGAAAAATTTAAATCTCTCAAGATTAGTTTGAAGCTCTCTAATATTGGCACATTTTTCTTTTATGACTATGCTAGTGATCTTATCATCATCATGCTCATCTAGGTCAACAAGGTCAAAATATTGTTCTGTCTCATGGAGGTACTCCTCCTCATGTCTGATCTTTGCCCGAATCTTTGCCTCTATCATCTTTTGCTTCCCTTTGTCTACCTGCTTTTTCGATGTAGAAGGCAAGGCCCCTTCCACTACGTGTGGATAAAACACATGCCTGTGACCCCTCTGGTCTGTTTTTTCCAATGGCTCTATCTCAGCCACATTAGCCTTCTTAGGCTCATTGATCTCATCTCTACTAGGTGACCCAGTCTCAATGTGAAATGGAGATGATGGTGGTGAAATGGGTGAAGGAGACCAATCTAATGATGATGCATGAGTTGTGGGCTGAGATGGAGGAATGGGTGTGGAGGGATGAAATGATGAAGGCACACCTTGGGCATACTGAATGGGTGGATCAGTGAATATGTCATTAGCTATGAAAGTACTCCATGAAATGTTCAATTGTTTGAGGTGATGGAGGACTATGATTTTGATGAGGGAATGGTGAAAAATATTGTTTATTTGGTGCTCATATTCTCTCTTTTGGACAATATATTCCATCTTGTCAATGCTCCGGAAGAGGTAATAAGGTATGTTGAGCATCTTGACCCTTGTGAAGTGCATGAGTGTTCGGATATGATAGGTGTAAATTCTAGAGAACCTTTCGTCACAAGAAAGTATTTCATGATTATTTTCATCATGGGAGAATATCTCTCTAGGAGGTAAGAGAAAGGAAAAAACCCCTTTCTTTCATTCTTGTACCTAGATTTGATGTATGGCTCAAAGTAATGCTCCTCCAAGTCTTTTTTCTTGAACCATTTTTCCCCAACATTTGGGATTCCATTGGCAGCTGATATGATGGCAGTGGACACAGTGAAAGTGACACCAACAAGGGTTACCTAGTTGTCATGGAGATTGGAGATGAATAGTCTGCTCAACATAGGATGGTGTTGGAACCTTTGTATTTTCTCACAGAATTCAAAACATCCTACATGCTTAAAACATGTCACAATCATGGGAGATGCCATGAGTTCCCTGGTATTTGTTGGCTCAAGTCTAAGGATTCTCCCTTATTTTTTTAGTCTCCTCTCCTTTATTTCTTCTCCCTCACTATATTTTCTGTTTTGTTCTTCTTCCATAGGTGTCTTAGTGTGAAAACCATAGGGAGATGGAATGATAATGAAAAATGAGTTTTGGGAAGTGGAAAAGGGATGGGGAAATTTAGGGAGATGGGGGAAGGGGTTTACAAAATGAGGGAGATGACAGGGAGTAGTGATGATGAGGGATTTGGGATAGGGGATTTATTTACAGATTAGGGATTTGGGAGCCTAGGAAAATAAAGCACCTAGGTCTTAGGTTATTGGGAATAAAGAGCTTAGGGAAATGGGGATAGTGATATAGTGGGTGAGGATAGGGTTAATTATGATATGGGAAGTGAATGAAAGTGCTAAGGAGTGAAATTGAAATGGAATTAGGGATTTGATAGTGGTACTAGGGTTTCAACCTCAAAATAGACACCAAATCTTTTAAACAACTTCAAACACCACAAAATCGATTTGATAAGAAGAGGGATGGTGCAATTGTGGCTTACTTGATTGTTGGTTTGTATAGCACCATTGCTGAAGTTTGAGAGCGATGCCATGTGTTTTGGAGCTCCCTGAGCATTTTTGGGCAAGCGCACAGTGCACAACATAGGTGCGCCCTCTCTTTGCCAAGCGCGAAACGTACAACACAAGTGCGCAACATAATACACAAGAGCACCCTCCTTCTACCAAGAGTGCAACACTTCCTGTCTTTTGCAAATTTTCGCCTTCTTTGTTGGATTTTTGTGCTTTTGCTGAGTTTTTTCGATGATGGCAAGAGAAAATGAAGTGTGAATTGATGTCCTTTGGGTTTAAATACTTTGTGGGATTTGATTTTGATGATTTTAAAACCCACTTTTGCAATGTTCAATTTCAATTTTAAAACCTTGCAAAATACCCTTTAACTCTGTCTTGTTTGCTTTGTAGATTGATCATGTTGGAGTAGGAACTCTTCATACTTCGAAGTTTGATGTGTTTGGCATATGGAAATGAGTTGGAAGCTTTGGGAAACTGAGTACTTATTACATATAATGGACATAAAATTACATCTCTATTTTTTGGCATAAAATTACATTTTGGAATAAAACTCACACTTGAAATCAAAATTACAACTTTTGAAACCATCTTTACATGATTTCAAATCCTCTTTAGATGGTAAAGGGATATTATTTGGATCACTCTCATACTTTTGCTGACCTTATACAATGAAATGGTGTTTTATTTGGACCTTGGAAAATTAAAACCTAGAGACCTACTGAAGACCTTAAATGACTAGACTTCATGGTGACCTGACTAACATAATGACATGATGAAAAGGAATTTCATGACTGAAGTATGCTCAGCAAGACATGAAGATGGGCCAGCAAGTATGTGTTTTTTAGGAAGAATGAATTTTTTTAACTAGGGATACTATCAGCGAGTAATTTTTTTACATGACCTAATGGAATGATTTTAATATTTTTTGAATGGGACTCCTAAAATGATATGAAAAGAGTATTTTTGATCACTGGTGGGAGGATGCAAATACTGACACTAACAGGAGTGATTCGGTTAACAAGTTACTAATTGGACCAGAGATGTTGGTATACATGGAACAGGAACTGCAGGTGACCAAAAAAAACTTGAAGACAACATAGGATAGGCAAAAGAGTTATGAAAACAAAAATAGGTTGTTAAGGAGTTTCATGATGGGGATTGCGCATCAAGCCCAAGAATATCTCCTTGCAGATTGGATCATGTGCCAAGCTGGAACCACGGTTTTGCAGACCCTTCAATATCATTGAGAGGATCAGACTAGTGGCCTATCGACTTGCACTGCCGTCCATAGTGAAAGTCCATGATTTTTTTCATATATATTTTCTTTTGACTGGTCTATATTGTAGGTGGAATCCGATGGAGAATTATAGCCGAAGCCTTAGTTTATATTGCAGAAAAAGGTGCTCATGTTCCAAAACCAAGCAATAGAGCAAGTTAAAGTGCAATGTAAGCACTTTGGGCCCGATGAAGCTACATGGGAGATGACAGATCAGATACGTGCTATGTATCCTTCCTTGTTTGTCGAGTGAGGAAAAGCGGTTTTGGTGTGATCTTGGTTTTGTTTAACATATGTTTTGGCGATGTCTTGGTATATGTTTCTATTTGATGGGCATATGTATGTACATATGTATATGGATGTAAATACCGCCATGAGCTATGTTATAAAGCTCCAAGAAGCGGTATGGTGTCAAGTCATTATAGTTGTTATGATGTCATGTTGGTTTGCTTTTTAGTAGGGTGAACATTGTAAATACTGCATCGAGCTATGCTATAAAGCTCCATGGGAAGTATGGTTGTTTTTCAGTGGTTTTGTTGAGGTATATGTGTTGTTTAATATCGACGATGGTGTCCCCCAAGGGGGAGGGTGCTGTAACAACCCTGGTGAAAATTCCATGTAATAAAGTTAAAATTAAAAAAACTGCGGTTGATGGGAAACTTATTCCAAACTGAATTTTGGGTAAAACATCATGGTGGATGTTAATTTGGTTTATTATGCCTAAGGAAATTGGACACTTATAGTTTTGGAGCACTTTGGAATTGGAGAAAGAAAGGAAATAAAGCAAGAAGGAGGAGGAAGCAAGCAAGGGGGAGCAGGAATCAAGCAACTACATCAGGATTCTTTGTAGGTATTGATTTGCATGTATGATTTCCTTTCTAGATTTTGCATGCATGGTATAGAATTTGGTTCTTTATTTTCATTGCATGGGTTTTTTCCAGGTGTGATAGTGTATTCAACCAAGCCTTGCCATTTTTGGATAGCCATGGTGTTGTGGGATTCTCATGTTTGGTTTAGTTGGATTGTTAGATGGATTCAAAGCTGAGTGAGGTGGATCCGAATGATTATGGAACCGGTTCATGTGTTGCCTCAGTTTAGGGCCTAGTAATATGAGTTTGGATTGTGGTAAAGCTTTAGAGGTGGTTTTCTCTCCATTCAAGCCTAGGAATCCCGAGTTTGAGCAGCTTAAGCAATTGTTGACACATGTTACAATGTTAAAGATTGCATATACGAGCAAGGAGTTTTTAGTGTGTACATATTCTTGCAAGAGAGGACTTGGTGGGGTCCTAATGCAGGATGGACAGGTGGTATGTTATGAGTCGCGAAAATTGAACGAGCATGAGAAAAAATACCTGACACATGATCTTGAACTAGCAATGATCATACATGCACTGAATATGTGGAGGCACTATCTTCTTGGCAGACGATTTGTATTGATGAGTGACCATATTGGGTTGAGGTACTTGTGTGACCAACCAAATTTGAATGCTAGGAAGGCTAGATGGTTGGGAACGATCAACGAGTTTTACTTCGAGATCAGGTACATTAAGGGAAAGGAAAATAGGGTCACAGATTATCTTAGTAGGTGATTACAGGTAAATCAATTAGCAACGATGAGCTCCTATGGGAAAGACTTACAATATAGGATCTTGCAGGCATGTCAATATGATCATAGGTATATGGAGATTGTGCATAGGTTGCAGTAGAGTGCAGGTGCAGGTACAATTGTTGGTACAGGTACAAGTACACATATATAGGATTTGGACTACTCTCTCATGAAAGTTGGATTGGTTAGATTTAGAGACATAATATATGTACTGGACAATAGTGAGCTTAAGAAGGTTATCTTGAGGGAGTTTCATGCGAAACCATATTTGGTTCACATAGGCTACTAGAAGACATTGACTATAGTAAAGAGGTTCTACTATTGGTCAAATCTAAAGAGGGATGTGGAAGAGTTTGTAGCCAGATGTTTGGATTGTTAGATGGTTAAGGTAGAGTGTAAACATCCAAGTATATTGCTACAACTAATTACGATACCCGAGTGGAAATGGGAGGTCATTTCCACGGACTTCATCACAGGTTTTCCTAAGAAGGCTAGAAAGCATGATTCAATCATGGTTGTGGTGGACATGTTGACAAAGGTCGCACACTTCATTCCAGTGAAAACTACTTAGTCAGCTAGTGATGTAGCACAAGTATTTATGAGAGACATAGTCATCTTGCACAATGTTCCAAAGAAGATTGTGTTTGATAGGGGTGCAAAGTTCACTTCCAAGTTTTGGAAGGAGCTATTTGTAGGTTTGGGAAGTGATTTGGCCTTCAGCACAACTTATCATCCGCAAATAGATGGACAGAATGAGAGGGTCAACAGGATACTAGAGGATATGTTGAGGATGTATGTGATGCATCAACAACACAAATAGGAAGAGTATATTCCATTGGTAGAGTTCACTTACTGTTAGTGTCAGTATTTGCCTATTGCCATCAGTGATAAAAAATACTCTTTTCATATCGTTTTAGGATTACCACTCAGAAATTTTTTATCATTCCATTAAGTCATGCAAAAAATTCACTCAATGATGGTATCCCTAGTCATAAGACTTCACTCTCCCTAAAAAATTCATATTTTCTGGCCCACCTTCATGTCTTTCTGAGCATAAATCAGTCATAAAATTCTATTTCATTATGTCATTATGTCAGTCAAAGTCACCATGGAGTCTGTTAGCCACCTGTAAAATTTGATTATACCAAAGGCGGCTAAATATGTTTTGAGCCTTCAAGGAACAATTTTTCCCTATAAAAAACTGTTGGCTCTTGAAGACTCTTGAAGGCCTCATGCCTCTGTCCAGATCCCATTCCGCTATTTACATCCTAAAAACCTCTAGAATCCTACGAAAATCCAAACTCAAATACTACTTAAGACCCCTTTTTTCCCCTTCCTTCTCCTCAAAACTAACCTCCTCTTCCATCCCTCGATTCCCCATGAAAATCCCTCATTTTTACATTTCTGCTATTTCTCCTCATCAAAATTCATTTTATAAGGTTAAAAACCCACTTTTTAACCTTACTGTAACCTTCTTTTCCTTTGAAAAAACATTAAAAAACCATAGAAAACGCATATTTTCTATGTTCTGGGCTTAAGCCCCCTCGGGCTAAGCCTCTAAACCTTTTTCGTCCATGCACCCGAGCGCCAGAACCAACTGCTAAACCTCGCGGGCGCTTATCCTTCCCAATAATATTTGTCCGCCCAAAACATTGAAAACCTTTGTTATTTCGTGTGTTTGGGTTTAAAATATTTTTCCAAAGTTTTCCGCCCGTATGAATTATGGAGCGATCTCGACCGTCGATCTGCCCCGCAGATCGGACGGTGCTGAGTGCGTCTTTCCGTGGTCCCCACCGCCCAAAGGCCGGTTTCCCAAAACCGCGTGGTATCTTTCGCACCGCCTTTGGGCAGAGGGTGGTTTTTTCCAATCGACAGCGATTCCATACGCTTGCCGCCGCATGTCCCTGGTACGATTTGAAAACCGCCGTGCAACCGTCATCCATCGCGCGTTAAATTCCGGACCAGGATGCCCAACGAAATCAATCTCTGTCGTCCGATCTGGGCCCACTCATCCAACGGCTATCGCTCTTCGAAGGTATCCGATGGATAACCAAAGCGCCCGCGCGACAACCAGGCCATCGTACATCGGCAATCGCATCTCCGCCATCGATCTGATCTGCAGATCGACGGTCCAAAATTCATCACCTAGATTCCCTCCGTTTGACTTTCAACATCCCCTGATTCCATCTTGACCGTCCAAATTGATCCAGATCAACGATGCAATTTCACTGCGGGGGCATACCCCCAAGATTTTTCCTTCGTACACCTGGACCCCCGTAATCATCCCCGACCGTCGATCTCAGCGCGAATCGATGGCTCTGATCTAATCCTCCTTCCCCCTTGCTTTTTCGACCATTCTGAGATTAAATCCCGACCGTTGGATGATGCCATCCAACGGCCCTGCTTCCTCCGCACATCCTCCGATGTAGATTGACCTATAAACGTAGGATTTTTTAACATTTGTTTGTTTTTGGAGGGTTTAATGTTTTTCCACTTAAATGAAGAAATTTCGTAGGCCGAGGATGACAATCCTCCGGCCTTCGAATACATTAGAGAAATCGTCCACAGGGTATAGATACACGTTCTTCAACAAGGTTTCATGAGCCTTTTGTGCCGTATGCCCTTGTTAAACGTAAAAAACACCAATGAAGCACAGAGAAAGAGTATCAGTTGCAGAAGACAAAGCGCAGCAGAACGATGACTGAAGACAGTTTTATGGGGATTACGGCTAAGACTGTTATCAAAAGCCTAATCCCCAATCTAAAACACATTTTAAAGGAAAACCTAAAGTGTTTTATCAGAAAAACCCTCCACCGCCACGAATGGAGGCAAATTGATTCCTCCCAGCGACAAAAGCGTCACCTGTACCTCAAAGTATGCAATCAGGAACAGAATTTATTGAGCAGAATCAGATATTTTGCCTCGACGCAGTGGAAGAGTTACTTCTGCCCGGAATTTAATGAAAGAATATCTGCAGAGTAACCCTAGCATCACACAGAGCCTCAAAGGTCAACAAAAGCTCCCACCGAGCTTAAATCATGAGTGTAAATCAATTAATACAGTGAAACACCTGTACAGTTTCTTCATTGAGCCCCCCAAGGGCCAAGAAAACATTAACTTTGTATTAATTGTTTTTGAGATCTTTTATCAGATCTCACCTCCTCATCTTTCTATAAATACTTCAGTAGAAGATGAGTGAGGGGTTGGTTGTTGATGTAATTGCTGAAGCATTGTAATGTAATTGAGCTGAAGATCCCTGATTGTAAATAGTGATTCACTGGCTCTTGGAGCTCTTCTTGTAACAGATAAGTTAGGTTATGAAGGAAAGATGAATTAAAACATTGGATTTGAAGATTGTAACTGGTTTGGAGCATCAATACAAGCTGATTTATGGGATCTTGGTCTATGTTGACGGTGATTTTATTCTCATTGTAACTTGTTATTTTATTCTTGTTTTCATTTTGTTTCATTTTCTTCTGTAAAGAATAGTTTAAACAATGTTAGGGCCTACTGTATACCAGTAGCCTTCTCTGGCTGAAAAATCTTTATTTAAATGTTTTCTTCCCACTGCGTTATTTGAAAATGATTTAATTCAGTTCAAGCATAGGAATGCTGGCGTTCCCTGGTCTTATTGTCTTAGCTGAATATTATTTTTGAATGTTACTTTCAGTATATGTTGTGTGAAGATGAACTGAGGAAGATATGGTGAGCCCTGGTCCAAGTCTTGATTGCATAACTGTTTGATTTTTTCCCTTAGAATGTGTTAAAAACAAGATAGTTTCAAAGTACTTACCAGATCTTAGGCCATTGTGTGTTATCTCTGTGATTGTCTTGGAAGTAGCCAAGTAAAGAAGAGCTAGGAGAGGATTTGTGGTGAGCCCAGCCCGCTAGTTTCTACTCCAAAGGTTGCCTTCAAGTTTCCCTTAGTTTTTATATGTTTTCTATTGAAAGTGTGTCAAAGGCTGGCTAGTTTCAAAGTACTTACTAGATCCTAGTTTGCTTTCATGTTTTTCTTAAGTGCCTGGTCAAAGGCTGGCTAGTTTCAAAGTACTTACCAGATCTTGGGCTGCTCTTTGTTCTGCATCTGTTTATTTCCCCTCCTTGATGTATCATTCCATTCCATAAATCAAACCTTAAAGAGATCCTTAGGCATAGATGACTTGCCCCATAGACCACTCTTGAACCTGATTGTTTCAATTAAATCCTCTTATGACTCCATAGCCCAATGGAATGAAAACCTGCCATCATCTTTCTTCTTGATCAAAACTTACTCTTTTTGCTTGCAACTTCTCACTTTTGAACCTTTTTACCTTTGGGGATTTTCACGTCTAACAGCAATCATGTTCAACCATCCAAAAAACAAACAAAACCCTTGGACTTCATAACTAGCCTAATATCATTATTCCAAACTTCAAAGACATATCCATCTTTGCACTTATTGGAGAGATCCCTCTCTGGATTCAGGAGGGCTAGATCCTAGAATCCCAAAGTTGGTTGAAACGATGTTGTTTTTGTAATTGGACTCTGCCAATCTTGCTAATAAATTACAGATTCCTAACATTTCTGGCGACTCCACTGGGGAACTACTATTGAATATCAGACATTTTGGTTCATAGAGCATCTGCTTTATTAACCAGAGTCAGAGATTTGGTTTCCCCTTCAAAATCTTTATAACACCCTGTGAGTAAAAAGCAGCCTTTTCAAGCACTACCAAGAAATGGTAATCATGATGAAACTTGTTTGAATTAGTGACAATCTAGGTCAACCCTAGGATTCTCATAAGACTTTATCTAACCTTGAAAAATCAGGTAGCTTAGCCATAAGAGTAGACTGTCTTTGTCTCACAACCGTAGCTAAGTTTTGAAGCAAAGTTAGGACATTCTTAGAAACCACACAAATAAAAAGAACTCAGAAAAAACCAAAAACATTTCATATTGGTAGTAAAACACTTGCTCTTACATTTCACTTACCTTTTGTTGTGTTTTACCTCATACTCTTAGACAGCGTCTGGAAAGGGCCAGGTAGCCTCCTGATCTCATCCTCTTTTAAGGGTGACATATCTGGTGAATGCCCCCCCAGTCGATCTCTGGTTAGAGTTTGTTGTGTTTCGAGATCTCCTTGAAAAAGGAGGTTTCACAAGCACTGTGGTGGACAGTGTATCTCTTTGAAAACACTCTAAACTTTCCATCTGGCGACTCCATAATCCTGAACAGACCTTAAGACTCCACTGGGAAGAACCCTTATCATTTTCATATCATTCAAATCCAGTTAGAGGACTGTAGGATTAAAATTTGTGTAAACGGATCAGTTAACCTCTCAAAGATTGTCATATCTGGTTGAACTTTTCTTGTTTATGTGGGTCTGAAAAACACAACATAGTGGCTCCTAGAAAGATTCACACTAGAGCCCATCCTGACCCTGATCCACCTGAGATAGTTGATAACTCGGAAAGAATCCTTAGGAAATCTCCTAAGATAGAATCTTCAACTATTTTCAGATCACCCCTAAGAGCTAATTCGGTCCCTGAAAATCTTTCAGCTCTACAACAATCGCAAGCTGACTTAGTTAATCCCTTTAGGACTAGGTCATTTGGTGATTTAGATCAGCTAGATTCTGAGTCGTCACTTTCATCTCCTGAAACAAGTGAACATTTTGGTAGTAGAGGAACAACACCTCCTGATTTAAATTTTCTTCTTAACTTAGGTGTCCCTCATCCAAGATCAGCTCAGCAATCTATTGCTGTTCCATCCACTTCCCTTCATCCTTCATCCACTGTTCAAACCACTCCACTTCAGCCCACACCTCCTCTTGTCAACCCACTCCCACCACATATCATGGCGGCATGGTATGCTCCCTTAGCCCTTCCTATACCACTAGTCAACCTTCCACACGACTATCAGTCCAAAATACCATTGTATGATGCTAGCAATGCTATAACTGCATCACAACATGTGGATAAGATGAATGACTACTTTGACAGAAACGAAATTGATGATGATTATGTCAATATTAGACTATTTTCTCAAAGTTTGGTGGGAGAAGTAAGAAAATGGTTTAAAGGCTTAACCCCCCGTAGTATTAACGATCTCCAAGGTTTCCATCAAACATTCTTAAACAAATGGGAAGTAAAGAAGAATCCTCTCCAAGTTCTTGCTGACTATAACAATCTTCATAGGAACCTAGGGGAAAGTGTACAAGCTTATTGTACTAGATTTAACAGTGTGTATAATGCACTTTTCCCATAATTAAAACCTCCACAGGGCTCAGCCTTAAACAAATTTCCTGAAGGATTTGATTCTGATATGACCTATTCGCTGAGAGAAAGAGATTTTGAAACTCTTGAAGATATGCAATGAGGTGCTCTTTCTGTGGAAGTAAATTTGATGGAGAAAAGAGCAAGAATGAAGAGCGAGAAGAGAGTATCTTTTAGAGAGGAACATACACCTTCTACTTCAAACTAAAAACTGGAGAAAATGATGGAGGAGATGATGAAGAAGATGAGCATTCTTGAGAGAGCACAAGCAAGTCAAAACCAAACTGCTCCTCAAAACAGAAACCAAAACCAGAATAAGAATGTAAGAAGAAACCAACCTCCAAACAAACCCAGGGAAGATGATCAACAGATCACTCCTCCCTTTCATCAAAACTACGTGAGTGAGGTTGAGGAAACAGATGAAATAACATATGATAACGATATGAACCTATTTGGGGTAGATGATGATGACTTCGAGGTTCATTATGATAGAAAAAAGGGTCTTTACACACCTTATGATGACAAAAGAGATGATAATGAAAATTGTTGTCAAGACATGGAAAATGCTATCACAGAACCTTCAAAATAATATGAACTCAGAAGTAAATCTATTCATCAAACCCCCAACACCAAAACCTCTGACAAATCTTCTCAAAACAACACTACAACCAAGCCTAAAACAGTCAAACAAAAGGATAAAACAGTGGCTGTTAATTCTGGTAAAGGTAAAGAGAAAGACACTCAAAATCTTGAAAAACAGAGTGCAGACATTAGTAGTACTAACACTTCATCTAGTGCTCCTGTTTCAATTGTTGTGACAAGTGTAAATAGAACAAATCAACAAGCTGGTGTTGCTGATAAAACGACAGCTAATAAGGCTGAAACCAGTATTTTGAAGAACCAAATTCCTTTCAGCCTGGAACAGGAAATCTCAAAGATCAAAATCTCTGTTCCCTTGACCGATTTAGCTGCCCAACATATATATAAGACCCAAATTTTGAAGGCTTTAAACATAGAATAAAACGAGGACACTCTAATCTTAATGACGACCAACCAGAGCTTATTTTTGGTCCAAAGATTGAAGGTAAATATCAAGAAGGACCTGTCCCTCCCTTTTATGTAAGTTTAAACGTTCATGACAAAATTTTGCACAACGCTATGCATGACTCAGGGGCTTCTCATAATTTAATGCCAAAAGCTGTAATGGAGAGCCTGGGTCTTGAAATCACCAGACCTTATAACGACCTTTACTCATTTGACTCAAGCAGAGTAAAATGTCTTGGATTGATCAAATACCTCTGTGTCAACTTAACCCAGATTCCAGCCAAATGCTTAGTTATGGATGTTGTTGTGGCTGATGTACCCCCAAAGTATGGAATGTTATTATCAAGATCCTGGGGGGCTAAGTTACAGGGGACTATGCAAATGGACATGACCTATGCGACTATCCCTATTTTCAATCAGACTAGAAGACTTTACAGGGAGTCCCATATGCAATACACAGTTACTAGTCAAGACAGACCACAAAACTCTCCTCTATACTCCGTCAGTACATGCCTTGATTCTTTTATCATGACCAATGATGAAATCCTTAATGAACAAATCACTTTAACAGAATTAGTGACCAAAAGGGAGGAAGAGAAACATAATGCTGAAGTGTCTAAGCAGTTTGTTGTATTCGAAAACATTAGCAAGCCGAACAAAGGTCTTAATCTACAAGTCATGAGTCCATTGTTTTTAAAGCTTGACAATGAAGAAAACATCCCTCAACATATTGAAAAACTTGAGGAATTAAAACAAACACAACTAAGTGCTGATATCCAAGAAGCATCTGGAAGCATGGTAGTTGATGAGGACATTTACCAAACAGATAAAACTGATAAAGGTCCTCTGTGGAGCATGTATTTTGATGGGTCATGCACTAGAACTAGTGCTGGTGCAGGTGTCTGGATCTGCAATACTGAAAGCAAGCACACAGAATGCATCTCATGCAAATTAAACATTCAGTGTTCCAACAACATAGCAGAGTATGAATCCTTGCTCTTAGGCTTACATTTGTTAAAAAATTTAGGAGCCCAGAGAATCAATGTGTATGGGGATTCTGAGTTAATCATTAGGCAAGTCAATGGGGAATACAACGCACATCATCCCAGACTTAGGGCCTATCATAACGACGTCATGGATCTTTTGAAAACATTTGAGGAGTCCAAATTAATTTTTGTCCCAAGGAAAAGAAATCTTATTGCCCACAATTTAGCCTTTGCAGCCAGGACATGTCTAATGCCATATGAGACCAAAGACTGCTCAACTCAGATAAAATTTAGGCCAGCTGTGCCTGATAATAAAAAATATTGGCAGGTGTTTGACGGAGATAAACAAATAGAAGACTTCATGCAATTTAGAAATGGATTTGAACTACATAGTTCAGATTCAGACTATGATACAGACTGCAGTGAAGAAAATTTTCTTGGTGAAGAAGAACCTTCTCCTAAGATTGTCAATATTAACCTTCAGACTAGCAAACTTAGAAACAAAATAGAATTGAGTGCAGGATCAGAAACAGAGGAATTAGGAACTCTGCATTCTAAAAATGAAAGTTTTCCAAGTGGTCTAACACCTTTAGAAGAGTTGTTTGATTTTAATGATGTGGTCAAAAAACCTAAACTAGAACCTGTAGAGACTGAAGTGGAGGAGTGCAATATAGGCAGTGAAGAGAAACCAAAGATGATCAAACTGTCCAAAACTTTGCCAGCTCACATTAAACTCAAATACATAGAGCTGTTCAGAGAATTTTCTGATGTTTTTGCATGGAGTTATGAAGATCTTAAGTCCTATGACACTGAAATAATACAGCACAAAATCCCTCTTAAAGAAAACCAAAAACCATTCAAACAGAAACTGCGCAGAATAAACCCTGTACAACTGCCTTTGGTCAAGAAGGAAATCATGAAGATGTATGATGCTAGTATTATTTTCCCTATTAGATATTCTGAATGGGTATCTAATCTGGTGTCTGTTAGGAAGAAGACTGGGGAAATCAGGATTTGTATAGATTTTAGAGATTTAAACAAAGCTTCATTGAAAGACAACTACCCTTTACCAAAAATGGATCATATCTTACAAACGGTAGTAGGGTCTAAAAGAATTTCTTTGCTTGATGGCTATTCGGGGTATAATCAGATCTTAGTTCACCCTACTGATCAATTAAATACTGCCTTTACTACACCATGGGGCACTTTCATGTATGTGAAAATGCCCTTTGGTCTAATGAATGCTGGAGCAACCTTTCAGAGAGCCATGGAAATAGCATTCTCGGAAGAATTGGGCTTCTTCATCATTATCTATCTTGATGATGTCACTATGTTTTCAAAAAAAGATGAAGAGCATTTAGAACATTTAAGAAATTTTGGGATATCTTTAAACCCTAGGAAAACACTATTTGGTCTCCAAGAAGGTAAACTACTTGGGCACATTATTTCTGAGGAGGGTATAAAGATAGATCCAAAGAGGATTGAGGCCATATTGCAAATCTCTCATCCTCGAAACATTAAAGAGTTGCAGTATTTCATTGGGAAGATTAACTTTTTGAGAAGGTTCATCCCTAATTGAGCTAAGCTCCTTAGGAATATCAAAAACATGTTGAAGAAGGAGCAAGGGGTAAAATGTACCTTGGAAGCAAAGACATCCTTTGATCTGGTGAAACAAGCATTAACCAAAACACCAGTTTTGATAAGTCCTGTTTTTTCAAAGGATTTTTATATCTTCTCATTCGCATCAGAACATACCATAGCTGCTGTCCTTTTACAGAAAAATCCACAAGGACAAGAGCAGCCTATTGCATTCTTTAGTAAGGCATTGAGGGATGCCCCATTGAAGTATAACATCATGGAGAAGAAAGCTTTTGCTTTGGTTAAGGCTTTAAAAGACTTCAGGGTATACGTCCTTCACTCACACGTCATTGCCTTTGTCCCAAATTCAGTTGTTAAATACATCCTAACACAGGACCCAGATGGTAAGAGAGGTAACTGGATTGTTGTTATTCTTGAATATGATTTAGAGATAAAACCAACTAAGCTGATCAAAGGCCAAGGTCAAGCTAGATTAATGGCTGAGTCAAATTGTGAAGTTTTTGACATTAATATGATCAATGCTTTGGATAACCAAGAAGAATTCTCAACTCTCATTGTTGAAGACCATTTTATGAACTCTCCTTGGTATGTTGATATTGTTTATGTTTTGCTTAATTTAAATACACCTCCTGGCTTGTAAAAAACAAAGGCAAGGTTCTTGAAGCTGAAAGCAGTAAACTATTGCATTATAGATAGATGTCTTTATTGGAAAAATGCAAGTGGTATATTGCTTAAATGTTTGCCTGAGTTTGATGTAGAGAAGGTTAGGCAGGAATTCCATGAAGGAGAGTGTGGGGGTCATTTGTACCGGAAGTCAACAGCCAACAAAATTTTGAGGGCTGGTTTCTATTGGCCTACTCTTTTTCCCCGATATATAAAATGGTAACCGCCTGCCATAAATGCCAACTGCTTGAAGGCAAGAGAAAATTGCTACCCCTTCCCCTCCGCATCCAATCACCGTTGAAGCTCATTTTCAACAAAGGGGGGACTTGACTTCATAGGAGAAATCCATCCACCATCTTCTCGCCCAAAGATAGGTGATTCTTACCGACGTACTATTTCACTAAGTGGATAGAAGCCATTCCGTAGGCGTGCCAATGATTCAGTTATCATAAAATTTATGGAGACTAAAATTCTCCTGTGATTTGGCTGTCCTACCAAAATTATCACTGATAATGCAGTAGCATTTGGATCAAAGAGGATGGTTGAGTTCTGTCATAAATATCAAATAACATTGGGGAATTCCACAGCCTTCTACCCTCAAGGTAATGGACTTGTAGAATATTCAAACAAAAGCTTAGTGAACATAATCAAAAAATTGTTGGAGGACAATAAAAAGTCTTGGCACAAAAATCTAGTCCATGCACTTTGGGCTGACAGATTAACTTTGAAGAAATCTATTGGTATGTCACCTTTCCAGCTTGTGTATGGTACTGATGCAATTTTTCCAAATAGCCTTGGTGTACCAGTTATGAAGTTGATTCAAGAGTTTAAAACTGAAGAAAATGACATGACCAGAAGAATAAATCAGACCATTCATCTTCAGCAGACCAGAGAAGAAGTGTATAACAAAGCATTACAGAAACAGGACAAAATCAAAAATCTTTTTGACAGAAGAACAAAGGCTAGAAATTTCAAGATGGGGGACAAAGTTTTAAAGTGGGACTCAAGGAGGGAAGAAAAGGGCAAGCATGGAAAATTTGACAACCTATGGCTTGGCCCTTACTCTATTCATTTAGTTGCTGGTAATAATGTTTTTTTCTTACAGGAACTGGATGGAACAGAATTGTTTGGGGGTCCTGTCCATGGCAGGATGCTTAAGCATTACTTCTCTTGATCCATTTTTTGTTTTAAAGCCTTTTTATCTTTTTCCATTATGAATATTCCATCCACCATTGCATTCAAGGTTATGAAAAATCAAAAAATACAAAAACAAATAAAAGGAAGAAAAGAGGGCATAAATGAAAACAAGAAAGGAAGAGCCCCATGCCAAAAAAGAGAAACAAATCTAAAAGTGTGCAAGCTCAAATGCCACTCCTCAAAAAGTGAAAATTCTAAGCTAGTCAAACAAATAATATTGACGAATACTTAATCTTTTATGCTGATAGGATAGTGAATTTGATATGCCAAACTGTCTAATCTTGGCTTATCAGTAGATAGTTTAGGATAGAAATGAAAGGTTCAAACATGTCTAAAATTTGAACCTTAGGTTGCAAAGAGAAATGACTCAAATGTGTTTTATTTTCTGAGTCAAAGAGATGTAAAAATCTGGTTCTAATTAGCTCAAAATATGAACCAGAGAAAAAGGAAAGACAACTCAATAAGAACCAAATCAGAGCTGTAGAAAAGAGGAAGGAAGTGTTATCAATTTTCAGATCTCAAGCCTTCCATTTTGATTTTTGATTTTCAACAAATAATAATCTATGTGCAGCTCGTCTTTATGCCATAGATCACAACAATTCAAACAGCTTAATCTTGACTTGACTGTTTTTAAATTTTTGTTGTAGAATTTAGAGAATGAAGGTCTCATGGATGTAAATTTTAACTCTACCGCATGTAAAGAGGGTTAGGTAGAGAAAAATCTGAGCTCAATTGTTTAATCTAAGTTCAGGGAGAAATAAGGAGTAGAATTAGATTAGTTTTTATGCTTTCAAAAGAATAAAATGTTGTGAAAAGAGTTTGGCAATCCAAGTGCACTCTGATGAAGAAAAAAAGTTAGGTCAGTAGGATTGGGTAGGTAGAAAGTTGTATTGATGAGGTCCATTATTCTTTCATAACTGATACTATTTTTCAGAGAAAAGTAAGATCATCCAGCAAAAGAAGAGCAATCCAAAGGATGAGGCACATGGTCAGCATCCCAGATAAATCAAGTCTGAATTCTTGATGCCTTCAAGAAGGTACCATCCCCAAGTGGAGCCACTGTTAGCCACCTGTAAAATTTGATTATACCAAAGGTGGCTAAATATGTTTTGAGCCTTCAAGAAACAATTTTTCCCTTTCAAAAACTGTTGGCTCTTGAAGACTCTTGAAGGCCTCATGCCTCTGTCCAGATCCCATTCTGTTGTTTACATCCTAAAAACCTCTGGAATCCTACGAAAATCCAAAGTCAAATACTACTGCAGACCCCCTTTTTTTTTTCCCCCTTCCTTCTCTTCAAAACTAACCTCCTCTTCTATCCCTCCATTTCCCATGAAAATCCCTCATTTTTATATTTCTGCTATTTCCCCTCATCAGAATTTATTTTATAAGGTTAAAAGCCCACTTTTTAACCTTACCGTAACCTTCTTTTCCTTTGAAAAAACATTAAAAAACCATAGAAAACGCATATTTTATATGTTCTGGGCTTAAGCCCCCTCGGGCTAAGCCCCCTCGGGCTAAGCCTCAAACCCTTTTTCGTCCATGCGCCCGAGCGCCAGAACCAACTGCTAAACCTCGTGGGCGCTTATCCTTCCCAATAATATTTCTCCGCCCAAAACATTGAAAACCATTGTTTTTTCGTGTTTTTGGGTTTAAAATATTTTTCCAAAGTTTTCCGCCCGTATGAATTTATGGGGCGATATCGACCGTCGATTTGCCCCACAGATCGGACGGCGTGGAGCGCATCTTTCTGTGGTCCCCACCACCCAAAGGCCGGTTGCCGAAAACCGCGTGGTATCTTTTGCACCGCCTTTGGGTGGAGGGTGGTTTTTTTCCAATCGGAAACGATTCCATACTCTTGCCGCCGCGTGTCCCAGGTACGATTTGAAAACTTCCGTGCTACCGTCGTCCATCGCGCGTTATAGTTCGGACCAGGATGCTCGGCAAAATTGATCTCTGCCATCCGATCTGGGCCCACTCATCCAACGGCTATCGCTCTTCGAAGGTTTCTGATGGATAACCAAAGCGCCCTCGCGATAACCAGGCCATCGTATAGTGGCAATCACATCCCTGCCTTCGATTTGATCTGCAGATCGACGGTCCAAAATTCATCACCCAGATTCCCTCCGTTTGACTTTCAACATCCCCCGATTGCATCTTGACCATCCAAATTGATCCGGATCAACGGCGCAGTTTCACTGTGGGGGCATACCCCCAAGATTTTTCCTCCGTACACCCGGACCCCCCGAAATCATCCCCGACCGTCGATCTCAGCGTGAATTGATGGCTCTGATCTAATCCTCCTTCCCCCATTCTTTTTCGACCATTCTGAGATTAAATCTCGACCATTGGATGATGCCATCCAACGGCCCTGCTTCCTCCGCACATCCTCCGATGCAGTTTGACCTATAAATGCAGGATTTTGTAACATTTGTTTGTTTTTGCAGGGTTTAATGTTTTCCGCTTAAATGAATAAATTTCGTAGGCCGAGGATGACGATCCTCCGGCCTTCGAATACATCAGAGAAATCGTCCACAGGGTATAGATACACGTTTTTCAGCAAGGTTTCATGAGCCTTTGGTGCCGTATGCCCTTGTTATACCTGAAAAACATCAATGAAGCACAGAGAAAGAGTATCAGTTGCAGAAGACAAAGCACAGCAGAACGATGACTGAAGACAATTTTATAGGGATTACGGTTAAGACTGCTATCAAAAGCCTAATCCCCAATCTAAAACACAGTTTAAAGGAAAAACCTAAAGTGTTTTATCAGAAAAACCCTCCACCGCCACGAATGGAGGAAAATTGATTCCTCCCAGCAACTACAACACCACCTGTACCTCAAAGTATGGAATCAGGAACAGAATTTATTGAGCAGAATCAGATATTTTGCCTCAAAGCAACCGAAGAGTTACTTCTGCCAGGAATTTAATGAAAGAATATCTGCAGAGTAACCCTAGCATCACACAGAGCCTCAAAGGTCAATAAAATCTCCCATCGAGCTTAAATCATGAGTGTAAATCAATTAATACAGTGAAACACCTGTACAGTTTCTTCATTGAGCCCCCCAAGGACCAAGAAAACATTAACTCTGTATTAATTGTATTTGGGATCTTTTATCAGATCTCACCTCCTCATCTTTCTATAAATACTTCAGTAGAATATGAGTGAGGGGTTGGTTGTTGATGTAATTGCTGAAGCATTGTAATGTAACTGAGCTGAAGACTCCCGATTGTAAATAGTGATTCATCGTTCTGGTCATTGTACGTATAAGTTGGAAGCTATGAAGGAAAGATGAATTAAAACATTGGATTTGAAGATTGTAAATCGGTTTGGAGCATCAATACAAGCCGATTTATGGGATCCTCGTCTATGTTGACTCGTGATGTTATTCTCATTGTAACTTGTTATTTTATTCGTTTTCATTTTGTTTCATTTTCTTCATAAAGAAATGCTTTAAATAAGTGTTAGGCCTACCGTATACCGCATCTTCTCTCGTCGAAAATATTTATTTAAATGTTTTCTTTCAACTGTGTTATTTGGAAATTATTTCATTCAGTTTAAGCATAGGAATGTTGGCGTTCCCTCATCTTATTGTCTTAGCTGAATATTATTTTCGAATGTTACTTCCAGTATATTTTGTGTGAAGATGAACTGAGGAAGATATGGTGAGCCCTGGTCCCAATCTTGTTTGCATAACTGTTTGATTGTTTCCCTTAGAATGTGTTAAAATCTGGATAGTTTCAAAGTACTTAGCAGATCTTAGGCCATTCTGTGTTATCTCTGTGATTGTATTGGAATTAGCCAAATAAAGAAGAGCTAGGAGAGGATTTGTGGTGAGTCCGGCCCGCTAGTCTCTACTCCAAAGGTTGCCTTCAAGTTTTCCTTAGTTTTTATATGTTTTCTATCGAAAGTGTATCAAAGGCTAGATAGTTTCAAAGTACTTACCAGATCCTAGTTTGCTTTCATGTCTTTCTTAAGTGCCTGGTCAAAGGCTGGCTAGTTTCAAAGTACTTACCAGATCCTGGGCTGCTCTTTGTTCTGCATCTGTCACTTCTCCTTCTTATTGTATCATTTCATTCCATAAATCAAACTTTAAAAGAGATCCTTAGGCATAGATGACTTTCCCCATAGAATACTCTTGAACCTGATTGTTTCAATTAAATCCTCTTATGAAACCATAGCCCAATGGACTGAAAACCTGCCTACATCTTTCCTCTTGATCAAAACTTACTCTTTTTCTTGCAACTTCTCACCTTTGAACCTCTTTACCTTTCAGACTTTTCACCGAGTCTAACAACAATCATGTTCAACCATCCAAAAACAAACAAAACCCTTGGACCTCATAACTAGCCTAATATCATTATTCCAAATTTCAAAGACAAATCCATCTTTGCACATATTGGAGAGATCCCTCTTCGGATTCAGGAGGGCTAGATCCTAGAATCCCAAAGTTGGTTGAAACGATGTTGTTTCTGTAATTGGACTCTGCCAATCTTGCTAATAAATTACAGATACCTAACATTTCGGGAAACTCCACTAGGGGAACTACTATTGAATATCGACATTTTGGTTCATGTAGCATCCGATTTATTAACCAGAGTCAGAGATTTGGTTTCCCCTTCAAAATCTTTATAACACCCTGTGAGTAAAAAGCAGCCTTTTCAAGCACTACCAAGAAATGGTAATCATGATGAAACTTGTTTGAATTAGTGACAATCTAGGTCAACCCTAGGATTCTCATAAGACTTTATCTAACCTTGAAAAATCAGCTAACTTAGCCATAAGAGTAGACTGTCTTTGTCTCACAACCATAGCTAAGTTTTGAAGCAAAGTTAGGACATTGTTAGAAACCACACAAATAAAAAGAACTCAGAAAAAACCAAAAACATTTCAGATTGGTAGTAAAACACTTGCTCTTACATTTCACTTACCTTTTGTTGTGTTTTACCTCATACTCTTAGACAGAGTCTGGAAAGGGCCAAGTAGCCTTCGGATCTCATCCTCTTTTAAGGGTGACATATCTGGTGAATTCCCCCCCAGTTGATCTCTGGTTAGAGTTTGTTGTGTTTCAGGATCTCCTTGAAAAAGGAGGTTTCACAAGCACTGTGGTGGACAGTGTATCTCTTTGAAAACACTCTAAACTTTCCATGTGGCGACTCCACAATCCTGAACAGACCTTAAGACTCCACTGGGAAGAACCCTTATCATTTTCATATCATTCAAATCCAGTTAGAGGACTGTAGGATTAAAATTTGTGTAAATGGATCAGTTAACCTCTCAAAGATTGTCATATCTAGTTGAACTTTTCTTGTTTATGTGGGTCTGAAAAACACAGCATAGTGGCTCCTAGAAAGATTCACACTAGAGCCCATCCTGACCCTGATCCACCTGAGATAGTTGATAACCCAGAAAGAATCCTTAGGAAATCTACTAAGATAGAATCTTCAACTATTTTCAGATCACCCCTAAGAGCTAATTCGGTCCTTGAAAATCTTTCAGCTCTACAACAATCACAAGCTGACTTAGTTAATCCCTTTAGGACTAGGTCATTTGGTGATTTAGATCAGCTAGATTCTAAGTCGTCACTTTCATCTCCTGAAACAAGTGAACATTTTGGTAGTAGAGGAACAAAACCTCCTGATTTACATTTTCTTCTTAACTTAGGTGTCCCTCATCCAAGATCAGCTCAGCAATCTATTGCTGTTCCATCCACTTCCCTTCATCCTTCATCCACTGTTCAAACCACTCCACTTCAGCCCACACCTCCTCTTGTCAACCCACTCCCACCACATATCATGGCAGCATGGTATTCTCCCTTAGCCCTTCCTATACCACTAGTCAACCTTCCACAGGACTATCAGTCCAAAATCCCATTGTATGATGCTAGCAATGCTATAACTACATCACAACATGTGGATAAGATGAACGACTACTTTGACAAAAACGAAATTGATGATGATTCTGTCAAGATTAGACTATTTTCTCAAAGTTTGGGGGGAGAAGTAAGCCCCTAATACACCTGCCAGCACTGGTTGTGGTACCCCGCAGCTTGCTAAAGCTCACTCTTAGCTGCTTTTTGTAGGCTTAGTGTCAGTTTTACTTCAAGTTGATTTTTGCATTCCGAAAAAAAAGAAAAAAAGAAAAAAGAAAAAAGAAAAAAAATTATGTTTTGAAAATTTTGGTACTTACACACCTAGATAACTAGTCAAAGTAAGTGGCCTAAGACCACGCATGCGTAGCTAGTTTCTTTTTTCTAGTGTAAAAGTTTTTAGTTTAGTACAATTTTTGCACTAGGATTTTCGGGACTAGGATTGTATTGTTTATAGAAGAGCAAGTAATCTCTGCTACCTTTGCACCCTCCGGTGATCCTAGGTAAGCATATGAATGCTCCCTATTCACAACTCGCCATCTCCCTGTAGTTGGTCACATAGACTAATTAGGAAAAACAGAAAGTGGCCCATTATCCGCACATGTTTTTCTTTTGAGCCAAGAACAATACGACATAGTTTAAATAGGGGATTTTGAAAAGGATTATCGAATATCCACATGTTCAAACTATGTGTTTGTCCACTTTGTGTTCACACACATTCTCTCACTAAGCAAAGGAAAGACACCTAAAACTAACTTAACCAAACTCACTAAATTCTCCCCACAGGGGCCATAAAAGAATTGATAGCTTAAGTTAGGATCAAGGGGGTAGGCATCCAATAAGCCGCTTTGATCATAATTCATCTTGAAACATACAAGTTGTCTATTTAGGGAGCTTAAAATCCACCTATCAACCCACGACAAAGAAAACCCGAGCGTGGCAGAGACCCATTTCAGAAGGGGTTAGGCTTAGGCGTAGTGCGTGTGGTATCAGATGGGGCTACCTGACCGAGCTGACACCCGGTATTGTTAGCTGACATACTAAGAAGCCCAAGACTCGAATGCTCACATGGGACAATGGTTCTTAGTGGCCAAAAACTAGGGCATCCTTTCCCTATAGGTGACGGTGCAGGCAAGTGCCAGACCCTCTACCCTTACCTTGGTGGATTTTCTTTGGTTGACTGGGGGCGTCGCCAGCTCTTACGGGACATTGTGCCAGCATTATGGGATGTTGTGCCAGCACTCAGAAGAAATATTCTCAAGGCCCAGTTACATTTGAGTGTGCGAGGACAAATAGGTCTTCTAGGATTTTGAGTATCATACACAAAAAAAACTACTTTTTTGATTACTTGATCACATAGATTAATTTAAAGGGAAATTTGTTTTATTTTTCGCTTTGTTTTATGTATGTGACAAGAAGTTTGCTTTGATCATAGAATCTATCCTCTCAAATTTTCCCAAAACCAAACCTGGTCGACACCAAAACAGACCCAACGGGACCTCGTCGATCTAGGCGTCTTTTGGACCTCCCCCCATTACCGGGAGGGATTCCAGGTCTTTCGCCATTTAGGCGTTAAAGACAGAACATTGCCACCATTATTGGGTCATCCTTTATTGGGGCATCCTTAGTTGGGAACCCTAGTCGGTCTCCCAACAACACACCATAGACCACTCCTCCCACGACCCCTAGAGGGCAGAGGAGTGCATCCCATTCTGGAAGCCAGTCGAATACACAGTTGGGTACGTCGCAGACTAACCCTCTTCCTAACCAAAACTTTGTGTTTTCGCACAGTGCAATGACGTCACCCTCCCAGTCACATTTCTTAGCTTTGTTGAATCTACCTAATTTAACCAAGCTGACGAATGACCCCATCACACACAACCCTACATGGCCTCCCATGCCCATGAATCTCCCTTTGGATATTCCATAGTTCGAAGGAAAGCAAGAGGAAGACCCAGGTAATCATGTCATGACCTTCCACCTGTGGTGCTCATCAAACAGTATCATTGACGACACTATTCAATTGAGACTATTTCAATGCACTCTGACTGGAGTAGCCTCAAAGAGGTACGTGGAGCAACCCTCAGCTTCACATGGAACCTTTAGCACCCTTGCTACCACGTTCCTAACATATTTTCAATTACCCATTCACGATGATTTCAGAATGGAATTACTGACACATTTTAGACAGACCCATGCCGTCCATATCTCAGACCATCTCCATGAATGGAGGTGGCGTTGCAGTTTATGTAAAGCTAAACTCGACAATCGAGTTCTCTTAGATTTGTTCTTGAAAACTCTTACGGCAGAGATTTCAAAGGATGTGGCACAACAGAGACCCACATCCGAAGAGGACGTTATCAACAAAGCCCAGTAGCTTGAGCTGATTTATACGTAGTCAGGATACATTTATAATATCTTGCCTAAAGCCCTGTGCCTACAAACTTATCAAGAATTTCCAGGCGTGCAAACTCTGCAGAGGGACTAATTGGGTCATTGACCCAGGGTTACCTAGGTAGCAGCATTCAAAACCCTGGTTACACATACATTTCTACCCAGAACGTACCTCAACCCAGTTTTCAAAGTCATCATATGCCTCAGTGAAATTTGACCAATAGGGTACTAGTGTATCACTAGGGAGGACCTTATCCTCCGGCTCAGGGGACTCAGTAAGCAGAAAGAAACACTGACGGAAGAGCTCCCCTCCAACAGCCAGGTGCAAACCAGGGACCGCGTAATGCTAAGTCCCCAGCACAAGACCCACCTATGCAGACCAATGCACAGTTGAACTTTGCGCAGCCATCCCAAAACCAACCACACCAATATAACCAAGAGAACTATTCTCCTAACATGGTGAAGAAAAAATAAAAAAACAAGCCAAAAGAGAAACCTGGACATGGGGGCAACAAAAAACAATGCCCGTCGCGATCCTAGGCTGGAGGTAACTCCAACCGAAATCAGAGCCAGGAGTCGAGTAATGCCCAATGACAGAGCAAAAGGCCACCTCTTCGAACAAACCATTCTTCTTCGATATGTGGTAAGTACGGCCACTATACTCACCACTGTCCCAATCTCCCTAAGCTGAAGAAGCTACAGAGTAACATAGGACAAGGAGGATCTTCCCAACAACCAGCTGTGATGCTAGAACCTTTCCCCCATCAAGGGACGGTAAGCACTTAGCAACAAAATACAGACAACTCGGGGAAAATCAGCCATGAAATCTACATGACTAGCGAAGAGATGTTTTTCCAAACACGGAATCGCAATTATGACACCCCATCAGACACCAATATGTCAGGGGCAAGTACCAGTGCACTGACTGCACCTTTGACCATTTCAAAGATGTCTATAGAGCCATTGCCAAAAATGGCAAAGGGATCCAATAGGCGAGCAGGAAACTATTCCAAAGCGGCCCATAATTATAGTATCGTGGATGATTTAGTGCAATCTCCCGCTACTATGTCAGCTTTGGAAGTATTGCAGTCATGCCCAAAATAACGGAAAGCCCTACTTTTCGCGTTAGGTGTTATTGACCCTACCGATACGCGCCTAATGGATTTTGACTTAGACAAAGCCACCCCTAGGCTTCCTTCCATGGTCGTCTTCCAGATACTAGTGTCGGTCCAGAATATCACTATTCACCGATGTGTCATAGACGAGGGTGCATCCACAAACATCATGTCCAAAAATGTTTGCCAGAAGTTAGGCTCTCCCGAACTAAAACTCTCAGTCATTACGCTTAGAGCATATGACTGTCGTCCATCAACCCCCGTCGGCCTCTACCAAAACGTCCCAGTCTGCTTAGTAGGAAATACAATCCACATAGAAATTGAAGTCTTGGATGCTCACCTGGACTATAATATACTCCTTGGGTGGAGTTATATGTACGTCATGTCTTCCATAGCCTCCTTCATCTTTCACATCATGATGTTCCCCCATGAGGACCGCATCATTACTGTAGACCAACTAACGCACAACGAGAAGCGACCGCTAACAAACACTGACGTAATTCTACCCTATGTAGATACATCCTCGAATGCTCTCTCACGGTACCAAGAATATGGCCCCAGC
The DNA here is from genome assembly GCA_034641835.2 of Pinus albicaulis. Classification (NCBI taxonomy): domain Eukaryota; kingdom Viridiplantae; phylum Streptophyta; class Pinopsida; order Pinales; family Pinaceae; genus Pinus; species Pinus albicaulis. The sequence goes on along the minus strand of CM076578.1, from coordinate 352,212,229 downwards.
CAATTCAAACCATTGTTCGTTCTAGGGTCATTCTTAGGAGATCCTCCCATTATCCCTGAGTCATTGTCTGATGTCACAGGGACTATGGTGTGCATGATGTCCACATCAAGCGCTGAAGCTAGTCAGGACATGGAAACAAGTAGTAATGGCACCAATTCTTCGGCCACGACAGCCTCTCTAGCCTACACCGCCTCCCAAACCCCTTTCCTCTAACCCCCAGCCGGTTTCATCTCCCAGTAGGTTTTGGCAACACTGGTATTACCCAACATATCATTCAAAATCCCAGTTTGGTACCTCGTTCCCCCTATAGGAACAGGAGCCACCCACGTTAATGCCACAAGATTGAAGCCCCTCAGTCCCGAGGAGGCCCCACTCATCCAAAAAACAGTCGAAACCACCCCTACAAAGGAAATTCCCATTGCAAAACCAGTGATAACAGCTAAGAAAACCGAGAAAAGAGGAAACAATATGGTGACCCCCGCCATTCAACTTGAATAACCAGTCTGCGCCATATGCGATGTAGTAGGTCACCCTACCCTTATCTGTCTGGAATTGGTTGAATTAAAACCACTCCTTGGCTCTGAGACAAACATCGCGACGTCGCGTTCCTATAAAAAGGAACTGACCACCAAAGGTAAAGATAAAGCATTGCGTACCAATCACGCATGCGCTCTCTACAACAACGATGGGCACTATACCCACCATTGCCCAGAGATCCCATGATATAGGGACGCCTTACATGCCATCGAGTGATCCTATCAAGAGGATCCCTCCACCCAGGCATCCATAAATGAACCTCGTACCATCTTGTACCTATAGGAGAAACAACGAAGGGCACAAGAAAGACCCCCAGTCATGCCCGTTATACGTTGCATGCTATGCGATGAACGTGGTCACTTCCTCGAAGAGTGCGCAGCCTTGGAACTCATCCACATATGGTATCCTATAGAAAGGGTTTACTACATTGGATTGCGGGCAACACAATTCACATGTTTGTTATGCGCCAACAATCACCTTTTAGAGAATTGTCACTATATCCCCCGATTCTAGCTAGCCCTTTCTAGCTTACGCTCCACCATAGTCCTCCTCTCCTAAGAAGATGACATGGATGCGGAGTCCATGGACAACTCCACAACCCAAGAAGATGTGATGAGTAGATCCATCATGTTCCTATCTGTTGAAAAGTGACCAATCAGGGAACCCCTAGTTACCCCTAGCTACTCTATACAAAGAAGACCAGCATGAGCGTTATGCAAAACACCCAATCATGTGGTCGCATCTTGTCCTGATTTAGCAGCATTACAACGATGGTTCCCCGCCAGACCTCAAACTAAGCACGACGAAACCCATATCAAGGATATTCTACCTAACATGTCATGGAAATCATTACGAGCAACACTGGACTTATGCCTCTTAACTTTGTCCTACCATCGATACAATTCATACCATAGAAAAGAGGGAGGATGAAATTCGTAAGTGGTATAGAAGGTACACCGTCGGGTCAACAACCCCACCCCCAGAGGGGCTTGGGGGGAAAACCAGGATGACACACCAACCAAACATCACCCAAGCTAAGCCGAGGATAACATGCGGACTATGCGACCTAAATGATCACCGAGTCAACCAGTGCATAGAACTGAAGACCCTTGCAAACAGTCTTCGCATAGTCTCTTCTCTCCCTCAGAAACTTCTCTCTAATCAAGAGAAGATCATGCGCACCTATTACTGGATTTGTTCACACTTTCACCATACAATTAAATGTGTACACCTCCCCAAGCTAAGAGCGGCAAGAGCAGCATTTAGTCTACACTCCCCCAAAGTGTTAGACACGCTTAAGCCAACAACATGGACATGGAAGCAGAAGACAACCTCTTCTATGACGGATCCTTTCCAAGCATCCACATCTAGGACGTCGAGTATCATTGATTCCCATACAATCTACTCCGTTGGCATAGTGATACCACGCACCATCTGCACTGGCCAAAATCACACACCAGAGGTATGCCTGCTAATGGAAACATTCAGGCACCTCTGCAGCAGGCACAATTTCCACCTACCAGAAATTGACCATTCTAGTGGGGAAACCAACCTTGTGCTCACCCAGAATCCCATTACAGAGATTCTTCCCCCACCAAACGTCGATGACACGATCCACCATATACAATTGGTATCATCGCATATCGGAAATAGGATTGCAGCCGCCCCCACATCCCAGGATTTCCACCCGATTCCTGTCGAAAAAAATCAAGGTACCTTGCGCTTTTGCGTTGATTTCCGCCAGATCCCAAATTTACATACCGCCATCGAACTCCTTTATGATACCTAGCCTCTAGAACAACGCCTAGTAGAACTAGAGTTTGTCGACTAAATTTGACGACAGTCCCTGCAATAAAACGAGGCCCACAAGAAAAGGGTAAAAGCATCATTTGACCACCACATGAACCCTCACTCATTCACCGAGGGAGAACTAGTCCTCCGCTATGATGTCACAAAAGAAGCCCTAGGGCCAGGAAAGTTAGAAACCTTGTGGAAAGGATCATACATCATCAAACACTTCCTCCCACAGGGAGCATACATCTTGACGGAATCGGATGGGACATGCCTCATCAACCCCATCAACGGCCTTTACCTCAAGAAATTTTACCCATAAGGGCTAAAACGGCCCTTCCCTAGAGTAAACGTACACAACCCCAACCACTGAATTTTTTTTACCAAAAGAATGATTTAAAAGCGCTCAAAGTGCCACCATGGATCACCAACCTAAACCCTATTTCCAATTTGCTGATGGAGCATCACGATGGTCTCAAAGTTTAGCTGCAGCCGCCTGGGTCATTTATCACCCTGATCGATCACTACTCTGCTCAAATGGTGTGTGCATCGGTTCAGTAACAAACAATCAGGCAGAATATGATGCCATCATCGGACTTATGTGCGATGCCCTCCATCAGGGCATACACCATGTGCATGTCTACCTCGATTCCCAGTTAGTTATGTCGCAGTTAAACCAAACATTTGAGACAAGAGATACACATCTGTTTAGAAAATATTTGCATGCAAAAATATTAAGCAGACAATTTGACTATATTACATTTACACATGTACCAAGGATTCAAAACCAAACAGTTGATCGCATAGCTAACAATATCCTAAACTGGAATGCATCTCGAATAAAACATGATACATAATAACCAAAAATATAGATATCCATCAGCATAACATCATACATTAACTGAAACATGTGACACATCATACAGAGCTGCAAAAAATATCTCTCATATATATATATATATGTCACAGTGTATATGTCTGAATACAAAATAGTTTTGTTGGCCCAACAGCCAGCCCAAAGATACAAAATTCATCAAAAATAAAGGAAGCATCCTCATAATGGGTGCTTTCCCTGTGTACAAGTATACTCTAGGGTGGTGCCCCCTCAGGAGGGGCACATGGACCCACAACCACTCCCGGTGCCACCACTAGAGCTGTCGTCGCAACCGAGATCGCCACCCGACGTAGAACGGGCCAATAGTCCCTCTCACAGGCCATCAGGGTCTCCAACCAGACCTCCTCAAAGTCATCCATAAATCCTCGAGCAGGAACCCCCTGGGTCAAGCGGTCCACTCGACCCCAGGTATCCTCGAGAGCTGACACCTGAGCAGTCAACTCCTAGATACAAGCCTCCGTCATATCCGCATGTGCTGCTACTGCATCAACACAAGCCCGCTCAGCTGCAGCCTCCGTAGCGGCTGAGCTGCTGCCCTCTCCTAAAGGGCCAGCACCACCACCAGGTCCCCCAGCAGCACCTCCTCCTTGACCACCCCTAGGTCGCCGTAGAGGATCATGGCCAACCATCCGAGCCACGGGGCGACCTACGTTGCCAACATCTGTAAGAGTAACCAAAACGATGTCAATGTCACTGGAAAAACACATAAGTACATATATACTCAAATAAATGCAGAAAACATACATAGCATACCTATAGGCCCCCAAGCATAACCAAAAGGGAGACCCATGTCTGGATCCCCCCGGAAGTCCATCCCCGCATATGGGAATGGCAAGAACATCTGCAGGTTGGCCTCAAGCCAAGCCTCTGTTATGGCGTTCCAATAATGCCCCACCATGCCACCACCACCTCGCGGCATCACTGGAGCCCACCTCCTCATACGAGGCTCCAATGGCCCCCCAGATGGCACTGCCACTACTAGCCACAGCAGCACTACCCTATCGTAAATAATGTTGCACAAGATACTGGAATACGCAAACAACTGAGATCCACTATGGATCTTGTTGAGTTGTGTCACCATCCCCTCAGAGTAGAAACAAGCAAAGTCGTAAAAATGCCCGGACCTCAACCCGCGCAGTACTCCAACCTGCGGGCTTGATGCCCGATGCGAAGCCGACGACCCTACTAGTCGCACAATCACCGCCAGAGCACATCGCTCTTCCAAATTTGTCACTGATGCAATATTGATGCACCCCTCCATAAGAGGCACCCCACCATAGTGACGCCTCCGGAACCTCTCCAAGTCTACTCTCCCTGAAGGGAGTGGATATCTCAATGCCTCACCCTGAGGCAATAACCCGGTCAAAAAATACACATCCGTCTCAGGACGAATGACTAGGTTTGTCCCATGCAACACGAACATGTTGCACCTCCTGCGCCAATGACGGATCAAATAACGTAGCAATTGGTCCTGTGATCGAAGAATCTTGTTCTCTGCGAACTTCAGGAGCCCCCATTGCTCCATCTGATGGCACATTCCAGCATCAGCATCCAACGCAGTTCAGAGCTCAGGGCAATCCCGCTCCCTCCACAATAACCTGTCAACAAAACAAGTACCCATCAGTATAGAAAAAACACAAAAATAGGCACAAAAAAACCAATTTTTTTAAAACCTCAACGTTGTGCACCTATCCCTCAGACATGAGTGCCTTGAGTGCGCCAAAGAAGGGGAACAGAGCGCCTTTAGCACGCTTATCCCCGGAAAAAGCACACAGAGGGCGCGCCTTTGTCCTGATCGCCCACACAATCTAGGGAAAAAAACACCCAGAATGCGTAAGAACCTAGTCTGTATGGACCCCAACACCATCAAACTGAAAAAATTAAAGTGGAGGAAATCATGGAGGTTACCTGGGCATGATCTCGCTAATCGCTGGTGCTCAGGCTGACCGCAACGGCAAGAAATTCTACGCAGAAGCCTCTGACCTCTCAAAAACTCAGCAAGTACAAATGAATTGAATTAGGGCCATATTCACCTATATATCGCCCTTTTCAAAAACTTGGGAGGACCATAACAAGAGATCAGAAGGTTCGTTCTCCGAAATGAAAGTTGCATCGCGACCAACACTCCATGATAAATAGAGGTGATGCCACACAATCGCACTCCCAAAAAATTATTTTTTCAGCGTCGGCAGGTATGCCCTCTCTCATATTCTTTTTTAAAGCTCATGACTTTCAATAATATTTTATAAAGAAGATGCTTTCACTTGAGGTAGTTGTTTTTGTAGGAAAAGCTCGCAAACCATCCACAACGCCATCTACTAAAAGTTCCAGAGCAGGTATCATTCTACCCCCAACATGATAGAGTCCTAGTCAACTCTGCATATCTTGACATCATTTCTCCATCAGAAATCAACCATAGGGTCCTCACATCTGATCGTGTTTATCATCACCTCACCCTGCACATGATAATCATCCTCGTTGGTCGATAGAGCGTCCCCTCCATGGCGCTCGTCACCCATAGTAGACCATATATCATAGCAAAAGTGATGCCATGGCCATACCACTTTAGTCCGGGAAGCACCTCATGCCCATCCATTCACCATGCATAAGGACAAGTTTACCATACAAGCTAAAACCCCCCTTCTCGGATGACCAGGTTGTACAAGAAAATCAAAAGCGCACTACTGTGCCTCGCATTTGGCCCACCATATCTCCACCAGCGTAATCCCATCTGCGATACGTTCTCATCTTCTTCATCAACCCCGCACATGAGACCAACCAATGGGACCCCCACCCTCAGCAAAACACCTTCCTCACAACATCGGTGAGCGAACACTTTCATGTTTTGGGGTACCCGTCTCTGTGTTTTGTACAAACCAAACCCCATTATTTTATTCTTTTGATAAGTGTACAAAGACCCCGAACGGTGCACTACGTCCTTCTCCCTCCATATTTTTCTCCCATGGCAGCAGTCCCTGAACATCCTTGGTCGGAGTATTACACCCCCACGCATAAGCCACCATGACATTCATAGCCAGTTTATACCTGCCCTGGAGGTCCTACCGACTCCAGGGATTTCCCCATCAGAAATAACTATGAGTGCCGCCAAGCTGCTTAGTATACTCTGACCTTGGGCCACTGAATCCCCATCATCAGTTTTTAGTCACCCCTCACCAACATGCCTATGTTAAAACCATCACATCCAGGTCCCCGACCCCTCAAGTCGGTGACCCCTTGGCCGGTTGAGGCTTCCTTTTTGTCGACTTCGACACCTATTCTCCAAAAAGGAAGTGGTACCTTGGATTACCGCTCTCCATAAAAGGGGCATCCTCGGGTGGCACTATGGGAGACATCATTGCCCATAGATGTCATCGATCCTCCTGACATTCGACTACAACTAAAGCTTTCATGTCAAGATGGTATCGTACCTTACAACCATTGCACTTTGATCAAATTCATCGAATACCTGTGCCTCCATAAGCGTCTCTTTCAGCAATGCTTACACAGGAAGGTCACAACCAGCACCTATGCATACAATGTGCAGCTATATGCCATACCGAGTTTACACATATGGGTACCATATTCCACCTATTTTCAAAGAAAAAATGCCCCTGAGGGCGTCAACAACCACCAGATCACTACCACGTCAATGATACAGACATAACATATATCTGTCAAAATAGATTTGTTTAACTAGCCACATCATCACGAGCATGGGACATGCCCGCCTCATAGAAAATTTGTATATGTATTTGCTTATAGGGATCCCTCAGGACACTGTCATTCTTGGAACCGGTGAAGGGTGTTTTCAATTCCAAGCTTCACGCAGGTCTCTCTCTCTCTCTCTCTCTATAATAATGTATTTTGGCTATACAGTTCTTCCTAGACCTCACACATTGGGGGGCAACTGTTAACACTGGAAATTCGTATAGCAGAAGACACCATTATTTAATGTCAACCAGAAGGGTTTACAGGGCTAGAAGACATTACAAAATCTAGAAAGTATTTAAAAATCTCTAAGGTCTGAGAAAAAATCAAATTTGAACAAGTCCTAAATGATTTTGCACACATTATCCTTCATGAAGACTGCCTTTGCGCGCCTTATGGATGGAAATGAAAGCAATCCTGAGAATGGAAAAATGTCACTTTCTAGGACCACACAATGAAAAGGACAAGTGATTCCTCACTTGAATTCGCTTAAGGACATCCACCAACACCTCCTTAGACACCAAGTGAGCACACTATGGAATATTTGGAGCACACAATGGAATCATACCCCTCCCTTAGGTCACCATCCACAATGTACCAAGAGAGGGAATGAGGATTTGAAATCTCCTATATAAGGCCACCATGAGATGAAGAATGGGTGAGCACATTGTTATGCTAGCTATAATTGCCCAAGCAATACCAGCAGTGTGTGATCCAAAGCTGAAGATAGAGGGGACTAAATTGTTGGTCATCCAACAAGTTCAGTCCAACACAGTATAGAGAGAGGGGGACTGCACTGAGGAAAGCTTGGGATAAAAACATCCTTGCATTGGGACTTAGAACCCATGTTCTAGGGGCCCTTTGGCAAGAGGGTAAAGTTTCACTCTTATTACCACCAGTGCTCAATAAGAGGGGCCTAGAGCCACCGTTCATATTATTGTTGTCATTTGACTGTTTTCAGAGATCGTGTTTATTTGTTTTAGTTTTTAGTTTAGTTTTAGTTTATATATGCATGTTATTTCTCTATCTAGTATGCTTATGATTCTAGCTTGTTCCACTAACTTGTTTGACTCCACTTCTTTTTCTTCCTGTTACCAATAACTTAAGTGGGTAGACCACACCCCTTAAGTTGGTGTGATTTCGTACATAAGTGCACCAATTACATCCCAACATCCATCATGGTTGAAGAGGGAGAAGGATAAGTACACAATGCCAATGGTGAACAACCTAGGATTGGAGGAGGAAGAGGAGGAAATATAGGAGGTGGAAGAGGAAGTGGAAGAGGTAGAGGAGATCCAGAACCTTTTGGATTACCTATTCACAATGAGGATACACCATACACAATGAAAATTATTTCACCTACTATCCTCTCTAATTTTCATGGAATAAGAATTGAAGATCTAGAAACATTTCTCTTTGAATTTGAAGTATTATGCAGATCATATGATTATCTACATGATGCTAAAAAATTAAAACTGTTCCCTGCTACATTAAAGGATTCAACATTAAAATCATTTATGAGTTTAGGGACGAATTCTATAGGAACATGGGCAGAAATGAAATATGCATTCTTAGATAAATAAAAGGATTACTGTATGTCTCATCGCATGAAAGATGAAGTTTTTAAGATGGCACAAAGGGAAGATGAAAATATTGAAGATTTTGTCGAAAGATTTTTTTATAATATTAAAAAGTAAAAAATGAATAATTTGGATGAGGAAACTTTGAAAGCTCTCCTACTCAATTCCAACAGAGATGAGTGGATTGATCTCCTCAATGTAATGGGGAAAGGAGACATTTGTCAGTTACCATTTGGAGAAATTTGTGGATTATGTGTACATATTTCAAGGGGTAACTCACAAATCGGGAAAAGTCCAAGAGATCCTCTCTTATCAAGAATAAATAAATCTGCAGCTGGGACAATTAGTAGGGAATAATTAGGTAATTTGCTTGATAATTTCAAAATAGATATTTTAGTGAGACTTAGTGAGAAAATTGACACCCTTAAAATACAGAACAAGCAAAAAGATGAAAATGTTGCATTATCTATCTTATGCCCTAGGTGTAGAAAGAAACATGCTCTAAGAGAATGTCCTTTAGACTTAAAAACCATAGAAACTTGTGTAATATGTACAGAAAATCATGATACTAAAGAATACCCCTCTATACCAAGTCTTAGGGATGTATATAGTGAAGAAGGAATGCCAAATCACGTAGACCCTCTCTGCTTTATTGCCAGAAGACCGTGGTAAAATCCTCAAAATGAAAATCAAAATTTTAATCCTCAACAATTTGTACAATCTTCACAAGGTAATTGGAATTCACCTATGCCATGGCAACCTTGGGCTCAAACACAACCACAATCTTGGAATCAAGGGTGGCAAAATCCTTATGGAATCTATGATCAATATCAATAATATCCACCACCCTATCAAAATTTCCCACCACAATTCTTTCCTCAGAATAATCAAATTCCTCAAGCTCAAGTTCAAAATGCAAATCCACAACTCTCTTTACCATTTGCCCAAAAACCAAACCAATTACCCGTTCAACCACTTCCAAATCCAAATAATAAATGTGTTTACAACATGGAAGGGAAAAATTCTCAAACTTATATAATAACTCCACTAGATCTAAATAATGTTCAATTAAGATCTTTTAGAGTATTAGAAAAGAATAAACCCTCTATTATCATTCAGAAAAACAAAGAAAAATTCTTGAAAAAATAATAATAAAGCTGAAGAAGAAGAAATTTCTCTTCCTTAGAAAGAAAGTGATCAAACATAAAATATTCCCATAATTTCTGATGATACTCCTATTATAGAACAACCTTCAGTATCTATTACAAGACCACCTTTTTCCTGAAAGGTTGAAAATTGATGAAGGAGTAAAAAAACAAATCACATTGCATGATTATGATATGATGGATGAATTGAAAAATATTTGTATAAAAATTCCTTTATTGCAATCTATAAAAGAAATACCAATTTTTGAAAAAGCAATTAAAGAATTGAGTACTCAAAGAAAAAAAAAAGACATAAAAATAATCAAATTAGTTGGGAGAATTGCAGAAATCATGACGGGGAAGACAACAATGAAGAAATATTTAGATCTAGGAAGCCCCATTGTAAAAATTCACATCAATGGAATTGAAATACCAAACACACTGATTGATCTCAGAGCAGCCATAAACATAATGAGTAAACAAAATATGGATCAACTAAAACTTACTAACCTTTAATACACACCAACATCATTACAATTAGCAGACAAGTCTGTAATTAAACCTGATGGTGTGTTAGAAGATATTTTGGTATCCTTAGATTCTTGGGAATATCCTGTCGATTTCATGGTTTAAACACCCAAGAATAATTTAGGAGGACATCCATTAATTCTAGGAAGACCTTGGTTAGCTACAGTTGATGCTTTCCTCAGTTGTAGATCAGGAGACATGTTTATCTTATATGCCAGTACCATAGATAAATTTACATTATATCCACTTGCAAAAACAACAATAGATATAGAAAGTGAAGAATGGATAGATGATGATAACGATATACAACCTATTTTCACTATTGTACAAACAATTGAGGAGGACCGAATTTTAAATTCAATAGAAAATAATGAACCCTCCTTATATCATGACAATAGTCAAACTTTTCAAGAACAATTTAATATCGAATATTTATCATCTAGACAAATGTATTTACATTCTATGGAAAAATTTGGAAATTCTTCGATAGAAATCTTTCTAGAAAAAACATTGAATATTAATTAAAATCTCGAAGAATTACAAAAAAAATAAATTGGTAGAGACCTTGCAAAAACACTCTTCTACTTATGCATGGGAGTATACAGATATGAAAGGAATTAATCCCAAAGATTGTATGCATCATATCTATATTGAAGAGGATGCTAGACTAGTTAGAAAACCTCAAAGAAGAATGAACCCAAACTTAAAAGAAATTGTTAAGGAAGAGCTCCAAAAACTATTGAATGTAAATTTTATCTACCCAATATCATACAGTCAATGGGTTTCACCCCTAGTAATCATTCCTAAGAAAAATGGAAAATGGAGGGTATGCATCAATTACAAGGAATTGAATAAAGCAACATTGAAGGACCAATTTCCACTTCCTTTCATAGATCAAGTCTTAGACACATTCGCAGGAAAACAATATTTTTCATTTCTGGATGCTTTCAGTGGGTATAATCAAATTAAGGTAGCACCTGAAGATTAAGATAAAACCACATTTACCTGTCCATGGGGAACTTATGCTTACCAAGTACTTCATTTTGGATTGTGCAATGCTCCAACAACATTCCAAAGAGCAGTTCTCGGAATTTTTTCTGATCTTATTCATGACTGTGTGGTAGCGTATATGGATGATTCCACACTTTATGGTAATTCTTTTGAAGAAGCACTAGAAAATTTAGGAGAAGTTCTAATAAGATGCAAAGAAGCAAATATTTCATTAAGCCATGAAAAATGTTTTATGATTTTCAATGAGGGAATTATTTTAGGTCACCATATTTCAGGAAATGGGATAAAAGTAGACTCATCTAAAGTAGAGGTTATTTCCAAATTATCAGTGCCAAATTGTCAACGAGATGTTAGGAGTTTTCTTGGTTTTACTGGGGATTATAGAAGATTTATAGAAAAATTCATAAAAATAAAATCTCCACTCTTCAAATTACTTACCACAGATTGTGAATTCAGTTGGGACTCTAATTGTCAAAATTCATTCAAAATTTTGAAAAAGAAAGTCTCTGAAGCACCTATTTAAAAGGACCTAATTGGAAATTTCCTTTCCACGTATCTACTGATGATTCAGATACAACCTTAGGGGCCGTGTTGGGACAGAAATATCTTACTCCTTATTCCATATTTACTATACCAGTAAAAATTTAACTCTAGCAGAGCTAAATTATACTATAACTGAAAATTATTTTTAGCTGTAGTGCATGCCATTAATAAGTTCAGACATTACGTCACTGGAAATGAAAATTTCATTCACATAGACCATTCTGCCATCAGATATTTAATGAACAAACCAATCACTAATGGCAGAATAACCAGATGGCTATTACTATTGCAAGAGTTTAACATCACCATTCTAGATCGACCAGGAAAACAAAATACAATTGCTGACTTTTTATCTAGGATTCAAAATGATAATAATGATATGCCTGTAGAGGATAAATTTCCAGATGAATATATTTTTGCAGTATCTACTAAATCTCCTTGGTATGCAAATACTGCTAATTATTTGGCTACAAGAAAATTACCATCTCATTTGTTTCCCAGATAAAAGAGGAAAATAATCCAAACAAGTGCCTCTTACTCATGGATCGATGAATAATTATACAAAACATGACCAGATCTCATCAACAGAAGGTGTGTACGAGAAGATGAGATACCAAAGATACTTAAAGCTTGCCATGATGAACCATGTGGAGACTATTTATCTAACAAAAGAACTGCCTATAAAATCCTTCTCTTAGGATATTATTGGCCTTCCCTTTTCAAGGATGCCAAAGAATATTTCAAGAGATGTGACAGTTGCCAAAGGATGAGGAAACCTATTCTTTCAAGTGAAATTCCACTGCAACCTCAGATACTCATTAAACCCTTTGTGAAATGGGCCTTGGATTTCGTTGGTCCAATTAATCCACCTTCCAAACAAAAGAGGTATATTCTGGTATTTACTGATTATGTTACTAAATGGGTAGAAGCTAAAGCACTTTCTTTTGCTACTGAGAATGTTGTAGTTTCATTTATTTTTGAGGATATCCTCACTCATTTTGATGTCCCAAGGGAAATTGTAACAGATCATGGAACATAATTCACATCAAGAGTAGTACATAAGCTGGTGCAAGAATATAAAATCAAGCATCGGAAGTCCACTCCATACCATCCCCAAGCAAATGGACAAGTTGAATCTACAACAAGGTGATTTAAGCCATTCTCACCAAGACTGTACACTTGCACAGAAGGGACTGGGCCTACAGAACTACATGGAGGAGCACTACATGACATACTCCCTACGAATTTGTTTATGGAAATCAAGTCATTTCAAATAGAGTTCCAAATCCAGACCTATAAAACAACAGTCAATTTGGGACTTGACTTATTAGAAGCACAAAAGCAAAGGATGGGATAACTCAATGAGATTGATGAGATAAGACAGGATGCTATCCAGAAGACTAGTTTGGTTCAGCAACAGAGAGCTAGATGGCATGACAAGTACATCAAGGAAAGGAAATTTCATCCGGGAGACTGGGCACTACTCTTCGACTCAAAATTCAAGGATTTTCAAGGGAAGTTCCAAACTCACTGGCTTGGACCTTATGAGATCAAAGAAGTTTTTGACAATGGAGCAGTAAGAATCAAAACTATTGATGAAGAGAAAATTCCTCTATTAGTAAATGGACACTGACTCTAGATCTATCAAAAGCCAATGACAAGAGAGGATTTTGTCAAAATTTTCCAAAACAACTCTGATTTAAAGTTGGTTGAGAATAATTCTTCTTCTCAACCTTAAAAGTTTATTTTCTTTCTAAAAAAAAATGAATAAAAAAATAATAAACTCTGTATAAGCATGAAAACTAACAGATTGTTGGCATGTTTTATACCTAAAATTCAAGTTGAAAACCAAAATTCTTTTTGGCACCTTAAATTTTCTCTTACCCATTTTTCTAAAAAAAAATTCCATTTTCTAGCATCCCTTTATTAAAAGAATAACTAAGCTACATAATTGATGTTGCTCTACAACTTTGAGAGATTTATGTAGCTTTGACAGTTTCTACAAGCCAATTAACAAGAACATTTGATGATCAAATAAAGGAAGAAGTGATTGACTCCTTTTGATACAGAGCACCTGTAATATGACAACCAAAGGTTATCAAGCAAATAAATCAAATATATGTAATACTTCAATTTAACAATAGGGGTCAACATATTACATGTATGAATTATACGAACATAAAATTACGGAACAAATCGAAATCATCATTGTGAAAGGTGATAGTGTCATTACAAATCCCTCATAACTCACCATTTATGTTTCATCATAACACAATTCAAAGTCTCGATTCATTGATTTGATCGTTGCCTCAATCATAATTATGAATGACTAACGACTAATTCACTCGATTATACCTTCATCTCATACATGCCTGCCCTCTCATTTTTCCATCACCATCCGTCATTTTGCTCCGAAGAAAACCCTACCAAGCTCATTGCCTTGTCAAACAAAACAATTTATGGAGGTGAAACATCTTCCAACCATGGGTGTGGTTTTCCGAACAGAGCCAACAGGGAAGAAATTCTTGGAAGGATATCCACAAGAAAAATAATTATTATAGAAATCACAGTGGCTGGAATTCATGGTAAAATTCGATGGTTTCCATAAGGAAGTCACCAAAACTTTTGCAAGGGTTTTTGATGGCGTAGAAGTGGAAATAGGAGACATTAAATTCACAGTGACAGAGTCTCTGATTGCAGAAGCCACCAGATTGCCTCGTATAGGGGGAAAATGGTTCAAGAACAGAGGAATCAAAGTAGATGACTATAAGGTTTTCTTGAATAAATCAAGCATGGATATTAATTTCTTCGAGAAAGGCATCCCCAACTCTGCATTAAAAATTAAGTGGAAGAATTTGCTCTTAATCATCCAAAAATTTGTTACTTGTGAAGGTTGATTCAGATGTGTGTTTTCTACCATACAAGACTATTGATGAATTTTCTTGAGGAACATGAAATGAACCTTCCATATTTCTTGTTGGATAGTCTTAAAATGATGTCAGGTAATGTTCAAAAGAGAATTAAATTCATAGAAAACACAATGTATCACCATGGGCAAGTTAAAATACTTTTTTAATTGCATCTTCAAAGTATAGGGGATACATGGGAAACCTTTATACTAAGAAATCATTTTGAAGAGGAGACAAATGAACAACCAAGTAGTTGAAAAACTCAAAAAAAAAGGAAGGTTGAGACATCATTGGAACAAGAGCCACAACAACATCAATATTTTCCAGAAGATGACATACCAATTGCAGAAATTTTAAAGAAAATAAATACAAAAGATGTTAGAAGAGATAAATCCAACAAAAAAACAGAGATTTCGCCTCAGAAAGAAAAGCCTAAAACTCCAAATACCCCTGTCACATGACTAAGAATAAGCACCAGGCTAAAAAAATTGAAATAAGTACCCTCAAAAGATGTAGAACACATTGATTTGGAGACAGAAGAAAATTCAGTAAACTTCCCAAGAGCATCACCACCTACCTACATTTCACCTCCTCGGAGTCCAAGAAAAAGTTTAGGTATTGATCTATTACAACAAGAGATTTATGATTACATAGAATTACTGGAGAAAAGAGAAGCAGCCAAGAGACCAGTTCCAAATCAAGAAGAAGAGAAGGACCAATTTAATGAACTACAAGACCCTCTAGTTCTCGACATCCTCAGAAATGAAATCTTCGAACTGGAGACATTAAACAGTTTTATTAAAAGTGAAAATCAATCTTTGAAAGCTCTGAATGAAGTTCAAATTTCCAAGAGTGATAACCTCCTTCTACATTTAACTCTATGGTACAAAAATAACAAGAAATTGAAGGAAGAAAACACGACCATGAAGAGAAATATCATTAATCTGAAGTACAAAATCCTTATGAAGAAACCAAGGATGGAAGTAACAGGAAAGAGGGCGAAAAAGATAAAGTTGGATGTATTGGAAGAAGTGTCCAAGAATATGCAGTAACTTAACAGAGATAATAAAATTTTGTGTTTCTATGAGGACATACAAAACCTTTAGTGTGGGGGAATGTTGAGTCTCAAAATTGTTTTCTTTTGCACCCTTTTGCATCCGTATTTTCCTTCTTTTCCCATCACTATTAATCTGATAAGGAAAAAATCACATGATTTTGAAGGTAAAATACTCACGTGTCCTATTTATCATACTTGCTAATATGCCCTAGTGTTTTGTTAAATATTACATTAAACTACAGAATTGACACAATTCCGCAACTATTTCACAGATCCACAACTACCTCCATTGATAACAGGGTTTCGGTGCACTAGCTCAGCAAAGGAGTAGATGGGTATGTTGGTGTCCCGTGTTTTGATAGTTTGGAAAATCAAAAGACAAGGCAACATCAGAACCAATCTTTAGAGTTACAGGATCTAGTCCTCCTATTCTCAGAGAGGGATCTCTCAAAGTTTGTTTGCAAAGGTTTATCTTGTGTGCTTAGAGTATTGGTTTTAGACTAGCTATTAAGTGCACGTGTTTGTTTGTTTGTTTGTTTGGTTGGAATGATATAGCAGAACATGAAAGGCATAGGAAAGATATATAGGACAAAAAAATATCTGGTTCATTGGGCAATGGAGTCAAGAAAAGGTCATAACAAACTCATCAATGGATATGGGATATCAAAGGGCAAATCTAACTTGGCCACAATATCCTTTTATTTTTGGAATGAGATGAACATTAATGATTTGGAAAGAGAGGTTTAATTCTCAACAAAGGGAATTCGAAAGCATAATTTGAACAATAAAGAGCTCTTTGATAGACAGGGCTAACCATAAATTCTACAAATCACACCTTTAAGCAAATAATGATTTCAAAACAACTTTTAAAATGAAATCTAAGATTCGGGGAACACCCTATTTCCTCAAAGATTTTATTTCAAATGACTTAGAAAACATAAAAATATTCACTGATAATTAAAGTCATAGAAGAGGGAACACCTAAAAACATCTATGATCATAATTATAATGACCTTTAAGCCAACTGTTTAAGTGAAAACAAAGGGAAAGATCAAAACAGACCTTTTTGATTCACTGTAAGCAAATAAATTCAAAGGGAGACTTCAATAACAGTTTTTAAGTGGCAGCAGACAAGTAGGGAGAACCATAAATCATGCTGAAACCAACTGTTCAAACTATTAAGGAAATAAACAAGCATGAAGATTAAAGAGAGAGATTAAAGACTCTAAAATACTTCAGCAGAAGAAAACATGAAACAATGAAGGATGAACAGGTCTAAGGTGCTTCCAAGAGTCATTTCTTAGCCTAAAAATTTCAACCTACTGTAGTAAGAAATTATGGAACATAATGAAAACAAGGGAAAACATAAAACAGTTCAGAATACTTCACCAACAACCAAGCTCATGGATCCAATGATAGAGCCTTCTCAGGAACAAGCATGCAACAACATCATCAAGGTTTCCAAGACTTCAGTTTCTTCTTCAACTTCAACAAACTATGTATTTATTTAAGAGAGTTTCAGTATTACTACTGGTGATCAAACAACAACCAACCAACCAACAGTTTCTCATCTTCTACAGAAGTATTTATAGAAGGATGAGGAGGTGATATCTAACAAAAGATCTTAAGGAGAATTAATACAGAGTGATGACTTCTCGGCCTTTGAAAGGGCTCGATGACTAAGTTTACAGGTGTTTCACTGTATTAACTATTTTAGAATTAATATCAAAGCTCGGTGGGAGATTTATTGACTTTTAGGCTCTATCCAGGACGAAATAACTCTGCTGATATTTCTTTGCATTAGTTTCCTTAGCAGAATTAATTGCTTGGCTGCGCTGTGAGGCAGATATTTTCTTAATCAATAACTTCGGCCTCTGTTTGAATGGTTTGAGGCAACGGGTGGCTCTGTGGTAGCCGAGAGGAATCAATTCGCCTCAAATGTGACGGTGGAGGCCTTTCTGTCTGTTAAACACTTATGATGTTCTTTTAATGGTGTTTTAATTCTTGGAATTAGGCTTTTGATAATCATTCTTAGCCGTAATTCCAAAATCTATCTTCAATCTTCATTCTGCTGTGCTATGTCTTCAAAAACTAATACTCTTTTGAATGTGATTTGAATCACAGTGTCTTGTCGATGTGCAGGCCGCATAGGTCTCTTATGGTATCAATGCTTCATGATGCGCCAACGGATTGTGGTATCGAAACCTTTTAAATGGATCCCTTTTAATAAACAAAGCCTGAAAGATCGTCACCCTTTGGCTTTGATTTTCCCTTTAAGACATTCGAAATCCATTAGATCCTGCAAAAAACACACAAAAATTACAAAATCCTATGTTTATTTGGTAAACTGCTTCATAGGGCGTCGGGAACCTAGTGTGGCCGTTGGATGGCTTCATCCAACGGTGGAGATCTGCGTAGAAGAGGCAAAAAGGAGAATGGAGGGATATATAAGTCGGACCCGTCGATCTGCAGAGATCGACGGTCGGGAGTGATCCTGGTCGTATAATGAAAAAATGACAGAAATACAAAGAAAATAGGTTAAAAAACATTAGGTGGAGAAAAGTGAAAAAAAGGCGAATGGGTTTCGGAAATAATCTGGACCGTTGGATGAATGTAGATAGATGGCCCAGATCTAATCGGGGAATCACAATCAGTGGATTGCAATCGGGGTTGGCGAGCAACCACACCGATCGAAAGTTGCGATGCGATTGCGCGATCGGAGAAAGTTTCGATGCGATTGCGTGATCGGAGAAAGTTGCAATGCGATTGCGCGATCGGAGAAAGTTCCGATGCGATTGGGCGATCGGGCCATCGCAATCGGCGGTGGTAAACACTTAAACCGCACCAAGGAAAGGTTCCGATGCGATTTGGTGATCGGTTGCGGGCCTGGTTTTATATAGACCTCCGATAGGCCCTGAGCTCATGTATATAGGGGCTAATCGGGGTCGGGCCTTCGGGCCTGGGATTTTCAATCAACCCATTACAACTTTTCCGATGCGATAAGAGTTTCGGCTTTTGCACTTGGTTTTTCAAAGAAAGCAAAGGACCGGGGACTATGGATATGGGACTTTAATTGCATCGGAAGTTTTGATGCGGCCTTTTCAATCAACCCATTTTGAATTTTTTTCGATGCGATTGCGCGACCGGTCTTTTTAATCTAACCATTTTTATTTAACACGTGATTTGGCTTTTTAGATCAAAACTTTGGAAAAATGGGTTTTTGGGTTTTACAAAGAAAAAGGTGATCGGGAAAGGATTTATTTACAAGGTTTTAAGCACGGAAGGCGGGACCATAGTTTATATGAAAAAATAATATAATAATACGATCAGGGTCATGAAACAGAGGGCTAATCGCATCGAAACATTTGAAAGATGTCAAACAAACTTGTGCACTGGGATTTTGCGATGCGGTTAGCGCTTGGTTTTTATGGCAAGGGCACATGTGGGGAAATGATTAGGAGGCTTAGCCAAAGGGGCTAAAGCCTGTAATAAAGAACATGAAATTTTTATGATTTTTCAATGTTTTTAAAGGGTTTCGAGGGTTTCGGTAAGGCTAAAAAGTGGGTTTTAAACCTTACAAAGTGGATTTTCATGAATGGAAGAAGGAAACTCATGAAAAAATAGAGGAATTTTATGGAAGAAAATAGGTAAAAAAGTGAAGGTTAGTTTTGTGGTGGAAGGAGGAAAAGGGTCTTTGTAGCAGTGTTTTGACTTATGAAAATAACAGAATTTTCAGAGTATGAAATTGAAACAATAGTAAAGTTTTAAGATTAATGACCAGATGTCTTCATGAGACTTCAAGAGGTAACACTTTTTGCAATAAAATCTGTTTCTTGAAGGCTCCAAAATAATTTAGCCACCATTTGGTATGAATTTTTTTTATCGGTGGCTAACAGTGGCTCCACTTGGGGATGATGCCTTCTTGAAGGCATCAAGAATTTCAGACTTGCATTCTCTGAGATGCTGATCAGTTGCCTCATCCATTGGGCTGCCTTTCTTTGATTGAATGATCTTCTTTTGCTCTAGAAATGCTAACAACCATGGAAAACAATGGATCTTTCATCAACAAGCTTTCTACCTACCCAATCCTACTGATCTAACATTTTTTCTTCCTTAGAGTGCACTTGGATTGGCAAACTCTCTTACAACATTTTATTCTTTTTGAAAGCAAAAAATCTAATCTAGTTCTACTTCTTATTTCTCCATGGACTAAGATTAAGCAGTTGAGCCCATATGCTTCTCTACCTAATCTACTAATCTGTTAGGATTAAGCAGTCTAACAGATGTTTATTCTCTAATTGCTAAAGCATAAATTAAAAAGCATACAAGTCAGGAATGAACAGTCTAACTTGATGCTGATCTATGGCATAAAAACAAGCTGCACATAGATTATTATTTGCAGAAAATTAAATCAAAATGATGAAGGCTTAAGATCTGAAAATTCAAAGCACTTCCTTCATCTTTTTACAACTCTGTTCTGACTTTTGTTTGAGCTGTAGCTTCTTTGTTTTTTGGTTCAGATTTTGAGCTAATTAGAACTAGATTTTTACATCTTTTGACTCAGAATTTGAAACAGATTTGAGTCATCTTTCTTTGGAAACCTAGGTTCAGATTTTGAGCTTGTTTGAACCTTTAATTTCTATCCTAAACTATCTACTGATAATCGAAGTTTAAACAATTTGGCAAATCGAATTCACTATCCTATCAGCAGAAAATTTAGAGCTAGTTAGTCAAGATTAAGCTATTTGAATAACTAGAAGTGTGTTTTTAGGAGTGGCATTTGAGCTTGCACACTTTCAGATTTGTTTCTCTTTTTTGGGCATGGGGCTATACCTTTCTTGTTTTACAATCTGCCCTCTTTTCTCTTTTTATTGTTTTTTGTATTTTTCTTTTTCTTTCAAGACAAAAATCAACAACTAACTAAATGCTCAAAGGCTGAGCTTTATTGACATTCCTAACTAACCTAAACTAATCTTGGGGTATTTACATGTTTAGCTGATGAACTCTCTTTTCCAGTACAACCAATCCAGTAAATGATTCCACGATTGGTCCTTTTTCATCTCCTTGGGCAAGCTGGACAAACAGGGCCACTCCTATTTTTTTTTTTTTTAGCAGCAGTTCTAAATAATCTTCTTGCTTTTGGTAATACACTGCTCCTAATGACCTTGATCCCTTCTTCAAATGCCTTCAAGAAGTGAGCATAGGGATCTTGAAATAGTGCCTGGTTAAGAGTGTTTGGAAGAATATGTGTTTCAACCAGGATCATCTCTTTTTTCTCCACTGGATTAAGGCAAAGATTCTTATGAGAAAGAAAAACTTCCTTATCTTCATTATTATCTGAACTAGAGGATTCATCATATATTACAGGGTTGTCCTCTTGTAGTTCTGGTATGCTCTAATTCCATGGAATTTTCTTTGTGAAGATATCATCATGTTCTTGAGCAGGGGTATCTCTTATTACTTCAACCTTTTTAGGAGGAAACTCCTTATCTTCATCTTGCTCAAGAAATTTCTCTTTCTTTTCAACCTCAACATTACAACTAGTAGATTGCTGACCCCTAATTATGTGAAAGCTATTTCTAATGAATTGGATGGGCTGGTGGCTGCTTTCAAGCTGATGATAATGAATTTCATGACACCAATCCACTGTTGGTTTCCCTGCATGATTAGTTTCTGTTTGGAGCTTATCATCATCATCAGATTGATCATAAATTGAAAGATCATTAGTATACACAATTTCACCAATCAAACATATTGGGTTATCATTTTGTTCCTCTTTGAGATTTTCTACAAGTTTATTTTCTGTTTCAAGACAACAAGATTTAGTAGATAAATGAGCAGGAGTGTTTTGTTATAATAAAGAATTGAGGGTTGGCCGTTTATTTAATATCTGATCAATTTCTTCCTCTGTAAAAAGAGAAGGAATTTTCTCTTTGCTTTGGACAGAAGAACAACAGTCCTTTCGCTCTTGTGTTAACTGGTTTTGAGGCTGGATGTCTTCTTGAGCCTCTTCTAGGGAATCATTACTTGTGCTTGCAGGGGAATTTTTAGGATTCTCTTCCTTTCCCTGATCTATCTCAATTTCAAACAACTCCTCATGATTTTCATGGCAGTCACTTTGACTGTAACGTTCACGAGTTGTTTCAAGTATATTGTCAGGATGCCATCCTTTTTTAATAATCTGAAATGAGTCATAACATAAAGGAAGAGACTCTGGTTGTGTTGTCTCTTCTCCTATTTCAGATTTTGTAGGTTAAAAATGGCTTATGTTTTCCTAAAGGCACTGCTCACTATTAGTTTTTGCAATCTGGTCATGAAGTTCTCTTAATAGCATGATACAAGACATAGGTAGATAATCAGGAATTTGCTGACAACCTTTTTCATTGCTTTCTTTGTAATCTTGTTCACCTTCTTTTATAAAGTCTTGATCATCATCTATATATTGCTCATTGTCTAGGTCTTGTAATGGTTGAGTTTGTGTTTGATCTGGGAAAAACATAGGTTGCTCCTGTTATCAATATTCTTATAATCTTTCAAAAAGAGATTAAACTCATGAATGGCTGTTAAAAGATCTTCAGGATGCATTTCTTCCAGAGCTTCCTCATTATCTATAATGTGTTGGGTGATGTTTTGTGATGGATCATAATGTATTGCACCTAATGATAATGATGTAGTGTTTTCTTGATAGTTCTCATAGAACACATATTCAAGGTCTCTCAAAGAAAACAAACTACTAGATCTCAAGCATTCATACCAATCCCTAGCTTTTCCTTCTAATGTTTCCATGAACATTTTCATCAGGCAGTCTTCGTGCCATTGAACCTTGAACTTCCACACATGTATATGAAACTCGATGAGATGTAGCAAGGGGTTATCAACATTTTCGCCCTGAAAGGTAGGTACGTTTTCTAACCAATCTACTTAAGGCATTTTGTGTGGGAATCCAGGGATATGCTCCCTGCTCATTGGGGCATACCTTTGTTGTATCCTTGGAATCATTTTATAAATCAAGAAAGAGGTCACTGTGTCTATTCAACCAGTTTAGAGTCTTCTACCAGTGGATTCATTAGGTCTTTTGGATTTGTGGAGTCGCCAGGTGGAAGATTTTGAAATTTGCTGTCCACCAACAACATGATTGGGTTTGCTCAATGCATTCCCAAGGGAGTCTACAAGGACTGTAAGGGTAATAGGCTTTTGGAGGCCAGTGGAGTCACCAGGTGGAAATTTTTTAGCTTTTATCAAGGTAAAATGTTTTGTGGTTCCACCACCACGTTTATTATGAAGCCAAACTAAATATTTTGGGTTTTTATGAGTTTCTATGGTTGTTTGAAAGACTAATGAGTTTATAAGAGCTTGCTAGGCAACTATGAACTCAGTGGTCCCACCGTGATCGCCATTATGTTGGGGCGATGAGGTGGCTAATAATCACTAGATATTCTTAAAAATAAGGGATTTCTGGAGTCCTAAGGGGTACTTAGATTGTCACTGACTCAGAACGTCCCACCGTGATCGCCATTATGTTGGTGTCCCGTGTTTTGATAGTTTGGAAATCAAAAGACAAGGAAAAATCAAAACCAATCTTTAGAGTTACAGGATCTAGTCCTCCTGTTCTCGGAGAGGGATCTCTCAAAGTTTGTTTGCAAAGGTTTATCTTGTGTGCTTAGAGTATTGGTTTTAGACTAGCTATTAAGTGCAAGTGTTTGTTTGTTTGGTTGGAATGATACAACAAAACATGAAAGGCCTATGAAAGATATATAGGAAAAAAAAATATCTGGTTCATTGGGCAATGGAGTCAAGAAAAGGTCATAACAAACTCATCAATGGATATGGGATATCAAAGGGAAAATCTAACTTGGCCACAAGATCCTTTTGTTTTTGGAATGAGATGAACATTAATGATTTGGAAAGAGAGGTTTAATTCTCAACAAAGGGAATTCGAAAGCATAATTTGAACAATAAAGAGCTATTTGATAGACAGGGCTAACCATGAATTCTACAAATCACACCTTTAAGCAAATAATGATTTCAAAACAACTTTTAAAATGAAATCTAAGATTCGGGGAACACCCTATTTCCTCAAAATTTTTATTTCAAATGACTTAGAAAACATAAAAGATTCACTGATAATTAAAGTCATAGAAGAGGGAACACCTAAAAACATCTATGATCATAATTATAACGGCCTTTAAGCCAACTATTTAAGTGAGGACAAAGGGCAAGATCAAAACAGACCTCTTTGATTCACTGTAAGGAAAGAACTTCAAAGGGAGACTTCAATAACAGTTTTTAAGTGGTAGCAGACAAGCAGGGAGAACCATAAATCATGTTGAAACCAACTGTTTGAACTATTAAGGAAATAAACAAGCATGAAGATTAAAGAGAGAGATTAAAGACTCTAAAATACTTCAGCAGAAGAAAACATGAAACAGTGAAGGATGAACAGGTCTAAGGTGCTTCCAAGAGTCATTTCTTAGCCTAAAACTTTCAACCTACTGTAGTAAGAAATTATGGAACATAATGAAAAAAAGGGAAAACATAAAATAGTTCAGAATACTTCACCAACAGCCAAGCTCATGGATCCAATGATAGAGCCTTCTCAGGAACAAGCATGCAACAACATCATCAATGGTGAAGTAAAATGGTGTTAAACACTTATGATGTTATTTTAATGGTGTTTTAATTCTGGGAATTAGGCTTTTGATAATCATTCTTAACCGTAATTCCAAAATCTATCTTCAATCTTCATTCTGCTATGCTATGTCTTCAAAAACTAATACTCTTTTGAATGTGATTTGAATCACAGTGTCTTGTCGATGTGCAGGCCGCACAAGTCTCTTATGGTATCAACGCTTCATGATGCACCGATGGATCTTGGTATATAAACCTTTTAAATGGATCCCTTTTAATAAACAAAGCCTGAAAGATCGTCACCCTTTGGCTTTGATTTTCCCTTTAAAACATTCGAAATCCATTAGATCCTACAAAAAACACACAAAAATTACAAAATCATGCGTTTATTTTGTAAACTGCTTCTAAGGGCATCGGAAGAGAGCGTGGCTGTTGGATGGCTTCATCCAACGGTGGAGATCTGCGTAGAAGAGGAAAAAAGGAGAACGGAGGGATATATAAGTCAGACCCGTCGATCTGTAGAGATCGACAGTCGGGAGTGATCCTGGTCGTATAATGAAAAAATGACGAAAATACAAAGAAAACAGGTTAAAAAACATTAGGCGGAGAAAAGTGCAAAAAAGGAAAATGGGTTTCGGAAATAATCTGGACCGTCGGATGAATGCAGATAGATGTCCCAGATCTAATCGGGGAATTGCAATCGGCGGATCGCAATCGGGGGTGGTGAGCGACCGCACCGATCGAAAGTTGCGATGCGATTATGCGATCGGAGAAAGTTGCGATGCGATTGCGCGATCGGAGAAAGTTTCGATGCGATTGGGCGATCAGGCCATCGCAATCAGCGGTGGTAAACACTTAAACTGCACCAAGGAAAAGTTCTGATGCGATTTGTTGATCGGTTGCGGGCCTGGTTTTATATAGACCTCCAATAGGCCCTGGGCTCATGTATATAGGGGCTAATCGGGGTCGAGCCTTTGGGCCTGGGTTTTTCAATCAACCCATTACAAATTTTCCGATGCGATAAGAGTTTCGGCTTTTGCACTTGGTTTTTCAAAGAAAGCAAAGGACCGGGGACTATGGATATGGGATTTTAATCGCATCGGAAGTTTTGATGCGGCCTTTTCAATCAACCCATTTTGAATTTTTTCCGATGTGATTGCGCGATCGGTCTTTTTAATCTAACCATTTTTATTTAACACGTGATTTGGATTTTTAGATCAAAACTTTGGAAAAATGGGTTTTTGGGTTTTACAAAGAAAAAGGTGATCGGGAAAGGATTTATTTACAAGGTTTTAAGCACGGAAGGCGGGCCCATAGTTTATATGAAAAAATAATATAATAATACGATCGGGGTCATGAAACAAAGGGCTAATCGCATCGGAACATTTGAAAGATGTCAAACAAACTTGTGCACTGGGATTTTGCGATGCGATTAGCGCTGAAAGGGGTTAGCGCTTGGTTTTTATGGAAAGGGCACATGTGGGGAAATGGTTAGGGGGCTTAGCCAAAGGGGCTAAAGCCTGTAATAAAGAACATGAAATTTTTATGATTTTTCAATGTTTTTAAAGGGTTTCGAGGGTTTCGGTCAGGCTAAAAAGTGGGTTTTAAACCTTACAAAGTGGATTTTCATGAATGGAAGAAGGAAACTCATGAAAAAATAGAGGAATTTTATGGAAGAAAATAGGTAAAAAAGTGAAGGTTAGTTTGTGGTGGAAGGAGGAAAAAGGTCTTTGCAGCAGTGTTTTGAATTATGAAAATAGCAGAATTTTTAGAGTACGAAATGGAAACAATAGTAAAGTTTTAAGATTAATGACCAGATGTCTTCATGAGACTTCAAGAGGTAACACTTTTTGCAATAAAATCTGTTTCTTGAAGGCTCCAAAGTCATTTAGCCACCATTTGGTATGAAAAAATTTTATCGGTGGCTAAGAGGGTAGATAGAGGATGATCTCCTCATGGATTTCCTCCTGATTATCCAAGCCAATTCACCAAGGAGATCACATAGTTATATAGTCAAAGGAGGTAGTCAACGCATAATAGCGCTCAGAAACAGACTCCGAGAATGTCACGACTTTGTCGATTTTCTTTCCTAATAGAAAATTGATAGATAGCGATATTTGTTTAAGTTTTTAACTTGTATAAGGATTTTAAGGAGATCTGTAGGCATAAAACTTATGTAATGCTAAATGCACTTTATAAAAACCACAGAAACTTTGTGTATTCAAGGTGTGCCATATTTTATTTTCCTGAGAATTTTGTTTGAAGACTTTTATTTAATTCGAAGTTCCTTTTTCGTTAATTGATGTGTTGTTAGCATTAAGAAACTTACTGCATTGCAGAGGGCCCCTGCAAGCAGATCGGGTCATTTGCTTTCAGTTTTTACTTTATCTCAAACGCATTATCATTTTGTAATTTTAATCTGGTTAATGCTTTGGTTTATGTTTCATTTTCAAGCTCAGTTAAATAGTTAAATACTTTGTTTCTGCTTATTTTGTAGATTTATTTCTTAAATTCGTTCTTTCCATATCTTATATAGCTCAGTTCATTTCCTTTTCGTTTACATTCCAAGGTAAAATTTTCCATAGATAAAAGCTCTGTTTTCATAGCATTTTCATTTGATTTTTCAGTTAGCTTTCAATTTTCATGATTTCATAAAACTAGGATTTGTACCATATTTCATGTTTTAATAATTTAGAGTTAGTTCACTATTTGTTGCAGCATAAAAATCTCAAAAACAACTTGATAAAAACATAGTAGAAATTAATCTAACATTTCTTTTGAAAAGAGCCTTGTTACAAACCATTTTTAACAACTTAATTCAATTGAAATTAACCATAGAAATAACATTTAACATATATGATAGATTGCTCTAAAAACTCACTTACCCATAGGAATTTAACATTGATCCATAAATTAAAAAATTAACAAAACTCAAAATGCAATCCTCACTCTAACGACAAAGACTTCTAGCACATATATTGCACTTGCACTTCATCAGTTTACTGACTCCGGTCGATAATTTATGCTTGCAATTTAAGAACATTAAATTGACTAAAAAACCATTTTCATCATTGGTGGTTTCTCTCGTGCATGTTAATGGTTTATGTCATTGACCGGTAATTAGGTGGTTTATTCCATGTTCGACTTCAACACATCTATTCACATGGTTATATTTATATTTTGGTTAGGTTGAGACAGAGGCGAAGACCCTAGATTTCCTCTGATAAATCCAGGTTGCGTGGAGTTATTCATGATTGTACTTATGATCCTTTCTAGTTGGATGGTTGTGCCCATGCCGTGGATTCATGTATTCTTATATTCATGATCCTTTTTAAGTCAGATGGTTGCGTCCATGTAGTGGATCCATGTATTGTTAGATGTCGTCTCATAGATGTATTATTAGGCATACTTACATCAGAGATGTCATGTTAGGTCCCTATATTACTAGTGTAGTCCATTATTGTTTTTAGTGTAGCCCCCTTATTGTTATTTTTGTACCCATGTAACCTCCATACTGTTATTATTGTTCCCTTACATTATTATTGTTAGGTCGGCTAGGATTATATTGTGACGCCATGGACACCTATATATAGAAAGAAGGTTTTTTCATTTGTATCATCCAAGAATTGTTCATGTATGTAATGTAAAGAAGGTTCCCCCCTCAAAGTGGCTTATTTCTAAGGCATTGATATCTCTTTTCTTCTATTTTTGGAGTTGGTTTCAACATTTGGTATCAAAGCTTTGGATTCTAGGGTTTCGCTGCTCCAAAAAGGTCATCGTGAAATTTTCGTTCTAATTTTTTTTTTCTATGAAGGTTCAGAAGCTGAAATATTTAGCAAGCAAAGCCAAAATCCTGAGGAATGTCATGTAAAAATTTCAGATCTTGATTCACAATATTTTCGGAGATATGATCTGTGGAAGTTAGGGTTTTTTGCAGGCTCCTAAATTTCATCTAAACGAGGTGACCTTGGGAAAATCGTCATAACTCTCTATTTGAGCATCGAATTGGAATTCTGTAAAAAGTGGCCGAAAGTACATGGACTTTATTTTTTTGTGTATCGTTTTCAGAGCTGAAGGAGAAAACAATGACACGTGGAACGTTGTACAAGTTCTCTCTACCGAACCAGTCCATAATTAGGTCGTTTTGGGAGATTGGGCATAGATTTTCCTTGAAGCATCCAAATCAGGTCAGACCTATGGCATTCAAAAGAATATTCAGAGGGCTAATACAGGACCAAATTTCAGATATTGAAGATCCAAAATCATAGATATATATCAGTTTCAATATCGAGCTCCTCAAAAGCAAGAAAAAGGTGTGTGTTTTTTTTCAAATTGCGTAAGTTTTTTTTGAGAAATCAGTTTGAAGTGATTCCAAGGGAATATTGAAGATAGATATCGGTATTGGGTTCTAAAATGCCCCATAAAAAGAATTCAACACCCATTAATCCCTCATAATACTCTACTATGACTCATGAAGATGAAGAAGTGCAACATGATATATCAAAATTACAAGAGCAAGTGCACCAAATTTCGCTCTCGCAAAGAGAAAAAAAAATGAAATGGAAGTTTTGAAGAAAGGCATGGAAGATAATATGGATGGTTTGAAGAATGGAATGGAAGACATGGAAGCTAAGTTCGATGGTATAGAAGAAAAAATGAAAGACAACATGGAAGACATGAAGAATCTAAAAGCAGACATGGAAGGTTTGACAAATTTGATACAAGAGATGTTTCCTAATGGTGAAACGATAGTAGAGGAAACTCATGATGAGAACAAAATAAATGTTAATCGTGATTTCATAAACTCTTATGTTGGATTGAAGACCCACCATATTCCAAATATTGATATGAGGAAGTTTTATGGCAAGGATCCCGTAACATGGATACTACAAATGGATCAATATTTTGATCTCAATAATGTGCAAAACACACAAAATATACGCATTGAAACTTTATATTTAGAACAAAATACATTTGTATGGTATCGATGGCTTTTCTCCCGTAAAAAAATTGTCACTTGGTCAATTTTTACGGAGGAAATGATAACACATTATGAGGATACAAAAAGAAACACTTTCTTTAGCCATTTGATAAATTTCAAACAAAAGGGTTCAGTGGTAGAGCACATTGAGGACTTACGAAAATTGAATATAAGGGTAAATGATATTCTAGAGGAACATATAATTGATGTCTTCATAGGGACTTTAAATGATAACATCCAACATGAGGTTCACGTTTGGGAACTTGATTCATTGGAGAAGGTATTTAGGTTGGCAAGAAAATTTGAATGTAAAATTATGGCAACAAGGAAGCCTACCACTCACATCTATAAAGATGGAAGTGTTTATACTCCTAGAATTCCACAACCTACAAGGTTGACACCACAACAATTGGAAGAAAAAAGAGAAAAAGGGCTTTGCTACATTTGTGATAGAAAATACACTAAAGGTCATAAGTGTGCTGAGAAGAAATAATTTTACATAGATTGTGAAGAGGAGGAAGAAAATGAACAAGAAACTTCAAAAGAAGAGGATATACACCAGGAACCAACCGTAGAGAAAGAAGAAACGAGTCTCACCATGTCATGTAATGCATTGGCAGGAATTACCACTCCTCAAACTCTCAAGATAGAAGGACATATCAAGAAGAAAAAAGTAATAGTGTTGATTGATTCGGGTAGTACCCATAATTTTATTCATTGTAAGGTAGTCAAGGAATTGAATTGCTTCCTATACCCAACACGAGAACGTCAAGTGATGGTTGCAAATGGAGGAACTATAAATTGCTCCAAAAAATGCCATAATATCAAGCTAGCCATGGGGGAATATGTATTGAATAGTCCAATGCTTTCCATTCCAATGGGAGGTGTTGATTTTGTACTAGGAGTACAATGGTTACAATCTTTGGGGACGGTAACTTTTAATTTTCAAGAACTTTTCTTGAATTTTTTTTTGAAAGGAAAGGAAGTTTAATTACAGGGTATCGCAGGGAATCCGGGAAAGATAATAAGCTCTAATTTCATTACAAAGCTTCTAAATAAAGAACAATGAGGCGTAATTGCACAATTATGCTCACTAGAAGTTCCAACATCCAAATCATCTATTTCTCCAGATCTCCAAAAAGTCTTGGAAAATCATTCCAAGGTGTTTGAAACTCCTAAAGGACTCCCACCTATTCGTGATCACAATCATGCTATTCATTTGATTCCAGGAGGTGTTCCTCCAAACATCAGGTCTTACAGATATCCTTTGTCCAAAAGAGCGAAATTGAACATATGATTGCAGAAATGTAAGAGGTTGGTATAATTAAACCTATTCAAAGTTCTTTCTCTGCTCTAGTAGTATTGGTGCACAAGAAGGATGGATCATGGCGCATGTGTCCGAATTATAGGGAGCTTAATAAGATTTCTATTAAAGATAAATTTCCCATTTCTGTGATTGATGAATTATTGGATAAACTACATGGAGAAATTTATTTTACCAAGTTGGATCTTCGTTCAGGATGTCATCAAATTAGAATGAAGATTGAAGATATTATGAAAACAAGATTTCAAACTCATGAAGGTCATTATGAATTTTTGGTCATGCCTTTTGGCCTTACCAATGCACCTTCTACATTTCAAGGATTGATGAATTCCATTTTAAAACCCTTCTTTAGAAAATTTTTGTTAGTATTTTTTGATGATATACTAATCTACAACAGGTCTTGGAAGGATCAAGTTCAACACGTTGACAGGGTGCTCAAACTATTGGAAGAGAAACAAGTATATGCAAAAACCTCCAAATATTTCTTTGGATTACAAGAGGTGGAATATCTAGTTCATATTGTATCTCACGAGGGTGTTAAGGAAAACCCTAACAAAATTAAAGCCATTAAGGAATGGAAAGTCCCCACAACCATAACACAGTTGCGAGGATTTCTCGGGTTAACAGGGTATTATCGCAAGTTTTTTAAGAATTATGGGAGAATAGCAGCACGTCTAACAACATTATTGAAGAAAGATGCATTTTCATGGACTAATGAAGCAACTAAAGCCTTTGAGCATCTTAAAGAGGCAATGTGCCTAGCACTAGTCTTAACTATGCCAAACTTTACAAAAACCTTTATTGTGGAATGTGATGCCTCAGGAAATGGAATTGGTGCAATTTTATTGCAAGAAGGAAGACCCATTGCTTTTGAAAGTCATCCAATCAAAGGAAAGTATGTACAAAAAGCTATTTATGAGAAGGAAATGTTGGCAATAATACATGCACTAAAGAAATGGCGCCCTTACCTAGTGGAAAGGAACTTCAAGGTAAAAACTGATAATGATAGCCTTAAATACTTTTTGGAACAAAGACTATCTTCAGAAGAGCAGAAAAAATGGGTCACAAAGATGTTGGGTTATGACTTTGAAATCATTTACAAAAAAGGGAAGCGAAATGTTGTTGCAGATGCACTCTCAAGGAAGGATGAAGAGGTGGAAGCATTGCTTTGTGCCATTTCTATTATCCAACCAGATTGGATAACTGAAGCAAGGAATGACTGGAAGAAGGACGAAGAAGTGTGGAAAATTATTCAAAATTTGCAGCAAGATCCTGGTACATATGATACATTTAGTTGGAAAAATGATTCCTTATGGTACAAAGATCGCTTATATATTTGTAATAATTCCTAAATAAAACAAAATATTATTTTGGAATTGCACACATCTCCCTTAGGAGGACACTCAGGATTTTTAAAAACTTACCACGAGGTGAAGAAAGAATTTTTTTGGGACGACCTTAAAGCTGATATTCAAAAGTTTGTGGCGAAATGTTTGGTTTTCCATCAAAACAAATTTGAGACAATTAAGACCCCGGGTCTTCTACAACCTTTATCCATTCCAAGTCAACGTTGGGAGGAGATTTCAATGGATTTTATCACAGGTTTACCTAAGTTCGAAGGAAATAGTGTCATCATGGTGGTAGTTGATAGACTTACCAAGTATGCACACTTTTGTGCATTATCTCATCCATTTAAAGAAAGTACAGATGCTACTGCATTTATGGAAACAATTCAAAAGCTACATGGAAACCCAAAGATTATTGTAAGTGACAAAGATCCCATTTTTACTGGAAATTTTTGGACGGAATTATTTTCTTGTTTGGGCACTCAACTAGCTCATAGCTCATCTTATCATCCTCAATCCGATGGGAAAACTGAGATAGTGAACAAATGTTTGGAAGGATATGTTCATTGTTTTGTATATGATAAACAAACACAATGGGTCAAGTGGTTACCTTTGGCTGAATGGTGGTATAACACTTCCTTCCATACTATAGCAAAAATAACCCCATTTATGGCACTTTATGGATATCATGCACGGTCCATCACATCATGTTTAAGAGAAAATTATAAGGTTCAATCAGTGGAAGATCACATCAAACATCAAAAACAAGTTCTCCAACTCTTAAAGGATAACCTAAATTTGGCACAAAATCGAATGAAACAAGAGGCAATCAACATCGCAACGAGAGAATTTTTGATGTAGGAGAATGGGTATTTTTACGGCTACAACCATACAAACAAATGTTCCTCAAGCAAGCTAAGAAGGATAATAAATTATTTCCAAAGTACTATGGTCCTTACAAGGTGTTGCAAAAGATTGGTACTATGGCATACAAATTGAAGCTTCCTGCTTCTTCTCGAGTGCATCCAGTTTTCCATGTTTCATGCTTAAAGAAGGTTATAGGTGACAAAATTCTAGTTCAAACAATATTTCCAGAACTTGGCGAGGAAGGAAAAATCATATTGGAACCTGAAGCAGTGACAGAAACAAGAACTCGTTAGCTACGAAATTGATCAATTTCAGAGTATCTCATCAAGTGGAAGAACTTGCCCACTGGATATTCGACATGGGAGGATGAGAACTTTATACAAAAGCATCCAACGCTACTCAAGCGTTGAGGACAACACTTTTTTGAAGGGGAGGGGCATGTTAGGTCCCTATATGACTAGTGTAATCCCTTATTGTTGTTAGTGTAGCCCCCTTATTGTTATTGTTGTACCCATTTAACCCCCATATTGTTATTATTGTGCCCTTACATTATTATTGTTAGGTCGGCTAGGATTATATTGTGACCCCATGGACTCCTATATATAGAAAGGAGTTTTTTTCATTTGTATCATCCAAAAAAATTTCATTTATGTAATGTAGATGAGGTTTCCCCCGTGAAGTGGCTTATTCTAAGGCATTGATACCTCTTTTCTTCTATTTTTGGAGCTGGTTTCATAACATGTCATATATATTGTATCATATTTGGATTGCAGGTCTCCTGATGGTGGTACTCTCGTCCCTTGCCTTTAGTTGTAAATAAATTTAGCCATCACTTCCCATTTTGACTTCATGATTTAAGGGGCATCTGTTTTATAGTATTTTTTCACACTCCACTTTGTGTCGTCATTCCACGAGTGTCACAAAATATGTTCTCCATCAAACATGTCTAAAACATACTTGGAGAAGTGGAAAAATACTTGACTCATAAAGATTATGAGAAGCTTGTAAAAAACCTTGTTTTACAATCCCAACACGTTCTGCACTACTAATGACCCACACTTGTCACCTTTTTCAAAACAAGTGTCTAGCACTGGCAGCGCGACTTTTGTCAGGAAAATCCACGTTGGTCCTCTTCAGGCAGTTTTCTAAAAAATAGAGGAGAAGCTTCCCTTATTAGAATCCTTGAGAACGATGATGTGGTTTCAGGTTGTTGATGAAGGGAGCGAGACCTCCCATTCATGGCCATGGATCGTCTTTCCATGAATATTTTTCCTTAGGATGAGGAACTTCTCCCACCTTTTATGGATCCTCAACTCCTTCTCCTCCCTATAAATGAAACCCCTACCATCCACTCTTGGTTGGTTGCCATCCTATGAGCTGAAGCATGCCCAATTGATGCCCATTTGTGATGGAGGAAGTTATTTGAAGAGTCAAGGCCAGGACTTGTAGTCTCACCCGAAGGAGGCGTCCAACATCAAGGCTTTTGGTTATATTGCTCCCTTTATAATTCTATTAATAATACATTATGTGTTCCCTTACCATAAATGTGTCTATTTTTTCATGTTTATTGTAGTGTTCGTTGATTTGCTACATAGATTATACTATAGATTGTTATGCTTTGAATCCGTTTGCTGTCTCCACTTGTTCTTCCTTGCAGGTACTCAC
Source organism: Pinus albicaulis (assembly GCA_034641835.2). Taxonomy (NCBI): domain Eukaryota; kingdom Viridiplantae; phylum Streptophyta; class Pinopsida; order Pinales; family Pinaceae; genus Pinus; species Pinus albicaulis. Next base: position 352,177,714 of record CM076578.1, on the reverse strand, counting down.
TTACACCAACAGAGAGGAGATCGTGAGCATGGAAGCGAAAGAAGCAAGGCTGACACCAAAGGCAAGAATTAGCATCATAAAGAGGTAGGAAATATACCCTCATTTGTTTTTTCTAACATAATTTAGGAAAAGTTTAATATATTTGTCTCATTTGTTGCTATATCCTCTCATTAGGACTAGAGGGATCGCTTCTGTCTGCAAAAGGGATTGCTTGCACAACACCAGCATGGACCCCCCGTGCAATTCCACTTGTGGTTTTCGTTGGTCAACATTATGATCAAGTGTTTCATTTCCAATTTTTTCACTACACTATTGTCAAGTGCCGCCATATGTGGCCCAAATTTAATGTACAAGTGATGGAAATTTTGGTAGAATACAGGACAATTATTTATGTCATTTGTCATGAAAACAAACAATGAAACATGGTAGTGACATTGCAATGATTAATTTTTTTTTTGTACCAAAAGAAGAGTGGGATGCTATAACAGAGCTTGAAAGATTCAAGGCAGAAGAGAAGGCCCTTCAAGAGACAAATATAATAGAAAAACTCTTCTTCCTTTGTGGATTTCAAGTTGATCTTTTGTTGGACATGTCTATAAAAGAATTCACCACATCCCCACATTTGGTGTACATGCTGAGATGTGTATTGAGTATAAAAGTATTATTATGTCATATAGAATTTTTTTTGCTCAACATGTGTGTGGGCACCGATTTTTCGTCTGAGAGAGATTTTTTCTCAATACAACACTGCAACAAAGAAACATATGTATAATTATCCACAAGTTGTATTGTAGAGTGCAAGGTATCAAGATCCTATTTCAATCAGTTATTCTTACACAACCTTCTCACCTTCTCGTAAAAACTATGAGTAAGAACACCTACTTGTTTATTTTGAGTACATGTGGAGACATTTTTGGCACTGGTTGCGATTTTCACCATTGAATTAAAGTGGAAATCAAGACATAAAGAAGGAGACATGGGTTTGGGAAGAAATTAAAGGCTATTAAATTTTGAATGCCTTCGAAATATGAACAAGTTAGAGATATGTATCAAATTTTCAGTGCAACGCAACTGTGATTTTCATTTGGGCGAAATCATTATAGAACCATAAGAAATTACTACTTGCTAGATTGAAGAATGGTTACGATCATGCACTCATTCTAAAGTAAAGGTAATGTGATTAGGAGAAGTGTATCGTAAAGTCAATCCAACAAAATAGGGGGCCACCTGTAAACGAACATTGAGATGGACATCATTACCAGGTATCGAAAATGTGAAAAACAGATAACATAAGGAAATGAATGAGTTGAATTATATACGATGCCAATTTATTCTCAAACATCCAGGTTCTGATTGGCGGGATCTTTCAGAAGAGAAGGTGAAAATTTCAACAGAGTAATTGGTGGATTTGATACCATGGTGCCTGCCAAACACTACATATCACCATAATTAGTGGGAAGGTCTATTTGGAAAATTGGACTACGAAGGGAACTTCCCTACTTTTATTACAAATCCACAACCCATGGATGAAAAGGCAACAAATTGATATGACAGAGTGATATTGATAGTGAGTTTAAGTTTAATTGTAATATTCTTGGGTATTGATATCAACTTAGTGAAAGGCCAAAGTGAAATTGTTAAATCCTTCATAGACAAGACACAACAAAAGTTGAAATTGTCAAAAGATTTCAAGTCATTGTTGAATTTCCTAAAGCATGAACTATGGTTGGAAAGTTTCAAATTGAAAATGAACTAAGAGGAATGTTTGGAGATATTTAAGGAGAGTGTCCAATTCTCAAAGTGGTGGAAATTTCGCCATTGATAATAAATCACCAAAAAAAAAAAAAAAAAAACCTTATTCAAGCCTTTATGTTCGCATTCACTCAGGTATTGAGGCAAATACCCACAATGCGTAGACAAGGTTATTTGAAAAACAAGTAAAGGTTGATTCTTGTGAAAGATATAAAGTGTGGATATTGCAACAGATGGGAAATAATCCTTGAGATCTCCAAGTTCCCAAGAGCACACCCACCACACCAACTCCAGGATACAAGGAAAACATTAAAAAAAAGAGAGGAATCTTTGTGTGAAAATTTTGTGTAAAAGGACATGTCCAAAATTGTTGTAGATCATGTTAGTGATATTTTTGTTTGTCCAAGCTTTGGATTATATTGTTTTTCTTCTGTAAATCGCAGGGTTATAGAACATATGGCATAGTCAAACTATAAAAGAATTATTTTTTAGGAGTTTATTACATGCATTCAAATTTATGGAAAGATGAAGATGCAGATTGGGAGCAACATATTCAAGGAAGAAATTGGTATTCTAACATAGCAAATAAGGATAGAAATATCAACCATACTAGTTTTGGCAAATTATTAGTGGATCATTGTCTCCTTGTGGATGAAAATTCACATCATCCACTCATCAATATCTATACTATAATAGAATTGATGACAATATGCATGAGCTTGCATTCATTTTATGGATGGAATAGAATTGATGGAGAGAAGATTAACACAAATTGGTTTCATAGTTTACTACACTGGTAAGCCTCTAGGTTTTACAAATCAGAACATTCGAGATTCCATGATCAATGGATAAATAAACACATATCATTTATCCTAGATCCCAAATTTGAAGGCAGGGCACTTTGCAATTATAATATTTTAAAGTGGTTAGTGATGACATGAAAGTCAAAATTCAAACTTGTAGGGTTCAAAGATAATTAGCGAGGAAAGAGAACGATCTTTTCAGTATTCTTAGGCTTTAGTTGAGCATCAGCTACATATGTGGTAGAGCATCATCAATCAAAAGGATTAAATCCAATATCTTCAGGCAATTCTCAAGCAGTTAAAGACAAGTGGCACTATATCAACAATTAAGGAGAAGTTGGGCATGTCGAAGGCAAAGGAATGTAAATCAAAGAAGCGAGTTGGAATCTTTAGTAAACACTGCTTTAGCTATCATTATCTCTAGAAAGACTTGAACAATGTTTGACCATGGATAATAATGAATAGCTGGATGATATAAATAGAAAAATATCCTGCAATTATTTAGAGTTTTTTTAATTTTTAGTGCATTGTTTGGATTTTTATTCCAAAATATAGACGCAGTCAACTTGATGTATTTTTCTATATATTGTATCATTTAATAAAAAAGGGTTGGATTTTAAACACATAAAGACCCTCATATTTTTGTAAATTCTCCTATTACAAAGTTTTTTTTTTTTTTTAAAGCTTGGCAGGACTACATCTTCATCATGTCTAATATATCACCCCGATCAGGGTGGGGAATTGAACCGATGACTTTAAATCAGGGAGTACCTTAACAGAGCACCCGATCACCGTCTATACAAGGCCCCATGGACCCTATTACAAAGTTTTTAATCAAAGTTTTATGGCTCCAACTTGTGATAGAACTTGTGTATTTGTGAGTTTTTCGTGTGATTACATATCTCTTTCTGCATATGTTTGAGGTTGTATGGGACACTAGGAAAGGCTAGGCTGAGTATCAACCTCCCTGACAGCCTACCACAGAGTTATTTTCTTTCTTGGAGTAGATCATGGTGAGAGTGTGTCATTGGTGATCCCTCTAAATCAATAAATTTTTTCTTTTATACAAAATCTTAAATGTATTGTTGTTCACTATAGATATCCTTCTACACACTTAAGTTCTTGATTAGATAATTACATATTCATGGAAGATATCTAATTCTAAAATTTCTTCCTCATTCCTCCATCAAGACCTTTAAAGATATGTTTTTCTGTCATAGATGAACGCTGACACTTTGATCAGGCCTCTGCAAGAGAAGGCCTTAATTATTAGGCAGGGATTTGTGACTCATCAACAACCACCTATACAACAGACCCTAGATCTGGCCATTGTGCTTCACAGGTTGTTGTCCAATGACATTGAACATAAAAAAACTCATAATACTTGATGGCCCTCCTCTGGTTTGAGGTCCAGCTCGAACCTAAATATTGGTCGAGTTTATTTCTTAGCATAGTTTCACAGCCAATAATTGCCTTCAATAAAAAAATACAACACCTACCCAACAAATTTTTCTAATCTTATAGTTTTTTGAATATGAGCACTAGTGCTTAACGAACAATTAACATCTAGATTTGGGAAAATCTTAAAAGTCCCCTTAAAAATAACTAGGTTTTTGGATATTCATATCATCCATTGTCCAAACAAATCCACGTCGACATGACGACTACCACGACCTCTACTTTAACATGATATTTCCATGTTAGCATACCATTCTGTCACACCACATCATCAAAACATGTTGTTCATGCCACATCACTCCTCCACATGGTCTCCATGTAATTAAAACGTGGTGTGTCCATCTAGCATCGAGATCTGTGTTTTTAAAAAAAGGTTTCCATTTAAGATTTTATTTGGATTTCCAGATTCTTTGTAAACATAATTCTTTGGTTTCATCAGTACGAGTTCCACCCATTTGAGCCTCTAATATTCATTATTTTCATAAATGAGCCTTTATTAGAATATATGGATCAAAATTTTGCTAACACAAACTTCTAGATTTTTGAATGCACTATGTAACTTTGTCAATAATGTTCCTTCACCCTAGGTTATCTCAAGTTTTCTCCCATTCAAATTCCATGACATTCAAAATTTTCCTTTCCATGAAATTTATATAAGTCATGGATGCTCAAATATATGTATTTCTTGATATCTTAAAAACCCAAAAACTCCCACTACATAGCTTGATCCAGGTGGATATTGGTGGCCACCTGCCTATTCCACTTGGGGCCCCACTGTTGTCTCCTTCATTTTTTCAGTTTCGGCACAACTTACTATTTTTGGCAGTTTTTCGGGTCCTAAACTTCCGGAGCCGTTTTGAGGCCTTAAACGGCGTTTTTTGGGCATCATTTCAAAATCAAGAATCATGGTTAGCAGTTGTAGTCCTCAAATAGATCTTTCTAACGATGTATCATGTGTGTCAAATAGAGATAGTATGCCAAAGTTACGACCCCGGGAAGTTGAAACACCAATTTACCTAAACGGGGCCCATAGTTTTGGTGCTTCGTCTCATAGTGTTAGGTTTTTGGATGTTTAGGGTTTTCCATTGTTTCTCTATAATAAATAGGCCCTTGAGCCTCATTGTAACACAGTTCAGAGGCATGTACCCGCCACATCTCTTCTCAGAGATAAGCTACCAACGACCTAGCTAGTTTATTTCCATTCTGTCTGTAAGAAAATTTTAGTTCTTTGATATTAATGAAATGAAGTGTTATTTCCGCTGCATATTTGTATTTATGGTTATATGTGTATTCTGTTGCGTTCCTGCATAAATCCGGATCATAGCTCTAACAAAATTTCCAGATTCTGCTAATGCCTTAGCAAAAAACACTCGTATGTTTAGTTATCCAAATTTCCTAATAATAGGAACATCTACTTCAATAGGACATTTTCCGCTTTATCTCTTTTTCTACTAGCCCTCAGACACAACCCCCTTTCCAACCCATAGGACCAGGGACTGGGTTTAAAACCAATCCCCAAATTTCAAAGTTACAAGCTTCCGATAAGCATCTTTGAGCTTGCTTTTAAGGAGAAAAATTGACTCCAACATGACCTGTACTTGCCCAAATTCATTCTAAGGATGCTAAGGTCCATAAAAACATGTAAGGCTTGCAAAAATCCTCCATTTTGTGGTCAAAATTGGGCTTCTTTCAATAAATCAAAAGGGGACCCTAAGGCCAATTTTCAAAAAATTAACGGCTCAATGAACTCTATCTCTCCCCTTAGTTCAAATAACTCAAGTATTTCACACCATTTAACAAGATTTCTAAATGTTTACATCATATTCTCTATGAAGACTCCTTCCTTTGAGTTGTTACTCCAACAATTAAGGCTTTTCTTCTTGCATGAAGAATTGAAATTTGCACCAAATTTTAATTTCAAAAAAATTTCTCAGCTGTCTTGGACAATCTATCCTTATTTACATATTAAATTTCATCCCTATAGGTTTTTACATACCCAACCTTTCGGTCTAAGACTCGTTGAGATCCTCCAACCTCTCTATCATGAAACCTCATGATAAAAGGTAATATACATCGACAATATAATATGTAAACATTATTTAAAGAAATTTTTTTTATTATCACAAACTCATTTGTATGAAGATTATGACCAATAACCAAGCATCATTCCAGAATGCTTAATTCTTTAATGAATTCACACTCAACAACACATTAACAACGTTCATAAAATATAAGTGCACACAACACACACAGATGCACACACACACTTCATTCCAGAAAGAGATACAATTATCTGAATTTTTTTTTTTTAAGTTTTTCCTAAAACTGAGGAAGGGAGAGCCATAGTCCACCAACCCATAAGCTCAACTTCACTTTTATTTTCTTACAGTGGGTCACCCCCAAGCCAAATTCGATGCCATAAGAGGTAGTCTCACTCAATCCTCAGAAGGTTAATTACAGGGTAAGGATACAAAGGCAACTCTCATTCATGTACAAAAATCAGGATATTATCTATCAAACCATTGTGTTGGGTCTTGTAACTAGTCATAAAATTTCCATAAATGGGCTTGCATAACATCAAGGGACCTGTCACTACCCAACAATCCCTCTGCACCTCCCTTTTCTCAGCACTTCTTATGCTTACTCAACAAAACCAAAAAAAAATCATGGTCCTTTATTTTAGCTTATGTTGAATAATTTTTGCTTGATTTCCATAAAAAAGTAGCTATAGTTTTTCTCTATACTCACATAAATTTGTTTCTTCACTTAACATCTATTGACTCTCTTCATGATATTTTGTGATTTGTATACTGGACTACATGTTCAATCTAAAAATCTCTAGGAAAGTGCTTTTCCTATACCTATGGGTAGTCTCACACCTCTTCCATCTCTTCTCCTGATGGGAAATTGGTAGTTTGGCTACCAATCCCTTTTGTTCTTTGGTTTTTGGGAAAATATAACTTTCTTCTTTGTTTTTGGAAAAACAGAGACTAGGCATTTATTTTAGGGTAATATATTTATGCTAATAATAGATTTCCTAATTTCCTCGCAACATCCCCTCATGACATTGAATTTGTGTAGGTTTCCCCCCTTCCTTAAACTATTGATAACTTATATTAAAATAAACCATATTACATCAGTTGGGAGTTTTTCAAAACATTCATGTTGGGCACGTCAACAATGCAAGTGATATTTACTATTGCAAAATGGGGTTTAAAGTAGGGTGTTATAATAAGGAATCATTTTCACTATTTCTGCCCCCTAAAATGATGGGAATTGCCCAAAAATTGTTATTGGAGATTAATACCCAAAAGCTATCAAAATCAAGGCCATTTTGAAATAATAAAACAATCAAATTACCACTTGGATCATGTAAGAAAAATTATGACACAATGGGATTCTTCTTTAACTGAGAACTTAAAGAACCTCTTTACTAAGACACAAGTAGTTGTGTGGAGCCAATGATGTATTTCCTAGACCTCTTTAACATTGGCCTTGGTGATGGAATTTGGTGGTATATGACCAACAAACTACTCACACAATATGTGTAATCTTGACATTATCACATACAATAGTACATTGAATTAAGTAAATATGGATACAGGTTTCATTAGTTGGAAATTTCATCCCCTGTGCAACATTTTTGGGACAAGCTTCCCTAATGTTATACGGGAACCATGGCCTTAGTTGTTTCCTCCTCATTTAATAAGACCTTTGGTTGGTTTAATAAACTCAACCTTGGGTTGAAGGGAGGCCATTATAGGGCTCCCTTGAGCTTTTCACCATTTATGTTTAACTACGTAGTACCATAATATGAAAATGAGGCTATTAGCACTAGGATTTAACGTGACATCGACATGAAGTGAATGCACAAAATACAAAAACATCAATAACTTAATTCAGTTGCACATGAAACCATAACAGAGCCAAGACATTTCCCATATACAAGTAATAACCAACTCAATCATTACGCACTCTACATGTTTGTCATCGATCATCATATGGAATTATTGTCAAGTTTACCTCTAAACATTATTATATCTCTATTTTTGTAGATATCTTTTCAAGGAGGATAATTATGGTTATTTGCAACAATTTTATTTCTATGTTTTGGTCGAGTGTATAAAATAAAGTTGTTAAGCACACCCTTGTTCATGTACAACAAATGTATAACCATGGAGTAACATTTTTCCTTTTATTTAACATGGCTATAACTAAGATATTAATAACTTCATGGGCTATGGCTCTTTCCAAATTTGTAGCATTTTTAGTCCTTTCCTCTTGACATCACTATTACCTTACTTCAATAACTCCTTGATAAGCATATAAACAAAGTTAAACAATTTATGCAACGAATGCAACAAATTCATAAGCAAAATTATGATAAATTTTCTCGACAATATCGAAGGTATATACCACCACACAATGCACATTGTGTCATTTCAAAATTAATGACGATCTTGGACTCAATTTGTACAAAGATCATTTTAATGTCCTAATTGAAATCTCAAGGCTCCTAAGAGCATATACTATTATGAAGGTTGCAAACAATTGTCCATAACTAACATTTTGTATTACCTTACAATAAATTTAGTCATTAAAATTGAACTTCTTACAATATACATACATGCTCTGTCACCATCAGATATTCAATTGGTCTTTGAAAATGCATTAGAATCTACAATTTACATTACATGAAAGACTTTACTAGAATTGACTTCCAATCATCAATCTAGTACTTAACTCTCTAATGCTCATGACTTGACTCAACTAAGACTCTTATTGTGTGATCATTCCATCATTCCTTTACTTTCAATTATTAAAATTGTACAATATTTATAATAGTGAAATAGTATACTTGTTAAGCCTAAACGTTAGGCACCACCATCAAATTATTAAAGTTGTACAATATGTGCACCATATGATGGTACCTAGTCTTCACAAGTTTAGTAATAAGAAATAAAATGCTTTTACTCTTTAAAGGTGTATGAATCATCAATACTAATCGTTAGACTAAAGTGATTGAGGGGTTCTTGGATTTTTCTAGAAGAAGATTTAACTGTAAGACAAAAAGAGGAAAGGAGGGATGAAATGACAAAAGTTAGGGCAACAAGAGATGAGGGAAAAAGAGCATGGATTTATAAAGGTAAATATGTGATAGCGCAATTTGGACCTCCTTCCAAAACAAGGCAACAAAATGATAACAAAGAATAGGCAACAAACTCTTCAACAAAAAATGAGGAAGCAAGGTCAGTATGGGAAAGCAAGGACAAAGACTCAACTGTGATTCTTGCATGTCAAAAAAAATAGCAATCAAGTCGTACCCAGGTTTCCTTAAGATTAGTTTGTTGGAACTGCAGGGGTTAACCATGGAGTCGAGGACCTGGGTTAGGGCCTATTACGGAAGGTAGAGACATAATTTTCCTCATAGAAACACATGAGCATGAAGGGTGCAAGACACCTTTGTTTGAAGGGTATTGGAAGATAGCAGTATGGAACAAGGCAACAGGGAATGGAAAAGGGCACGAGGGTATCATGGTATTAGTAAGAGAAAAATAAGGTCGTTTCATTCAGCTAGAAAAAGAAGACCCAAATAAGCAATTTTTCTGGCTTAAAATATTAGAAAATGGAAATCACATCAGAATTGAAGCATGCTATTTTGCACCGCAAGTTTAAAAAATCTACAAAAGTAGAGGGCTTGATCACAAAGATCCCTTTGCGGCCATAAAAACATATATTGCAATATATTCTCAGCTAGGTGAAGTCCTTATAGTGGGGGATTTCAATGTTAGAACTGCAGGTGAACAAGCTAGCATTATTTGTTGTAAAGAAGACTGTGACCCTATCTGGCTTACATAAGAGAGTGATCATCAGTGGGAACAAATTTCAGAGGATAAAGGATGCAATCTATTTGGAGAACAATTGCTTACCCTATGTGGGGCTTTTGATTTAGTCATTTGTAATGGTTTGACTAGATGGGAAAAGTCCATTAATTTCACTTGAAATACTTACAATGGAGCAAGTGTAGTAGATTATGTAATTTTCTCACATATTTTGTGTGAGAAAATGGAGGAAGTGCTGATTGGAGATCAAATTTGGGACTTAAAATCAGATCACAAGCCAATTTATTTAAGTTTCTCTTGGATCGAAAAGAAGCAATCAGGGTCAAAAACTCAGTGTGTTCAACGAAATCCCCCAAAGGGCAGAATTATTTTGACTCCAGAGAATTGTAATACCTTCAAAATAACGCTAGAGAGGCTCTTCGAGAAGGAGGAAATCTCATTTCATGGCTTTCATAGTCACGAATTAACACATTAATTCAAAGCGCACTTGTTAAGTGCAAAAGAGAAAAAATTAAGAAGTCTAAAACAAATTGCTTTCTGGTTAATGCTTGGTTTGACGAGGAATGCAAAAAGGCAAGGAGAAGGTGGAAGGAATCAGACAAGGATAACATAAAGCTCAAAGCTTACACGCAGATAGTAAGAAAGAAAAAGGCTGATTTCATGGTTTCGAGGAGAGAAGAAAGAATCTTCCTTGGGAAAAATAACCCCAAATTATTCTGGAAGGAGCTCCAACTGAAAATGGTGCAAACAGAAAACAACATTATAGCTTCTAAATGGTTCGACTACGCAAGACAACTTTATGAGCAGGATCCGAAGGTTGACCCTCCTCCCTTGGTCAACACAAACACAAAACTCTTCACGGTTCAAGAGGTAGAGATGGGTATCAAGAAGTTGGGTGCTGGAAAAGAAAAAGACTTAGATGAACTCCAAGTAGAGTATCTAAAGTGGGGCTTAAAAATTCTTTCACCTCACATCACAAAAATTTTCAACAACATCATACAGCAGGGGTTCCCCACAGATTGGACAACTAGTATGGCAATACCTCTTTTCAAGAGTGGTGACGTCAATAATCTCTCCAATTATAGAACCATAATGATAAATCCCTTGTTTGCAAAGTTATTTGGAAGCATGTTAGAAAATAAAATCAGCAAGTGGGCAGAAGAAAGAGATAAACGTGCTAAAGGGCAAGCAGGTTTTAGACCTAAACATTCCACAGTTGATCATCGTATAACTTTAAGGCACGTCATTGAAAAAGTTTAAGAAAAAAAGGAAGAAGTTTTTTGTTGTTTTGTTGATTTCAGAAAATCCTTTGACACGGTTCCTAGGGATAAGCTTTGGGGCAGAATGGAGGAACTCAGGGTACCCAAGAATTTGAGAGCAGCTGTGCATAGGCTATATGAAGAGGTGAAAGTCAAAATTAGAACTTCAGCAGGCATTTCTGAAAGTTTTAGAAGCAATATCGGGGTCAAGAAAGGTTGCCCATTGTCTCCTACCCTTTTTGGGTTATATATTGACAAGCTTGAAGAGTGGCTAAATTCGCAAGGGGGTGATGGTATCCATTTGGGCAAGTTCGTTATAAGGCTTCTTTTGTATGCAAATGACCTTATTTTGATTGCTAAATCGGCTCTTGGTTTGCAATAGCACTTACGTTCCCTTGAGCATTTTTGTAGAAGGGTGGGGATGCAAGTCAATATTAGCAAAACGAAAGTAGTGGTTTTCTATAACAAAAGAAAGCATAACTAACATCAGTTCTACTTTGAAGGCAACATTCTAGAAGAAGTTGCAGAATACAAATGCCTCGAAATTGACTTCAACAGAAATTTAAGTTAGGATGGTTGTAGAAAAGAAATAAATTTATGGGGCTGGAAAGCATTTTATGCTCTTCAAAACAGGTTCAGAGAGGCAGAGCTGTGGGACTGGAAAACCACTCTAACTCTATTTGGGCTTCTAGTGATTCTCTACGGTTGTGAACTGGTGGCCAACAACACAACCGAGATGCAGTGGAAACAAATTGAGAAAATTCAGAAGTGTTTGAATACAAACAAATTCAAAATTAAAAGTGCAGTTCCTTATGCTATTCTGTTAAGTGAAAGAGGGGCTGCTCCTATTGAAGCAATTGCTATGGTGCGAGCCATAAGGTATTTGAAAAAAATTGAGCAAATGGAAGAGGGTAGATGGCCTAAGGTTGTGTTTAGTGACAGATTGTGCAAAAGAAAGAAGACTTGGATGTGACAAAATAATAAATGGTTTAGTAAATGGGGTATTTTCTTGAGCATGTGTCCTACAAACAGTAAAGAGATAAAAACTTTTGTTATGGATAAGTTCCACAAACGTACTTGGGAGAAAGAAGAAGTACTAGATTGAAGAGTTTAACCCCACTCATAACCATCATCAAAAGGCGTACATAGGGGCCAATATTTATTGGAGAACTAAAATTCTTATTGCTCAATTAAGGACTAATTCGCATCAACTTCGTTGTGAAACAGGGCGCTGGAAAAGGCCAAAAGAAATGTGGGAGGAAAGAGTATGTATTTTTTGCTCTTCTGAAAAAGTGGAGACATAAAAACATTTCATTTTAGAATGCGAAGCCTTCAAAGACAACATAGAAAATTATGCAGGTATTTTGGCAGCTAGTTCTTGGGATAATCTATTCAGCGAAGAGGTTGTCGACAAGCTGGGAGCAGTTATTGTAAAAATTCACAAGAAAAGGGTCGAATACAAGATCCATATGGAAAAGAAATCTGTCCCACAGATTATTTTTAACCTCATAGACGTTAAAAATACTTTATTTCTTGAAAGATTTTTTCAATAAAAGTCACTATATTTAATCAAATTGTTTACGATCCTTTGGCAATTTTTGAGAAAACTAAATGCTTATTTGATCAACGAGACTAATGAATCTCAACCTGGTAGAAATGTATTGAACCTACTTTAATTGGAAGTCCTCCCATTTGGCCAAAACCTCCTAACTCGCGAATGAAGAACCTTGATGTTAGCAAAGACAACCATATGCACTATTGAAAGCCTCAATTGGTGATTAAGGTGTTGTGCCCATCACATTGAAGATTTAAAAAACTCAAGCTTTAAAGGCTGAGATTTAAAATGGATGAGGTCAACTTTCCATCTTCCAACTAAACTTATTAATGGAACACTACCTATAAGCCCCTACACCAAAGCTGGCACAATGCATGTCACACCAATCCCATCAAGCTTTATGCTTTGATTGATGTGGATCGCAACCAATTCCTTTGCATACAACATCTATGATTCATGCACCAGTAGAAAATTGGGAAATGTACCTCAATTAAATTCGAGCGCCTCACTTTAACTTGTGACGCAACCCTCCTGGAACATCCCAGCCAAGGTGGTATAAATGGCCATGTAGCCTAGCATATTTGCAATGGTTCTGCATTGAGCCCTACTATCAGAGGTATGCCTTAGAAAGCACTGTGTTGCTTACATATAAGATTAGGGATTGAAAATGAGTGAAGGGAATTGTGGGTCAGTTGAACAACTCTGTTCCCAATAGAGAGTTCCTTGGCAGGCATTTGGATGTTCTATAGGCGTTTTTGAGGTTTGCATAAATTGAAGAGATTTAGACCTCCTGTTCAGAGTAGTTGGGAAGGTGGGTCTTGAATAAAAAGGGACACAATAACTTTATTTGTAGGGTAGTTTGGAGAAGAAGAGGCAATGCCTGAGTTACCTGAGGTAGAAGCAGCCCAGAGAGAAGTGGAGGAGCACTGCTGTGGAAAGAGGATCACGAAGGCAATAATTGGAGATGACGACAAAGACATAGAAGGGGTGTCTCCTGCAGAGCTCCAAAAAGTACTTGTGAGTAAGAGGGTTGTTGCGGCACACCAGAAGGGAAAGAACATGTGGCTGGAGCTGGATACACCACCCTTTCCTTCATTCCAATTCGGTATGCCTGTAATATGCCATTACTTATGTGTTATTTTCTGAAGTCTGTGACAATACCCACTAGAAGATAATACCATTTTTCTCAGTTTTTATGTTTAATAATGCACACGTTCTAGTTTTTTGTATATTTATATGACACTATCCAATAAAAGCTAGTAGATAAAATTATCTTGAGACACATACATACCCATTAGAATTTGATAACAAAGCCTCATATTTTTGTGATTTATTAGTCCAGCACACCATTATTGAGCTTAACATTTCTAGAACTTAGCCAGATAGAATTTGACAAAGTAAATGCCGATTTCTCGTTCTCATTATTAATATTGGACTTTTTTAGATTGTACTAACTATGCTGAAGTTCAATAATTTGATTTTGGGCTGGCGAAGGTTGCTTGAATAGCAGGATATTTCTGACTCTCATGTTTACGAAGTCAGTCGGTGTTTTTCTATCGAGGGGAGTTGGTGCCTTTCCGTCGATAGTTGAAGGTCAACAGAGAGGTCGGACCGACTGGAAGTGGTCGTGATCAGAGTGATTGGTGCACACACCAAGACATAAAAACTAGATCTCAAGCACACCTAAGGTTATCAAAGTGGATTAAATATTTCTCATTTTAAGGGAGTCAGCTACACGGTACACCATTGAGTATATATAGGTGATCCTATGGATTGGTCTATCATTTCATTAAAATCCTTCATTTAGTATGTGGATCCATGATCATTTCTGCTTCAATGCTACAATGGTGTCTATCGATGTCAACTTTCTCTCTTGGAATTCACAGTGAATCTCTTTTGCAATTCTTTGGTTCTCCAACATGATATTGGGGCTAGTGGTTTGAGATGAACCTGCTCTCTACAAGTCACTTTGGAGGCTATTGGTTGTATATGTGTCCTGTTTGAGTCGGAATTCTGAAGTAGATTCAGGTTTAGACTTGTAGATTGGATCATGGTTTGCAAAGTGATTATGTGTTCTAAGCAAGAGTTTGTGGGTTTCAATAGCCACAACTATGGCATGTGGGCACCAGATATAGAAACAATATCAAAGAGGAGAGTTTTTTGGCAGTTTACAAAGACTACCGTTCTAGATCCCAAGGACGAACGTGCCAAGTTTATTATTAAAGGGAAGAAGGATGTGGTTGTAGGAGTCATGATGACCTACATCTATTGGGAGATTCACTTTTATAAACGCAAGATCTGCTATCCAAATCAAGTTCGGAGAAGTTGAAAAATTTGTTTGATAAGATGGATGGAAGTCAGGTTATGTAGGTTATGTAGATTGGGAAGGAGTTGATCTCTCTCAATCATATCTCCTTTGATAGGATTGAATACTATTTGGATTGCTTAAAGGAGCTATATTTGAAGTTGGGTTAATCTAGACGAATTTTTTGAAGAAGGGTTATTAGCTTATAGAATAGATCTTGATGAATTTGAAGATGCCTTATGACGTTTTTTGTTTGACATTCTATGCTATTCGAGCTTTTAGAAAAAAAGATTGTACGAACCATACCTTTGATTCTTTTTGTGGTTTTCTAATTAGGGCACAAGAAAAGTTGCTTAATGGGAGTAAACTTGAGAATAAACAACAAGCCCATCTTCTCAAGGGAAATAGTTGACAAAATTATAGAGAAAGAGGTTATGGATACAATAGGGAGAACGATCATGGAGGTTACCATGACAAGCATTGTGTTGATCAGATTGACAAGAAGTATGATGATAATTAATTGTTGACCAAGAAAGGTACGAAGAAAAGGGCCTTTTAGTATTGTGGAAATGTGGGACATGTTAATAATATCTATTGGAAGATCATAGATCTTGAGGAAAGGGTAAAAAGGTATGAAGGTGAGTGGTTGACTAATCATTGATTAATGGACTTATAGTGGCAACCTTCAGAAGGCAAAGGAGAAGGCTATAACTTCTTTGTTAAAAATTCTCAGGGATTTGCGTGCTCACACTTATAAAGATGAGTAGATAGTCGATTATGGTTATACCCATCATATGGCTAAAGATGCTTCGCTTTTTTTTGTTTTTTGTTTTGTTTTCTTTTTTTTCTTTTTTTTTTCTTTTCTGTTGAAAATAGTAGCAAGAAAGGTCCTTCTTTGACTTGTGCCTTAGTTAATGAGACCAAGAAGCAATTTTCCTTAGCATGCATGAGTTCCTAAAAGTTAGGACAAGTTCCTATAAGTTAGGATAGTTCATGAAGTAGTTTGATTGATGCACTGGAGTGGGAGGCATCAGTTGTTGTTGTCTCCTAGTGTGAGTTATTTTTGGAAAAAGAAAAGCGAGCGAGTCTCAAGTGTTAGAAAATAAAAAAGGAAAAAATATTTTCTTATTCTTGATAATTACTTGTGAGATTCTTTATTTAAATTTTTATGTACTTCTCTTATCTTAGTTCATCAAGCAATTACCAAAAAAATAGCACAAATATCAAGGACACTAGATGTAGGCGGACAGCCAGGGCAAAACCCCACTCTAGGGGAAAACCCAGTCAACAACTCTTCCTTCAATAGTTTTCCTAAGATAATCCAAGACTCTAGACACAAACTTCCTCCACACCAAGTTAACCCTCTCCTTCTGCAGATAATACTATCTTCAACTTGGCAGCAACAACACTATGGTGCAACACTTATCTTTGACCTAGCAACTTTGATCTCAATGAAATAACCTCAATCTTGGAGCAACACTTTCACTTGAAGCAACAACAACTAGCAGCAACAACTTCGACTTGGCAACAACTGACATCAACAACTTTGATTTAGAGAAAGAGACTTCGATCCTCTAGAGGAGCCCACAAGAGAGAGAGAGAGATAGTCAAAAACTTCAATCTTTCCCTATTCTTCCTTCTTTTCCAACTTTGCACTTCTTCTTGGCTTTCTTCCATTCTTCACACTTTTTCTAGCTCTTTCTTAGATATTGAAATAGTGTGAGAGAGTGTCCAAATGAATTCGAACTGCTTCAATAAATAGGCTTCTGGTGAGGTTGAATTCTCCTTGAGGTCAGCTTGGTGTGGAGGTGACATAATTTATTTCTGACTAAAAAATAATCCTTTTTACGTGATTCAAAGGCCTGAGAAGGGTCTCTTTAAATGTACAATGAATCTATTGACTCAGAATAAATCCTAGAAGTCCTCAATGGCGACTTTGACATAAAAACATGATGACCCAAGCATGAAACCCATGTTTTAATAAGACCTTGTAAAAATAGTAAAATTTTTCATTTTCATTCTTTTGACAAGTACATTACATAATGAATCAAATACAATTATGAAGACCGGACCTAGTTACGTTTTTCAACATTACCTCTTAACTAGGGAGGTATTCATCATATACAAGTACAAGGAAGATTTCCACCTATGTGAACTATGAAGAGTTTTAGGCACCACAATGCCATGGACTAGATTCTTGACCAGGGCAATCTATCGAAAGTCCTCCAACAATTTAGGCACCACAATGCCACAGACTAGATTTCTGATCAGGGCAATCTATCTGAGTGGTACTAAGATGGACTAAATCTTTCAGCCTCTCTAGGTACCCTCAGGCTTTCTTACTAACTATCAACCCAGGGATTCCAAGTGTGTATTCGAGGTAAGATCTCTATGACCAACACCACCCTCCCTACTTCGGGATCTAGACATCAACACATAGTGCCGTCCTGATATCCTCCTAGGCAATGTTTCACTCACAAAGCCTCAACACTATGATTATTTCAATCGGTAGCAAATCCTCAAGGATCAAGGATATCATAAACAACAAATCTCTCTCGATCAAATTGATCGATAACCAGCATGTAAAAACATGCTATCAAACCTCCAAGAGATTTAACTGTACAAATACAACCCCAATCAGTAATAAAATTTCAAATGTAAATAAGCAAATAAAAACCTTTTGAGTCTTTCAGACATTTTGATGTTGCATCTCATTTTATCACAGTAGGACTTAGAGACTTTCAAACGAATCTTGACACAAGATTCCTTAACCATATGGCTTTCTTTCCTACCTCAAAATGCATTCTCAAATTTCTTCTTTCAAGGTAACCATCAAGACTATGATATGTCCTCCCCCTTAACTAGGGAGATTTACTTTCTTTTATGACATTGGAGAATCTTTCATGGTTTCCATCATGATTAGGGACTATGATATGTCCTCCCTCTTAACTGGGGAGATTTAATTTCTTTTATGACATTGGAGAATCTTTCATGGCTCCCATCCTTCTTATCAGAGTCATCATGACAATCATCATTCATATATCTCCCTTCATCATGCTTATCATAACAACTTTATCTTCACCATTTGAAGATTATGTACTTGCACAACTTCGATAGCAAGTGCAACCAAATCTATAGAAGCACAAAGTTGGGCATATCAAAATCATAAAATAATGGAAGCATTAGACTTTATAAACATAATAAACAAGAGAATATACTTTTATACTTCTACTTCTTGCCCAGATTTTTTTACAAACCCTAAATTACATCAACTCATTATATCAAGGGCTTCAATATTTCTTTCAACGATATGACAAAATTATTTCACATAGAAAACCCTAGAAACAAGTATAACAATGAATCTAACAATTTTCAAAGTTCATATGTTAGACTTCCTACTAGGATTTCATACAAACCCTAGATTCCATACATGAACTTCAACAATAAAAATCAGTTACAACTTAATCAATAATATGACTAGCTTTTACTAGGTTTTGATGTAAACCCTAGATTTTCATCTACTAATTCTCAACAATCAAACTGATCAGCAGACAGTTTCATAGATCCTAGATTGTCATATTATATACTGGAGAATTTTAACTTCTATTAAGGTTTAGCTACAAAACCTTAGAATTCATAAAAAATATCATCCTAGAATATGAAGCTTCGACTAGGGCTTAATTACAAACCTAGGATTTATGACCATCAACAATTAGGTCATCACATATGCATATCTAGGATTTCATCATCACGCATAAGCATATCGTAACAATATATGTCAGACAAATAACAAACTTGAGCAGATGAACAAACACATACCTAGGGATTCATTCCTAAGTCATAAGGGTCTTGCTCATAAACCCTACCAAACCCTAAAGATCTAGGTTTAAATACATAACATAGCAAACCATATTTTACCAAAACCTCAAAGGTTTGGGATTTCAAACATTACCATTCAACCCTAACATATTACGGTTTCCATAACCATATCAAAACCCCAAACATGACATCATCAAAACACCAAAAAATATCATTTCCATAGAATTTACCAATAACCCTAATTATCCTAGGGTTTCACACATTATCATTGACATACCCTTAAGTTAGAGAACCTTTCTAGGGTTCCACAAGAATAATCAAAGATATGAGGAGGGTAGATTTATCTAATGATGAACCACCCAATCAAGAATCTTTATGATTCAAGAAGGCTAAACACAACAATGTTAGTAATGTGGAATAGATAAAAAATAATGAATATACCTTTATCTTAAAGAGAACAAAGCTTTATAGTTTAAGGCATACATTTGTTTCTTAACAAACCTTGTAATTCTAAAGCTTTGTCTTGTGAGGTTTTCTTCCATAATCCTTGAGTATACAACAAGCCTTTTCCTAATCAAGAAAATAGAAGTAGAAATGTTATTAGTATTTAATATAAACACAGATAAGGGAAACCAAAATTGAAAAGGAGTAAGATACTTATCTTTGGAAGTTGGTGAGGGATACCCATAACCTTATAAAAACAATTCAAAAATGTCTTTCCAAAAATATGTTAAACCTACAAATACTAAAAGTAAAAAGTACAAGATGAAATAACTAAAGCTTAGAGCAAAGGACTTAGTAAGTCCCTTATATCTGATTCCTCGACTTTATTCTTCTTTGGATATCCTTATTCAACAACATTGGCTTCATCCCTGTTCCTTTTCTTATTCTTTGGATTGTCAGGACAATCACTCTTATAGTGACCTTTTGTTAAAATTGGACAACTAGGTCCAAACTCCATGTTGTGATGCTCAGATGAAGATACCAATATTTGTATTGGGTTCCTCTTTTGGAGAGGTGTAAGATCGATCTAAAATTGATCCTAATCTGATGAGCAGAACATTGATTTTGAATTTATTTTTAATAATTTCAAATATGTGCAGGTCGGCCTTAAGGTTTTACACCCCCAGCAGATGTGTCACACACCTCAGTGATTGATATAACTAGAGTCAACGTTGGAGGACTTTTCCACTTATCTCATCCTCACACATCATCTCCTCCTCTGATTTAGTACGAGCTCCTTGGAAGAAGTTTCTGTTCACACGTGGGAAGAAGGATGAATTTACTGCAGCTAGGGTTTCCACGCAAGTTTGACCAGCATTGACTTTGGTCAACGCATGGTCCAAATAGGCTGAAAATTGGTGGAGAATTTGATTTTGGAAGGCCATACATATTAGCACAAGAACCGAGGTCAAAATGTTGACCGAAGACTGAGCTACATTGACTTTCTTGCTGTTGTCTTGTGTTGAATTTTCTATACATCGTTGACTTTTTTGGGGTTGAATTTGAGTTGACCGTGTGGCTGTTTTGAGGGTTGTTGTGACACATGCTGGGTTGGTTGACTAAGGAGACTTTGCTGGTTGAAGCATCCTATTGACTGCAGTAACACACCATCACATTTTTCTGTTTCCGTTTTGTCTTTTGTAGATCCACTGGTATGTTCTATCAACATTTTACTTGATTTTTTATGTGATTGATGTAGTGAAAAGTAAAGTTGCATCAAGCATAGAACATCTACATAAATTTACATGGTATCAGAGCTGAGGTGAAGACAAGCCCTATTTGTAGCAATCACCGAAGAGGATAATGGGTTCCACAAACTATGGCTTCAAGGAGGATGACAAATTGACTAGGAAGGATGACTTCCATGCTTGGAAGATGATATTGGATCTCAAATTGGAAGACCAAAATGTCATGGACTATGTGCAGGGTAAAATCCAAGAACCTCCATCCACTGCTATTGCTGCTGCCAAAGAAAAGTACAAGAAGGGGGAGATCAAAGCAAAGCTGATGATCAGGGAATCCATTCATAAAATTTTGGTGGCCTACATCTCTGAGTTGGGCACATCCAAAGAAATGTATGATAAGTTGGTCCTCATGTTCAAGGCCAACAATGCAAATCAATTACTATTCTTCAAGAATCAATTGAAGAATATGAAGAAGCACAGGGATGAGTCTGTCCAATCATACTTTCTGAAGTTGACCGAGATCAGGAACAATCTGCTGGCTATTGGGGAGACAATAGTTGATCGAGAGATGGTACTCATCGCACTTGGAGGGCTCTCATCCGAATGGCATGTGTTCAACACTACCATTCTAAATAATAATGTGATACCTAACTTTGACGAAGTACTGTCAAGATGTGTTCAAGAAGAATCAAGAATGAAGGAGTATGGAAATGAAGGAAATGCTGCATACGCTGCTTATTCTAGAAAGAAGAACTTTGGTGGTCCAAAGTAAAAAGGAAAAGCAGGGACCCAAGGAAATAAGGGCAAGTGTTTCACTTGTCATAAGCCAGGTCACTGTGCTAGAGAATGCCCTTTCAAGAAGGATTCTCCTGATGATGATGACAACAACAACAACCGAAGGGATGACAATCAAAGGAACAATATGTTCCAGGGAAAGAGGAAGGCTCCCTCCGGCGGAAATGATCAACCTTTCAAAAGGTCAAGAAATTCGAGGTATGAGGAATCACATGCTGTTTATAAAATAAATGAATACATTCTTGTATCTGCCCTCTTTGTTGCATCTCCACTCGACACTATGGATGTCTGATTGATAGATAGTGGTGCCTCAAGGCACATCACTGTGTTCAAGGAAGCACTCTCTGATATGGTTGAGAAGGATACTAATCTGGAAATTATCCTTGGAGATAATGCCACATATCCCGTGAAAGGGACAGGGACTGTGACCCTCCACTTGTCTCGAGGTCAAGTCCTCCACTTGCAGGATGTACTCTATGTACCTAATTTGAAGAAGAACCTAGTGTCTATATCAA
Organism: Pinus albicaulis; assembly: GCA_034641835.2. NCBI lineage: Eukaryota > Viridiplantae > Streptophyta > Pinopsida > Pinales > Pinaceae > Pinus > Pinus albicaulis. Next base: position 352,155,922 of record CM076578.1, on the reverse strand, counting down.
CCATGGAAGACAAAGGTTTCAATGTGGCATTCACTGATGGAAAGGTGCGCATGTGGAAGAAGAGCTTCAAGGAAGCTATCACGTTTGGGTCTAGATTTGATGCAATCTACCATGTTGGAGGAAGTCCACTGGGAGTAATGACATGAGATGCTATTTGACAGACTGATAATGGCACTGAATATGAGACGAACGAATTCAAGAACTTTTGCAGAGGAGCTAGCATCAAGAGGGAGACCACAATGTTTGTGGGCTACAACAAACTTCGAAGGCCTATAGATTCTATGTGCCTGGTCAAAGGGAAGTGGAGATATGCCACAATGTCACCTTTGATGAAGATGCTTCCCTGATGAAAGTAGTCAATCTTCTGAGATCTGAGGAAGATCATGAAGAAAGGCCTGGAAATCAAGAGGAACCGAAGGATGAGACGATGCCTGGTGTTGAAGGACCAATGGACCCGATTGATCCACCTCCTTCACTGGAAAAGAGACCATCATGGCTCAGGGACACTCTCGAGGATGCTGAGGGACAGATGGCCCCAAGGGGGACATTCCATGAAAGCAAGAAGCCGAGTAGATACCAAGGGTATCTAGAAGCCATGAGTACTATTGTGCAATCCGAGCCTGGATCTTTTTGAGGAAGCCATAAAGCATAAAGTCTGGAAGGATGCTATGCACGAAGAGTATGAGTCCATAATGAAGAATGATGTCTGGGACGTGGTTCCTAGACCGGAGGACAAAGCAGTTGTCACCTCAAAATGTCTCTACAAGATCAAGCATGGATCTGATGAAAGTGATGAAAAGTTCAAGGCAAGATTCGTTGCCCATGGATTCTCTCAAAAAGAAGGCATAGACTATGATGACATATTTGCACCTGTGACCACCATCCGATCTATCACAACCCTTACTACTACGTAAGGATGGAGTCTTCATCAGATGGATGTGAAGACTGCACTTCTGCATGGTTCGATAAAGGAAGAGGTGTATGTGGAGCAACCTCTAGGGTTCGAAGTCCAGGATCAGGACACCCATGTATGCAGGTTGAAGAAAGCCCTCTATGGGTTGAAGGAAGCACCCTGAGCTTGGTGCGAGAGGACAGATAGCTACCTGATGAAGCTGGGCTTCACTCGTAGTAATGTTGATCCGAACCTTTACTTCAAGGTTCATAGAGAGAAGCCTCTCATTCTGGTGCTTTATGTGGACAACCTCTTCCTGATAGGTGCTAACCCTCTCATTCATCAATGAAAGAGGGAGCTCGCTGCTGATTTTGAGATGAAATACCTAGGACTGATGCACTACTTCCTAGGCCTGGAGGTCTAGCAGAGACCTGGAGAGATTTTCCTTTCTCAAGGAAAATACATTGTGAAGCTTCTGGAAAGATTTAGTATGGTGGACTACAAGTCCGTGTCGACACCGATGGAGCTCAACTTCAAAAAGTTGAGTGGCAGCGCTGCTGGGCCCGTATTGACAAATCCTACTAAGTATCGTCAACTCGTAGGGGCCCTAATGTTCTTAGTGAACACCCATCTGGACGTATGTTTTGCAGTGAACACTTTGAGTCAACACATGGTTGATCATAACATTCACTGGGTTGGTGCCAAGAAACTCTTGAGATATCTCTGGGGCACGATAGACCTTGGGCTGAGACACACTGCTAGGAGCATGACACTCCTTGGTTATACTGATGTCGATTGGGCTGGCAGTGTGGTGGATCGCAAGAGCACATCTGGATGCTACTTCACACGTAGATCTGCTTCGGGCAGGAAACTGAAGTCGGTAGCCTTGAGCACCGCTGAGGCCAAATACATTGTAACATGTATGGCCTGTTGTGAAGTCACTTGGTTGCGAAATCTCTTCAGTGAGCTATTCGAGCATGTGCTAGATGCCACCGTTATCCTTTGTGATAACTAGAGGGGGATTCGTTTGTCATAGAATCCTGTGTTCCATGATCGATCCAAGCATGTTGATGGCTGGTACCACTTTATCCGGGATATGGTATAGCGAGGCGCCGTAAGGCTTGATCATAGGAACTGATGAGAAGTTCGTGGATATTCTCACTATGCCCTTGGGGAAGGTCATTTTCCTAACCTTCCAAGAGAATCTTGGAATCGTGGAATGATCCTATTCTGAGGTTCCTATTGGACGATGAGCTTTGGGAGCTTTGAGGGGCTTTTGGGATAGCATCTCGGAGCTATAAGTAACCACATGGCTAGGCTTGCCGAACCTTGTTGGTGTGCTTAGGCCCCACCGTGATGATTGAGTTGGTTTTCCTCTCATGTTTTGTGCCCCGTATGCATCCTACCCATTTGAGTTCCGGAATCATGGGAAGTACCTCTCATTTGGCCAATGAGGTGGGAAAAGCTAGAGACTAGTAGCAAAGACTGATGGACGCATCAGAGATTGCCGTACTCTCTATCTAGGAAGACACATGTCCAACCACTTGATCTGGGATCAAGTCTAGTGAGGTTTCAGACCTCCTACTGACTTCGGGTCAGATAAAGCAACTTCGGGTTGGTATGTGACTCTTTAAGTCCATGTGAGGTTTCGGACCTCCAACTAACTTCAGGTCAGTGAGACTAACTTCGGGTTAGTATATATGACTCTATTGAGTCCAAGTGAGGTTTCAGACCTCCTACTGACTTCGAGTCAGGTAAACCAACTTCGAGTTGGTATGAGACTCTTTGTGAGTCTGATAGAGGTTTTGGACCTTTGGGCTGAATCTGTTAGCCGGGAAATGATGTCTTTGTGACTGACCCACTTCTGTTCTGAAATAAAGAGGCAAGAAAAGCAAATTACGGTGGGATGACGCACAATGCTTTGTTGCACAGGTGGATGGAGTTCTTCCTAGTTGAGAGGGAGTGTTAAAATTGGACAACTAGGTCCAAACTCCATGTTGTGATGCTTAGATGAAGATACCAATATTTGTATTGGGTTCCTCTTTCGGAGAGGTGTAAGATCGATCTAAAATTGATCTTAATCTGATGAGCAGAAAATTTATTTTGAATTTATTTTTAATAATTTCAAATATGTTTAGGTCGGCCTTAAGGTTTTACACCCCCAGCAGATGTGTCACACACCTCAGTGATTGATATAAATAGAGTCAATGTTGGAGGACTTTTTCACTCATCTCATCCTCACACATCATCTCCTCCTCTGATTTAGTACGCGCTCCTTGGAAGCAGTTTCTGTTCACACGTGGGAAGAAGGACAAATTTACTGCAGCTAGGGTTTGGACGAATTTACTGCAGCTAGGGTTTCCATGCAAGTTTGACCAGCGTTGACTTTGGTAAACACATGGTCCAAATAGGCTGAAAATTGGTGGAGACTTTGATTTTGGAAGGCCATACATATTGGCACAAGAACTGAGGTCAAAAGGTTGACCGAAGACCGAGTTGCGTTGACTTTCTTGCTGTTGTTCTGCGTTGACTTTTCTGGACAATGTTGACTTTTCTGGGGTTGACTTTGAGTTGACCATGTGGCTATTTTGAAGGCTGTTGTGACACATGCTGGGTTGGCTGACCAAGGAGACTTTTCTAGTTGAAGCATCCTGTTGACCGCCGTAACGCACCACCACATTTTTCTGTTTCTGGTTTGTCTTCTGTAGATCCACTGGTATGTTCTATCAGCGTTTTACTTGAGTGTTGTAGTGAAAAGTAAAGTTGCATCAAGCATAGAACATCTACATAAATTTACACCTTTCTTATGACATTGGTAGCATTCTATTTTGGACATGTCTACCTTTCTTCTAGGCCCTCTTGAATTCTTGAGGTTTGCTTTCTTATGATGAGCGGTGTAGGCATTTGAAACTTCTTCATTTTTTGGATGCCAATGTGATTCTCATCTCTTCTTGGCTGCAAGCATTCCACAATTCTTCGAATGTGGGAGTCTCCTTCCAACTGTTGATTACAGAAGCAAAAGCACTCCAAGTAGGTGACAACCCCAATAATGCAGCAATCACTAGTTCTTTGTCTGGTACAATCTCATCTATGGCTAGAAGGTCATCTCTGATTCTATTTATCCTTACAAAGAAGAAAGCCACAGTGTCATCTTTAGTCATTTTTGTGGTCCTTAGTTCATTCTTCATACTTACTACTTGACCAATGTTCTTGATAGTGAATAACTTTGATAAGGCCTCATACATTTCTTGAGCATGGTCTATGTTGGATATATATGACAAGATTATCCTTTATGCCTTCTACCATTAGTGACATAGCCAATATTTCTAACTATCTGAACTTCACTTTATCTGCATCACTAGATTCTTCAACGGGTTTCTTTACTTTTCCTCTAACCAAATCCAATACTTTGTTCTTTTCAAGAATGAGGTCAATTCACTTCTTCCTTGACTTGTAATTTGAGGCTCCTTCTAATTTTTTCTCTCTCTTTATTGATTTAGACATTATCCTTGAAGATAGTAGGATTCTTCCCTTATAAGGTCTCCTTTTATGATTCCTTGATCAACTACTTGAGATATCTTTCTTTTAATAGATCCTTAAAAACTGCCTTTTTCCTCCTTTTTCACCAAATCTCTGATACCATGTTAGAAAATCAGAAAGGAAGAAAGATTTCCTTATTCTTGATAATTACTTGTGAGATTATTTATTTAACCTTTTATGTTCTTCTCTTATCTTAGTTCATCAAGAATTACCAAAACAATAGCACAAAGATCAAGGAAACTAGATGTAGGCGGGCAGCCAGGGAAAAACCCCAATCTAGGGGAAAACCCAGTCAACAACTCTTCCTTCAATAGTTTTCCTGAGATAATCCAAGACTCTAGACATAAACTTCCTCCACACCAAGTCAACCCTCTCCTTCTGCAAATAATGCTATCTTCGACCTGGCAACATAACAACAAAACTATGATGTAACACTTATCTTTGACCTAGCAACTTCGATCTCAATGCAATAACTTAAATCTTGGAGCAACACTTTCACTTGAAGCAACAACAACTGGCAGCAACAACTTCAATCTAGCAGTAGCAATTTCGACTTGGCAGGAACTGGCAGAAGCAACTTCAACTTAGACAAAGACTTCGATCTTCTAGAGGAGCCCACACGAGAAGGAGATAGTCCAAAACTTCGATCTTGCTGTATTCTTCCTTCTTTTCCAACTTCGCACTTCTTCTTGGCCTTGTTCCTTACTTCACACTTTTTCCAGCTCTTTCTTAGATATCGAACTAGTGTGAGAGAGTGTGTCCAAATGAATTTGAACTGCTTCAATATATAGGCTTTTGGTGAGGTTGAATTGCCCAGTTTGAGGCCGACTTGATCTCCTTGAGGCTGACTTGGTGTGGAGGTGACATAATTCATTTATGACTAAATAATAATCCTTTTTACATGATCCAAAAGCCCAAGAAGGGTCTCTTTAAATGTACAATGACTCTATTGACTTAGAATAAATCCTAGAAGTCCTCAATGGGGACTTTGACCTAAAAACATGATGACCCAAGCATGAAACTCATGCTTTAATAAGTCATTGTAACAATAATAAAATTTTCTTTTTCATTCTTTTGACAAGTACATTACATAATGACTCAAATACAATTATGAAGATCGAACCTAGTTACATCTTTCAACATCAAGTTCTAAATTTGGGCAAGATGAGTTGCATGAGTCAGTTAGACTCAGTTAACTCAATCAATCACCAGTTCGATTTCCAAAAATAATAACTTGCCATATTTAGCCTATTCGAAAAGCTTATAATGAGGACTAAGGCACAAAATTTTTCAATTGTTTTGTGAGCACGAGTTGGTGAGACAAAGCTATAGAGAGCACAAATTTGTGTGTGTGTGTGTGTGATCTTGTGAGAGGAAAAGTGTGCAAGAGGAGCCTGTGCACAGATTGGTAGAGGCTATTTTCCCTTGGGAATTGCGCTAGCAATTAGGAGGTATTTCCTAGTTAAAAAGGAGCAGCTATGCGTAGAGATTGAGGGAAGCAGATCAAGGGTCTTGCAGGTGTTTCAAGCTTTAGGACAGGTAGAGAAAACTAGACTAGTTTCCCATGAAACAAAGTTTTATTGTAAGAGATCTGTTGCTCATTTTCTATCAATAAAATTCTTAATCAATCAAAGGGTTTTCCAAGTTGGGTTCCCTAGAAAAAAATTGCGTTTTTAATATTGTGTGACTATGTTTATTTATGTTCCTATTCCGCCGCAAAATAAGTAGAGAAAATTATGTGTCTTGGGTTACAAGTTAGTTTCAGATTTTTTTATTCAAGTAGTGGCAAAATTTTCTACATGGTATCAGAGCAGTGAACAAAATCTAGACCAACACACAAAGAATGTAGTTGGAAGAAGACTGTCCTAAAGTTTTTTTTTTTGGGCAATAAATTTTGTCACATCACAAGTGCATTCGATCAAAATAAAGGAGCTAACTGAAGCAACCATAGATCTCAAGTGAAGCCAAGCCAAGAAGAAGATAAGGACGAATTTTCTAGTTCTGTTTTTGTCTTAAGTTACGACATATTTACTCTAGAGACCTGTGCGAATATGTTTTGGGCATAGTTGTTTGAAGTGTGACAATTCTATGATCAGGCTGTAGAGTTTTTGTGTGAGAGAAAAGAAGGTCGTGACCTTTTTTCTGGGCTAGAAGTAGAGGTTGGGAAGGGGCTGATGTTCTCTCCATAATAGTGTAGGGATTACGGGCTAGTTGAAGGAGTTAGCACATAGGTCAGGTGACTGGTTATTCACTGATTTGGAGGTGGCCACAAGCTTGAACCTTCCTCAGGTCCAAAATGTAACTTGGATGTGGATTACAGTCATGTATGCTAAGAACAGTAGTTATATCAGCTGAGGACAACGAGGTAAGTAAAGTGCTATTTTATGTTGATTGAATGTTAGGTGTGTTACCCACTACTTCGTGGGTGATATTACTAGGAAATTTTTTTCTACATGATGGATCTCAGTCGGCAGCCAGTAGCCCCTTGCTGCCTCCTTCTAGCTTGTTGTGCCATTTCTCCGCTACCTGAGCCAACCATGTGGTCCCTCACCCATCTGTATTGATCGTATGTTTGAAATTGGGCATCTCGAATCTAAAGGTATGTCTTGTCATTTGGTAATTGAGTATTAGGTTTACTTATCATGGATACTTTTGGGCATGGATCGATGGGGGTATTTGGTGGAAAGAGTGGGCTTAATCTGTGCTCTTGTCCCCTTAATCCTTTTTGGCTGTTACCCTTGCATCTTAGTCCCGTGCGATCTTCTTTATTGACCATTTGGTTCTAGGGAGGTACTACTTGGGAAACCCTGACTTTGGGTGCGTGGTCTCGCTCCTTTATCCACATCTATTACTCCCCTTCTACTCATTATACTCCCATTCATCATTTCTCCCACCTAGGTCCACATAGCCCCCATGGGTCCACATAGGGTCAGACTCCCTATCCCCTTGCCCCTGCCTTGGGTCAGGCCTGGAATGATGCCCCGAAGGTTGAAACAACTAAAAGAAAAATAAAAAGCGTAATTGGCAACACTTAACAGGAAATTGTACCACAAAATGCAAAAGATGGCCGGGACAAAAATAATTAGCACGTGGGAAAAAGCCAGTGCATGAGCTCTACCCCTTACCCATGGCCATCACCCTGGTTCCATAGGCTCTTGATGAGCCTCCTTTGTCATACAAGAACCCATGATTGTCCCAACCCCCTTGGAGGGCAATGAATCACCCTACCTTAAAAGGGGTAATCACTGCTATATCTGACGCATCATGCTCTTATCCTTGAGCCCCGAGCATTTAATTAAAGAAAATTCATAAAAGGCAAAAGGAATGTAAAGAAGGGTGGAAAAATGAATCCCAGTGTTCCACGGGGACGCGTACCCCCACCTGGGAAACACGTCCCCATGCTTACTTGCGCTCTGGGGACTTAGGGATGTCTGGGAGAAGTTTCCCCATGTCCCCAAAAAATGCAAACGCAAGGAAAATTGAAGGGGGGGCATTTCCTCCCAAAATAGGAAACGTTTCCTGCGTTTCCAAAAAAAAATGAGGTCAAATCATTTATAAAGAAAGTCAAATCCATAATTTTTTTAATAAAATATTACAAATTTACTATGATGAATCGATGGGGGGAAGGGTTTTTTTTGGTTATTTCATATTTGAAGGGACCAACAACACGATGGGATGTTGATCTAGAGGATGCTGCATAGGTTGATCTGAAATTGTGAGAACAAAGTATTTCTCATACAGAGATTGACTGTAGGGGCATTCACCAGATATTTCACCTTTCAAAGAAAGGATGAATCCGGAGGCTACCTGGCCCTTCTACAGACTCTGCCTAAAGAAATAAAAAGTAATCACTGAGATCCAATCAATGAAGAAGTATTTGTTTAGCTATAAAAGTATTCATTGATCCGACTTTAATGTGTGACTTTGTGTGTGAATAGGCAAGGTCCATACATATTACGCAAATGAAGGAAGATGGTTTGAAGATGAATTGATAAGTTTCCCTCCGAAAAGCTGTTTAAACCTACTCGGGAAAAGTTTGCTTATAAAAATTTACTGTTTAAAGGAGCAGAATCTGAAAATATGCAGCAAAATTATACAGTATGACAAAAAATAATTTTTTAAGCGGTTCACCCCTCTCTTGGGCTACCTTCGTTGGGTCCAAAAGCCTCTAATTAGGATTTTTCCTCTTTGATTAAATACTCAAAATGTGAATACAACTGTATAGAAGCCTCAAATGGAAAAATACACTGCAAAAATAGATTTAGAAGGCTCAAATCAATAGAAAATGACTAAACAACCACCTCCATTGGATAAAGGTAGTCCAAAACAGCTCTTCTTCCCTTAGGCCCTAGTGGCTCCACGCCCAAAAACGCTGGTAAATTCTCTGTTAGAGCACCCTGATGGCTCTGAAAACACTCCCAACAGCTCCAGAATGCTTCCAACACCCAAAATAAAAAAAAAATTCGTATCAAAAGGCTTCTCCTAGCCAAAGTTATGGCTAACTGAAGTTTGCCCTTCAAAAGCTCCACTAAATGTGGAGAACTGGAGTTAACTCCAGTTAAAATAGCAACTTCCCCCAAATCTGTCGGGTGTGCTCCAAATTCGGCGGCAACATTAAATATGACGGTTTGAAAAATTCCGCGTTCACATGCGTCGGAAACTTTGGCAAACGGTTTTTGAAACTGAAATATTAATTAACCAACTCCGCTCCAACATGTGCTTTTGCCACGTACCAAAGCCCACGTAATACCTCCGCCCAAGAATTGGGCCCACGTGACCAAAACCCCGCCGTTTTCGTTGACCGTTAATAACTTGGCTTCCATATGGTTTATTACCACGCTCTACACACGTTACAAGGCCACGTGCCTTTATAACATATAATATATGGCTTTAAACCTTTTAAAACCCACGTTGCCACATATTAAACATTGACTTTCGATTTTGGATTTTAAACTTTGCTCATTTGGGTTTTAAAATATAATTCGAATTTCTTAATTATATGTGTGGTATTTTAATTTATTTTTAATAAGGTTTTTTTTATTTTTATTTTTTAAATTAATTAAAACATATATAAATTAATATAATATATGATTAATTAAACCATATACAATATTAATAAATATATAATTTAATTTAATAATTAAACCTTAATAAAAATAAAAGATTTTCCAACACATAAATTAAAAAAATTTCTTTCAAAATTGAAAGTTATTAGGCAAATTCAAACTGCAATATCTCCTCCATACGACAACGAATTTGAGTGCCGTTCACGGCTGCAGGATCGTTTTGGCGAGCTCTTTCCAGTCGATCTGGTTTGGACCAATTCTGAGCAACTTCATTTTTGAGCATTTTTCTACAAGAGATTTGATCTCCTGATCACACCTCCCAAATGGGAAGCTTTTGGACCCTCAAAAGCTTTCTGATTACTGAAAATGATGATGTGGAGATTGATTCTCCACTCTTCCACCCTTGAAAAACTGAAACCTACCCGATTTCATCAAATGAAGCTTTTGAGAAAATGATAATCTGTCTCTGGAATCAACTGATCGACCATTGCTTAGATTGACAGAGTCATGATGCAAATGATTAAAATTTGCAGAACAACAATTGTAATTTGCAGAAAAAAAACTTTTTCTACACTGATCAAACTTCCAGAAAGACTTAAAATAACCTTCACCTTGCAAACTGTTCCCATGGCGAATTCTACCATTCTGAAACCAACTTTTTCCCATGCTGAATTGTGTGTCCTTCTTGCTTGCACTGCTTTGCTTTGACACTTCATTCATTGCATTTGCTGACCCAAAAGGTAATTCGTGCAACATAACATCATCTTTTTTCAAAGACAAACTGTTATCAAACTGAGACAAATCATTAGCAACATCATAAAATGGCGAATGCTCAAAATCTGGTCGTTTCAACATTAACAAAGTTAGACTTTGACTTGCATTAACCAGTCTTTTCAATTGACTTGCATGGAGTAAAGAAGATTCCAGCTTCTTCTTGTGAGCTCTCACAATGTACTCTTTACCATCTTTGAACAAGTGATACTTGTTTTCATGGCGATGAAAGATGGCCTTCATGTCAAACAAATAAGGACTTCCCAAAACAATACCTGAGATATCAAGCGGCACCACATCAAGTTCCACTGTGTCAATAAAGTGTGCAGTTATTGCAAAGCGCAATATGCACTTCCTTGAAACTTGCAAATTGGCATCCTTACATATCCATCCAAGTGGATAAGGCTTCGGATGTGGAATGGTCTCAAGTTTAAGCTGCTTGACCAAGTCTTCAGAAATAAGATTAGCTTGTGACCCACTATCAAACAGTGTGTCAATTTTTGTATGTTTGGAAATTACCCTCACATGGAAAAGCTCTATCCTCCAGGGATAATTTTAAGGATGGAAAATTATCTTGAAGTTTAAAAAATTGGCGAATCTCACTAGTCCCTAATATGCAAACTATAACATTTTTATTGATGTATTTATAAAAATACTCAAATTTATAATGATATTATATATATTTTGTGTATAACGTTGGCGATTTTTAACGTAAAATAATTTTATATTGTAAAAATTGGGCGAATTTTTTATATAAAAAGATGGAAATTGGCGAATCTTTTTTTGGGAAAAACCATGGAAAATTAGCCCACCTACGAATATTAGCCCCTAAAATTTTCCATGCTATCCTCCTCTTTTCATCATGAGTATCTTTGTGAAAATTCAAAGAGCTAGAACTGGGATTTGTGTCTTGCACCACTTCTTTCCCCTTAGTGTTCTTTAAAACCATGCCTATGCTTTTTGTCTCATCTCCTGAGTCTGACCCTAAGTCTTGCTCAACTGTTGCTACAATTTTCTCCTTTTCTTTGGTCTTGTTTTTGTTCTTGTATTTTTCTGGTTTCAGTTCAGGATGAAGCTTCCAACAATGATCTTCATCGTGACTTGTCTTAGAACAATTCTTACAAAAGAACTTTCCTTTTTCCTTTCTTGAATTTGCGACTCTCTTTTTTCCTTTGTTTTTGAAATTACTATCCTCATCAAAAATATTCTTCCCTCTAGCTTCTAAATGTGTAGCCTGCACACAGACTTCATCTAAGCTGGTAGGATTGAACATTAGGATAGTATGTTGCAGATAATTGTGCAAACCTCCTATGTATTTCAACAAGGTATCTTGACTTTGTAAGTCTACTCCAAGTAGAAGTGCTCTCCTTCTAAACTCTTGGGTATAATATTGCACATTTTGACCCTTAAGTTGCCTAAAATTTTGCCAATTCATGATTGCTTTCTGAATATGAGCAAGAGGATAAAATTGTTTCTTAATAGCTGTAATAAACTCATTCCAAGTTAGAGTTATCTTACCATGCTTTTTAATTTCCTCTCTGGTCTTGGCTTCCCACCAAACCAAAGCTGCTCCTTCCATTCTCAAAGAGGCTAATTGGATTTTTGTGTCATCATCATGCAAATTCTGAATTCTTAGATAGACTTCCAGCTGTCTAATCCAGTTATCCAATTTTTCTGCATTCACATCACCATTAAACATCGGCAACTCAAACTTCACATCAAGCTTTAACAAAGGATTTTTAAGAGATGTTTTTGTTTTGTGTGGTTGATTTTCAGAAGTCGAAGAGGATGATGTGGAGGAAGAGGATGACGATGGAGATGAAGGATCACCATTTCCTCCATTCCCTTTTTTAGACTCATCTTTGTCTTTCTTCCCTCCTGAAGAATCTCCTTCTTCTCTTTGGTTTCTAGACCCTTCTCCAGCAATCCTATCATTTCTTTCCTAGTATAGGATCCTAACCATCTCAGTCAAATCAAAGAAAGCTTTTCTAAAGACTCTTTCTTCTTCCTTGGGATCCATTTCCTCATGTACTTCTCCTTCTCTGGATGACATGTTTGTGGTTGATTCTAAGGCTATTGAGGATGAAATGGAAGGTGGATGTAATGACACTCTAGCCCTCCTTGGTTGAGGATTAACTTGTTCTCTAACCAATTGACCTTCCCCTCTTTGCAATTTCAGCCTAGTAAGCATCAAATTTTGTAGAATAATACAATTTACTTGCACAAATTTCACAAACTTTTAAGAAAAACCTTAAGCTCTGATACCAACCTGATCTGAAATTGTGAGAACAAAGTATTTCTCATACAGAGATTGACTGTAGGGGCATTCACCGGATATTTCACCTTTCAAAGAAAGGATGAATCCGGAGGCTACCTGGCCCTTCTACAGACTCTGCCTAAAGAAATAAAATGTAATCACTGAGATCCGATCAATGAAAGTATTTGTTTTAAGTGAAAAGTATTCATTGATCCAGCTTTAATGTGTGAATAGGCAAGTATACATATTCTGCAAATGAAGTGTAGTGGTTTGAAGATGAACTAATAAGTTTTGTTCACTGTTTAAACCTGCTTGGGAAAAGTTTGCTTATAAAAATTTACTGTTTAAAGGAGAAGAATCTGAAAATATGCAGCAAAATTATACAGTATGACAACAAATAATTGTTTAAGCGGTTCACCCCTCTCTTGGGCTACCTCCGCTGGATCAAGCCTCCCAAAATGGGCTTGTCCTCTTTGATTAAATGCTCAAAATGTGAATACAACTGTATAGAAGCCTCAAATGGAAAAAATACACTGCAAATTAAGATTCAGAAGGCTCATATCAGTATAAAATGACTAAAAAATCACCTCCATTGGATGAAGGTAGACCAAAACAACTCTTCTTCCCTTAGGCCCTAGTGGCTCCACGACCAAAAACTACGAAAATTAAATTCTCTGGTCGAGAGCTACCTTGATGGCTCTTGCCGACATATGACTCCCAGAATGCTTCCAACGCAAATAAAAAAATTTGTATCAAAAGGCTTCTCTCTAATGTTGCCATTCTTGGTTGCCTTCAAAAGCTCCACTAAATGTGGAGAACTGGAGTTAACTCCAGTTAAAATAGCAACTTCCCCCAAATCTGTCGGGTGTGCTCCAAATTCGGCGGCAACATTAAATATGACGGTTTGAAAAATTCCGCGTTCACATGCGTCGGAAACTTTGGCAAACGGTTTTTGAAACTGAAATATTAATTAACCAACTCCGCTCCAACATGTGCTTTTGCCACGTACCAAAGCCCACGTAATACCTCCGCCCAAGAATTGGGCCCACGTGACCAAAACCCCGCCGTTTTCGTTGACCGTTAATAACTTGGCTTCCATATGGTTTATTACCACGCTCTACACACGTTACAAGGCCACGTGCCTTTATAACATGTGTAACAGAAGTATATTAAACCCACGTTGCCCATATTAAACATTTAATTCAGGTTGGATTTTAAACTTTATCATTTAGTTTAAAATATATTTCGAATTTCTTAATTATATGTGTGGTATTTTAATTTATTTTAATAAGGTTTTTTAAAATAAATTAATATATAATTAATATAATATATGATTAATTAAACCATATACAATATTAATAAATATATAATTTAATTTAATAATTAAACCTTAATAAAAATAAAAAAGATTTTCAACACATAAAATTAAAAAAATTTCTTTCAAGGAATTAGAAAGTTATTGGAATATTCAAGCTGCAATATCTCCTCCATCACGACGCGGATTTGAGTTAAAGTTGTATTTGTAAGTTGTTTTGGCAGGCTCTTTCGATATAGATGGTTTTGGACCAGTGCGAGCAACTGTTTGAGCATTTTTCTACAAGAGATTTGATCTCCTGATCATAGGTAGATATGGAGGAGGGACTTGATGAGAAGCAAATGTCGTTGGTGTGAGAATTTATTAAACTTAAGAAACCCTACTGTTCAATATTGATTTACTTCTCCTACTTACATAAGTTATTAATTTGAAAATTCAACATTAACATCAAAGTAAATACAGTTAACAACCTACACATATAGATCAAATACTGAATAACATGCTCATAGATAAAGTGACACACAAGGATTTTCTAGACAAATGTCCTCAGAAAAACCCAATGTGGGACAATCGATGCTGCTAGCTTCGAAGGGTTTTTATTATTATGCAGATTCTAAGTACAACAATCCTGGGCACCAAAACTGGTGAACCCGATAGAGAAATATAAATGGAAGCAATACCTCTATCCCAAAGACAAAAATATGACTGATTCACACCTTCAAACGAGATTTACAAAACTCAGCCCCTTTCCGGCCTTTGGAAAACCCAGCGATGCTCTGAAGCCTCTGCGCTGCTCAGGAAGGGCCTGCGTCACACTAGAAGGGGTTATGCTACCCCTGCGTTGCCCTAGTTGGGCCTGTGTCAGCCTTGCTTGGCCCCTGCTGCCTTTGCGTTGCCCTTGTTGGGCTCTTGGTTGGACTGCGTAGCTGCTACCTCTGTGCTGCTCTGGAATGCTCCTTCTCTGCCCTCGTTGTACTCTTGGCCTAGGATCAAACCATCCCACTTGCCAATACTGCCCCTCGCTGCAGCTGAAATACTTCTGAAATTCTTAGCAAACCACGCCCTAGAATCTCAACTTAGCTTCAGTGCTCTGCCAGTGTGTGTGTTCTCCAACTGACGCCAAGCCCTTCTCTTATACTTTTCTTGTTGAAACATCAACGACTATGATATAATCTCTAATCGACGGCTAAGATTAGAAGCTGCTTGATCCGCATCACTTAAGTCATTCTCATCACATGTTTAATTTAATTCACTTTAATATTTTAATTTTCCTAAGTTAGACTTAGGATCCTTAATTAAAAAGGTTAATTATTTGAATAAACTTAAACCTAATGGAATTATTCTAAACGCTTTCTAGGTCTTGGAGATCTCATATACTCCAGCTCCTCCACAAAATTTGGGAGCTAAAGAACATTCGATGCTACCCAAACACCCCAAAATCTCAGCACTCCCTCTTAGCGAGGAATGTGCTCTAGCAATACACTTCACCCTGAAGTACTCCTCTGATCTGTGGTATTGGTCTCTGCGCTGATGCTTGGCCTGCTGCCCATGACTCTGCCACCGTCATTGCGCTACTGCTGCTATTTTGTACTGCTGCCCATGACTCTGCCACCGTCATTTCTACATCTGTACTGCAACTCCCTCTCAAATTGTTGCATCATGCTGCCAACTGCTGCACTGAAACTCAGTTGCTAAGAGTAAGCAACTGAAGGACCCCTGACCAATGATAGACAAGTTAGTGGGGCTGCATCTCATCACTGAAGCTCCATAGGCTGCTGATCTGCGCTGTCCTCCTGAAGCTACTGCTTTGTTATAACACTGTACTGTGCTGCTACAACACTGCACTGCGTAAGCATGCCTCTTCTATGCTGCCTCTGCGCTACTGCCTCTATGCTGTTGCTGCATCTGCACTGCGCTGCTCCCTCTCCAGCGTATCAGCCTCTGCCTTTGCTTCATCCGTGATCTTTGAACCCACTGCCCCAATCATTCCTTGTTACTGTCTTAAGGCTCTTGTACCTCAGATGTGATCCAAGAGTTGGGTTACTCAAGGATCCCGCCACCACTCTGTAGCTGCTCTATAGATCAATATCGCCCCAATTCCGTGGTTCATGAGCCCTCATGGCTATGTCATCGTCGGAGCCATCGTCTGCTACAATAGCCTTGGAACTAGAAGCTTCCTTGTCCTTCTTCCTTTGAGGACAATTGCTGGCGAAGTGTCCAAGTTCGCCACATTGGAAACATTTGATCTTTGACAAATCACACTTCTTTTTTCATTATTTCTTCTTTGATGCTAGGGCTGCATCTTCCTCTTCCTCCTCCTCCACCTTTCCCGCTCCGATGCTGGTTTGCTTCTTGGTCATTCGGCAGATCTCTTCTTGTCGGAGGATATCCCACATATTGTCCTAGTTAGGAAGGTCCACTCTACCAAAAGACTTTGGACAAAAGTTTCCCAGTCCTCTGTGACTGCATTTAGAGCAGTCCTCACCATGACATCATCCTCCACCTTGACCCCCATGCCAATCAGCTGATCCTGGATCGACTGCAGTCTGAATAGGAAAGTATAGATTTCCTCTCCCTTGGTCATCATAAATAACCTCAGTTGGTTCTCTAGAAGCATCTTCGTCTGGACGAACTTCTCTTGATACAATGTGGTTAAATATTTCCACATCTCATGAGTCGTCGTCTTCTCGGCTATGTGTGGTACCACATGATCTTTAACCTCGTCCATGATGAAGTGATTGGAATGTGCCACTGCTTCATTATGCTCTGCCATGAGTTTTGCATCGGTTGGTGTAGCTAAGACACTCTCTACATGCTCCCTCAAGCCGTATGCCTCCAGGATTACCAGGATTCTGGCCTTACAGATATCAAAGTTGGACAGGCCGTCCAACCTATCCTGATCACGCAATCTGTGTGGTGCCATCTGCTCAGATCTAATTTTTCGGAACAACTCTTCCTCTCCTCGCTTCTCAATTGAAGCTCAGATCTAGGGTCCTTGGCGAAAAGGCACCCTTTGCTCCCTTTGACAACTAATTTCCTCCTGGGAAATCTGCCAAACACAATGAATCAACTCTCTTCGATCACCCTATGATCGATCCTCAAATTTCTTTTGGAAATGAAATTTGCTGAGTAGATGTTCTCCTCCCATTCTTTGTCAACTTAGCTTAGGCTTAATTCTGCACTGGCAGAATCTTCACCCCATCAGCAACTGCTGAAGATATGCAGCTCAACTTTCAGTTCACGACACTTGGCACAGTAATCAATTACTGGATTGCGTCACCCTGACTGGCCTCTGTGTGAGCAGACTAGCTCAGCGCATCCTTTGCGTAGGGCAGGCTGCTCTTGCATCCCTTTGGAAGGCACTGCGCTGTCTTTGCGTCACCTAGCTGGGACTGTGCTGCCCTCTGCGTCCTTCTGGTGCTGTGTTGCTCTTTTCGGTTTCTCTGCTACTTTCTGCAACACAAATTTCTTTAGTCGTCTTGCTGGAGATCCAGCTTTATCTGCAATCACTCTGATACCATGTGAGAATTTCTTAAACCTAAGAAACCCTACTGTTAAATCTTGATTTATTTCTACTACTTACATAAGTTATTAATCTAAAAATTCAGCATTAACATCGAAGTAAATACAGTTAACAACCTACTCATATAGATCAAATACTAACATGCTCATAGACAAAGTGACACACAAGGATTTTCTGGACAAATGTCCCCGGAAAAACACAATGCGGGAAAAACTGCTGTTGCTAGCTTCTGGAGGGTTTTTATTATTATGTAGATTCTAAGTACAACAATCCTGGGCACCAAAATTGGTTAACCCGACAGAGAAATATAAATGGCAACAATACCTCTATCTGGGAGACAGAAAAATATGACTGATTCATACCCTCAAACAGGATTTACAGAACTCAGCCCTTTTTCTGCCTCTTGAAACCCCAGCGCTTCTTTGAAGCCCTCTTCATTAGCTTGACTAGCTTAGCCTGCGTCAGCCTCTGCGCTGCTTAGTGTTGAGTCATAAAAAGGTATCTTTTGAACACCTAATTAGCCTACATTAATCATCAATCCGGGAGTGACTTTTTATTTCAAGAGTGTACTTTGTCTGAGGCTGCAATGATCTAAGAGCAATGCTATGAAGATGTAGTACAGAATAAAAAATGCAAAAGTAACAAATGCTTGTAAAGAAACCTAATTACAGTGACATGAATGGAAAGATTAAACTACATCAATCTTGCAAAACATCGATCAGGGATGCAGTAGCAGTAACTCTTTCCCTTAGAAATCGTTGCAAGATAACCAATCTGGGGACCTGGAAGCGATAAATTCTATCCTCTATAGTTGGTGATCTTTAAAGAAATCGAACGAAAGCAAATTCAGTGAAAGCAGCTTAAAATAAACGCAATCTGGAAAGGAACAACAGTATGTAACTGTAACTCATCTGTTTGCTAATCGAAGACTATGAATAAACAATGAACAGAAATAGAACAAAAACATGAAATGAACAACAATTAAAATTCTAACATACTCAAGCAACTAGATTTCCATGCTTTAATTCTGTCGACAGCCACCCACCATGCAACAACCAATTATAGCAAATTATAAACTAATGGAACAACAACTTAAATCAGATACAGAACAACAAAGCTTTATGATAATAACAAGATAATCGAACGACATATGTGCTTCTTGTAAAAGATGAAATAGCAATGACTCTGTATTTGATCTAACAACAATTAACCAGTTCTGTAATTGAAACAAACATTAAACACACTTCACACGACAGTAAGCAAGGATTAAAAATACAAACAGCGAAGTGATTCCACCAGAGTCAGGCCCTTAGCGCCAGTGAAATACTACTGGGCTAATTCAGAACTTTAGAAGATGGATGAAACGTGTGTCTTATATTAAACCAACATAAAGCATTACAGAGAAGTTTCTCTCAAGGCCTGGAGTCAATAAAACATTATATTACAGCGGAAATGTTTAAATGTAAAGTCTTTCGACTAACTCAGTGACTTCAACAACAACCGTCCATTTGTCACTAAAGGACATGGCTTTATATATCAAATCTCGACGGACCAATCAAGGAATAAGATGAGTTTGAACAGCGATCCCTCAGGATCGAAATATCCTGAGGGATTCACTCCTCTTCGTTTAGTCACCATCCTGTTTACTCTGACTGAGGCTGAGCTGTCCCCTGCCTTTTCTGGGCTATTCGTTCAGATCTCCTTGCCTTTGGCTGGATATGGTTCAACGCTGATGGAGCAGCAGTTAGATTATGTTTAACCCTGCCTTTGGTACAGCTATTCACCTCGTCCAATTCCTGTTTGTCAATCAAAAAGTAACCTTTAGTCATATTTTTTGTACTAAACATAAACCTTTCCAATTCTATTGTAATTCTTATGATAAATTACCTTTCCAAGGAAAAAAGGAGTATATCTATGGTAAAAGAATGAGTAAATACATAGTAATTTCATACCTTTTTCACTGCCCAACATACCCCCCTGCTTAATCTTTTTCATGCCCTCATGAAAACTATAGTTCACATGGAGAGCAGTCAAAGAATAAGTTGGATAAGGTTTGTCATCAACAAGCCTAAAACCACGTAGTGCAGCTAATTCCTCAAAAACATGTTCTGTCTGTCCTTCAGGAAGTTCATAAATAGCGTTGTAGTCCAAAGCAGGGTACCATGCAATAGGGCTGCGGAACCTACATCCTAACCAATATGGTCTTTCTTTTAAAATGAGATGGCTATAGGAAATCAAGCGGTCTACAGCTAGCCCAAAGTTTCTATAATTAAATGGTTCCCTATTTTGCACATTCTGATTTGAGGTTCTCCACCGGACCTTGGCTGCTATATAAGCTTGGTTTCTAATGGATGGAAAATAGTCTGTTCCATTCAAAATAATTGATTTGTGGACAGGTCCCAGGGTTCGAGTAACACCTTCCTTTGTCATCAAAATTTTCTGTCTAGCCCAAAATTGAAGTGGGTCCTGAGGTTCACTTCTGACCCATAGATCTAATTCATTTTCCTGCCTTTGAAAGACGTTATAGGCTTTAAGCCATTTTAATTGATTTACAGCAAAGGAAATGAATGCCTGAAACTGAACATCTCCAATAAAAGGGCTAGGGTTTGATTCACAGTCATTTTCAAGTATTAGATTATGCAAGTAAAATTCACACAAAAGGCGCTGTACTTTGATCCCATAAAGTTTGCAGCATGATACCAAGTCATCTATGGTTTTTAGCTCTATGGATTTTCCTGACCTAACTGCTTTGATCTTTAATTGCAAATATCTTTCTAGTAAAACAAAGCATAGTTTTTGGCAGGGCATCTACAGGCCAAGACATCATTATACAAGGAGCAAAGAGTGTCCATTTGATTGTAGGCTAGTTTTAGTTGGTTCATTACCTTATCAGCCTTTACCTCTGCTTTCCGACATTTTTCATGAGCTTCAACTTCTGCTTCATGAGGTTGCTGCATCCTCATGAAATATGTAATCCACCCTAGTCTTTCTAAAATTGCTCGTGCAACATCGGAAACGATCAGCACCTGAGGTTCACTGTGAATTGGCCATCCTCCCATCTCTGTGCTCTGTTAATTTTTCTCAACACACAGTAATCACAATGGAACAAGACAACACAGTTCGTTGACAATTTTTTATTTCCTAAAATGCAGGGATTTAGTTCATATATAGGTAAAGAAATCTCGAGGTTTGATCTGCATGCAGACATCTGCGCCCCCCGAATGAATGAGAGGTCGTCCTCGACCGTCAATTGAGAGAGGCAAGTGTGGCACAACAGCAGTACAACAGTAAAAAAGCAGGCGTAATTATGATACATTCAATCAAATTATAGCAATTACTGAAATCAATGCATGTGATGAATCGGTAATGAATAGAAAATCATTTTGTAATGATTCAAATACGAGGAGAAGGGAGCATAAGATAAACATAAGTATAATTGCATTATTTACCATTTCGAACTAATATGATCGATTTGTAATGATTTTCATGTATAATAGGTTCGGAGGTAAAGGTAAAGGATTCATATTTTCATTTGAAATTTAAATAGAGATATAGGAAAGGGGTTAAATATAACTATTGATGTGTATAAATGTGACTTCAATACCATCAACAGAGCTCTGTTGCCCACAGGTGTCCATAACCTTGACAGAGTTGCTTTCTTACCCACAAAACCATTGTCCTTTATTTATACTGAGGAAGTGCTTTTTGTTGAATATCATGACGGAGGCCATTGTGCTGGCTTGGTGACCAGATAAACCACAATGCCATTCACCGGGAGGAAGTGAAAGGTGGGCAGGCTGGCTTGTGATGAGACCTCCTGTTCCAAGGGCTTCTTTATTTTTTCAATTGTCTATTGGACCATTTCCCTGGTTTGGTGGCCATGATGGGAATGCCACTTCACTGCCTTCCCTATGATCATGGTAGGTTGGCTCTTGATGAGACCCCCTATCCTCCATCTGCAAAATCATTATTAATAAAATATGTAAATATATTTTTTCTTTTTTTTCATACAACACTTTTCCTCGGTTATTCATAAGGGATGGCTCAACACTCCTTAAGAATAGGGATGGTGGAAGAAGTCTGAACATCTCAATAGAAAAAATATGCCCTTATTCCTATTCCATAGATAAACATCAAAGAAAGTTATAGCATGTGGGAAAGAACCAATCATGATAAAAATAATCGATCAGATTAATTCAATGGTAATAAAATAGCAAAGTTATGTTATTGATCATGCCCCTTTTTCCTTTTTTCTTATCATTACTAGACAATTTTTTTAAAAAATGACAATTTATTTTGATTTGCTGATTACAGTAAGCTTTAATTTGTATGATTGTATATAAATGATATATTTTCCTTTAGAAAAGTGATCAAAAATTCAAAATGCTGGCTTAAAAAAAAAAAAAAAACAATCCACTAAAAAAAGTGCTGTTCCTTTAAAAAGAACAACAAAAACAATTTGCGGAACTGCTGTTCCTTTCGAAAGGAACAAAAAAAAAAAAAAAGACTCTGCGGAAGTGCTGTTCCTTTAGAAAGGAACAACAAAAAATCTTTGCGAAACTGCTGTTCCTTTCGAAAGGAACAACAGAAGTGTTGTTCCTTTAGAAAGGAACATCAAAACAAACGAAATAAACAAATTTTTTTCTCTTTTTAAAAAACTGAATTTCATGAAACAAACGATGAAGAAACAAAGAAGTAATATTAACAGAATATTTAAAAAATGAATTCCATAAAACAACAATCAAGAAACAAAAAAAATTCTTTATGTACAAATTTAAAAAAAAAAATGATTTATCAAATTGGTGCCGAGGAGTTCTCCCCTTTAGTGAGAATTTCCATGGTAGAATCTTCCCGTAACTGTTGGTAAAAGGATTCTCGGGTAAGCGGTTTATGATACAATCGTACTCGATGACCGTTTACCTTAAAGGAATGTCCAGATCCATCAATGGTAACTAATGTAATAGTGCCATTATCATGCACTTTTTGTATTTCATAGGGTCCAAGCCATCGTGTCTGGAGTTTTCCTGGGAAATCCTGAAACCTAGAATCATATAGGAGTGCCCAGTCTCCTTCGTGTAAGATCTTCTCTTTGATATGGGCGTCATGCCATTTGGCTCTCTGTTGCTAAATTAATGCTGTGTGCTGAAGAGCGGAGGGCCTAATTTCATCTAACTCATTAATTTGTTGTAGTCTTTTAGTCTGGGCTTCATTCAAATTTAGACCCACCTTTTGAGCTGTTCTTAATTTTTGAATTTCGAATTCTATAGGAAAGATGGGTTCTTTTCCAAATACCAATTGGTATGGTGAATATCCTGTAGTAGGTCTCCACGTTGTTTGATATGCCCACAATGCTTCTGGAAATCTGTAGGCCCAATCTCGTCTATGTGAGGCAACGGTTTTTGTTAATATAGATTCGATTACTTTGTTCGTGCTCTCTACTTGGCCATTGGCCTGTGGGTGATATGGAGTTGTAATCTTGTGCTGAATGTGGTAGTTTTGAAATGTTTCAGCTAATTTATTACCTACAAACTGTGGTCCTCCATCTGTGATTATGTCCCTTGGGAGGCCATAGCGCACAAAGATTTGGAAAAGAAACTGTATTACAGAGTCCTCTGTAGCTTTTGAAAGAGCTTCTGCTTCAACCCATTTGGTGACATACTCAGTTGCAACTAGGATGTATGTTTTTTGGTTTGATGGGGGGCTAATAGGACCAACAAAGTCAAGGGCCCAACGTTCAAATGGTTCAATCACTAGTTGAGGGTTCCAAGGCATTTCATCAGACCACCCAGGGCGACCTGCCCTTTGGATAGTAGGTCAATAATATCATGTTTGTAAAAATTTATGGGTAGTTCTACGATCTGCAAAATGTCTGCCACACTGTCCATCATGGCATGCTTTCAAGATTTCAAATACCTCATCCTCCCTAACGCATCTCCTTATTTGAATATCTGCACCTGTATGAAATAGGTAGCCTCCAATCCAAGAGAAGCGGGTACTACAGTGTATTATTTGCTTACGTTCATTAAGGGATAGATGTTTAGGTAATTTAACTATTGCCAAATAGTTTGCTATATCAGCATACCACAGTGTTCTGATAGTAACAGCGAAGAGATGTTCATCCGGAAAGTGGTCTTCAGCTGCTTCTGTATCTGTTGGCTTTGGCATTCTTGACAGAAAGTTAGCTACAGGGTTCTCTTTCCCAGGTCGATCTCTAATTGTGATATCGAATTCCTGTAGTAAAATCAACCATCTTGTCACTCTTCCATTTGTAACAGGTTTATTTGCTAAAAAATTAATGGCAGAGTGATCAGTATATAGTACTACAGGATACCCAGTTATATAATGTCTAAATTTGTTTATAGAATGAACTACAACTAAAAATTATTTCTTAGTCACAGTATAATTTAATTTAGCAGGGGATAGATTTTTGCTAATATAGTAAATTGCATATGGCTTCTTGTCTTCCCCCTGCCCAAGTACTGCTCCAATTGATGTGTCTGAGGCATCGGATGAAATTTGGAATGGAAAATTCCAATTTGGGCCCCTCAGCACTGGGGCTGTTGAAACAAGCTTTTTCAGATCATTAAAGGCATTGTCACATTTATCTGTCCAAATGAAATCAACATTTCCAGTCAGTGCATATAAAGGTGCAGCTATTCGAGAATAATGTTCTATAAATCTTCTATAGTAACCAGAAAATCCAAGAAAGCTATGGACCTTTGTTTGTGTAGTGGGTGTGGGAATTAACAAGATTATTTGAATTTTAGCTGTGTCCACTTGAATTCCAGCTGCTGAAATATAATGCCCTAAGATAACTCCTTCGGTCATCATCATAAGACACTTTTCGTGGCTTAAGCAAAGCCTAGTGTCAATACATCTTTGCAATACCTTTTCTAGGTTTTCCAATGCAGGCTCAAAGTCATCCCCATAGGGTGTGAAATCATTCATATATACTTTGAGGCCTTCATTTATTAAGTCTGCAAATATGCTGAGAATTTCCCTTTGGAATGTAGCAGGGGCATTGCATAGGCCAAAAGGTAGTACTCAGTAGGCAAATGTCCCCCATGGACAGGTAAAAGTAGTTTTGTCCTGGTCTTCAGGAGCAATCTGTATTTGGTTGTACCCACTGAAGCCATCGAGGAAAGAAAAGAATTTCTTCCCTGCCAATGTGTCTAATACATGGTCAATGAAAGGAAGGGGAAAGTGGTCTTTCTGTGTTGCCTTATTAAGTTCACGGTAATCTACACATATCCTCCACTTTCCGTTCTTTTTTGTTACCACCACTAATGGAGAGACCCACTTGCTATTAGATATTGGGTAGATGAAATTAACATCCAATAGTTTTTGTAATTCAGCTTTCAAAATATCTTTAAGGTGAGGATTTAGTCTCCTTTGAGGTTGGCGAATGGGTCTTGCATAAATTTCAATATAAATGTGGTGAGTACACAATTGAGGATCAATTCTTTTCATATCGGGGTAATCCCATGCAAAGGCTGCTTTGTATTTTCGTAATAATTGGACCAATTTCTCTTCTTGTTCAACAGTGAGATTTTTATTAATGTTTAAAGTTTTTCCCGGCTCAATTTCTACAACCTTGCTATTGTACACAGAAGTAGTAGGTATTGCTTGATCAGGATTATCTTTGAAAGGATATTCTTATTCTTTATTATCGAATGCTGCCTTGATCACGTGACATTGCAAATGAGATCTGGTTTGTGATTTATTGATAAAATTATTAATGATATCATCCTCTATTTGATCTTTAAAATCAAGAGCATTTTTTATAGTTAGAGGTGATCTCATATTTTCCATAAGATATGATGCAGGTGGTTTTCTTGTTTTGATTATTGATAGACTTGGCTGGGCTGGGGGATATAGGGCTAAATTCTTGACATAATTTCCCCTTGTAATTGTCATGTTGCCTTGTTTGCATCCAATATAAGCATCGACAGTTGCCAACCAAGGTATACCTAGGATTAACGGGTGTCCATCTAGTCGATTCTTTGCATTGATAACCAGGAAGTCAGCAGGGTATTCCCAGGAATCTACAGATACCATTACATCTTGTAGTATACCCTCTGGTTTGACTACTGATCGGTCAGCCAATTCCAACAAGGTTGTTGTTGGTTCTAGTGATGTAATGCCAAGTTTTTGACAGGTGGTGGTTGTTAAAATATTGATTGCTGCTCCCAAATCAACTAAGGCATTTGGAAATGATTGCCCATTGATCTGTACTGTCACTATAGGATTTCTTGGGTCTTCATATTTGATAGGTGTTTCCATTCCTGATAATAAGTCAGATAAGGTACCGACTATTTGGACAGTAGGATTGGTTGTTGTGCTCCTCTTTGGCTTCTTTATGCATAATTCCTTAATGTTTTTTGCATAGATAGGAATGTCTTGAATAGCTTGGAGGAGAGGGATTTTTATACACAAATTTTTTAATTCTCCCAAAAGATCAAAATTAGGTTGTTCTAATGGACGAGGTATAGTTAATCATTCTGGGAATGGTGGAGAGGAATTTGTTACGTGTTGTTGAATTTGTTGTTGAACTTCCTTCTCGCTTTGTACTGTTTGTTCTACAGGTAACGGATCTTCAGTATGGACATCATTGTTTCTCTCTGTTTCCACTATGTGCCCAGACCTTAATTGAAAATCATTGCACTCCCTCAGTTCAATTTCTACTTTTGGGGGTTCCATTATTTGGACAGATTGAACTGGCCTATTGTTTGGGTTTGGGTTGGGTTGGGCTAGGAGTTGTGGTCTTAAGTTGGTCTGGGGGTTTGTATAAGGAGATGGCAGTGTAGGTTGAGAGAGAGGAATTGATCCGGCTGGCTGATTTGTAGGTTTTTTCCAGTTTGAATGCCAGGCCCGACTCTGGGAAGTAGAGGGGGACCATTGTGTAGGCCAAAATGGTGGGTAGAAAAGAAAGCTAGGCCAATTATTTTGGTTTGTTTGATTTGGCCAAGATGTGGGAGGAAATGGCTGTTGTAACCAATTAGGGAAAGGTGGTTGATTCTGCCACATCCCACTATATTGTTGAGCATTATACTGAGGAGGCTGAAAAGAAAATGGATCATTTGGCATACTTGATGGTTGTGGCTGCCATTGTCGGCGCTGATTAAGCAGACATACCACTTGTGATTCTTCTTTTGCCTCCTTATAAACTGCTTTTAGGCCAGGAAGCGAAGGACATCCCTCTGTAGGGTGATATTTCGTGCAAATGGCGCAGACTTTAATCACATCCAACGGGCATTCTTTGTGGCTGTGTTTCTTTCTACATCTGGGACAAAATATTGCCAAGTTTTGCTCTGCTTCTGCCTGTTTCTGTTTGGCTTGCATAATATCGAACTGCGTTGTTAGAGTCCCAAGTATGTCTGTCTTAAAGTCACCTTTTCCCATAATATTCAATGTTTCAACCCATTGATCTTTCATTCCCCTAATTAATGTGGTTTTCAAAACATTTTCAGGTAAGGGTAAAGACGCATAAGGGGATCTCTGAAGATTGTATTGGAATCGTTCCACATACTCTTCCAAGGTCTCATTTGGTTTTGCTGTCATTTGGAATATTTCATCTTTTAATTCCCGAGACCTGCAATAATCTTGATACTTCTTTAAAAATGCAGCCCTCATATGATCCCAATCAGTTATGACACCCCCACTTAATCCCATAAACGATCGTAAGGCTGCCCCTTTTAATGTAGAAGGGAATAGTTTTAGTTTTTGGAATAGTCTTCATGGTCCTTCTATATCCTCCGTACAAGACATCAAATTCAAACAAAATGTATCCGGTCCCTCTCGATGTTAAGCCATGAAATGTGGGAATATGTTGAAGGGGGATAGCTTTCTATGGGTGCATTGATCGTAAAGATTTACTACTTCATATTGGTAAACAGAGGTTTCCATCATGCCCGCCGATTCTCGACAGTTGTTCGAGTTACTATCGAAGATATGCCATTATCCCTCTAGATTTCCAAGGAATTTCTAGGCTGATTTGTTGTGTAAGGTGAATGGCTTTGATAGCACTCCTTTTTCTTCCGGGATAATAAGTATTTCCTGCTGATGTCTCCTTCTGCTTCCGTTTCCCCTTCTCCTTCTCGGAGATTGCTAGAGTTCCCTTCTTGAAGGAAACTTATGCAAGGATTCTCAATTTCTTGGGAATCTTGCTCAATTCCCTCTGTTTGACTGTATATCTCAGCAAAGGCTTTAGATGGCGACTCTGTAGCCTGAAGGGAACTAGTAGGCTGTCTAGAAGTAGTTCTTTTAAATCCTACTGATGGCTGAGATTCAGTTCTTTTAAGGATTTCGTCAATCAAGGTTGTGCGCCCAAGGGTCATCGGTCCCTTAGGTTTTTCAGTTTTAGGAGGAACTTTGTTTTGTTTAGTTGGCTTATTCATTCAAGGAAACAAACCTTCATTCCTACCTAGAGAAAGAAGCTTACCTACTTCTGTTGTGAAGTGGGCTGTGAGCAAGTGTGTTTCTTGCCAAGTGCGTAGGTTCTTACCTTCCGTCTTTAATACCCAATTCTCTGCAAGCAGAAGAAAATCAGCTGTGCATTACTCCTTTAAAATGGCATACACTCTCCCCGGCAACGACGCCAAAATGTCAAGTCATAAAAAGGTATGTTTTGAACACCTAATTAGCCTACATTAATCATTAATCCGAGAGCGACTTTTTATTTCAAGAGTGTACTCTGTCTGAGGCTACAATGATCTAAGAGCAATGCTGTGAAGATGTAGTACAGAATAACAAATGCAAAAGTAACAAATGCTTGTAAAGAAACCTAATTACAGTGACATGAATGGAAAGATTAAACTACATCAATCTTGCTACCCCAATACCCCAAAATCTCAACAGTTGGTTGGTGTGTCGCTTAGCATGTTTGAGTATGCAAGTGATTCTGATTCGGACGGTGACATGGTTGATCCTGATTTATTCATGCAATAGTTTTATGTAGAGACTAGCGGGGCATTACCTTGAGGCCGCTCCTACGTTTCCTTGCTCCCTCTTCCCCACATCCCAGAAACTTGGCGGAACTATGGAAAAATCAAGTCAGGGACACCTCATGTACCACGATTGCTCCCTTCTACCCATTAGATACCTTAGTGTGGGCTTCCCCTTATCTCGCTCCCCCTATGCCTCGATATGTGGCCTAGGATTGTCTGTCTCATTCCCTACTTCGTTTAACTTCATTGTCACTTGCCATCCCCATTTAAAGGATGTACCTTGGACCTACTATCGCCTTTAAAGGTTGAAACCAATTAATAAGATGCATGGTTAACCCCCTTTGGAATATGGAGACACTAGCACATGCTAAAGGCCACTAAGGAAGGGCATGCCATTGTGAGTGTCCACTTTGTTATCCATGATTTGTAAGCTCTTTTACACGATTTCTCTAATGATTGATTGTACTGGAAGCATAGGGGACACATTGGATCTTATATAGGATTGCAGGTGGTTTCCATTTGGGTTTGGTCTCCCTATACGGGATCCTAACCCCCACAGAGGTACATTGGCACACATAGGGTATGTGTAGGGAGCCATGGGCCTCCACAGCAGCAGACAACACTCCACGAATCCTCATTGATATTCAGGGGCTACTAGCGATCCACATTTGGGATAATGGTGATGTGCTTGGTACACTATGCCCAAGAGGCCCCACAGGAGCCACACACTCTTAGTAGGTGTCCAATGTCATGAAAACATTCATTCCATCACTCAAGCCCTTGCAAAGGATCTACATGCATCTCCGATTCATATGGAGATCCATGGGGTCATTTGTGTGCCTCCACATCCACTGCGAGGACCACAGGTCAACTACTTGGAGAACAAGGGGCCACCCCATTGTCCATAATATTTCGAGGAATTTATTCCTCATTATAGCACTTCAGGACATCATTAGGCCTTTGGAGGGCCCCACAACATGTACATATTATTATTTTGCCCCTATAAGGCTTATTTTCCATTTGTGAGCTAGTTTGGTGGGCTTGTCACAAATAGGGGTTTTATTTACACATTAATTTATCATTAGGGGCTAATGTAGGCCCATAGGCTAATTCAAACTCCTTAGGAGGGTATATATTGATGTTAGATACACTCATTTGGATCATCACTTCACTTGGGATCTCTCTACTCTTAGAGATTTTCACATTTCTTCTTGGAGGATTATTTTGGATAAATGGATGAATTTTGAAGTATGGATTTGGGCCATTTTTATCTTGGAGCTTCGTTGTTTTGAAAATATGATGTTGGTTGGATATACTCTCTAACATTGTAAGTAATTTTTAAGGATATATTCTTGTTGTTGCATACTGTTGAACTTCGCTATAATTAGGGCTAGTTGCTGCATCGTTGGAGTGTCTATTTAGCTTGTTTAATGTATGGGCCATTGTTAGATGAATGAAATGTCCTAGATATTGTTTGATATCGATAATATTTCACTATTTGCATGAAGTATAAATGCTTGAATGCCACTTTTCTTCTTTCTCCCTTAGTATTGGACGAAGTTGACTTTTTGAGCCTCCTTGATCAAGAAGCCGAGTTCTCAATCATTATCATCCTTGATTCCATATCCCCAAGGGAAATAGGCACTCGTCCCTCAAAATGGTGTTCATTTTCCCCACCTTTTTCACCTTTTTCCCCATTTCCCTAGGTCTAGCCTTGATAGGTCACCCAGGGCATCAATTTCCCGAGAATCCACCCACATAAAAAATTCGTTCTCTTAGAGGCTACTACGCTGGTGGGTCCCCTCCCTCCTCTCCGAATTTGAGACAATTCCTACAATGGAATCCTTTGGACTCCCAAGCCCTAGCTCTAGGACTAAATTTTTCCTAGGCATCCCCAAGGCTAGACGCTAGCAAGATCAATTTAACCTTTTGAAGCAAAATTTATTGTCTGATACTTTCCCCTCACCTTGTCTAGTGTAGGAGCGTCATTGGTTGCTATATTCCATCCTCGAACCTGGGCTGGGTCCACTTGGTCATATGTGGTCCCGTTTTCTATCAAAGGCTAATCATCAAGGTCTATTTGGGAAAAAAAGTTCACATAGGATTTTAGGGATCGAGAAGTACCTCTTCAAGTTGTATCCTTCTCCCTTATCCTCACCCCTTCTCCCTTATCCTCACCCCTTCTCCCTTAGAAGGCAATTCCCTTGCTTAAAGAGCAAGCAAGCACCATTTCTTCACCTTCTCCTTGGGAAGGTGTTACTGGGATCACTTCACACTTCTCCATAGACATATCCCTTATAAGTGGCTTCCCAAAAGCATTGGAACTCCTCCCATTGGTGAAAGTCCATAGAGAGCAGGGAGTCTTAGCCGTGGTGACTATGGGCTAAGCCTCCACTGTTGCCCTTATTCTAGCAGTTGCCCTATTAGGAACCCCTTTAGATCCCCTGCTGGTTTGAGTGGTAAAATTTCTGGTGCCGTTGCCGAGGAAGAGACGTGTGTCTTGTTCTCCATACAACAATATTGATATATCATTCTTGGCGACTCCATTGGAAGAACGAAGCTCAAGTTCTTCATTGATCCCTAAGGTCAATGCTTGTAGGTTGAAGTAAGAATTTGTCAAGGAAATTTCATTCAACCTGGCGACTCCCATGTAATTAAGGACCCAACAAAATGTTGACCACATATATTCCTGCCATAGATATGATAGAGATCTCGAGATACCCCTTATCAAAATCCATGAAGAATATGCCAATGTTCGATGGGGATCCACATTCCGCAGCCACTCACATGGTAAGGTTGATGAGGTATCTTTCAAAGAAAAATATAACTCAACCTTATGACCAAATGGAATTTTTTATCCTATCCATTGCCCCCAATATCGATTGGCTTGAGTCATGTAAACCTAAAAGCATTCCTTCTCTTCCGATGTTGACTACGCACTTCTTGTTGCATGAAGGGTCAGGTTTCCAATATCGTGAATACATATGCCAAATATTGGATGTGGCCCTTCGAGAGGAGGAGGTTATTGAATATGGTTTTATGCTTAAGGAAGAATGTCTTGATCCGTCTCCAAATCATCATGATCAAGCGATTGATGCGTACCTCGAGATAGTGTCGAAAAAGAGACTCATGAATTGGAAAGCATGTCCTCTAAGGATAACGATGACGAAGATCTGGACCCCGAGAGCCCCCTAGTGTTGGAAGAATGGATGATGGAGTATGAGAAGTCTTTCAGGCAATTAACGACCACATATAACTTCAGGAGAATTTCTCCTACTATTGTGAGCAATCGGAAAGACTCCATAATATGAAGTGTGGATATAAAAAGAGTCCTACTGATGACCTCCTTATTGAAGCATTCAATCAAAATCATTTAGTAAATACCTTGGATCTCATTCTTCAAGAACGAATGAAGGAGGAAAAATCATCCATGTCTAAAGAAGAGGATGAATGGCATCCTAAATAACACCAAATATGTAGTGAAGAATGGGATAGTTCTAAGGAAGATCATGATAATCAAATAAATGAAGAATCTATGAATGACTCCTGGGATGTTGTTTGGGGAATTAGGTATGACTATAAAAATGAAGACCACATAGTCTCTCAAATCCATAGGAACGAACTCAGAGAAGAATAAGATACTCCTCCCCTTTGGAACAACAACGTTCGCCCTTATGAACCCCTCCCTAGTGATTGGAAGGGTCTCTTCTTTATGTTCCAAGATGATTCAACCAAAGAAGAGCCTTCCGAAGTTGTGGGTAATTACGATGACTCTAATGTGAAGGAAACTGAGGAAGGAGCTGCATTGAGCCATGCCACTTATAAAGGGTTCTTCTTCATGTTCGAGCAGTCTTCCCCTCGTTATGTCCCTATCCCGGAAATGGATTTTTGTACCAATTTTGTTCCCCTAGTTTTGATGAAGAGCTACTTTCCCCTGCGAAAAAACCAGGGTCATTGTTTTTTCCCAAATACAATGATGAGATCACTTCTTGTTTTCCCAATGACCAAAATAGTATCATCCTGAATATGTCAGAGTCATTTACTCCTTCTTACCCTAAGGATGATAGGTCCGAGATAGTTCTTCATCAAAGATTCATATACTTGGTCGTTGACATTTCCATCTCCTGGTTGGAGGATAAAATTAAATCCTCTCAACTGATGTCTATTCCTTCCTCCAATTTTCCTTTATATGGCATATGGGTCTCTTTTTTTCCCACTTTCTGCCCTCGTAGGCCCTCATATCATTATTCCCATTTGTATTTTTAGTTCCATTGCAAAAATAATCATGGAAAGATGTATTCTTGTGTTGACCAATTGATATGTTGGTTGCATTAGATCTATGATTATACCTAGCACTTGATATTGTGTATTATGCATGTCAGAGTAGGATGCATTGCATGCTAATCTTTGCATTAGAACTAACCTCATATGATATTTCTCATGATAGATTAGTTTCATGTAGAGTAAAATTTCATATTACTTGTTGATTTTTTGGGCTAACATTAATCATGGGTGATCATAAGACACCGTGAAAAACATGCTGCCCCGTGGCTTTGATCTTTTACATGTGCAGATAACAGGTCTACGGTGACCAAGAGATTGTTGGAGTTCTCATGAGCTCCCGTTCGAGTAGCCTTGCCCACTTCTTCGAGAGATCACATCCTAGTTGGAGCCAGATGTTACCCACCACTTCGTGAGTGATATCCCTAGGAGAATTTTTTCTCCGTGATGGACCTCAGCTGATAGCCACTTGCGGCCTCCTTCTAGCTCATTGTGCCATTTCTCCGCCACCTAAGCCAGCCATGTGGTCCGTCACCCACCTCTATTGATCGTATGTTTGAAGGTGGGTCGCCCGAATCTAAAGGTGTGTCTTGTCATTTGGTAATTTAGTATTGGGTTTACTTATCATGGATACTTATGGTCATGGATCGATGGGGGGATTTTGCGGAAAGAGTGGGCTTAGTCTGTGCTCCTATTCCCTAAATCTCTTAAGGGTGTTACCCTTGCATCTTAGTTCTGTGGGATCCACTTTATTGACCATTTGGTTCTAGGGTGGTACTACTTGGGAGACCCCGACTTTGGGTGCGTGGTCCCGCTCCTTTATCCGCATGTATTACTCCCCTTCCACTCATTATATTCCCATTCATTGTTTCTACCATCTGGGTCCACATAGCCCCCATGGGTCCACATAGGGTCGACCTCCCTATCTACTTGCCCTTGCCTTGGGTCAGGCTTAGAATGATGCCCTAGAGGTTGAAGCAACTAAAAGAAAAAGAAAAAGCGTAATTGGCCACACTTAACAGGAAATTGTACCACAAAATGCAAAATATGGTCGGGACAAAAATAATTAGCACATGGGAAAAATCCAGTGCATGAGCTCTACCCCTTACCCATGGCCATCATCCTAGTTCCATAGGCCCTATAAGAGCCTCCTTTGTGAGAACCCATGATTATCGCAACCCCCTTGGAGGGCAATGAATCACCCTACCTTAAAAGGTGTAATCACTACTATATTTGACACATCATACTCTTATCCTTGAGCCCTGAGCAGTTAATTAAAGAAAATTCATATAAAAGGCAAAAGGCATGTAAAGAAAGGTGGAAAAATCAAGGCCGAGACACCTCATGTACCAAGATTGCTCCCTCTTACCCATTATATACCCTCTTGTGGGATTAGCTTTATTTGACTGCCACTATGCTTCAATATGTGGCCCAGGATTGCCCCTCTCATTCCCTACTTCGTTTCACTTACTTGTCACTTGCCATCCCCATTCAAAGGACGTACCTTGGACCTACTATCCCCTTTAAAGGATACAACCACTTAATAAGGTGCATGGTTAACCCCCTTTGGAGTATGGAGACACTAGCACATGCCAAAGCCCACTACGGAAGGGCATGTCATTATGAGGTGTCCACTTTGTTTTTTTTTCTAAGTTGGACTAATATGTTAATATGAAACATAATTTACAAAGCGGGACTTACCTCCAGAACTGCATAACTATCCAATTTCAGAGGGAGTCTTGTTCAAAAAACCAAAAAAGAGATCTCCCCTTGGGGGGAAACTGGCCCATAAAATGCTGCCCATAGATGGGAAACTAGCTTTCATAGAGTTATACAAAAAAGCTATTACAGCCAAATTGTCCCAAAAATACAGCAAAGCATTAAAATTGACCAAAAAAAGGTAAGGAGACCTGTCAATGCCATGGATTCCCATCAAGCTAGCTGTCGAGTTGTGTTGGAGGAGGCTCCTCGACTATGGGACATCTGTACTCCTCATCGGAATCATCATCGTCTCCCTTGGACTACTGAGCAGTGTGCTTAGGAGAAGGCGTTGAGCGAGCATGACTGCGGCCTTTCTTCCGTTGCCTGTCCGAGTGCGCAGAAATCCCGCTGCCATTTCCCGCGCTGCTAGAGGACTACGAACCAGATTTGATAGGTAAGGCAATAGATTTTCTGGAATGAGGAGGCCCCAGGGAGATGGTGGATTTCCTCGTGCGCTTTCTGGAGCCCAAGCCCATGGAGCTGGGCTGCACTTCCTGGAACACAAAAGAAATAGTGGCAGTGATTCTTGGTTTGTCGAAGACGCTGTCAAAGTGAAATTGAGCCACATTTTCAGTCGGAGGCGTGGAGCCACCCTCTTCTTGAATAGAGAGAGGTGAGCGAGAGCCTGCTCCTCTGCCTCTACCTCGCCTACACCTCATACGGTGCCGTCTCGACATGCTGGGGATGGAGGGCGAATGAGGTGACTGGGAGGGCGAGTGTGGGGAATGGGAGGGCAAGCACGAAAATTTCTCGCAGAGGATAGACTGATTAAAGTCTGTACCAGAGGGATTGTGAGTGCAGAGGAAAGCCGAGGGGCTAACATCGTAATGAGCAGGCGGAGGGCTTTCAACACTGGACGACAACTTGGCTAGTCGAAGACAGAGGTGGAGTAGCGTATTAATTAAGCTCAAGAGTAGAGTGTGGGAGTGAAGAATGTTGAACGTGCATCGCAGAGGACATTAAATGCAGTGGTACCGCCCTCCTGGATGGCCATGTGGCCTGGCCAAGTGTCATGCCTTGGGCCAGCCACCACCGCATGCTCATAACTCACCCGCATCCGGGAGAGGTGTCCACTTTGTTATCTATGATTTGTAAGCTCTTTTACACAATTATTCTAATGACTGGTTGTGCTAGAAGCCTAAGGGACACATTGGATATTATACAGGATTGCAGGTGGTTTCCATTTGGTTTTGGTCTCCCTATATGGGATCTGTTGGAACAGGGTCTCCTACAAAGCTGCGAAACTGGTCCATTTTGTATATTTATGATTATATTTAGTATAGCACAGGGGTTTTGGGGTGGGTCAAAGCCCCTAAAGCATTGTAATTGGGTCAAGGGTAGACCAAGAGTCCGCAAACCACGGTTTTCGGACCATTGGATGCATAAGCTAGAATAGTATAAGTAGTTGAACCTTTTTGAGTTGTAGGAAAAGCTAAGAATGATAAGAGATTGCTGCTAAGTGCAAATCGATAGATCTGGTAAGGGTTTTCGAGTAAGGACTCTTGCTGCTGTGTGCGCAGAGGGTCTCTGTTCTGTTGTGTGCGGACCCTGCTGCTGTGTGCGCAGGTTCGGTTTTTGGGGTTTTGTATGTAGATCTGAAAGATTAATGAATGCAGAAGTATTGTTGCATATCTGAATCCACTGGAATTTTTGTGATATGAATCTGTGACATCTTGATTACTTAGTATATGCTGTTGTTTTACTGGTTTAAGTTGCGAACATACTTGTGTACTTATTTATGTTGTGATCTAGGTTTTTTCTACTTGCTTCATACAAGAATATCTGAAATAGCTGTGTATTGTTATATGAATTATTGATCTGTTGATTTCTATGAGTACTATTGCTGTTACGAACGTGGATGCGAAGGGAATCTAGGATCCGTGATACCAGATTGGGTCACGATTAGGGTAAACGCAGCTCTGCTTGACTTACCTACCCTCTCCTAGGGTGCGGAAACTTGGTTCCAGCACCCACCCATACTACTTCGGGTGAGACTTTGGCTTGTGCAAGCAGGTCACTTCTGAAAGGGCCAGTAGTATAGGGGTTTGTTGGAAAACCTTAAACATCCGAACTTGGGTCAGGACCCTTCGAGCCAACAAATGGTTCCGTTGCTGGGACCTGGAGCATTTTGAGAGAGGGATCAGGTAATGCCAAGACTGTACTGGAAGCCGGAGAGGAAGGAAATTGATGAATGGTTTGAAGAACAAGTTCAAGAATTTTCCATAAAAGAAAACCACAGTAAGAGGTTGACCACCGAAGAGTGGAAGAATAAGTACATTTTCACAGAGATCTACGAGATCTTATTTGTAACGATTGCAGTCAAGCTCCAGGAGTGGCTCGCAAGATTGGTTGAGTTTCATAAGTGTTGGAAGGACGAGCAGATCATAGATTGGACCCCCGAACTAATCCAGCGGCTAGAAAAGACTGATAACACCATCACTCGCACAGTGGACCATTGGGTAGATAGCGTGTTAAGAGGATTTGTAACAGAATTTTCCATCGATTAGTTTGTCTCCTACTCTGAAGCAGAGCGAAGATTCTTCACAGGGTTCTGAGGTAAGTTACTGAAGACTTTTCCATTATTGATCAAGATATTATTATGCGAAAAGAGTATTCTGTGTAGCCATACAGAGTGAATGACCTCTAATATGAACGGGAGCACAACACGGAGTGGCAAGTACTATAGGGCCAACCTAGAAGGAGATCGATTGGTCTACAGTCTAGTAAGGGAATCAGCTTCGAGAGTCCTCCAGCCACACCAATTTCGAATCATCCTAGAGTTAAGAGTTCACCGACCCCTCCGCCACCGGAAGACGACATGGCTGCGCACATGAAATTGCTGACCTTTAAGGGTGTGGGGGATGAAGATATGGATCAGTTCTGGTTTGTTGCAGGATCGATATGGACTGCGCAGAACGTGGCTAGTGATGCGGTGAAAAGGGCATAGCTGTCCCATGCTTTCGAATGAAGAGCTTTGGACTGGTACATGGGATACATCGGCCAAAACGCGAATGCAACCATTGAAGAAATTAAGAACGCCCTAAAACAATAGTTTAATAAATCTAAGTCCTACCCCCAAATTGTGGTTGATCTAAAGGATTTCAAGCAAGGGCCTTCTAAATATATGTGGGAGGCCGATCAACGACTAAAGAAGGTGATCAGAGAAGGGGGATTCCAATATGATGACAGACAGCACATGGAATGGTTTATTGCCATGTTGCCGCCTCACCTGCATGTACCTATGGGGCACCAAACTTTCGAATCGCAGGAGAAGGCCTTGGAAGGTGCCATGAAGTTAGAAGCTGCATCTCGGGACGAGACTCAGCTGGGCGTCCAACAGATCCAGGGACAGCTGGAAGTGATGCATGTAGAGGTCCAAAACCTGCAAAAGGAACGAGGGGCAGAAGCCAGCCTCGAAAGATGGTGCATACGATGCCGGGTGAATGGCCACACCAAGGATAACTGTCCTCTATTAGCAGATTATGTGCAGGCCAGGGGACCGAGCCCATTATGCCCTAGGGAAGCTGTGGGACCTAGTGGGCCAGCGCTTTGGTGCGATGATTGTCGCGTCGCAGGGCTGCACGATACTAACCACTGTCCTCGCCTTGCTGCATATGTTCCAGAGGTAAAACAACAATTGTGTAGGTTCTACAGATCGGTGGGGCATGACGAACATAACTACTGGACATATGATTTTATGATTGATCGAGGAAACTTATATAGGGTACAATCAGACCCTATGTCACCAAGGACCCCCGTAGGTATAGGCGGCTCCCCATCAAGGGGCAGGGGAGGAGGATGCAGTGGAAGTGCCAGACGGGGACGAGGTCAACTAATCTGCTATAATTGTGGAGAAGTAGGACACTTTGCAAGAGACTGCCCGAACCCCACTAGGCAATCCTGCCGATATTACAGACAGCTGGACCATGCAATTGAAGATTTCCCGATCTTGATAGAAAAAATGCAGGAAAAGCAGTCGACACCTACACAGAATGTGCAGAGAGTTAAGGCTGAGTTGCGAAGCAAGGATCCGAGTGTGAATGTGGTGACGCATAGCGGGATGGCCACCAGGGGACCTGAGGAGGAGGCTGCGATGGAACCTCTAATCCGTCAAGCCGCTATAAAACAAGAAGGCCTGGACCTAAAAAGGGGAAAAGAAACATTTATCGCAGCTCGCAAAGACTTTGCTGAGATAGAAGCAACTACTGCTCGGCCACTTGCGAACCTCAAGGCAGATGCAGAGGTTGAGCCCTTTTTGTAGGCATGTATGAAACTGCTGCGCAACCCAAAGGCTGTGGAGAACCTTCAGGCATTAATAGATAGCTACACAACATGACCCAATCTAACCCCGGAAGTCAAGGATGTGCACAAACTATACAGGTATAAGAAATGCACCGGAAGAGAAATGCGGTTGTCTGCGTAGTCGATGACTATGAAATGAGCCAGGTTATTTTGGACCTAGGGTCGAATGCGAACGTGTTACCTAAGCAGACTTGGCAATGAATGGGAGAACCTACGTTGGAATGGTCCACTATTCAACTGTGCATGGAAAATTAGCAGAAAATCGTCCCGCTAGGAAGGTTACCTAAAGTTACGGTGGACATCGTAGGAGTAAAGGCCCGCACTGATTTTGAAGTAATAGAAATTGTAGAAGATGCGGACCCCTACCTTGCACTCTTGGGATTGGACTGGGCCATAGATATGGGTGGTATCATCAACCTAAAAAAAGAAAGCATGGTGTTTGAGAATAATGGCACAAGGGTGATAGTACGATTAGATCCCGTGGAAGGTGAACAATATACAAAGCCGGTACGCGATGAAGAGGAGGTCGATCACCTTTACAAGTTGACCGTGCGAGAAAAATATTGGATTAACCCCACGGTGGAAGGAGTACTCTGCTGGGAAAAAGACAGTGAATGCTTCTGTGACTCTGACGAGGAGATGGAAAATTGGCAAAACCGGTTGCATGATGTCTCAGCGCTGCAGTGTCTTTGAGTCACAAGGGACTTCTGCTGCATTTCCTCTGAGGTAAGAGACCTACCCTACTTCGGTGGTTCTGGCAGCATTAAGGTATTTTTGCAAGCCTTTGAAGCAGAGGTTCCCAAGGGACAAAGCCTATGGGCCCTTAAGCTAGCCTTGCGTGGAATACCTGCGCACTGGTGGGAGATGCATGGGAAGGCATCAAGGCTTGGGAGGAATGTCAGAATATGATGATCCTGCAATTTGAAGCCCCAACTGACCTATGGTTCAAGACATTCCTTGGATCGGAAGAACCATGCGAATATCTGTCGGTGTGGGAAAAACAATGGTGCGACAAGATGACTAAGGAATGGGTTCACCTACTAATTCATGACCTAGGACCAATTCCATCTGCATGGTACTTAGATGCGGAGCTCCATCGACGCACCTACCATTGGGGGATGTTGAAAGAAGAATTCCTGGGAAAATTTGGGTTAATAGGCCGAACCATGGTGCTTGATGTGGCCCTGCGAGACATTGACACTAGGGAGTGGGGCGAATCACACCAGAATTACCCACATGGGAAACACAGATACCAAGCAGGGTTAACTACCATATCCCGGGCCCAACGAATAATAAGGATGATCCGCGAACTGCGTTTAACTCAGAATTGGAAGGGGTACGCACGGCTATCGGGATGTGCATGGGTTGCAATGGGATGCACCTTACATTAAATAGGAATGCAGATACAAAAAGTAGAGTTATCATAAATGCGGCGACTCTTGCAACAAGAAAACAACTATGGTCACTCCTTGGCCATGTGGGGTATTACAGAAGTTTTTTTGGGAATATGCACTACTTATAACGCCTCTGAAAGATTCGTTACCGCAAGGGATCTGGTGCGGTTATTGGGACACCTGTGGGAAACACATGTCTTTGGTTGTAGCGTATGTTAGGAACAAGCCTGTGTTGGGGGGGAGGCACAAGAGGCCCGGATGTTTAGTCCAAGCTCAGCAGGTACACAGAGTACACACGGGGAGCAAAAAATGACAGGGGGAACAGTAAAATCAGGTAAAACAAAGAAGTTACCGTTAAGAGGAGCGGGCGGTTGGAAATTAATGAAGTGATTCCTTGAGATTTTTTACCGGTTACTTGATGGTAAGTTCCGAATGACACTTAACCTACCATTGGATGACCATAGGCACTATAAAGTAGGACAGCTAGCTCAGACAACAACTCTGTATTATGCCCGCAACCTGTATGTAGTTTTTTTATGCTGTGCGATTTTTTGGGCCTGTTGCGTCCTGCTCATGGAAAACAGACCCACTCCCGCTGCCAATAGGCCCCCGAAATCAAGAATCCCTGCTCCCACTAAGATAATAGCCCCTAGGACTGCGGAAGCCTTGGTACCTATAGAACCCGAACAAGAGGCAATTATCATTGGGTCAGGGGACGAAGAAATCAATAGGCTAATTGCACTCTGGCTCCCTGAATGGAGGAGTGGCCTCAGTCTTGGCGAAAAGAGTACCAAAGGGACCTGTGCCACAGAAGTACCCCCTACTATCGACCCCAGGGAAACCCCAGAACCAAGCACGAGGGGCGCAGGCGTAGCCGCGGAAAGGAACGACCAGCTGCTACAGGTCGCCAATACAGATGCCGGGGCCAATTCACAGCTGGCACTAATTGTGCCAGGGATAAATAGCCCAGTTACCACCTCTCTCTAGAATAAAAAGCGGCCAAGTGGGCCTGATATCGAGCCTCGAAAGAAGCAGCGCCCAGCACCA
The DNA here is from genome assembly GCA_034641835.2 of Pinus albicaulis. NCBI lineage: Eukaryota > Viridiplantae > Streptophyta > Pinopsida > Pinales > Pinaceae > Pinus > Pinus albicaulis. Next base: position 352,114,827 of record CM076578.1, on the reverse strand, counting down.
GGAATACGATGCGACGGTCACACTGACTAACGGTGATCTCAAACAGATCATGGATGCAATTACACTGGCCATAGAGGAAAGTTGGGCAGCCATCGAAAAACAACAAAAGGCTGCAATTGGCACCTTCCAGAGTGAGCTCCGCGCCCTCCAGTGGAAGGTAGATACGCTGCAGACCAGCATAACTCAGAAACAGGCGCCCTTGGCAATCAGCAGTACCGTGCTCGCACCAAGAGGAAGCCATCTCTGCTCCTTACCTAGCACTGCCCTTATAAGAACCCAACTCCAAGTCGATACAACAGTCCACTTGGACTTGGCTAAGTTGCCCACTGAGGCATTGCAAGGCCTCCACGCTGCCATAATCTGGGAGACCCACCAGCGAGACTTGGAGGTACATCAAAATCTTGGTATGGCCAAGCTGGCCCTTAAACGGAAAGACGCAGAAAAATACCTTGCTATATTGCATCAGGTGGAGCTTGAAATGGCAATCCACCAGCTCTGCACAGAGGTTTTGAAAGGAGTCCCGGTCGCAGATATGCCTCAGGCCAAGGTAGAAAGTATGGTTGCAGCCATAAAAGTGTCTCGGACGGAAATATAGACCGTCAAGGCACAACTGGAGAAGCAACTATCCGACTTACAGGCTACATTGCAGCCCGCCACGCCGCTGGAGGTTCGAGCCTAGCGCGCTGCGCTGGTGGCCGAAGCAACGAACTCCATCTTAGAACAAATTGCTCAGGGCACCCAGTCGCTTGAATCAGCCATGTAGCTCTGGAATATGGTCCAGTTCAACCCAGTCCTCCAAAAGGTTAGTTAGAACTTACAACAGCAGGAAGAAGCTTTCGCACAGGTCGAGGCTACCTTTCCCACCTTGGTGCCTGCACAACGGTTAGCACAGTTGCGGACCAGCAGCACTCTCCTAGACGCGATTGAGAAACTTCGGTGTTAGAAGCACGTCTTGGAGGAGCGATTAAAGCCATGGGCTGCCACATCCCTCCAGCTCTCACAAGATGTCGATGGTGCGGTCACGCAAATAAACCAGACATTGAAAAAAGTCACTACTGCCAATGAAGGGCCAACATCCTAGAAGCTCGTGGATATTGCGCAGCGTGCTGCTGCTCAGAGCCAAGAAGTACTACCCCTGCTGATCACTGCCATCAACACACTATGCGCATAGGCAGAGACCCCACCATCACAGTGACTTGGGACGAGTCACAAGATTGTGTTGGGGGACTGTTGGAACAGGGTCTCCTACAAAGCTGCGAAACTGGTCCATTTTTTATATTTCTGATTATATTTAGTATAACACAGGGGTTTTGGGGTGGGTAAAATCCCCTAAAGCATTGTAATTGGGTCAAGGGTAGACTAAGAGTTCGCAAACCACGGTTTGCGGACCATTGGATGCATAAGCTAGAATAGTATAAGTAGTTGAACCTTTTTGAGTTGTAGGAAAAGCTAAGAATGATAAGAGATTGCTGCTAAGTGAAATCGATAGATCTGGTTAGGGTTTTCGAGTAAGGACTCCTACTGCTGTGTGCGTGGAGGGCCTTTGTCCTGCTGTTTGCGGACCCTGCTGCTATGTGCGCAGGTTGGGTTTTTGGGGTTTTGTACGTAGATCTGAAAAATTAATGAATGCGGAAGTATTGTTTCTATCTGAATCCACTAGAATTGCTGTGATATGAATCTGTGATGTCTTGATTACTTAGTATATGCTGCTATTTTATTGTTTTAAGTTGCGAACATACTTGTGTACTTATTTATGCTGTGATCTGGGTTTGTTCTACTTGCTTCATACAAGAATATCTGAAATAGCTGTGTATTGTTATATGAATTCTCGATCTGTTGATTTCTGTGAGTAGTATTGCTGTTGCACACGTGGATGCAAAGGGAATATAGGCTCGGTGATACCGGATCGGGTCAGGATCATGGTAAACACAACTTTGCTTGACTTACCTACCCTCTCCTAGGGTGCAGAAACTTGGTTCCAGCACCCACCCATACTACTTCGGGTGAGACTTTGGCCTATGCAAGTAGGTCACTGCCGAAAGGGCCAGTAGTATAGGGGTTTGTTGGCAAACCTTGAACATCCGAACCTGGGTCAGGACCCTTCGAGCCAACAGGATCCTAACCCCCCGAGAGCTATATTGGCACACATAGGGTGTGCGTAGAGAGCCATGGGCGTCCACAACATCATACAACACTCCATAGATCCTCATTGATGTTCAAGGACTACTAGCGATCCACTTTTGGGATCATGTGCACTATGCTCAACAGGCTTCACAGGAGCCCCACACTCTTAGCAGGTGTCCCAGGACGTGTACGATGTCATGTTAGCATTCATTCCATCACTCGAGCCCTTGCAGAGGATCTACAGGTATCTCTGATTCATTTCGAGACTCATGGGGTCATTTGTGTGCCCCCACACACTCTGGGAGCTCCACGAGTCTACTACTTGGAGAAGAAGGGGCCACCCCCTTGTCCATCATATTTCGAGGAATTTATTCCTCATTATGGCATTCCAGGACATTATTAGGCCTTTGGAGTGCCCCACGACATGTACATATTATTATTTGGCCCCCTATGAGGCTTATTTTTCCATTTGTGAGCCAATTTGGTGGGCTTGTCACTAATAGGGGTTTTATTTACACATTATTTTATCATTAGGGGCTAATGTAGGCCCATAGGCTAATTCGAACTCCTTAGGAGGGTATATATTGATGTTAGATACACTCATTTGGATCATCACTTCACTTGGGATCTCTCTAATCTTAGAGAATTTCACATTTCTTCTTGGAGGATTATTTTGGATAAATGGATGAATTTTGATGTATGGATTTGGGCCATTTTTATCTTGGAGCTTCGTTTTTTTGAAAATGTGATGCTGGTTGGATATATTCTCTAATGTTGTAAGTAATTTTTAAGGATATATTCTTGTTGCTGCATACTGTTGAACTTCGCTATAATTAGGGCTAGTTGCTGCATCATTGGAATGTGGAATTGAGTGTCTATTTAGCTTGTTTAATGTATGGGCCATTGTTAGATGAATGAAATGTCTTAGAGATTGTTTTATCTCGATAAGCTTGCACTATTTTCATGAAGTATAAATGCTTGAGGGTCAATTTTCTTCTTTTTCTCTTAACATTTGACGAAGTTGACTTTCTGAGCCTCTGTGATCAAGAAGTCTAGTTCTCAATCATTATCATCCTTGACTCCATATCCCCAAGGGAAATAGGACGAAGTTGAATTTCTGAGCTTCCTTGATCAAGAATCCGAGTTCTCAATCATTATCATCCTTGAATCTATATCCCCAAGGGAAATAGGCACTGGTCCCCCAAAAGGGTGGTCATTTTCCCCTCCTTTTTCACATTTTTCCCCATTTCCCCAAGTCTAGCCCTGATAAGTCACCCAGGGAATCAATTTCCCAAGAATCCACCCACAGAAAAAATTCGTTCTCTGGAGGCTACTGCATTGGTGGGTCCCCTCCCTCCCCTCCGAATTGAGTCAATTCCTACAATGGAATCCCCTGGAATCCCAAGCCCTAGCTTTAGGACCAAATTTTTCCTAGACATCCCCAAGGCTAGACCCTAGCAGCATCAATTTAACCTTTTGAAGAAAAATTTCTTGTCCGATCCTTTCCCCTCACCTTGTCCAGGGTAGGAGAATCATTGGTTGTTATATTCCATCCCCGAACCTGGGCTGGGTCCACTTTGTCACATGTAGTCTTGTTTTCTATCAAAGGCTAATCATCAAGGGCTATTTGGGAAACCAAGTTCATATAGGATTTTGGGGATCAGGAAGTACCTCTTCAAGTTGTATCTTTCTCCCTTATCCTCACCCCTTCTCCATTGGAAGGCATTTCCCTTGCTTCAAGAGCAAGCAAGCATCATTTCTTCACCTTCTCCTTGGGAAAGGGTTACTGGTATCACTTCACACTTATGCATAGACATATCCTTTATAAGTGGCTTCCCAAAAGCATTAGGACTCCTCCCATCGGTGAATGTCCATAAAGAGCAGGGAGTCTTAGTCATGGTGACAGTGGGCTAAGCCTCCACCATTGCTCTTAGTCTAGCAGTTTCCCTATAGGAACCCCTTTTGGTCCCCTACTGGTTTGAGTGGTAACAAGGTGATGAGGGCTGTTTGATGAGTTTCAACAAAAATGACCATAATCCTAGTTCAGTGGATAAGTAACAGACTTATCATTGATAAGAGGGTTGTGTATGTGACCCTAAGTACAATATAAAAAGATTGTATTATTACTGTTAGAGTGATGGTTCAAGAGCCTTAGTTAGGGCTGGTTATGTTCATACCACTAGAGAATTTGGCGGAAATTCCGACGGCCAATTCGTCGCTATTCCGACACATAGTCGTCGCAAGAGCGACAGTTCGGGGGCGGACAAACCTTGGTTTTTCATGCCGTCGCCGTTCCGACGCACGTAAAAAGTGTCGCACTATCGACACTTCTTCCGTCGTTCCGAACAAGCGTCACTCTTCCGACGTCTCACAGACCGTCGCGCCTCCGACGTTTGTAAACTGTCGCACTTCCGATGAAATGTGGTTTGACGTTTGGAATGTCGCTCTTCCGACGCTTGTAAACCGTCGCAATTCCGACCCAACGTGGTCCGACGTTTTGGACGTCGCTCTTCCGACGCTTGTAAACCGTCGCAATTCTAACTAAACGTGGTCCGACGTTTTGGACGTCGCTCTTCCGACGCTTGTAAACTGTCGCAATTCCGACTAAACGTGGTCCGACGTTTTGGACGTCACTCTTCCGACGTCTGGAAGATGTTGCAATGCCAACGATATGTGGTCCAACATTTGGAACGTCGCTCTTCCGACGTTTTCATACTGTCTTTCTTCTGACGTTTCTGGGTTGTCGCAGTTCCGACGTCTACAAGGCATCGGTAGACCGACAGAGGGTTCAATTTAAAAAAAATAAATTAAAATTTTAAAAGATGAGAAACGCTGTTTTGAATATATTATATGAAGTAAAACAATCCATGAAAGTGAAATAGCAGTATGTAGAATAGTAAAGCAACAGATAGAGTACCGACGTCCATTGTTCCAAATACAAATTAAAGTACCCAAAACCCTACAACAGTGAAGTAAAACAGTCCATGAAAGTGAAATAGCAGTATGTAGAATAGTAAAGCAACAGATAGAGTACCGACGTCCATTGTTCCAAATGCAAATTAAAGTACCCAAAACCCTACAACAGTGAAGTAAAACAGTCCATGAAAGTGAAATAGCAGTATGTAGAATAGTAAAGCAACAGATAGAGTACCGACGTCCATTGTTCCAAATACAAATTAAAATACCCAAAATCCTTGAACAGAGAAAAACGCTAATCATGTGAGGAGTGTGATATGTCCAAAATATAAAAATACCATCAGACCATATCAATAAACCAGCAACATAGACCAGCATCGCTAGTTTTGAAGGCAGAGTGATAAACATTAATCATTTTTTTCACAAGAGAAAAAACGTTGTTTTGAATATATTATATGAAGTAAAACAGTCCATGAAGTCATTACATTTTCACATCTGAAGATTGGAACCCAAATATCCATCCAGAAAAGTGGAAGTCCCACCCCAGACAGTGATAGAAAAATACCCCATGTCACATACGGGGACTTGATATAAAACCCAGTAACGGTCCACATGGAGATTATCGACAATCTGAGAAAGCATCCAAATATGCCCGAGGCATCTATAAGAAAGTGAAATAGCAGTATGTAGAATAGTAAAGCAACATATAGAGTACCGGCGTCCATTGTTCCAAATACAAATTAAAGTACCCAAAATCTTGCAACAGAGAAAAACGCTAATCATGTGAGGAGTGTGATATGTCCAAAATATAAAAAGACCATCAGACCATATCAATAAACCGGCAACATAGACCAGCATCGCTAGTTTTGAAGGCAGAGTGATAAACATTAATCATTTTTTTTTTCACAAGAGAAAAAATGATGTTTTGAATATATTGTATGAAGTAAAACAGTCCATGAAGTCATTACATTTTCACATCTTAAGATTGGAACCCAAATATCCATCCAGAAAAGTGGAAGTCCCACCCCAGACAATGATAGAAAAATACCCCATGTCACATACAGCAACTTGATATAAAACCCAGTAACGGTCCACATGGAGATTATCGACAATCTGAGAAAGCATCCAAATATGCCCAAGGCATCTATAAGAAAGTGAAATAGCGGTATGTAGAATAGTAAAGCAACAGATAGAGTACGTACCGACGTCCATTGTTCCAAATACAAATTAAAGTACCCAAAATCCTTGAACAGAGAAAAACGCTAATCATGTGAGAGTGTGATATGTCCCAAATATAAAAAGACCATGAGACCATATCAATAAACCAGCAACATAGACCAGCATCGCTAGTTTTGAAGGCAGAGTGATAAACATTAATCATTTTCTTTTCACAAGAGAAAAAACGTTGTTTTGAATATATTATATGAAGTAAAATAGTCCATGAAGTCATTACATTTTCACATCTGAAGATTGGAACCCAAATATCCATCCAGAGAAGTGGAAGTCCCACCCCAGACAATGATAGAAAAATACCCCATGTCACATACAGGGACATGATATAAAATCCAGTAACGGTCCACATGGAGATTATCGACAATCTGAGAAAGCATTCAAATATGCCCGAGGCATCTATAAGAAAGTGGAATAGTAGTATGTAGAACAGTAAAGCAACAGATAGAGTACCGACGTCCATTGTTCCAAATACAAATTAAAGTACCCAAAATCCTTGAACAGATCAAGAAAAACGCTAATCATGTGAGAATTCAAAGTAAAGTTAATCTATTAACATTGCGAATAAAATTACACCGAAGTCAAAAACATTGCATGGCCATACTCATGGCAAATTTGTCATCAAAAAATCAAAAAATTAAGAAGACTGCCCTCATACGGGGAAACCAGTCTTGAACGTTTAATTTACAGAATTCAAAAATATTACAAAGGTCCAGCACAGTAAAATAAACTAAAAGCAGCCCAATTAAGTGGGCCTGCTAAGCAAGTAAAACAAATTAACCAAACTACTCCTCCGGTGGTTCCTCCACGATTCGGCACCATGCTTCGGAAGGTCCAGGATCGCTAGGTGCTACCTCCACATGCATGCCACGGCTCCCCTCCTGAAGGCCCGAATGCTGGCTAGATTTTTCAGAGCTCAGACCCGCCGGACGGGTGCATTCTTCCTCCGTCTGGGCCTCCTCGCGGAATACCACAGTGACTAAAGCCGTGATTCTTGGGCGGTTGAGAGAGCAATTAAAGGAAAATTGCGCAGTGCGCGTCATGGGAGAAGGTGAACTAGCGGTGGGGAAGCCAGGAGCAGGGGAATCCATACGGTGGCCAGATGCTACAAGCCGACCCCGCCCACTCCTAGTATTTGGATATCGACCTAAGTAATAATCACTGGACTGGCCGAAAGTCATCTCTGTTGAGGTGATGGAGGGAGCGCGCCGAGATTGACCTCTAGTGCTCCCCCTGCGGCAACGCATCCTATGACGCACGCGAGGCATGGGTGCAATCTCAGGCGCAGTGGGCACAAGAGACGAA